>CM035839.1:88482107-89202107 GCA_020510985.1 Pholidichthys leucotaenia | reverse complement strand
GAAGTGTCCATGTTCTTTTTGAATGAAGTAAAATGGAGTGAAGACGTAGGCCGCGACTCTCTTCATTATTTCTTGTTCAAAAGCACCACGTACCTCTCCCGAACTGTGGAGCAGAGGGCGCAACATTATGGAGGCACCGCTTGGGATATTTTGGTGAGAGATAAACCCGCCAGCCGAAGTGGAAACTCGAGCCGAATATCCCTCCATGAACCCTGAAGATGTAAGGCATCGCAGACATTCACCGTGGCTTCGACACCATGTGCAGAGTTTGTAACTCTAGCGCCACAATCACCACTAGAGGACACCGCTACACCACGAAGGTAAAAGAGGCCTATGTTGAACTGTTTTATGCCCACTTCTCTGATGAAAATGGAATGTTTGGAGGAAGTCCAGTTATGAGTTATAGGTGAATTATATGAACTGAATGTTGAACAACTGCTTAATGTATGCAATGGACTACAAATATCTGGAATGGGAAAAGAGCAATTTGCAGACAAAACTCGAGGCCAGCTAATCACATTTGCCACAAATTATGTTGAAAGAGCTGAGTTAGCTGAGCTAGAAGATGAGGGAATGTCTCATTTGCTCAGTATAAAGGACTTGATTGAAAATGCAAAGGTGCCAGAGTTAGAGATAGTGGGTGAAGATAAACAGAAAGAAGACCTGCAGAAAGAAGTACATGCTTTACGGGCCACACTTCAAGCCAAAGAAGAGGCTATGCATCAGCTAATGAGTAATAAACTGAGCCTACAGAGCACACCAATGCACAGGCGAGCTTCAGCGCCTGCAGATAACTCCATGTGGCGTAAAGACTTTAAGATATCAGGCCAAATAGGGGAGCCGGGACAAAAAGACAAGCTCACATTTTCCAGTTTGGCCAGGCAGATTGAAAGTGGGCTCAGTAAAGGCTACCATGGAGATGAGATCATCGACACAGTGATTCGCGCCATCACACCAGGCCTGCAGCTGAGAAGCTACCTAGAAGGCAAAGGTAATCTGACTCTTCCTGCCCTGCGGAGGATCCTAAGGTCTCACTATCAGGAGAGAGGGGCTACTAAAAATCCACATATTAAACTTGTTTCTAAGATTGCCTTCTATCATTTGTGTAATATTGCAGAGATTAGGAGCATCTTGTCTCAGAGTGATGCAGAGAAACTAATCCATGCTTTTGTTAGCTCTAGATTAGATTATTGTAACTCTTTATTATCAGGCTGTCCTAAAACATCGTCAAAAAGTCTTCAGCTGATCCGAAATGCTACAGTAAGCATTTTAACAGGTACTACAAAGAGAGATCATATCTCTCCAGTTCTGGCCTCCCTTCACTGACTTCCCATAGAATTTAGAATTAAGTTTATAATCCTTCTTCTCACTTACAAAGCTCTAAATAATCAGGCCCCTTCTTATTTAAAAGATCTGATAGTACCTTATCATCCCAACAGAGCACTATGCTCCCAAAATGCAGGATTACTTGTAATACCTAGAATCTCCAAAAGTACAATGGAAGGCAGCACTTTCAGTAATCAAGCTCCTCTCCAGCTGCCAATCTGGATTCGGGAGTCAGACTTGATCTCTGTTTTTAAGAATAGGGCTAAAACCTTCCTTTTTGACATAGCCTGTTAGGGTGGGATTGGGTGATCCTGAACCCTAATAGGTTTAGACAGCCGGGGGAACTCCAACAATGCACTGGGTTTCACTGCTTTATATATTTTTGCTGGTCATTAACATCTGTTTTTTTTTCTCTCCCATAGATTGAGTCCCGGTCGTGCTGTTTGCTCTCTACATGTCTGTTCTTTTCTTCTTCTTCTCTATCCCCTCACCCCCCAGCCAGTTGCAGCAGATTACTGCCCCTCCCTGAGCCTGGTTCTGCTGGAGGTTTCTTCCTGCTAAAAGGGAGTTTTTTCCTCTCTACCGCAGCCAAGTGCTTGCTCGCAGGGGATCGCCTGATTGCTGGGGTCTTTCTGCAATTGTGGAGTTTTCCCCTACAGTTGAAAGCGCTATGAGATGACTGTTGTTGTGAAATGGTGCTGTATAAATAAAGTTGAATTGAATTGAATTGAACTGAATTATAATATTGCTAACATATAAAAGGATGCACTATAATGGGTCTCAAATATTTGTAAATGTGTCCTGTTATAGTACTGCATGAGTTATTGACAATAGACTATAAACTATAAACTATAGACTAAGTCTATTTATAGACTATAAATAGACTATAAACTACACATATAAACTACACACACACAATGCTCCGCACTGTGTGTGTGTTTATATATTTACATATTTATTCCATCTAGCTACAATGCTCCGCACTGTGTGTGTGTTTATATATTCATATATTTATTCCATCTAGCTGCAATGCTCCGCATCGTGTGTCTATATATTTATGTTTATATGTACATATGTATACTCGCTGCTCTTGTTTTTTCTTGCCTTCTGATTGTTGCTCTGAGTGTTGCTATCCCTGTGCTGTTGCAATCCTGGAATTTCCCCATTGTGGGACTAATAAAGGCTTATCTTATATATAATCATCCAGAAAGTATTCACAGCGCTTCTTTTTTTTCCACATTTTGTTATGTTACAGCCTTATTCCAAAAAGGATTAATTAATTTTTTTCTACACACAATACCCCATAATGACAACGTGAAAGAAGTTGATTTTTTTTTTTTTTAGATTTTTGCAAATTTATTAAAATAAAAAACTAAGAAATCACATGTACATAAGTATTCATAGCCTTTGCTATGAAGCTCAAAATTGACTTCAGGTGCATCCTGTTTCCACTGATCATCCTTGAGATGTTTCTACAGCTAAACTGGAGTCCACCTGTGGTAAATTCAGTTGCTTGGACATGATTTGGAAAGGCACACACCTGTCTATATAAGGTTCCACAGTTGACAGTGCATGTCAGAGCACAAACCAAACAAAGTCAAAGGAATTGTCTGTAGACCGCCAAGACAGGATTATCTCAAGGCACAAATCTGGGGAAGGGTACAGAAAAGTTTCTGCTGTTTTGAAGGTCCCACTGAGCACAATGACCTTCATCATCTGTAAATGGAAGAAATTCGGAACCACCGGGACTCTTCCTAGAGCTGGCTGGCCATCTAAAATGAGTGATTGGGGGAGAAGGGCCTTAGTCAGGTAGGTGACCAAGAACCCGATGGTCACCCTGTCAGAGCTGGAGCATTCCTCTGTGGAGAGAGGAGAGAGTGGCCAGATGGAAGCCACTCCTTAGTAAAAAGCACATGGCAGCCCATCTGGAGTTTGCCAAAAGGCACCTGAAGGACTCTCAGACCATTCGAAACAAAATTCTCTGGTCTGATGAAACAAAGATTGAACTCTTTGGCGTGAATGCCAGGCGTCATGTTTGGAGGAAACAAGGCATCGCTCATCACCAGGACAATACCATCCCTACAGTGAAGCGTGGTGGTGGCAGCATCATGCTGTGGGGATGTTTTTCAATGGCAGGAACTGGGAGACTAGTCAGGATAGAGGGAAAGATGAATGCAGCAATGTACAGAGACATCCTGGATGAAAACCTACTTCAGAGCGCTCTTGACCTCAGACTGGGGCGACAGATCATCTTTCACCAGGACAACGGCCCTAAACACACAGCCAAGATATCAAAGGAGTGGCTTCAGGACAACTCTGTGAATGTCCTTGAATGGCCCAGCCAGAGCCCAGACTTGAATCCAATTGAACATCTCTGGAGAGATCTGAAAATGGCTGTGCACTGACACTTCCCATCCAACCTGATGGAGCTTGAGAGGTGCTGCAAAGAGGAATGGGCCAAACTGCCTAAAGATAGGTGTGCCAAGCTTGTGGCATCATATTCAAAAAGACTTGAGGCTGTAATTGCTGCCAAAGGTCGATCAACAAAGTATTGAGCAAAGGCTGTGAATTCTTATGTACATGTGAGTTCTTAGTTTTTCATTTTTAATAAATTTACAAAAATCTCAAAAAAACTTTTTTTCATGTTGCCATTATGGTGTACTGTGTGTAGAATTTTGAGGAAAAATGAATTTAATCCATTTTGGAATAAGGCTGTAACATAAAATGTGAAAAAAGTGAAGCACTGTGAATACTTTCTGGATGCACTGTAAACTAAAACATTTATGATGATGACTGGACAACTCCCATTCCCCAAAGTGCAACACAATACAGCTCTTACGAATATAACTCATAAAAGATCACACAAATAAGTCTGACAAACAAATAAACAGGGGTTCTTAAACAGTTGCTAATATTGGATGTCCCATTCATTTTCAATAATTCTGTAATTAATATTCACACAATCAAATAAATCTTAGTGTTCAGTCCCTTTCTTATTTGTCAAAGTCTAACATGTGGAATTGCCTACATATACGCTACACCTCTTTGTATTCCACTTTCAAACACAGCCTACACTGGGCCTGTAAAGCCTAATTGGGCTACCTGTTTTCAGACAAGAATACTTGCTTTCTATGGGCATGCACAAGTATATATTAATTCAGCTTCTTAACCATTGCGGGGGGATGGAGCCTACCCCAGCATCATCTTTTTGGTTGAGAGGCAAGGTACACCCTGGACAGATCACCAATCCAACACATAAAAGAAGACAACCATTCACTCTCACATTCATACCTAAGGACAATTTCTCCCCAGTTGGTGCCAGTTAACCTAACCTGCATGTCTTTGGATTGTGGGAAGAAACAAAGTACCCGGCGAAAACCCACGCAAACACGGGGAGAACATACAAACTCCACACAGAGAGGTCACCGTTGGCCAGGGGTGGGATCTAGTTATGAGATACACAGTTCAGTAAAACATACTGAGTCATACAAATCATCTATAGACTGACAAAAGCAATGACAAAAACTATAAAACAACTAAAAGGAAAACAAAATGAAATCTAGTGGATGAATTTGACATGTTGCCTATCTATCTATCTATCATCTGTCTATCTATCTATCTATTTCTGAAAATAAAGAGAGCGCCTCAGAACATGACAGATTTATGAGAATCATTGAGCGACATCTAGCGTGGGTTTATGCTGAATTTTTAACCGGAACCGAGTGCAGTCAGTAGGTTGTTTACACTCGGACGACAATCGACTACACCGTTTTCATCATGGCGCGACATCTCCGTTTCGTTGCCCGGACCGTCATGGTTCCAGATGGGAACATTGATGCTGCGTACAAAACTTTAAACAGGTCACACCCTTCTGTCTAAGTTAAATATATTATAGTTATTGGTGTTAATTGGGGTTAAAGCGATGTCGTAACACAGGGTTAGCCGTTACCTCAATGTCACAGAGTTGCTCCTGCGCAGTGGACACAGCCATGATTTTTACTCATTTCATTACTACAGTTCGATATTAATACGTGTCTTTCTGCTGATTTACATTACCTTTAGATCCTCGAAAAATACAGTGCGTGTTTTGGTTTTTTGTTTGTTTTTTAAATTGCATTTTAATCAGTATGCATGTTTGCTAGTGTATTCATAACACATCTATCGACTCCGTATTCGTTGTTTTTTGACGTATGCGTGTTATAATCTCTTTATTGGACACGCGCTTAAGTTAAAAGAGACAGGAGTATTTTAGGCCCCCTTTTAAATTTGTATATTTAGGTCTAGGCTTATATATTGGTCTAGCTCACTCTATGCTTATGTATGCTGTTGTCATTTATCATAGATTTATCGCAGAATTTTGTTTATCTTATTATTAGGACTGATAATTTGTAGAGTACCAGTTTTTGTAGCTATAGACCCATCAGTGTCTCCTGCAAGTTTTTTTTTGTCTTTTTTTAGAAAACGTTTTTAATAAAGTAACCAATATTTATATAGAGTGTCTAGTCTATAGCTGAAAAGGTGTCCTATTATAAGATAAGATAAGATAAGATAAGCCTTTATTAGTCCCACAACGGGGAAATTCCAGGATTGCAACAGCACAGGGATAGCAACACTCAGAGCAACAATCAGAAGGCAAGAAAAAAAAAAAAAACAAAAAAAAAACAAGCAAGCAAGAGCAGCTAATATACATATGTACGTATTACTATAAAATATATATATATACACACACACACACACACACAGACGAAGTGAACCTTTTAATGAAAGGTTCCTTGTTTTTGTATGATGGTAATGCAGTTTACTTGATTAAAACAGTTTTATTTTGGTTTTATTCAAAGTGTACGTCCAGTGTGAATATTAGTTGTCTCTTTGACTAATAATATTTTCTTTATCAATAACAAATAGCAAATACCAAATCAGCCTGTCCCTACTTATCTTCTACAAGTTTAAAAAATATTTTGACTGCTTAAGAAGTTCTTTAATCCATTGTTGGGGTTTGCTACTGAACACACAAAAACTCCGTAAATGTGCAAAAAGATCACAGACTTTAAATTGTACTGTGCTATTGTGGTATTTTTCACCTCCTCCTCTCTTTAACTCAGCGCTTGAGTGCCCTGAATCAACCTATGTTTTCTCTGCCTACTCCAGGGTCCTGACTCAGGATGGGATTATTGATACAGTGAAACGCAAGCGTTACTACGAGAAGCCTTGCCGAGAGCGACAGCGGAGGAACTTTGAGCAGTGCAGGCACATCTATAACTCTGAGATGGCCAGAAAAATTGCCTTCATCTCTAGAACAAATAGAGAGGATCCCTGGCTTGGCCATTAGCAAGATGGATTGTGATGAAAAAAGGATATTAATGATGGACTTGACATGCTGAGACTGGCCCAGCGAAGTGGAAGAAGTGATGACAACCCAACTTTCACATCACCACAGAAGAAACATAGAATATGCTGTCAAAAGTGGTGTTTATAAAGTTTGTGGATGTAAATAAATTAATTGTCAAGCTATATTTTTACCCATTTTCAATGTTCCTGTTAAATGAATGACACTTTGTGTTTAACACAGCTGCTTGGCTTCAAAAGTTATTCCATGTGACCTCATTTTTGTTTTGGATGACAGTGATATTTTTGTGCAAATGAGGTCTCTGATCAGCAGCAGTTTGCTGTACATTCTTTTAAGGTCACTACTGCACAGCGTGGCATTAATATCTCCTGACGATGGCGAACACCTGCTACACCAGAATGCACATTTATCACAGGGGGCTCTAATGTGTGCACTCGCTCTCTGTTACCTCCGACAGAGAAGGCCAAACATTTTCACCATGCTTACTTGTCTGAGAGGTTACCAGGTCACGTTGATATCCTGTCCTGTGGCTTCAGGCAGTGGGTGGTGTTGTAAGGACTGATAGATGGCCTCCGCTGTATTTTACACTGAAGGAAACGGCACCCTCGCCGATGCACCTTTAAAGGATCAGTCATCATCTAATGTTTATCTTTAGTGATATCTATAACTGTAAAGGAATCTGAGAAAATTAATCTACGGTCCCTACAACCACTGCAAGTAAACAAGTTAAAATGTAACAGAATTTTGTCTCTGAAATCAGAGAGAATCTATGTAAAAACTGAATTTATGATTAGATAATTCACCATTTCAGTATTCATAGTCTTTATTTTTGTTTTGTGTGTACTGTATATGACTTATAGTTTGTAATCCAGAGGTAGAAGTAAGTCACAAGTCTCAGACAAATTCAAAAGTAGTGTGAAGAATCTGGCAAGTTTAGTCAAATTATTAATGTGATCAAAAGTGTGCTGCCACATCTACACACCTAAATTCTTACTAATATTTGCAAGTGAATTGAAATTTTTTATTTACTTTTTATTTGAATCTAAAACTGCTTTACAAATTCAGAAAGAGACACTGATACAAAAAGTTTTAGAGATATGTTAAGATCAAAAGCTTAAAGTGCTGATGACATGTTCTTGACTTCCTCTAATTTTTTAACACATAATACAATATTACGAAATAGGTTGGTCTGTGCAGTTCTAAGTCAAACAGGCTTTTTTTCACATGAATATCCGACATTTTCATGAGCGCAACGTCACCCATTGCGTCTGTGGATGGAAAACTCCCCGGCCATGTTGTAATGTCATCGATGAAACACAGCGCTTGGCTGCCCTTTGTACACACAGGATGGAAGCGGTAGAAAACATCGATGATTGTTCCAGCACATGTAGACTGGAATTGGTTTGTGTTGTCCAATCTTCAGACGATTATAGTTCCGAAGAATGGGATGACAATGAAGAATCTGGGGGCATCAAACTGTATAGATTTGAGCCGTGCCAAGTGGGCATTGTGCCTAGCGAGTCAGACTCAGTGACAGTCAGCTGTTCATGTTTTGTGTACATCATCTGCCGTGTTGTCAGCCAGCCAATATTGCCAACACTATCACGACATGTTAGCCACTCCACACAGCCGTGGTTCTGCTGCGCCCCTTGTAGCGATGTCGGCTCTGGGGCACAACCGTGGTTAACACGTTTCCTCTTCATGTTCGCTGGGCGATGTCGGCCCCGAATGCCTACTGTTTGTGTTTGTGTGTATTTTTTGTAAGTCTTCACCTTTTTGGGAATTGTCTGTCGTTCTATATTAAATGCGCTGTGGTGAATCCTGCTCTTAAATCCTCGTGAAAATCCTCGTTACAAGATAAGATAAGCCTTTATTAGTCCCACAATGGGAAAATTCCAGGATTGCAGCAGCACAGGGATAGCAACACTCAGAGCAATAATTAAGAAGACATGAAAAATATAAATAAGAGCAGTGGATATACATACGTACACATGAATATATATATACAAAGTGCGGAGCATTGTAGCAAGATGGAATAAACAGCATAACCGTCTACTTAGTTATCCTACATAGTATGAATATGTACCCATACATATTGTCACCCTCTGTAGCGACTGATATTGTCCTAGTTGTATACTGGAGGGGACCATTTGTGTAAGTCTGTTGTGTCTTTTGCATTCAATACTACTAGGTCGTCACGTTTTTTTTTTTTTACTATCTCTGCGAGCAGCCCTGCTTCTGACAGCCGTAGGTAGGAAGGACCTGCGAAACCTCTCGGTTGCGCACCTAGGATGATGTAGTCTACTGCTAAATGAGCTCCTCAGTGCGTTCAGTATGTCCTGCATAGGGTGGGACTCGGACTCCAGCAGAGATGACAGTTTAGCCACTATCCTTCTCTCTCCTATCTCCTCCACTGGGTCAAGGCGTTGCCCCAGGACAGAGCTAGCTTTCTTGATCAGTTTGTTCAGTCTCTTCCTATCGGCTGCTGTAATGCCGTTGCCGCAGCAGACCACTCCAAAAGTGATGGCTGATGCCACCACTGTGTCGAAGAATGTCTTCAGCAGTGCCCCTTGTACACCAAAAGACCTGAGCCTCCTCAGAAGGAACAGCCTGCGCTGTCCCTTTTTGTAGAGTGCGTCAGTATTGTGTGACCAGTCTAGTTTATTGTTCAGATGAACACCAAGGTACTTGTAGGATGTCACCATCTCAATGTCTGTTCCCTGTATGTTTACTGGTGCTGTGAGGGGTTGTCCTTGCCTGCAGAAGTCCACCACCAGCTCCTTAGTTTTTCTCGCGTTGATCTGGAGGCAGTTCCGATGGCACCAGTCCACGAAGTCCTGGATAAGTCCTCTGTACTCAGCTTCATCTCCGTTGGAGATTAGGCCGACGATCACAGAGTCGTCAGAGAACTTCTGTAGATGGCAGTGTGTTGTGTTGTGTGAGAAGTCCGCAGTATAAAGGGTGAACAGGAAGGGAGCCAAAACCGTTCCCTGGGGGGCCCCTGTGCTACCGATGATCGTGTCAGACACACAATCTCGGGTTCTCACAAACTGTGGCCGGTTAGTGAGGTAGTCCAGGATCCATGATGACAGGTGCTGGTCCACCCCTGCGCACAGCAGCTTGTCCTTCAGGATCATTGGTTGAATGGTGTTAAAAGCACTGGAGAAGTCAAAGAACATGTTCCTCACCGCATTCCCGGGCTTCTCCAGGTGGGACAGAGAACGGTAAAGGAGGAAGCTCACTGCATCCTCCACCCCAATGCCATGCTGGTAGGCGAACTGGAGTGGATCCATCGCTGGTCCCACCAGGGGGCGGAGGTGAGCAAGGAGCAGGCTCTCCAGGGTCTTCATCATGTGAGACGTCAGGGCCACTGGTCTGTAGCTGCTCAGATCTTTGGGGTGGGAAGTCTTTGGTACAGGTACCACACAAGATGTTTTCCACAACTGTGGTACCCTCCCCAGCTTCAGGCTCAGGTTGAAGATGAGCTCCACAATCCCACACAGCTGGTCTGCACAGGACTTGAGGAGCTTCGCGCTGATGCCGTCCGGTCCCGCGGCCTTCCTCGCCTTGATCTTCTTCAGCGCCGTCCTCACCTGGTTCTTACTGAGGGTCAGGTTGGGGGGCTGTGTGCTAGGAGTGGGGTGTGGACAGCAGGTCTCGATGACTTTAGAGGCAGCAGTGGTTGTTGTGCAGTCGGGGGGGGGGGGGGGGGCGACGGGTCAAACCTATTAAAAAACAGGTTCAGATTGTTGGCCCACTCCCTGCCCCCCGTGGCCTGGGGGGAGGTATTCTGGAGCCCAGAGTTGGTTTTAAGGTTTCTCCAGACCCCGCCGATGTCGCTCTGTTGCATCTTGTCCTCCATCTTCTTCCTGAAGCTGTCCTTGCCTTCTCTGATCTTCCTCCTCAGCTCCCTCTGAACGGACTTCAGCATCTCCCTGTTCCCCGACCTGAAGATCCTCTTCTTCTCTCTCAGAAGTGTTTTTATCTCAGGGTTGATCCAGGGTTTGTTGTTCGAGCAAGACCGTATGGTCTTGGTGGGTACGATGTTGTCCACACAGAAGCCGATGTAGTCCGTGATGGTGTGAGTGAGGCCATCGATGTCCTCACCATGTGGATCGCAGAGCTGCTCCCAGGCAGTGATTTCAGAACAGTCCTTTAGCGCGTCCATTGCCTCCTCAGACCATAACTTCACCGAGCGCATGACCGGAGGTTGTCTGTGTACTAAGGGTTTGTACACCGGCAGAAGATGAACCAAGTTGTGATCCGATCTCCCGAGAGGGGGGAGTGGTGATGAGGTGTATGCCTCCTTAGTATTTGTATTCTGCCTTTATGAATTAAAGTTGAGTAGTTCTCATTACAGCATTTCATGTAAGTGAGTTTGGTTCCCTCTAGTGGTGTAGTGAAAGCATCGTTTTGAACTGATACACAAAGTGTTGCCCGTGTGCAGTAATGATATAACAGGAGACCGGTCAGAGCTTCACCCGATGTACGAACGCTGTGAATGTTGTTTAACTATCGGCGCCTTGGACATCATTAGTCCGTGAGTATCCTACATGGTTTGACAGTGTTAACAGCTACAATGAGAACTGCACGGTTGCATTGGTGTATTTTAAGCGACTGTCTAGTCTGTTGCCAACATTGTTACCAAGCTAAGTTAGAGCTAATGCTAACATGTGCTAAGCTAGACACGGTGACCATATCATTGACGGCGTGTATATGTCTACTTTGTTGCAGTTTTACACGGATGTAGGAACGAATGTAAACGGATGTAAGACCAGAAAAAGACAAGTGTACATCACGTTGAGTTCCTTGTGGGGTAGCATCAATAAACAAGATAAAAGGAAACATCTTGTCATCATTGAGGCCTGCACCACACGTGTTAGCTTGCTGTCTACCAGTCGACAATTGGGAAACTCGATGGGAGGGCAGTAAAATTTGCATAGAATAAGTCCAGTGTTTTATCGTCTCTAGTGTGGCATGTGACATACTGGGTGAACGTGGGTAGAATGGGAGACAGTGAAATATGGTTGAAATCACCTGAGATGAGGAGAAGAGCATCTGGGTGCTCTGTCTGCAGCCTGCCAGTCACTGAGTGGATGACGTCACGCGCTGTCCCAGCGTTCGCCGTCGGATTTGCATAAATAACAATGCAGATCACGTGTGAGTATTCCCTCGGGAGATATGTAGGCCACATGCTAACAGTTAGCAAGTCAATGTCTTTGCTACAGTGCTGTTCCTTAACCGTGGTATGTCCCAGTCTGCACCAGTTGTTATTGACATACATTATCACTCCTCTGCCCCTTGTCTTCCCACTGTCTGGTGTCCGGTCTGCCCGTATTGCGTGGAAACCCTCCAGTTCGATGTTAGCATCTGTTGCTAGTTCTGTTAGCCACGTCTCAGTATATAGCATCAAACTACTCTCCCTGAAACTACTCTTATTTACATGTAAATCATCCCTCTCCGTGCGCTCTTACGCAGGGCAGGGAGAGGGCACATGAAATAACAAGGATTTGCGTGCAGGGTTCACCACAGCACATTTAATATTGTGACATATTAGGGGTTCACACAAGAAAAGGAGCAGATGGCTGCGACGAAACAGGCTTTATTGAAGACATAACACTGAACACAGACAGGAGGGGAGGTCATTCTCACAGACCTCCGTTTCAATAAGGGTTACACAGACACAATCATTGCTGTTCTAATTCTACCTATAACACTGCTGGGTCAGTTATAATGACACAGCAATATAATGACACAGTAATAACATTTTAACACACATGAATATAACGTCCTCTGCTGGTAAAGCATGCCGGGAGAATCCCTGCCCCCTTAACACAGCCCCCCCCCCTCCCCGGACTGGTTTCTGTCCCCAGAAAAATGAAAGTCCAACTCAAAAGCTCAAAAGTCCAACACAAATCCGTCCAGGTGTCGGGGCGGCCTCCGTTGCCGATGACCAGCACGTACAGGCACGCCAGTGTCCATCTGTGTCTCACTCGGAGTATCTGGTCGAGGTGAAGGCTCCGGCTCGACCACCAGCGAGGCGGATGGCTGGTACGGGGCAAGACGGTCATGGTGGAGTACCACGACAAGGTCCCTTTAGTCTCACCCTGTACACCACATCTGACAGTATCTGTAGAACCACGCACGGTCCCGACCAATGGCTCGCCAATTTCAGTGACCGTCCTCTTTTTCTCTCTTGGCAGAAAACCCAGACTCGATCTCCTGGTGCAAAGTCCCTCCCCTGGCAGCGGGAGTTATATGCCCACTTCTGCCGACTCCCCGATGCTGCCAGGGCCTCCCAGGTGGGCCGCTGGCCTGCGTCCAGCCACTGCCGAACCTGGGAAATGACCGGATCTCTGTCCTGCTCACTCTGCAGCTGCCGCGCACCGAGGGCCTCTGTGACATCATCACTGGGGGGAGCTGCCTGATTATCCGAGAGGAACTGTGTGCCGCTGTGTTATTCCTGCTCACAGCGGTCTGGAGAGCAGCAGCCCGTGGGACGGCCTGGTCTCGATCCTCAGTGACGACAGTCCAACAGCTCCTGCAGCTGGCGTGTCTGTCCAGATTCCAGCCCACTGCAGCTCTGCTGGAACAATTCCTCGACCGCCTGCTGCGTTTCTGCTGACATGTTGACCCGCTCCGCTGTGATCCTCCCCCTTGCTGTCTCTCTCTGTGATCGTGCTCCCTCTGCTCGTGCTGGTGGCGCCGTTGTGTCCAGTTCTTGTGGTGACCCGCCCAGTTCGGTCCGTCCTGGCGGTCCCTCGATCACGCAGGCTTCCGGATCCCTCCTCCGAGTCCCGCTGCAGAGCGTGATGGTCCGAGTTCCCAGCAGGAGGGACAATCTGGCGGTGTCAATTTTCGCGCCCCACGCTGCGAGCAGATCGAGTCCAATAATGCAGGGGTCTTGGATGTCAGCCAGTCAGAATGGGTGGTTTGTGTTCTGACTGGACACCCCCACAACATGAACTCTTCGCCCTCCCAATCTGGTGCGCTCACCAGTAGCTGTGGTGACGCAGCGCCCAGTGGGTTCCCACCCCTGCGGTGCCATCTCATCCGTGCCTGGCAGCACACCGGGTCGGACCAAGGAGATGGTAGAACTGGTGTCGATCAGGGCCCGGATCGGCGTGTTGTCCAGGCTGCACTGTAGGTACATCCCTGGCGAGTGTCCAATTCGGCCCACACGCGGTGACAGCTCATCGGTTTGTCGTGGGGTGGGTGCAGGGCAGTACCGTGCAATGTGTCCTGGCTCCCTGCAGCAGAAACACCCTTCCTCGCGCCGCCGCGGCCGTCTTCCACGTGGGCACGCCGCCGTGATCTGCCGTAGCTCCTCCTCCTCCTCCTCGTTCTCAGCTGTGGCCTGAAAGGTTTTTTGTCTTGGTGCCAATGTCTCAACCGTACAATTTATCAACGGCTCCACCCGTTCCGCTTCTGCCAACGCAGTCTCCCAGTTGCTCGCAGCGTTAATCCGGACGTGGCTCTGGAGCTGGGCTGGGCAGAGACCCCAGATGAAGTTCCGGAGGGCGAGCTTCTCCACTACCTCCAGTTTGAAATCCGGGTAGCTGCACCGTGTCAGCAGCCGTATGTCCGCTGCGTAGGCTCCCAGGCTCTCCCGGCTGCCTCGCCAGCGGTTGGCCAGCTGTTCCTCTGCATGCTCAGCGTTGGCTGCTCTCCCAAACCGCCTCCGGAGCGCTCCTTGTAGTGCTGGCCAACTGCAGCGTTCCTCGGGCCAGAGATCGGACAGCGTGCGGAGAGCCCTTCCCTCCAGGGTCAGCGCAACCTGCACAGCGGTCTCTTCGGGTGGCCAGCCGTTCAGCGCAGCAGCCAGCTTGACCTGGACCAGGTAGTCGTCCAGCAGGGTTTCACCGTTGAAGTGGGGAATCTTGGCCCGCTGCCGGATGGGTGGGACGGTCGCCTCTCGGTCGATCGCCGCTCCTGGTCGCAGTGGAATCACCGGCCCGTCCTGCCCTGAAAAGGGCAGGGATCGGGGCTGGTTTGCTCTGCTCAGCCCCCCCTGCCTTGAAAAAGGCAGAAGGCGGGGTACGCTGGTCCTGTCGGGTCCGCTGCTCCGTTCATCCTGGCGAGCAACTCCAGGGGTCGGTGTCTCATCTCTGTTGTCCATCCCCAGCTGAGCGATGAATCGCTCCAGCTGCTGGATCTCCGCTCGGATCCTGGCTTCCATCTGCTCCATCTCCCACTCCTGACACCAGTGTGACGTACTAGGGGTTCACACAAGAAAAAGGAGAAGATGGCTGCGACGAAACAGGCTTTATTGAAGACACAACACTGAACACAGACAGGAGGGGAGGTCATTCTCACAGACCTCCGTTTCAATAAGGGTTACACAGACACAATCATTCCTTTTCTAATTCTACCTTTAACACTGCTGGGTCATTATAACGCAGTTATAATGACGCAGCAATATAATGACACAGTAATAACATTTTAACACACATGAATATAATGTCCTCTGCTGGTAAAACATGCCGGGAGAATCCCTGCCCCCCTTAACACAGCCCCGACGTTACAATATAGAAGGACAGACAATTCCCAAAAAGGTGAAGACTTACAAATAATAAACAGAAACACAAACAGTAGGCGTTCGGGGCCGACATCGCCCAGCGAACATGGAGAGGAAACGTATTAACCACGGTTGCACCCCAGAGCCGACATCGCATCAAGGACGCACGAGAACCATGGCTGTGTGGAGTGGCTAACACGTTGTGAGAGTGCTGAAAATACTAGCTGACTAGCAGCACAGATGACAATACTATTGACCAGCAGTGCGTGTACATTTTGGCGGCCGTTTGCCATTAACGCACTGCTGGTGATGGTGTGATGACAAACACCTGGGCGAGGACTGGGAAACATGATCAGCGGGAGGGGAATCAGCTGTTGATAATGACAGAGGAGACGTGCCTGGACCGGCGTGCGATCAGAGAAAGTAGGTCAAAGCTCCACGCAAGTCCATTAATCCTTCCCCTCCTCGCGCTCCTCCTGCATAAAAGCGCAGGAGGAGCGCAGGCTTATGACAGTTGGAGCTGAAGCTTTATCTAAGCCTGCGACACAACATGAAGGCATAGCCGTAAAATTAAAACAAGAAACCAGAGAAACTGTGAGCTACAAAGCTGCTGTCATTCTAGTTAACAACACTGGAGTCCGTTCTGTCGATTACGTCATGGGGGTGCCACCTTTAATTCGGTGGGCGGCTCCACAGTCCAGTCAGCGGCTGCTGTGTTTTGATGATAACTAGTTTATGCAAGTGCTGTTGTAAATATTATATTGATCATTGACAATGACTTTTGGGTTTACACAACATGCTAAAAAAGGTCAAAAACGTGTCATCAGCACTTTAAGTGCCACCTTAAGTGCCACGTACGTGGGGACGCACGCACGTCGTGACGTCATCATGGGCTCTTTGGCACTCTGCTTCTGCCAACGCACCTGCCTGTACCCAGTCATAGCCAGCATACTAGCATTTTCTGTATGTGCAGTGTGCTATTAGCTTTCTGTTAATAAACCTTCATTCAGTTCAGCCTCCGCCTCCGTGGTGACTCATTTACAGGCATATTGGCGACAAGGAGACAACTTAATCTTCTGGAGGAAAATTAATAATTTTCCTGAAGATGGCCGTGTGTTGAGCACCCCGGTCAGAGAGTGATGTGGCTGGACGAGCCGGACTCCGCTGCCTGGCGAGCAGGTGCAGGTTTGGGCAACTAGAGCAGAGAGTCCCAAAGTGGGGGTCGTGACCCCCCTGGGGGGTCCCGAGACACTGAGGAGGGGTCGCAAGATGATTTTCAGAATCTTTAGGTGATTACTCAGGTGACATGTCACTTTAACTGTGCCACAGTAAATGTCACAGGTCACACAGGTCATTGTGCACCAGTAGATTTCATCTGAACAGCTCAAATCAACACACTGTGGTGACACAAAGGAGATGACACTCCACCCAGTACTTTGGGGTGTTGGGGGTACTAGCCAGGGGCGCCAGAGCACCGGGGGGTATGTAGTAAATAAAGATGTGCCCTTGCCCCCGCTGTGCCAGGCTCACACCTGAGGACGCAGGGGTGCGAATGTGTTAATCTGTGTATGTTGATGTGTGTTCACACTTGGTAACAGGTATGTAAATGTGTTTAACCTGAGTGCCAGAGGCGGGGAGAAAATGTATTAAGTTGATCGCTTTCGCACTCAGAGTTAGTCTGTTCTGTGTTGGAGGAGAAATAAACCTCTGTGTCGTCAGCTTGTGTCTCGTCTGCTTTCATCCTCCACAACACTATGCTTTTAGCCCAGGATATTATTTTAAAAAATGAAACACTGGTTAATACCGACCAAAGACAATGCAGCGAGGCCAGCAGAGATGGCAGAAGAGGAGAGAAGAGACATGCCACCAGAAAGGTCGACGTCTGGTGTGGGGGGGGGGGGCGGGGAGAGCACTGTAAGCGTAAAGGGCTCCAGCAGTCAGACCAGCCTTCCTCCAAGTGTCACAAGTATCGAGAGGAATATATTCAGTATGGATTCACATGCATCATTATCAGTGAAGTACAACATCCCCAGTGTGTAGTGTGCACTGAGGTGCTTGCACATGAGAGTATAAAACCCGTAAAAATGCTCAGACACTTGAAAACTAAGCACCCATCTCTTGCCGCTAAACCAGCAGATTTTTTTCGCCGAAAGGAGCAAGAATTGCAAGGCTAGAAGAAAGTCATAGCTAACCAAACAACATCCACAATCAAAGCTCAAAAGGCATCATATGAGGTGACATATTTAATTGCACAGGCAAAAAAGCCACACACAATCGGAGAAACCCTAATAAAACCTGCTGCTATTGCTATGAGTCGGGCAATGCATGGGGATAAACAGGCGCGGGAGCTGGAAGCAGTACTGCTGTCTGACGGGACCATATCCCGGCACATCGTGGCCCAGGACATAAGGTGTCAGCTGATTGACAGGGTGAAGAAAGGGAAATATGCTTTTTGCAGTTAGATCAATCCACAGATATATCAAACTCAGCCCAGTTGCTTGTTTTCGTCAGATACAGTTTTAATGGAAAACTTAACGAGGACATGCTGTTTTGCACCCCGCTGGATGTACAGTGCACAGGTGAGGACATTTTCACAAAACTTGACAGCAAACTAACAGAAGAGGGGCCGTCTTGGGATGAGTGCATCGGTGTGTGTGCAGACGGTGCTGCAGTAATGCTGGGGAAAAAGGATTAAAAGAAAGAGTCTTACAAGTGGCACCCCACGTAAACTTTACGCACTGTATTATTCACAGAGAAGCTCTTGTGAGTAGAACGCTCGACCCAGATCTTAAGAGTGTTCTTGAGACTGCCATAAAAATTGTCAACTACATAAAATCACGCCCACTCAACACCAGGCCGTTCGCTACTCTCTGCAATGAACTGGGATCGGAGCATCAGGGCCTGCTGTTCCACACAGAGGTCAGGTGGCTTTTGCGAGGAAATGTCCTCAGCTGCCTGTATGAACTGCGGGATGAGGTAGGCTATGCTTATTTCTGATGGAGAACGGGTCCCAGCTCGCTGACCACCTGACCCTGACTGGTTAACAAGGCTAGCATATTTGTCCTGCATATTTGATAGACTGAACGGACTTAACATGTTATTGCAAGGTGAAAACACAAGCATCATGTCGTTGAATGAAAAAATCCGCGCATTCAAAAGGAACGTGGATCACTGGACTGCGAGAGTTGAGATGGGCAGGATTGATGTGTTTCCTGAGCTGGAGGAGTTCATGGAGGTAAATAATCTGAGTGTTAACACTGTGAAGAAGTCCATCACTACCCATCTTCAAGCCCTCCTGGAACACTAACAAGTTTTTCCCCGAGGAAACAACTCTGGAAAAACAGGACTGGATAAGATCACATTCACTGTAACGGCTGCAAGTCATCTGCCATCCGACATGGAGGACGCACTGATTGAGCTGTCAAGTGACCGCACCTTAAAGACAGCTTTTCATTCAAAAATGCTTGCTGAGTTCTGGATTTCAGCTGAGAGAATATCCACAGCTATCCAGGGCCGCGATGCATGTACTGATGCCGTTTGGCTCTACATACCTGTGCGAAATGACTTTCTCGGCACTGACATATTAAAAATAAATACAGATCACGTCTAAACATGGAGGATGATCTCCAAGTGGCCATCTCTGAAATTAAACCCAGAATTGACTTCTTGTGCTCCACGCATATTGCCCACCCATCTCATTAGGTGAGATTAACGCTAAAACATAGTTTGCCAAAATATACATTTGCAACGTAACAATGTTCACATGTTTACGCAATGCTACAGTTTATGGCTATTACTTTGACTGATTGTTCTTCTAACATGGAAATGAAAGCATTGTTTCAAAATTAAGTTTGTATGACAGCAACAATGTTCACTCCTAAATTACATGGAAATTACTTTAATGTATTCTGCATTAATCGTTTAGTAAATTGTTATATGTAAAATCATATCATGGTTGTCAGGCTGTTCTGTTCTTTTGTGTTGTTATGCCCGTGTTTGTTTACGCTTATTAGTGCGTGAGTCCTGTGTGTACATTTTTTTATGTTTCAGTCACCTCTGGGGATAGTGGGGGTCGCCAGTCTCTGTCACTGTTATTTTGGGGGTTGTGGGCTGAAAAGTTTGGGAACCCCTGAACTAGAGGATGAAATGGTGCAGGACCAGCTAGCAAAGCACACCAGCATCCCACAGCTGCGAGTGAATCCAATCATGGTGCCCGACGATCTACCGTTGGCAAAAGCGGTGGAGTTGGCGTTTCAGCTGGTGGCCGCTGACAAGCTAACATCTTGACTAGGTGAGCCACAGCAACAAACCCCACTAGCTCATGCAGGTAACCCAGCAGAAGTGCCTGTTAACACCACGACTCCCTTGGAGGATGCCGAAGTGAACGTTACGGGGCAACGGACATCATGGGACACCATTCGTGCGGTAACTGCGGCTTCCCAATGCACCGAGAGTGAGTGCGATCCTGCTGAGGGGGAAAGATCCAGACCCTGCGACAAGCTCAATCACTTCGCCAAGGTGTGCTGATTGTCACGATGGGTATCAAACCAGCCACTCAGCCCGAGGGAGCCACTGATGACCGCTATTGTGAGGTCAGTGATGAACTGGGTTACAGTGAAGAAATTCTGTCCCAACCATCCTAATGAGAAGAATCTAGCGGGGCTGTATGACTACAGGCACACACACATCAGCGTAGTAGGGACCGTATCGCTGGCGGTTAACTACAGGTCAAGAGTCCTCCCGGTGTTTATTTTCCAGGGGCTCTGTTGGAGCGCTGATGTTGGGAGTGCAACACACCCAGATGGGTATACAGCCGCACCGAGCTTGGCACCACGAGGAGAGGACTGCAAGGAGAGAGGACAGAAACCAGACTCATTCGTTATCCACACACAGCATTAAGAGCAGGGAGCCACTGCAGTGCTGCAGGATAGAGAGTTCGTGGGCCAGCAGGATCCAGCGGGACAGCGTCAACCAGGGCTGTGTCCTGCTGCTGGTGTGGCGGTGTGCGTGAAAGGCACACCGCCACAACAACCAGCATCAGGGACGAGAGAGCAGCAGTGCCGAGTGCAGCCAAATAGATTGCCGCTCACAGTGTTTGATTGGGTTCAGTTCTACTGATCCAAACACCTGGGCCTGCCAGTGTTCCTGTCCCCCCCAAAGCAGATCACCATGCGACTGGGGCCAGCCACCTTCCAGATGACCGATGGTTCAAGATGGCACCCAGATCCGCCGCAGCCGGCGCCTCCAGGGCCACACCCACCATGGGCTCGCCTGAGGCTCCTGAGGCTGAACTGTAAAATGACTCTGTGTTTTGAAATGTTTAGCAGAGCATGGTTGGAAACACAGTAGCAGAATAACCCGTTCAACCAAGCAGAGTTTTATTGGTAGTCCACCCAGTTGCCCGGGTTCATGCTAGAGTATGTAACGTTATGGTGTATGGAACCTTAAGTAGTTTATGGTATGGATTTAAAAGCTAATACTACCATACTGTACCTTAACATCATGCATTGTGTTGGCCACAGCACTGGTGCTGGTAAATGTATACAGTGGGGCAAAAAAGTATTTAGTCAGCCACCAATTGTGCAAGTTCTCCCACTTAAAAGATGAGAGAGGTCTCCAATTTTCATCATAGGTATACCTCAACTATGAGAGACAAAATGAGAAAAAAAAATCCAGAAAATCACATTGAAGGATTTTTAATGAATTAATTGGTAAATTCCTCAGTAAAACAAGTATTTGGTCACCTACAAACAAGCAAGATTTCTGGTTCTCACAGACCTGTAACTTCTTCTTTAAGAGGCTCCTCTGTCCTCCACTCGTTACCTGTATTAATGGCACCTGTTTGAACTCGTTATCAGTATAAAAGGCACCTGTCCACAACCTCAAACAGTCAGACTCCAAACTCCGCTATGGCCAAGACCAAAGAGCTGTCAAAGAACACCAGAAACAAAATTGTAGACCTGCACCAGGCTGGGAAGACTGAATCTGCAATAGGTAAGCAGCTTGGTGTGAAGAAATCAACTGTGGGAGCAATTATTAGAAAATGGAAGACATACAAGACCACTGATAGTCTCCCTCGATCTGGGGCTCCATGCAAGAGCTCACCCCGTGGGGTCAAAATGATCATGAGAACGGTGAGCAAAAATCCCAGAACCACACGGGGGGACCTAGTGAATGACCTGCAGAGAGCTGGGACCAAAGTAACAAAGGCTACTATCAGTAACACACTACGCCGCCAGGGACTCAAATCCTGCAGTGCCAGACGTGTCCCCCTGCTTAAGCCAGTACATGTCCAGGCCCGTCTGAAGTTTGCTAGAGAGCATTTGGATGATCCAGAAGAGGACTGGGAGAATGTCATATGGTCAGATGAAACCAAAATAGAACTTTATTGTAAAAACTCAACTTGTCGTGTTTGGAGGAGAAAGAACACCATACCTACTGTGAAGCATGGGGGTGGAAACATCATGCTTTGGGGCTGTTTTTCTGCAAAGGGACCAGGACGACTGATCCGTGTAAAGGAAAGAATGAATGGGGCCATGTATCGTGAGATTTTGAGTGAAAACCTCCTTCCATCAGCAAGGGCATTGAAGATGAAACATGGCTGGGTCTTTCAGCATGACAATGATCCCAAACACACCGCCCGGGCAACGAAGGAGTGGCTTCGTAAGAAGCATTTCAAGGTCCTGGAGTGGCCTAGCCAGTCTCCAGATCTCAACCCCATAGAAAATCTTTGGAGGGAGTTGAAAGTCCATGTTGCCCAGCGACAGCCCCAAAACATCACTGCTCTAGAGGAGATCTGCATGGAGGAATGGGCCAAAATACCAGCAACAGTGTGTGAAAACCTTGTGAAGACTTACAGAAAACGTCTGACCTCTGTCATTGCCAACAAAGGGTATATAACAAAGTACTGAGATGAACTTTTGTTATTGACTAAATACTTATTTTACCAAGGATTTTACCAATTAATTCATTAAAAATCCTTCAATGTGATTTTCTGGATTTTTTTTTTCTCATTTTGTCTCTCATAGTTGAGGTATACCTATGATGAAAACTGGAGACCTCTCTCATCTTTTAAGTGGGAGAACTTGCACAATTGGTGGCTGACTAAATACTTTTTTGCCCCACTGTATGTGTTATGCCAGCAAAAGCCACATTCAAGGCACCCAGCTAAGGTTAATCATCACCAGCAATGTTTTTTGATTTTTTCACAGGGGGTAGGTGAATGTGATGTAAGACAATACCACCTTAAGTGCCACTGACATGGGGACACACGCACGTTGTGACAGCATCATGCCGCGACTATATTAGGGGTCTAACGCGGAAGATGGGGCTCTTTGGCGCTCCGCTTCTGCCAACACACCTGCCTGTACCCAGTTATAGTTAGCATACTAGCATACTCTGTATGTGCCATGTGCTATTAGCGTTCTGTTAATAAACCTTCGTTCAGTTCAGCCGCCACCTCTGTAGTCACTCATTTACAGACATAACAGATTGATTCTGGAGAAGCCGCAGATGGTCTACTGGTGGGTAGCGGCTTCTCCTGTACCAAGTACAGAGTCGAGCCAGACTCTGCCCACAGCAAGTTCATTTTGCAGCTAGTCTGGAGAAACAGCAACGAACAGACAGCAGCTAGCAGAACACACCTGTCCCCGCTCTCAACAGTCAGATTACTAGGAGAACTGCCCTCGATCCCCGTTGTCCTAGTGGTGAATAGCTAATCCCTGTGCTCCCCCACCACATAAGCTCCTACCTCTGTGGTTAAACATGATTATGTTTAGAGCAAGTAGTCGTCGTTTACCCTCTAAATATGTATTTTTAATGGGTTGGTCCAGAGGTGTCAAACATATGGCCTGCAGACCAAAACCAGCCACCAGGGGGTCCAAATTTTTCCTCTGTGAATTTACAGCTTTCTTTCTAGTAAATTTTGGACCTTTTCTACTTATTAGAATAGTTTGTGTAAATTTGAGACATTTTTCTCCTAAGATGAGACTTTTTCTAATCAATTTTCTTTTTCTTTCTCTTCTTTCTCTTCTTTTTTTCCGGTGAAAGCAGGTTAGGTTAAATCCATTAGCAACTACTAATGACGTAGTACAGAAGGGTGTCTCAATTCGTACAAATGAGAATTGGGACAGACCCCAGATCTACCTGTATTTCACGCTCACATTACAGATATTTTTCTCTACTGTTTTACAGTATTTACTGCTGTTCATAAATAGTGTTTCTCTTGCTATGTTGTATGACTGTAAATCAAATCAATCAATCGAAGCTTTATTTATATAGCATTTTTCATAAAAAAAGATGCAACATAAAGTGCTTCACACAATGAAATAAAACACAATTTACCCCACACACCCACACACACAAACACAAACAAACACACACACACACAAAGAAACTTTCATCAGTGCAAAACTTATGGCTTAAGCCTTATTGTCATGTGCGGGGCTGATGTTCAGCTCCGCCCATGACTTGTGGCTGTAGCTTTCTGATTTATTGTTAATTGGTTCCAGCTGGCAGGTTCTTAGAGCCCTATGCCGGGGCTCCTTGCCAGTCTACAGTCACACCCCTTCTCTCTCTCTACTCCAGGCACTCACCAGCTGTCTGCCATCATCCCTCTGTTTCCACACATGCACACACACACACACACACACACACATTTCATCCTCACTCACATGCTCAGACATTCACTCATGCACCTGCTCAGCCACACTCCTGCATCCACTTGACATCATTAGTGTTGGAGTATTTATGTGGGTCAGTGGATGCACTCAGTGTGGCTGAAATAGTCAACCTTTGACGACCAGACTCCCTTCTGTTGGTTCACCTCTTTTCCCCGGATGATGTATGGAGTTGTTTTTCAGAGCCAGTTGCTCCGACCCTGCATGTGACAAGTCCTCTTTTCATTATTATAGCCCTCCTTCTTCACTTCCCAGTTCCGCCCTGGCAGCACGTGGGGCTTGCCAATGGAATTTGTAGCTGGTCATCCATCTCTACTAACCCTCAACTGTATTAGTTGGACATTTTGTGTAGTTTGTGTTTTTCCCATTCTGTTTAATAAACACGTTCACTTAATCTGCATATTGGGCTTGAACTAATTCAATTGTTCACTGCGAAGTTATGCAGCGGACATGACCCTTATGGCGGGAACTGAGGATCCAAGTGTGGAAGTGTGGAAGCACCATCATTAGGGAGCCAGCAGGGAAAGTGCCAAGTCCACAGCTACAGGAGCACCACCTCTGAGACCGCCCAAGTCCAACCCAAGGGGTTGACACTGTGGGCCCGGCGCTGCAGCGCACGACCCCCTCAGCTGGGCAGACCAGGGTGATCACAGGCCAGCACCTCGCAGCAAGAAAACAGGCACAACCCCCCACGGGAGGGCCCTCCATGAGGAAATGCCAGAGCTTGGACAGGGTGATAAAAAGTCACTGATGAATAATAAGATAGTTTGCTGATAAAAAGACAAGGCAGTGAAGATGACTAGAAGAATAAAACAGCACCTAAATACAGTCAAACAGACATTCCAAGGTTGTCATAGCCAGGAGCGGCACTGGGGTTAAGCTCCCAGTGCTCATAAAATGCTCCTTACGGCGTGCGTCTCGAAAAGCCTCTGACAACTAAGTCCAACTCCTAGCCTGCCCGTGTGGTTTAGTCTCTAAGCCCGGCGGAACTGCTTTTACTAATAGGAGAAGGGGCGAGGGCAGATCTCTGGCGCCTTAAAACCAGATGCTTCGGGTAGATGGTGGCTCGTCAACCTGGGAAGGTAGCCCATCTAGGGGAAGGTAAACCCTGATTTCAAACCTCTGCTGCCTTGCGGCACACCCGGTCACAGGAAAGGCTTCGGGAGTCAACCCTGAGGAAAAATCCGGAGTCGGAGCCCCTAAGGCTCTGTTGTGCTCAACATCGTTCTGGCAGCTCCTGCGACGGCGCTGGTGCCAAACTATAGCAGCCCTGCTGTTCCTTTGGATTCATCAGTGACGTGGAGAGGGGGGACATGCTGCATGGGTAACATCTTGTCCTCCATATCTTCCTGCCCAGGCTTGAATCCTACCAACGCCCAACGCTGGAAGGTAGAACACCGGTGCGCATCAGCCTGTTCAGCCACAGGTGGTGCTGTTCCAGCAGAGTAGATGTTTAGGATTCTCTTCCATGGTCATCATAGACCGACGGAGGCCGACGACGACGAGATATATATTCATAAGTATTAATAATTCACAGAAAGATAAGTAATTGTGATATAAAATAGATTTAAAATCAGAAATTAAGAGAATTAAAATAAGAAACTAATCAAAAGCAAGGTTAAAATAGTAGGTCTTGAGCCTGCTTTTAAAAACATGAACATTCTCGGCAGCCCTGGTGTTCTCTGGCAGGCTGTTCCACAGACATGGGCCATAGTAACTAAAAGCCGCCTCACAGTGGGTGTGTGTTATGACAGTAGGGATAATTAAAAGGCCAGTGCCGGAGGACCTCAGGGACCACGGTGGCTCATATGCCAAAAGCAATTTTGATAAATAAGAAGACCCACAACCATGCAGACATTTATAAACCAGTAGAAGAACCTTAAAATCCATCCTGAAGGACACAGGGAGCCAATGCAGTGATTTTAAAACCGGCGTGATTTGAGCCTGCCGTCTGGTCCTCGTCAGAACACATGCAGCTGAATTCTGTAATAATTGCAGATTTGAAATTGTCTTTTTGGGAAGACCAGAGAGCAGGGCATTACAGTAATCAGTATGACTGGTGATAAAAGCATGCATCAGTATCTCTGTGTTTGCTCGAGAGAGAAGTGGGTGGACTCTGGCTATGTTCTTTAGATGGTAAAATCCTGTTTGTGTTATATTTTTAATGTGTAGAGGAAAACCAAGTTCAGAGTCTAAAATGATGCCCAATTTTTTAATATATTGGGATGGGGTAAAGGGCAGACAATGTAATTCTGGAAAAAAATTTTCTCTCTCTGACCTTCAGGACCCAAACTTCAGTTTTGTCCTGGTTGAGTTGAAGAAAGTTTGCTGCCATTCATGACTTGATATCTAAAATACAGTTAAAAAGGGTGTTAATTGGTTCCATGTCATCAGGAGACACAGCGACATACAGTTGTGTGTCATCAGCATAACTATGGTAATTAATGCCATGTTTCCTGATAACATCCCCCTGTGGTGATCCGAGCGCTGAGGTTCTCCATGCCCAGGCCACTCAGTATTCTCCCACTTTTTCTCCCGTTTATTTCTCCTGGTTATTATTGTTTTCCCATGGTTTTTATTGTGACAGCGCCGCAGCCGAACTTCCGGCTGTCAAAGCTAAGCCCGCATTGTCACAGCTGATCTTGATTTTGGTAATTACGTTTCCCCCTTTCCCGTTTGGTTCTTTACTTTTGTGATCAGTATTTAAGGGAGCAGCTGAGGCTCACTCCTCGCTGCGACCTGCGTCAATCAGGACTGGAGTCTCTATCCCCAGCTCCAGTCTTCTTTCTGTATTTGATCCGTCTTCGCTTCAGCATTTGTAAGTGTTTATTCTTTAGCGCCATGTTCCGCCCTCACTACGCTCTTACATTTGATGATAGTGTTCTTTATTTTGTGTTGTAGTTTAGCGGATGTGTTTTGCCCCACGTGGCTCTTTATTTTGTTCTGTTTGTGAATAACAAGCAAACTCTCTGTTGGCCTCTGGCGCCTCATTTATGCCCTGAAAGGGGCAAACACAACAGTAGGTCGCAGCCAGCGAGGTGCCAGCCACAGGAAGTTTATGTTTGTGTCATGGTGCGGTCCTCGCGGACCACTAATGAGATGCTATAGGCAGCCGTAGAATTTGCATATTTATTAAAGGAAGACAAGGATACAAAATAATGAGCCACGTGGGGAAAAACACAAATAAAGACTAAGACTAGGACACACCAACGATAAACTGAGAACTAGGAAGACTGATGGGAGACAATGATACAACACTTACATGCGAATAGCAAGGGCGGAACCTAATGCTGAAAGGAACTGGTTTTGGACGTAGGGAACCCAGTCTGGATAAGGTGAGGTCGCAGCCCCGAGTGACAGAGGCTGCTCCCTTAAATAGGGCAAGATAATTAATCAGCCGATGAGGCGTCATCAGCTGAATCAAATCAACGTCAGCTGTCACTGCTGAGCTCGGCTCTGACAGCCGGAAGCCCCGCAGAGACGCTGTCAAAATAAGAGCTCAGAGAGCCCTCAAGGAATTAATAAAGAATGGGAAGAAAATACTGCATGACCCGAGCGCGGACGAGATCGGCGCTCAGACCATGACAGTACTCCCCCCTGAAGGAATGCACTCCGGGCGTAACCGTAACATCCAAGCCTCCCCCCCCAAAAGGGAGGAAGGCCCACCCAGGGCGGTGGGGGGGGGGGGGGGTGCAGGAGGGCTAGAACCAGAGAACACTGTAACAAAGAGGAAAAAAAAAAACAAAAGACGGCAACAATGATAATCAAAATGACGAGATAAACACCCAGAAAAACAATGCAGAACATGATACAACAATCCTTAAACAAAGCTGAAAACAAAAAGAACACCACATTCTGACTAATGAACAAAAATACAGGTACGTACAAAAACATACCGTTGCGGCGGATGATAAAATAAGGCAGCGATGCTGAGGTTTTAAGCAGGTTTTATTAATCATACTGTCGTCATGAGCTCCTCTCCCGGCGCCGTGCGTGCGCGCCGGGAGCGAGCCCACGGCTCTCAGAGAAGAGGGAGGAGGACACAAAGTCTGTGTCCAGCAGCAGCTGTTGTAGAAGTGAGTGAATGAGAGGTTGAACATGAAATTCAGACAGCTTATATACTCAGCTACAACAATACATCAAAGCATTCACATGGGTCGATATGAGCATTTGCATATGAGAGGCACAGACAGGATGCATGAACACAATGCATGGATGGCACATTAACCTCACAGCAGTGAAATGCATAAATGGCAGATTAGATCACAGCATGCAGCGGAAAAAACCCAGGAGTAGCGAGCTGTCTGTCCCTGTGTGTTGTGGGGGTTTTCCCAAACCGCCACAGCTCCCCCCCAGAGGGCTCGGCAGGTGGCCGAGACCTCGATAGTGCAGCTTGGGCAGCGAGCAGGGAAAAGCTCTGTGCAGGAGGGGGTGGGGGTAGTAAAAGCCGGCCGGAGACGATGAAAACGTCCGGGCCGCGCAAAAATTGCTTGTGGGTCCGCGATGTCGAAGGGCTGTCCCGTCCACAAGAAGAAAAATTAGTCACTGGCTCCTCCCGCGATTAAGTCCTGCAAGGATTAATAGCGGCCATGAAGAAAAGACGAGGCTGCGTGGCGGCTGTGATGAGGGCAGAGGGACTGGCGTGTTGGCTTTAGGTGCGGGCATAACGTTAAAGTTCTCGGGAACCGCAAACTGCTGAATTTCCCTTGTGTGCTGTGGCTAAGACCATAAAATCCAGTGAGCAAGCTGCGTGCCTCAGGTGAACAAGCAAGCCTGAAGGGCCAGTGTGCAGCAGAAGGAAGGTGGTCAGAAAAGCCGTATTTGTCCCGTGCGTGGTGCGCCGTCCTCGTAACTCCCCGGTGCGTGTGCGGGGGCTCCGTGCATGTGTGGGCCAGCTGGAGAGGAGAACCAGGGTCAGGGAGCTTAATCATCCCTGTTCAGTGTGTTGGAGCGGTGAAGGGAAGTAGACGTTCTGTCACTCGCTCGGTCATGGTGCGTTCAGGTCCACGTGTGCTCCGTCGGCCATGGGGATCGCCGTCGTGGAGAGGGGACGAGGTGCATGCGCTCTCATGTGGAGGAGCTGTGAGCGCGGCCGGTCCAGCGTGGATGTGCCGATCTAGGCGTGCAGATCTCACCATGAAACGTTGCTCAGCTTTCCCGGTCGTGGGTGTTCTCCAGGGAGTTTCGCCTGGAAACTCCGCGTTGAGGTCTCCCTGAAGCAGAAGGGAGGGCAGATCAGTCAGGCTGCCGCGTTCGCTTGTCGTCAGAGAATCACCGCCGGGTGTTGCGTTCGCTGGCAGCATGTTCGTTTCAGCGTCGGGTCACCAGTGCGGCGGATGATAAAATAAGGCAGCGATGCTGAGGTTTTAAGCAGGTTTTATTAATCATACTGCCGTCACGAGCTCTGTTCCCGGCGCTGTGCGTGTGCGCCGGGAGCGAGCCCACGGCTCTCAGAGAAGAGGGAGGAGGACACAAAGTCTGTGTCCAGCAGCAGCCGTTGTAGAAGTGAGTGAATGAGAGGTTGAACATGAAATTCAGACAGCTTATATACTCAGCTACAACAATACATCAAAGCATTCACATGGGTTGATATGAGCATTTGCATATGAGAGGCACAGACAGGATGCATGAACACAATGCATGGATGGCACATTAACCTCACAGCAGTGAAATGCATAAATGGCAGATTAGATCACTAACTAACTAACTACTAACTAACCTGCACTTATATAGCGCTTATATATCACTTATATATCACAGCATGCAGCGGAAAAAACCCAGGAGTAGCGAGCTGTCTGTCCCTGTGTGTTGTGGGGTTTTTCCCAAACCGCCACACCGTACCCTAAAACACACTGAGCAGCAAATATTGTCCATATTACAAATAGGTAAAGACAGCAAAAAAAAAACAAAACACCTTTCTCAGACTACCAAAGGAACAAGAAAACTGAAATACAGGCACATAATAACCAGAATCCAATACTATCGGGGAAAAAAAAAAATTCACGCTACAGAGCGGCAAACGATACACAGTTCAATAAAGGTCAGATAAAAAAAACCCAAAACACCAAAGCATCCCCAAAAATTACAGAGGAGGGCAAAAAACAGGGATGACAGAGCGGCAATTAATACAGTTCAATATAGTTCAAATGGCAAAGAAAACACAGGAGCATCCCTAATATTATAAAGGAGAGCAAAAATACAGGGATGGCGGCAGGCAGAGCACAATGAACAACAAGAACAGACAATTCAGGAGGTCTGCCTGCATCCAGCGTCCAAATCGCTAACAGGGGAAGAAGAATGAGTTTGGGCAGTCTACCCCAGTCCCAGGCCCGGAGAAATAGTACTTCTGGAGGCCGGACCAGATCGCCGAACAAAGAGTCCGGTTTGTCGGGTGGCCGACCCAGAATGCCAAACTAACTAACTAACTACTAACTAACCTGCACTTATATAGCGCTTTTCTAGTCACAAAGACCACTCAAAGCACTTTCACTAGTACTAACCCTCTATTCTAAGGGCCTATAGGAAAAAGATATCTAGGGACAATTTAGAACAACCAATTAACCTAACATGCATGTCTTTGGATTGTGGGAGGAAACCCACGCAGCACAGGGAGAACATGCAAACTCCACACAGAAAGGTTCCAACCCCTGCCAGCCTGGGGATTTGAACCAGGAACCTTCTAGCTGTAAGGCAACAGTGCTAACCACTGCACCACCGTGCTGCCCAAATGGGCGGAGCAGTTTCCCAAGCGGCGGACCCACGTCATCAGGCCACCAGGTCCGCAGGGGAGAACTCAGAGGCAGCCTCCCTATCGCGAGAAATAGCGAGGGAGAGCTGAGCCGATTACGGGGAGTCCCCGCGGTACCCGATGGAGGGAAAAAGGAAATGGGGAAAGGATGAGGGATCAGTCCGGCGTCGATCAGCAGAGGATCTGCAGCTCCTTCTCTGAATTCCACACGGACTGGCGCTGCGCTTTTGTTGGATCCCAAGCGGGACCGTGCTGCACCCACGACGGACCCCGACTGGGCGGGAACCACACCCATGACGGACCCCGATTGGGTCAGAGCTGCACCCACGACGGACCCCAACTGGGCCGGTGCAGCACCAGGGACAGCCTCCAAACCCGAACCCAGAACCTCCAGAACAGCGACCGGAATTGACTCAACACCAGTGACCCTGAGAGAAGGCTCAGGAGAAGAAAGAGGACCGGGATCAGGATCACCAGCAGCGACAGAGCCCAGCGAGACAAACTCGGATGCAGCGGACGGCTGCACCCGGCTCGTCTCCCCGAGAGACAGGCAAAAATGCTCCAGAATAGACAGGAGAAAGACAAAATAGAGCACTTGCCTGATCTCGAGTTCTGCCGCCATCTGGGACTTCGGTGATCCGGGTTCAGCAAGTAGAAGGTCCTCCTCTGGTTCCCACTCGGCTATGGCGGGCTCCGCAGCAGACATAATGGTGTCCACAGTCCGGGGATTCCCTGACACTGACATCCACGCCGAGGACCCGCACAGCATGGTGGCAGGTGATCCATGACCTGCAGGGTCGGACTGTCCCTCCGTGGAGACCCGGGGACGCTTGCTCGTTGGCGCAGGCTCCAATTTGCAGTCCGCCCTCCTTCTCTGCCCGTGCCATGGCTGCGGAGCTGGAACCAGGTTCTCCAGGCCCGCAGGCTCCCTCTTCATCCGACAGCGTAGACCTGGCACCGAGGAACGCTCAGGGGAAGGAGACACAAAGGTAGCAGGTTCATAATTACTCATTGCAGCAGGTGGAGGGAGCTCAGGGGACTGTGAACCCCAAACTCCACCCCCAGGGGTCAGACAAGGCAATTCACCCAGAGAAGGAAAAGAAAGAAAAGGCACTTCCCTGCTCCGCTGAGGACCGGTTGAAGCTGCTGCAGTGGGCTTGGTTCTTCCCTTCCCCCGCTGGACAGTGACGGAGGGCCCCCCGGGAAGACGAGGAGGAGCCGTTTGCACAGGATCGATGACGGGCATCGCTGGAGCAGGACTCGTGGGGCTCACAACTGCTGGGGAGAGCGTCGAGGAGGAGGGAGAAACAGCCGAGACTATCCGGGAATGAGGAGCTGACGGAACAGCAGGGACAGGAGACCCGGAGGTGGAGGCTGCTGGGTTTTCCTCCTGTCATGACGCAGGAGTAACAGCTGGCTGGGAGACAGAGTTCCTTCGGCAACCCGGAACTGGATCCGGACGGGGTTCTCACTGAGGCTTTGCTGAGGGAATTCCGGCTGACGTCTTTCTCCACTGGGGATGACCCCTGGGTGGTGCGAACTCCTGGACTGGACGGGGGACAGGAATGGGATCCAGAGATGAGGAGCAAGGATGTCTCCTCTTCGGCTTCCTGCTGGAGTTTCCCTTCAGCCCACGGAGCTTCTCCCGGTGAGCAGAGATGTCCGCCATCCTCGCCGTGATTTCAGGGTGGTCAGCGTAGCGAGGATGGTGGTTAATAGTCGCCTCAGCGAGGTCCAGGTACCAGCGTGAGCCACTGGGGATGGGGTTACTGCGAGCGCTGGAGAGGATCCCATCGATCTCGATGAGAGCCATAACTAGCTCGTAGCCTAAACTCATGGTCGCCGGTGTCTCGTTTTGGCTGCAACCTACTGTCATGGTGCGGTCCTTGCGGACCACTAATCAGAGAAGGCAAGGACAGCTTCAGGAAGAAAATGGAGGATGAGCTGCAACAGAGCGACATCGGCGGGGTCTGGAGAAACCTTAAAACCATCTCTGGGCTCCAGAATACCTCCCCCCAGGCCACAGGGGGCAGGGAGTGGGCAAACAATCTGAACGTGTTTTTTAATAGATTTGACCAATCACCCTCCCCCCCGACTGCACAACAACCACTGCTGCCTCTAAAGTCATCGAGACCTGCTGTCCACACCCCACTCCACCAACATCCCCCCCACTCCTAGCACACAGCCCCCCAACCTGACCCTCACTAAGACCCAGGTGAGGACGGAGCTGAGGAAGATCAAGGCGAGGAAGGCCTCAGGACCGGACGGCATCAGCGCAAAGCTCCTCAAGTCCTGTGCAGACCAGCTGTGTGGGATTGTGGAGCACATCTTCAACCTGAGCCTGAAGCTGGGGAGGGTACCACAGTTGTGGAAAACATCTTGTGTGGTACCTGTACCAATGACTTCCCACCCCAAAGATCTGAACAGCTACAGACCAGTGGCCCTGACGTCTCACATGATGAAGACCCTGGAGAGACTGCTCCTTGCTCACCTCCGCCCACTGGTGGGATCAGCGATGGATCCACTCCAGTTCGTTTACCAGCATGGCATTGGGGTGGAGGATGCAGTGATCTTCCTCCTTCACCGTTCTCTGTCCCACCCGGAGAAGCCCGGGAATGTGGTGAGGATCATGTTCTTTGACTTTTCCAGTGCTTTCAACACCATCCAACCGATGATCCTGAAGGACAAGCTGCTATACGCAGGGGTGGACCAGCACCTGTCATCATGGATCCTGGACTACCTCACTAACCGGCCACAGTTTGTGAGAACACGGGATTGTGCGTCCGACACGATCATTGGTAGCACGGGGGCCCCCCAGGGAACGGTTTTGGCTCCCTTCCTGTTCACCCTTTATACTGCGGACTTCTCACACAACACAATACACTGCCATCTGCAGAAGTTCTCTGACGACTCTGTGATCGTCGGCCTAATCTCCAACGGAGATGAAGCTGAGTACAGAGGACTTATCCAGGACTTCATGGACTGGTGCCATCGGAACTGCCTCCAGATGAACGTGAGGAAAACTAAGGAGCTGGTGGTGGACTGCCACAGGCAAGGACAACCCCTCACAGCACCAGTAAACATCCAGGGAACAGACATTGAGATGGTGACATCCTACAAGTACCTGGGTGTTCATCTGAACAATAAACTAGACTGGTCACACAATACCGATGCACTCTACAAGAAGGGACAGCGCGGGCTGTCCCTACTGAGGAGGCTCAGGTCTTTTGGTGTACAAGGGGCACTGCTGAAGACATTCTTCGACACGGTGGTGGTATCAGCCATCACTTTTGGAGTGGTCTGCTGGGGCAACGGCATTACAGCAGCCAATAGGAAGAGACTGAACAAACTGATCAAGAAAGCTAGATGTGTCCTGGGGCAACGCCTTGACCCAGTGGAGGAGATAGGAGAGAGAAGGATGGTGGCTAAACTGTCATCTCTGCTAGAGTCCGAGTCCCACCCTATGCAGGACATACTGAATGCACTGAGGAGCTCATTTAGCAGTAGACTACATCATCCTAGGTGCGCAACCGAGAGGTTTCGCAGGTCCTTCCTACCTACAGCTGTCAGACTGTATAACCTAAGCAGGGCTGCTCGCAGGGATAGCAAAAGAAAAAACGTGATGACCTAATAGTATTGAATGCAAAAGACGCAACAGACTTACACAAATGGTCCCCTCCAGTATACAACTAGGACAATATCAGTCGCTATGGAGGGTGACAATATGTATGGGTACATATTCATACTATGCAGGATAACTAAGTAGACGGTTATGCTGTTTATTCCATCTTGCTACAATGCTCCGCACTTTGTATATATATTTATATATTTATGTGTACGTATGTATATTCACTGTTCTTATTTATATTTTTCATATCTTCTTAATTATTGCTCTGAGTGTTGCTATCCCTGTGTTGTTGCAATCCTGGAATTTCCCCATTGTGGGACTAACAAAGGCTCATCTTATCTTATCTTAATGAGACACTATAGGCAGCCGTAGAGTTTGCATATTTATTAAAGGAAGACAAGGATACAAAATAATGAGCCACGTGGGGAAAAACACAAATAAAGACTAAGACTAGGACACACCAACGATAAACTGAGAACTAGGAAGACTGATGGGAGACAAGGATACAACACTTACATGCGAATAGCGAGGGCGGAACCTAATGCTGAAAGGAACTGGCTTTGGACGTAGGGAACCCAGTCTGGATAAGGCGAGGTCACAGCCCCGAGTGACAGAGGCTGCTCCCTTAAATAGGGCAAGATAATTAATCAGCCGATGAGGCGTCATCAGCTGAATCAAATCAACGTCAGCTGTCACTGCTGAGCTCGGCTCTGACAGCCAGAAGCCCCGCAGAGACGCTGTCAAAATAAGAGCTCAGAGAGACCTCAAGGAATTAATAAAGAATGGGAAGAAAATACTGCATGACCCGAGCACGGACGAGATCGGACGAGTTTGGGCTTGAATTTTTCCCCTTTTCCGGGAGCCAGTTTTAGTTGGAGAGATGGAGTATTGTATTGAGTACCTGATGGAGGTTGACGACCTCCTGTCCAATGCTCATCTGTTTACCCCCTCCGACACCGCTCACTGGCACCTGGACCTCACGCAACGGGCTTTAAAGTACTACCACCTGACCTCTTATCCTGAGGGCAAGGAGAGAGTGTTGGCGTTAGTGGCACTGCGGCAGAAGAACTGGGAACTGATGGAGAATCAGGCCAAGAAGCCTCCATCTCCTCCCCGGGACACGGTCGTTCTGACGAGGGGGAAGCCTCCTGACCAAGCCGGTCCTCTGCGAGGGTCCCGTCCGGATCCTGTCCCGGGTCGCCAGAGGAACTTTGCCTCCAAGCCAGCTGTTTCTCCCACACCACGACGAAAGGTGAAGACAGCAGCCTTAGCCTCCAGGTCCTCTCATCCCACTGTTCCGTCAGCTCCACGTCCCCGGACTGCCCCCACTGCTCCTCCCTCCTCCTCGGTGCTCCCTTCAGCTCCTGTGAGCCCAGCGAGTCTTCATCTGGCTCCACCTGTCACCGTTCCTCCGCGAGGTTCCCATCCGGATCCTGTTCCAGGCCACCATAAGAACTCTGCCTCCCAGCCAGCTGTTTTCCCCACACCACGATGGAAGGTAAAGACAGCAGCCTCAGCCTCCGGGTCATCTTTTCCCACTGTTCCATCAGCTCCTCGTCCTCGGACTGCCTCGACTGCTCCTCCCTCCTCCTCGGCGCTCCCTTCAGCTCCTGTGAGCCCAGCGAGTCCTGCTCTGGCTCCGCCCATCACCGATCCTGTTGGGGCGGCTCCTCCTCGTCTTCCCGAGGGGCCCTCCATCACCAACCCTAGGGGAGAGGGAAGAACCAAGCCCGCTGCAGCAGTCACCATCGTTCCCCGGGAAAGCAGGCAAGTGTTTTTTCATTCTAAATCTCTGTCAGATGAATTACCTTGTCTGATTCCTGTGGGTGGAGCTCAGGGTTCACAGTCCTCTGAGCTCCCACCACCTGCTGCAGCCATTAAAACTGAACCTACTACCTCTGTGTTTCCTCCCCTTCCCTCCGAGCGTCCCCCGGTGCCAGGAGTAGACCATCGGATGGAGGAGGAGCCTGCGGCACTGGAGAGCCTGGTTCCAGTCCCGCAGCTGCATCATGGGTAGAGGAGGGGGGCTGACTGTCAGTTGGAGCCTGCGCCGATGATAAAGCATCCCCGGGTCTCCGTGGAGCAGCAGTCAGCTCCAGCAGGCAATCGATCCCCTGCCACCATGCCGAGTGGGCCATCGGTGTGGGTTTCAGTGCCAGGGGGTTATCGGACTGTGGAGACCATCGTTCCGGCTGCGGAGGCCACCGCAGTTGAGTGGGAACCGGAAGTGGACCTCCAGATCATCTAGCCTGGATCGTCAGAGTCCTGGACGGCGGTAGAGCTCCAGATCAGGCAAGTGCTCTATGTTGTCTTCTTTCTTTCTGTATTGGAGCATTCTTGCTTGTCTCTTGGGGAGGAAAGCCGGGTGCAGCTGGCCGCTGCATCCGAGCTCATCTCGCCGGGCTCTGCCGCTGCCGGTGATCCAGACCCCTGTTTTCCCTCTTTGTCCGAGCCTTCTCCCAGGGTCACCGGAGATGAATCAGCTCCGGTCGTGTTTGCCAAGGCTCCGGGTTCACTTCGGGAGGTCATCCCAAGTGCTGCGTCAGCCCAATTCGGGTCCACCGTGGGTGTTGAGCTGGCCCAATCGGGGTCCACCGAGGGGGCTGCGCGGGCCCAATCGGGTCCACTGAGGGTGCTGCGCTGGCCCAATCCAGGTCCACCAAGGGTGCTGCGCTGGCCCGGTCCAGGTCCACTGAGGGTGCTGCGCTGGCCCGGTTCGAGGTCAGTGAGGGAACTGCAGGTCCCCTTCCACCTGTTACTGGACTGCCCCCCCCCCCGCTCTCCACCACTGGACGCCGCTGGGGTCCCCTTCATTTGGTTCGGCATCCCCTCGTTGTGCCTCTCGGTAGGGAAGCTGTCTCCGGGCTCCCCCCTCCAGTCCTGGTGGTCTAAGGACACAGGTAGGCTGCCTGAAGGACTGTCCCGCCAGTTCTGCATCCTGGGTTGGCCGCCTGACAGACTGCTTTGCTGGTTGGGCAACCTGGGTTGGCCGCCTGAGGTACTGTTTCCCCGGTTCAGGGACTTGGGCAGGCCACTCGAACTGTTTTTTTCTTTTTCTCCCGAGGTGGAGTTGGGATGCCGGTAGGCCACCTGAAATGAACTGCCTTTTTTTTTTTCCTCTTTACCTGCCAGTATCCCCCATACTTGTGTTTTCATGGTGTTTTTTTCCCCTTCCCTGTCTCTCTCGTATATTGCTTAAGAGTTTGTTTTTCCTGCCTTGTGATCAAGTTGCTAGTATGTAGATATTTTTGTGTTCACCTATTCCGCTGCACTCGAGCATGTTCTAAGTTGAAGTGTACATGTATTTTTGTTTTCACTTGTTTATCTGGGTTTTCTGTTTTATTATTCATGTTGTAAGGTAAGTTTTAGCCGTACTATTCTGTGTTATTTGCTCCTTGTGGGGTTTTTTTTTTCCTTCCCTCTCTGTATTGTGCCTTGTCGTTGTGTTTTTGTTTTTTTTTTCCTCTCTTCCCGGGTTTCTCTCCCTCCTAGCCTGTTTCCCCCTCCGCACACCAGAGGTCGGTCTTGCTAGCTTTCTGGTTGTGGGGGGGGGGGCTCCCTGGATGTTATTTCGGATGCTCGGAGTGCATCCTTTGAGTGGGGGCTACTGTGGTGATCCAAACGCTGAGGTTGTCCGCAACCGGGCCACTCAGTATTCTCCCTCTTTTCCTCCCGTTTATTTCTCCTGGTTATTATTGTTGTCCCAGGGTTTTTATTGTGACAGCGCCGCGGCCGAACTTCCGGCTGTCAAAGCTGAGCCGGCACTGTCACAGCTGATCTTGATTTTGGTAATTACATTTCCCCCTTTCCTGTTTGGTTCTTTACTTTTGTGATCAGTATTTAAGGGAGCAGCTGAGGCTCACTGCTTGCTGCGACCCGCATCAACCAGGACTGGAGTCCCTATCCCCAGCTCCAGTCTTCTTTCTGTATTTGATCCATCTTCGCTTCAGCATTTGTAAGTGTTTATTCTTTAACGCCAGGTTCCCCCCTTGCTACACTCTTATATTTGATGTTAGTGTTCTTTATTTTGTGTTATATTTTAGTGGACGTGTTTTGCCCCGCATGGCTCTTTATTTTGTTCTGTTTGTGAATAAACAAGCAAACTCTCTGTTGGCCTCTGGCACCTCATTTATGCCCTGAATGGGGCAAACACGACACCTCCAGGGGCAGCATGTACAGATTAAAAAGTACTGGACCTAAAATTGAACCTTGGGGCACACCACAATTTATTTTGTAGACTCTGGAAGAACATGTATCCATACTTACAAAAAAGTTCCTGTCTGTGAGGTAGGACTTGAACCAATTAAGAACAGTACCAGTGAGGCCAACCAGATCCTTTAGTCTGGTTAAAAGAATGTGGTGGTCTACTGTATCAAAGACAGCATTTAGATCCAGTAGAACCAGGACTGAAATTTTGTGTGAGTCCATGTTGTGCCTTCGATCATTAACAATCCTGACCAGTGCTGTCTCGGTACTGTGGTCGAGACTGGTTTTCATCAAATATGTGATAGATAGATAGATAGATAGATAGATAGATAGATAGATAGATAGATAGATTCAAGGATTCAAAGATTTTATTGTCAATACTACTATACGTGCAGGACATACAGGAGATGTCATGGGCAGTGAGAGAGCGCCCCTCCCGTCCTGTCTCACCTTCACCAATTCATCACTGCACCTGAGGCAGAAGACACACCTGCTCCCGCTCATCAGCCAGCGTACTTAAGGAGGCTCCCTCGGCACATTCAACACTGGCTCATCTGGGTATACTGCCCTTCAACAGACAAGCAAGTATCATTGACAAGCGTAGACACATCGTCTTATCTTGTTTCTCTTCTCTCCTCAGATTGCTGCCACTGTGCAGGTGTGTATCTGGGACTGCGTGCGCTGTCCTGCCACATCTCCACTTCTCCCCGGCTTCCAGCCTCCACTCGGTCAGGCACCACCAGCTCATCCCCCTCACCCTACTGGTTCATCTGTTCCCCACTGGAGTCCTGCCGGTTCTCTCCCGGATCCCAAGTAAGTGGCAATTTGGCTTGCCCATTTCCCCTTACTCTGTTCCTCCACTCACAGCTCTCGTCTTCTCTCCACAGGTTGATTCCTCTGGCGAGTGACTGTTTCCTTAGCTGTGCGTCTGTTTTGCTATTCGATAAAACTCTCAAACGTGCCTCCTCGTGTGGTTGTCCTCCTGTGCTGTTGTATCGTGCACATGGCTGTCAGCTGATTAATCATGACAGAACGAGCCAGCCAGGACAGCAGCTCAGCCGGTGCATCGGCACTGGAGCTCACAGCCATGGATCACTTAGCAGCGACCAAACACCAGCTGGCCGTATTAAACTAACAAATTCAGACTATGATGCCGCTTTGGCCCAATGCACCTCCTCAGGCTCCTCTTTCTCAGCTTGCTCCTCGCACTACAGTACACTGTACCACCTCTGTTCCCACGCCTGCCCCGTAGGTGGGGAAATGCAAGGGATTTCTTATTCAGGTCCGCATGTATTTAGAGCAGGTCGGGGAGGAGTACCCAGCGGACGTGGCAAAGATACAGTTTTTCACCTTGTTGCTTAAAGACCAAGCCCTTGATTGGGCACGATCCACAATTGATAAACCCGAGGAGTGGCAATACACGTCTGAACAATTTGTGGATGCTTTCTCTTGCACATTTGGCCATATGGAGAGTCAGGGCAACGTCATGAGACGCCTGATGATGCTCCACCAGGGCACTCGGTCAGCAGCCAAGTACTCGGTGGAGTTCCGGGTTGTAGCGGCTGACTTGGGGTGGAACGAGGTTGCTTTACGCTGTTTGTTCCTCCACAGATTAAACGTTTATCTTCGTGATGATCTGGCAATTCACCCTGTCCCCAAGACTCTCGACGGTCTCACGGATCAGGCTGTAGGGTTGGACAACCGGTACCGTGAGTGCGTGAAGGAGCGCGAGTCCTCCTATCGCCCATGTGCTGAGCGCACGCCCGCCATGGTTGCTAACAATGGCGGCGCCGGCTCTCCACCCGAGCCGATGGAGCTCTCTCGGCACTTGACCGACGATGAGCACCGGCGAAGGCGAAGGGCTGGCGCGTGCGCGTACTGCGGTTCTCTGAACCACAGTCTGGACGAATGCCCCCAGCAGCCAAAAGACACAGCCCATCAGTAACTATGGGGGGTCTTGCGGGCGGGACCAAAACTACTCCCCCCGGTAATTTTTCAATCTTGGCCCTTGTGCAATTGCCGGGGATCGAGAGGAGGACTATGGTGTTGGTTGATTTGGGGTCTGAAGGTAATTTCATCTCTGCCCAATTCGTTCAGCAGGTGGGTATTCCCACATGTAAATTGCCCCACAACCAGAGAATCACTACCATATCTGGCCGGGAGGTCGCGGTAGTCAACGAGAGCACGGTGCCAATCTCCAGCCTCCTTTCTGTGAACCACCGGGAGGAATTCTCGTTCGTGGTTTTTCCTATTTCTTCTTCCCTGGTGGTTCTTGGCTACCCATGGCTCTGGAGGCATAATCCAACTATTAACTGGGAACAAAACACAATCTCCTCCTGGAGCCCATTTTGTACGGCTAATTGCATGCATTCAGCCGAGTGTTCCCCATCTCTGTCTGTCTCCATCCCTCCGGTCGAGCCGCCGGACCTCAGAATCGTTCCCCAGGCATATCACGATTTGGGGGAGGTCTTTAGCAAATCAAGAGCGGTGTCGCTACCGCCTCATCGCTCTTATGATTGTGCTATAGACCTCATCCCGGGGACAAGGCTGCCATCCAGTCGGCTGTACAGCATTTCTGGTCCGGACAGGGAGGCGATGGAGAAATACATTAAAGAATCGCTGAACGCCGGCCTTATTCGGCCATCTTCAGCTCCACTCGGAGCCAGGTTCTTCTTCATCAGGAAGAAGGATGGCTGATTGGCATCAGGTGTGCTGGTAATGGAGTAGGTGTGTGCGTTGCTGGCTCCTGCTATATTTTTTTTCAGTCTTACTTTTTAAACCCTACTTTGCTGTAAGCTGTTAACGTTTTGGACGTTTAATACGAGCGGAATCTGTTTTGAGTTGAGAAATATGTCCAAAACAAGAAAGCAGACTGAAAAGGAGGCAGCAGTGAACAATGCTAACACCAGCTTAACTGAGGATGCTAATAAAAGCCTTAACCCTGCACTTGTTGCCTTGCTTGAGCAACACAGAATGTCCATAGCTGCTGATTTTAAAGCTTCATTTGAACTTATTAATGGTAAGCTGGACAAGATTCAAGCAGATGTGGCGAACCAGGAGCAACGCATTGGCGACCTTGAAAGCAACGCGGAGGACGTCAGCCAGTGCCTAGCGGCACTTGAAGTTACGTGTGAGTCAATGCAGGAGGAGAACAAGCTTTTGAAAAACAAACTTTCTGACCTGGAGGGAAGAAGCAGGAGGCTGAATATTCGTCTGGTGGGTCTGCCGAAGTCCTTTGATGTGGGTCCACGGCCATCTGAATTTTTTTCTCGGCTGTTGGTGGACGTTTTTGGCACACAAACTTTGCCATCTCCCCCAGAGCTGGATAGAGCCCATTGCAGCCTCATGCCCAAGCCGGGTCTGAACGGGAAGCCGCGCGCTGTCATTATTTGTTTCCACTGGTTTCGGGCCAAAGACTTGGTGATGAGAGAAGCGCGAAGACGCCGTGGGACTTTGGAGTATCGTGGACATAAACTTCAGTTCTATGAGGATTATAACGCCGACGTTCAGAAGCAACGAGTCGAATATAAGGAGGTTATGTCCGAGTTGTACAAGAGAGGTTTTCGTCCTTCTCTTCTCTTCCCCACCAGGCTCCAGATAACTCCTCCAGACGGCAAAAACCAGTGGCTGGCGTCCATTCCGGAGGCCACCCACTTCATGCAAACCATGGAGAGAAATCAGCGATTTTCGCCCTGAACTGGACATTCCTGGGTTGATCAACTACCACACTGAACTACTTGATTACTACTTTATTAAAGCTGCACTGACTGGACATTGATGCATTTTTAGATGTTCAAAACAAGGTAAAATTGGCTCCCTATACGTTGTTGTTTACTTAATTTTTTTTTTTTTTTTTTAGGGTAAAATGGTCATACTATACAGGATTGAAGCCAGTTGTATGGGAGTATTTTGTTAGGATGAGAAGAGAGCAGGAGATGGAGCGGTTGCTGTTTTTTGCAACCGGCTGAGTGTTGTTATAGGTTTGGTTGTTGAATTTTTTTATTTTTTTTTTTTTGTTATGGATTTATTTACACCCCCCTCACCCCCTCCCCTTTTTATTTTTTTTTACCTGTACCTCACCCCATTCTTTTTTGGGCTACACAACACAATATATAAATTTTGCTTTGTGAATGAATAGTAATCTTACTTTGGCAAGCTGGAATGTGAAGGGGTTGAACCATCCAATTAAACGAAAGAGAGTCATGTCACGTCTAAAGCAATTTAAGCCTGGGGTAGTGTTTTTGCAGGAAACCCATTTGCAGGATTCCGACCACTTGCGCTTGTCAAAATGTTGGTCAGGACAATATTTTCATTCAAATTTTAAAGCTAAGGCCAGGGGCGCTGCTATTCTTATTGATCGAAATATCCCATTTATTCCCTCTAATGTTGTATTAGATAAAAATGGACGATTTGTAATAGTGTCAGGTCAACTTGGCAATAAACATGTCACCTTGGCTAATCTGTATGCGCCGAATTTTGATGATGTACACTTTTTTCTCAACCTTTTTTCGCAGCTTCTAGATTTAAATACTCATTCTCTAATTCTTGGGGGTGACTTTAATTTGTATATGGATCCGATCTTAGACCGCTCATCCTCAAAACCTGCTAGTCTTTATAAATCTGCAACTTATGTTAAGTCTTTTCTTGAGGAATATAGCCTTACAGACCCTTGGCGTTTTTTACATCCTAACGGCAGGGACTATTCTTTTTTCTCTCACGTACACCATACTTATACCAGAATAGATTATTTTTTTGTTGACAATTTATTAATTAATAACCTTAGCTCTTGCAGTTATGATAGCATCTCGGTTTCTGATCATGCCCCTCTTGTACTTAAAATGATCCTCCATGGATGTGACTCCATGAGAAAGCACTGGAGATTGGATCCATTATTACTTACAGATGAAAAATTGGTTGCGAATATTTCTTCTAAAATTAATTTTTTTTTGAAAGAAAATAAAACTCCTGGTATGCCAAACAAAACGATATGGGAGGCCATGAAGGCATTTCTTAGGGGGGAATTTATTTCATTGGCAGCATTTAAAAGACGATCCACAATACAGGAACAGAAGGCTATTTTAGATCAAATCTTGGACATTGACAGACAATATGCTCAATCTCCATCACCCGCTCTGTTCAAGGAACGTATGACATTACAAACTAAACTTAATTTACTTTCTACTCGACAAATTGAAGGTTGTTTAATAAGAAACAAGAGTGAATTTTATGAACATGGCAAAAAAACGGTAAACTTCCAGCTAATCAACTGCGTGGTATTAGAGCTAAGCAAATTATTACTGGAGTTAGGACAGATAAAGGAGAGGTGACATCTGACCAACAAGTGATTAATGATATTTTCAGGTCATTTTATTCCAAATTATATACCTCAGAATATACAACAAACTTAAAGGATTTGCAAAATTTTTTTGATTCTATTGACATCCCTTCGATTTCCTCAGAATCTCGGCAAATTCTAGAAGCTCCCATCACAAAAGAAGAAATTCAGCTGGCAATATCATCCATGCAATCAGGAAAATCTCCAGGACCTGATGGGTTTTCAGCTGATTTTTTCAAAAAATTCTCTGACGACCTTGCTCCTTTCCTTTGTCAAGTTTTTACAGAGTTGCTTGACTCCGGTACACTTCCTCCTTCATGTTATCAGGCCTGTATCACTGTGTTGCTTAAAAAAGACAAGGATCCTGTTGATTGTGCTTCTTACAGGCCTACTTCCTTGTTAAATACCGATGTTAAAATTTTGTCAAAGTTGTTAGCTTCAAGGTTGGAAAAGATTCTTCCTTTTATAATTTCACGGGACCAAACCGGTTTCATTAAAAATCGCCATTCTTTTTTTAACTTGCGGCGGTTGTTTAATATTATTTATACTCCTCACCACAACATACCTGAATGTCTTATTAGTTTGGACGCTGAAAAGGCATTCGATAGGGTTGAGTGGGAGTATTTGTTTTTTACTTTGGAGAGGTTCGGTTTTGGTCCTTCCTTCTGTTCCTGGATTAAACTTCTCTATGCTAGTCCTTTAGCTTCAGTGTTAACTAATTGTCGCTATTCTGACTATTTTAGACTTTATCGTGGTACGAGGCAAGGCTGTCCTTTGAGCCCGTTGCTCTTTGCCTTGGCAATTGAGCCGTTAGCTATTGCAATCCGTGGGAGCCGGGACTTTCTAGGCATTTGTAGGGGTGGCATCGAGCATAGGGTTTCACTTTATACCGACGATCTTTTACTATTTCTCTCCAACCCACTTACTTCATTACCCGCTATACTTAATATTTTGGATAGTTTTAGTAGGTTTTCTGGTTATAAAATTAATCTTAATAAGAGTGAATTGTTTCCGATTAATGAAAAGATTCGAGTTCAGGATCTTGAAAATTTTCCTTTCAAGGTTGTTATTGATCATTTTAATTATCTTGGGATATGTGTTACTAAACAGCTTAATTACTTGTTTAAAAATAATTTTCTCCCTTTATTTGACCAGTGCAAGCTAATACTTTCCAAATGGTCCCCATTATCCTTGTCTTTAATTGGCAGAATCAATTCTGTAAAAATGATGTTACTTCCAAAGTTTTTATATTTGTTTCAATGTCTCCCCATTTTTATTCCTAAATCCTTTTTTAAGTCTTTGGGCTCTCTGATTACCTCATTTATTTCCTTCCTCATTTATTTCCTCTTCCTTCCTGCCCTTCAGAGAGAATGGTCGCTTTTTCTTCTGCTCCCTCTTTCACCCTCCTTCACCCTCCCTAACTGAGAATCCCAGCTTGCTGTCTTGTCTGCGTCGCTGTTCTTCTGGCTGAATCTTGATCCAAATGAAAAAAATGGATTTGGTGAGCGGCTTTAATAAAATTAACAACTTTTTATATAAATTCGGGCCAGGGGGAACCCCTATGGAGAGACCCATGGATTGGAACACATGTGTCTGCATGATGAGACTGATCTATCTGGTTTGGCATGATCACAGGATTTTCTGCGGATTGGCTCTGGAGTTTTCCTGGTGTATCAAAAATTTAACTAGAAGAGCTAATCAAAGCGGTCCCGGCGTAGCTGCTTCTTCAACAATTCGATCAGATGGGGGAGAGCACTAACTAACGGCAAGACTTACATGGAAATTACCATCTGGCATGCACTGTAGAGGGATGGACTCTGCCGGACATGCTTCCCATGTTTAGAAGGGAAACATCTGGAGTCGTTTTGGTGCCCTCCAGGAATGGATTTAAAGCCTATGTATGGAAATTATGAACACAGGATTGCAAGAGCTGTAAATTCTATGCTCTGAGTGATCTGTGTTATCAGACCTTGAATTTGGTGCCCTGTTGACTATTTTCCTCCTGGATTAAGACAAAACAGAAGATTGTGCTTCTCTTCATAAACATTCTGGTGTGCTGCTTGAACTCTCAAGACAGTGACTGGCTCAGGAAATTTCCATCTGCCATGCCTCAAGGACATGCTTCCGAGTTTCAGACACTAAGACATAACATCTCGGCTGGGAGAGATTGCTGCCTCCAGTAACTGATAAACACCCACCTGCATTCAACATACACGAACACACTGATTCACATATACTGAATTACACCCATCCATTCACTGATCCTCTCTGACTTTTGGTTTTGTTGTCTGCTAAATGTGCATTGAGGTTTTTTTTTTCCTGCAATCAAAATTTCGCTCACTTACTGAGCGTTATTTTGATAAACATGTTTTTTTCTCTCGCCTACTGTGTCATATCCCCTCCCTTTTTTTTTTCTTTCTTTATCACCACTATGACTGGCGCCTAGCGGCTGCCCCGGCCTTGGATACACTCTGCAGAGCGTGCCCAAATGCCAAGTCACGTTTCGTTACCTTGTATTCATACATGTGTAATGACAATAAAGTTGACTCTCATCTCATCATCTCATCTCATTTATTTGGAATGGTAAACATCTGAGATTGAGGAAAGTTTTTCTTCAAAGACCCAAATCAGTGGGTGGCATGGCTCTGCCTAACTTTCAATATTACTACTGGGCAGCAAATATCAGGTGCATGTTATATTGGAAACATTTCTATCTGGAGCCCAAATCACCCATTTGGATCCTTATGGAGTCACATGTGGACAATCAAACCTCCCTACCGGCAGTTTTAGGTTCACCACTTCCCCTTGCTTTGTCTACACCGGGTAATAACAAAGTAGTTCGTCAGTCTCTTAGAATTTGGTCTCAATTCAGGAAAAATTTCGGTCTTCAGTTTTTCTCCATTAGAAGTCCAATTGCCGCAAATCATTTATTTACCCCATTAACTATTGATAGTGCATTTCATATATGGCACAGAAAAGGTTTAAAATCTTTTGCGGATTTATATTTTGATGGTCAATTTGCAAGTTTTTCTCAACTTTCCACTAAATTCGACATCACTTCTACACATTTTTTCCGCTTTCTTCAGGTCAGACATTATGTGCAAACTATGACAAAACAATTCCCTCAAAAACCTTCTGATAATCCTCTAGATGATTTTTTATTAGTTAAACCAACTTCTAAGGGGGTAATATCAGTTTTATATAACTTAATTTCAAATTTACAATCTTCTTCTCTGGCCGCTATTAAATTGAACTGGGAACAAGATCTTAATTTTAATTTTACTGATGAACTGTGGGATTCTATTCTTGGCCAGGTTCACACTGCATCAATGTGTGCTCGTCACGCTCTTATTCAATTTAAGATTGTACATCGGGTGCACCTGTCCAAGGTTAAGTTAGCACGTATTTACTCGGATATAGACCCAACTTGTGAAAAGTGTGGTAGCGCTCCTGGCACTTTGCTTCACATGTATTGGTCCTGCCCTTCATTGATGAATTTTTGGCATTCTGTTTTTATCACTATGTCTGAAGTCCTGCAATATCAAATTAAACCTGATCCATTATGCGCCATTTTTGGTGTGGCTCCAGAACTTGTCTTGCCAAATTCCAAATTAAAAGTATTCAAATTTTCATTATTATTGGCTAGATGTGCTGTATTACTGAAATGGAAAGACTCTTCACCCCCTTCACATTTACAGTGGATAAAAGATATAATGTCCTGTTTGGATTTAGAAAAAATCAGATATACAGTTCGTGGCTCTGAAAACAAATTCTATAAATTATGGCGCCCGTTTCTTGATTTCTTTGAAAGACCCACAATTATTGTTTCTGAGTAGCTCATATCCCCTTTACCCCACCCCCACCTCACACACACAATTTTTCTTTTTGTATTTTTGTATTATTGTTTATTTAAAGGTTTTTGTGTTTTGAAGCATCCACATTTGTTAGTTTTAAATTTTAGTTTTGCACTGTTTGGTTAAAACAAAAATGAAAATTTCCAATACTTTGTATTGTATTGATACTTCAATTAATAATAATAAAAAGACCTTTGAAAAAAAGGAAGAAGGATGGCTCGTTGCGCCTTTGCATCGACTACCGGGAGCTCAACGCAGTTACCACCAAGGACAAGTACCCTCTGCCTTTGATTAATTCCGCGTTTGAGATCCTTCAGCACTCAGGGGTTTTCACCAAGTTAGACTTAAGAAATGCATACCATCTGATCTGCATTTGTGATGGTGACGAATGGAAGACGGCGTTCAAAACCCACCAGGGGCAGTTTGAATATTTGGTGATGCCATTTGGGCTCACCAATGCCCCCACCATCTTTCAGCGGTTAATCAATGACATCCTTTGCGATATGCTTTATCAATTCATCTTTGTCTACTTGGATGATATTTTGATTTTCTCCCGCTCACCAGAGGAACATGAAGCCCATGTCAGGGCCATCCTGCAATGGCTCTTGGAGAACCAGCTCTACGTCAAGGCCGAGAAGTGTGAGTTCTCCACTATATCTACCACCTTCTTGGGCTCCATAGTGGCTGAAGGGAGACTGATTGCCAATCCGGCCAAGGTGAGGGCAGTGCTTGATTGGCCAACTCCCCACTCCTGTAAGGAGCTTCAACGCTTCCTCGGGTTTGCAAACTTTTATCGCAGGTTCATCAGGAGCTACAGTGGGGTGGCACTGCACTTAACGCAGCTGACCTCCATTAACGTCCCCTTTCGCTGGACCAAGGCAGGTGAGCAGGCATTTGTGAAATTAAAGCGCCTGTTCGCTGAAACACCAATCTTGGCCCAAGTCAACACGCAGCTCCAATTCGTCCTTGAGGTGGACGCGTCTGATTCAGGGGTAGGTGCTGTGCTGTCGCAGTGCACACCCTCCGATCAGAAGCTCCGCCCGTGCGCATTTTTTTCTCGGCAGTTTATGCCAGCCGAGAGGAATTATGGCGTGGGGGACAGAGAGCTGCTTGCCATTAAGTTGGCATTGCAGGAATGGAGGCATTGGCTAGAGGGGGCTATTCACCCCATCGTCGTGTGGACCGACCACAAAAACCTCAAGTATTTGCAGTCGGCCCGCCGACTTAACGCCAAGCAGGTTCGTTGGGCTCTGTTTTTTCAGAGGTTCAACTTTTCCATCATGTACCAGCCTGGCACTCGGAACACCAAACCGGACTCGCTATCACTCCAGTTTGATTCCAAGGAGGTAGTGCCCCCCCCCAACAAAAAAACCCCATCATACCGCCTTCTCGCGTCCTCGGAGCCCTTACTTGGGATATCGAGCGGAGGGTCCGTCAGGCCCAGTCCCAGGAGCCTGTGCCAGTAGGGTGCCCCCAGAACCGTCTGTACGTCCCGGCCGCCCTCCACAGCAATGTCATACAATGGGGTCACACCAGTCGCTTCGCTTGCCAGACTGGAATCGCTTGGACTGTGGACTTCGTCAAGCAAGCATTCTGGTGGCCCACGCTGCGATGGGATGTATGGGAGTACGTGAAGGCCTGCCAGACCTGCACACGGGGGAAGTCGGACTCCTCTCCCCCATCTGGTCTCCTCCATCCCCTCTCCACCCCTGGCCGTCTGTGGTCACATATCGCTGTGGACTTCATCACCGGACTTCCCCCCTCCCGTGGCAAGACGGTGATTCTCACCATCGTGGATTGCTTCTCCAAGGCGGTTCATCTGGTTGCTCTCCCGAAGCTCCCCTCAGCCTTGGAGACGGCAGTCCTGCTCACGATCATGTTATCCAGATCCACGGTATTCCCATGGACATTGTCTGACCGGGGTCCTCAATTTACGTCCCAGATCTGGAGGGCCTTTTGCCGGACCCTGGTAACAACGGTGAGCCTCTCCTCCGGTTATCATCCACAAAGCAACGGGCAGGCGGAGCATTCCAAACAGTCCTTGGAGGCCACCCTGCGGTGTGTAGCAGCTGATAACCCTTAGTCTTGGAGCACGCACCTGACCTGGGGGGAGTATTCAATGAACTCAGCTGTCTCCACTGCCACTGGACTCACCCCGTTCGAGGTGTTGCTGGGTTACACGCCGCCACTGCAACCCATGGCCGAGAGGGAGGTCACGGTTCCGTCCGTGGTGGTCCATGCTCATCGCTGCCAGCGTGTCTGGAGGTCTACCCGGGCTGCCCTCGCCCGCTCCATGGAACGCACCCAGGCTGCTGCTGACAGGAAGCGGGTCCCTTCTCCCAAGTATGTTGTCGGGTGGCAGGTCTGGCTGGCGGTGAGCCAGATTCCTTTCAAGGAGAAATCCAAGAAGCTGTCCACCCCGCTTCCTGGGCCCATATACCAACTCACGGGTGGTAAATGATGCGTCGGTCCAGCTGAAGTTGCAGCCGACCCTGCGGGTGAACCAGACGTTTCATGTCTCCCATATGAAGCCCCTCTCGGCCAGTTCTCTCTGCCCCCCCCAAGCCGCTTCCTCCTCCCCAGATCATTGACGGCCACCCCACCTACACTGTACGCCGCATCCTGGATGTCTGCTGTCGGGGTCAGGGCCAGGGCCTTCAGTTTTTAGTGGACTGGGAGGGCTATGGCCCAGAGGAATGTTCCTGGGTCCCTATGTCACAGATCCTGGACAAAGAGATGCTCTGGGCCTACCACCGAGCTCACCCGGAGAAGCCTACTGGACCACCAGGAGGCACTCCTAGAAGTGGGGGCCCTGTCATGGGCAGCGAGAGAGCGCCCCTCCTGTCCTGTCTCACCTTCACCAATTCATCACTGCACCTGAGGCAGAAGACGCACCTGCTTCCGCTCATCAGCCAGCGTACTTAAGGAGGCTCCCTCTGCGCATTCAACGCTGGCTCGTCTGGGTATACTGCCCTTCAACGGACAAGTAAGTATGGTTGACAAGCGTAGACACATCGTCTTATCTTGTTTCTCTTCTCTCCTCAGGTTGCTGCCACCATGCAGATGTGTCTCTGGGACTGCGCGCGCTCTCCTGCCACATCTCCACTTCTCCCCGGCTTCCAACCTCCACCCGGTCAGGCACCACCAGCTCATCCTCCTCACCCTACTGGTTTGTCTATTCCCCGCTGGAGTCCTGCCAGTTCTCACCCGGATTCCAAGTAAGTGGAAATTTGGCTCGCCCATTTCCCCTTACTTCGTTCCTCCACTCACAGCTCTCGTCTTCTCTCCGCAGGTTGATTCCTCTGGCGAGTGACTGTTTCCTTAGCTGTGCGTCTGTTTTGCTATTCATTAAAACTCTCAAATGTGCCTCCTTGTGTGGTTGTCCTCCTGTGCTGTTGTATTTTGCACGTGAGCTGTCAGCTGATTAATCATGACAGGAGAATTGAAATGGTGTTTCTCTCTCTCTACATTGGCGTGCATTTTATAAAAAGAAAGGAATTAGGCTGGATTTAAAAAAAAAAAAAAAAGAAAAACAAGAACAAACAGCGACAGCAGCAGTCTATGTACAGTCTGTATACAGTGATGCAACCCGTGGTGCCAATGTGCCAACGGCAGCTAGAAGGACTCTGACCTCCATAGAGGTAAACAATTAGTTTAGGTAAACGATTAGCGGTAATAAACCCAGCAATCCTATATTGAGACAGCTAGAGGTGAATATCTGTAGTGTATTTCAATGCGGTAATGTTGTAGGGTATTGTAGGTGCAGATAGTGACAGATATGATTGCACATGATCAGTATTGCAGTGATGTACAGACACCAGCAGATATGGCATTTGTGCAAATGGTTACGGTTAAAGTGCAGAGACACATAGCAGCAAATGTACAACAGAACAACAGTATTATTGTGGGCGTGCCAGTCTTTCTGTGCCAACATCTGAGGTAGTTATTGTGCAGGTGTTACCGTCTGGGAAGCGGGGGGGAGTGAACAGTGTTCAGGGTCCTGATGGCCTGATGAACGAAGCTGTTCAGCAGTCTTGTGAAGCGGGCCCGGAGGCTACGGGTACCTTTTCCAGGAGGGCATGGGGCTGAAGAGGGAGTGTAGGGGATGGGAGGTGTCGCCTGTGATGATGGTGGCTCTGGTGAGTGGGGTAGATGTCCAAGAGGGGGGGCAGGGGGGCACCGATGATCTTGCTGGCTGCATCCACTAAGCATTGGAGTGTCACTCGGCAGCGGCAGTGCAGCTTTCATACCACACCGTGATGCAGTTGGTGAGGATGCTCTCAATAATGCCACAGGAGAAAGACTGCATTATGGGGGGTGGGACTCGTGCTTTCCTCAGCCTGCGGAGGAAATGGAGGGGAGCTTGGGCCTTCTTGGCCAGTGATGTGGTGTTGTTGGTCCAGGTGAGGTCCTCAGAGATGTGCACCCCCAGGAACTTCACGCTGTTCACCCTCTCCACAGCTGCACCATCAATGATCATAGGGGGTGCTGTGTGTGACCCCTCTGAAATCGACCACTATCTCCTTGGTTTTTCCCACGTTCAGGAAGAGGTTGTTGTCTTTACACCACTGGACCAGTTGGCTCACCTTGTTTCTGTAGTTGGCCTCATTGTTGTTGGTGATGAGGCCCACTACCGTTGTGTCATCTGCAAACTTGACGATGTGGTTGGTGTTGTAGGCTGGCACACAGTCATGGGTCAGCAGGGTGAAGAGCAGCGGGCTGAGCACGCACCCTTGTGGGGGTCCTGTGCCCAGTGTGATGGTCTGGGAGGTGTTGTGGCCTCCCTGTAAGAAAGTCCAGCACCCAGTTACAGAGAGAGGTTTTGAGTCCTAAGTGTCTGAGTTTTTGTATTAGGTGCTGGGGGATGATTTTGTTGAATGCTGAGCTGCAGTCCAAGAACAGCATGCGCATGTACGAGTTTTTTGAATCCAGGTGGGTGAGGGCTGGATGGAGAGCAGCAGCGATGGCATCTTCTGTTGATCTGTTTGACCTGTAGGCAAACTGGAATGGGTCGTGAAAGGGAGGCAGGGATAGATAGATATCTATCTGTCTAGATAGATAGATGTCTCCATGTCAGGTCAGGCATTGGTTTGCTTGATACCGGATAACCATGAAAACCAGTACTACCTGTTTCATGGGTTGGGCCATTAGCGACTCAACCGGCAACCCCACCCTTCCGAGGGTGTGGAGGGTAAAACTGGGCATCCTGGCAGAACTAAAAGCAATATCTGTCACAGGTCTGTGGTGGACCACTCCCAGTTACATGGGGTGAGACTGGACATCCTGGCAGATAAACACATCTGTCGCAAGGTCTGTGGTGGACTTTTGAGAGTCGGTGCATTGTGACATGCACTACACAAAGAGCAGAGATAAACAAACCTATCATCTGGTCAGTCACTGCAACAGATACTGGAGTCAATTTGTCTTGGCCTGTCCTTGCCACTGATAATACTTCTATCTGCCAAGAATGTGCTGCTAGTCCAGCAAAAGCTAGCGGTGCTCAAATACTTTGCAAGCAGTTTTATGAAGTGGTCAGTCAGAAAGCAACTCATACCGGCTCGGAGGTCACCTGGTTTAACAAGGTCAGGAGTTCCTGGCAGCAGAAGGCGAAGACTAGAGCTGCATGGAGGAATCTGATCAGACCTAAATGAAACAGTCATTGTTGCCCCAGACAGACTGCTGTGATGATGATGATGATGAGATAGATAGATAGATAGATAGATAGATAGATAGATAGATAGATAGATAGATAGATAGATAGATAGATAGATAGATAGATAGATAGATCGATCGATCGATCGATCCCAAACTGGGAAATTACAGTGTAACAGCAGCATGACAGTAGACGACCAAAACGACAGAAACACACACAGCATAAAAGAAAAAGGAATTACCCATGGGAAGCAAAACTGCCTAAACAACTTATATACATCACAGATGAATAGATGATGACCCGTATAGATACATGAATAATACTTGCTGTATAATGCAGAACTATCAGGCGCAGGGTGCAATGTGAGGTACCAATTAGACTGCAAGGCGCAGTATAGCAGCATTGCTATGACCAGAATTAAAGATTAGAGTGAGTTATTGTACAGTAAAATGGCATGAGGCAGACAAGATTTCTTGCATCTGACCATTCAGCAGCGAAGCTGTAGCAGTCTGCTGGAGAAAGTACTTCGTTGTCTGTCCAGTGTGTGGTGGAGGGGGTGATCAGGATTATCTATGATGGATAGCGGTTTGTTCAGTGTCCTCCTCTCCACCACAGTCTCAAAGGTTTCCGGACTGAGACCAATTACAGAGCCAGCCTTGTTGATAATCTTGTCAAGTCTGATAGTGTCGTTGGCTCTGATACTGCTACCCCAACAGACAGCAGCAAAGAAGATGGTGCTGGAGACAATGGCCTGGTAGAAAAGCCCCAGCATCTTGTTGCATACACTGAAAGATCTCAGCTTCTTCAGAAAGCAGAGTCTGCTCATCCCCTTCTTGTATGCAGCATCGGTGTTAGATTTCCAGTCCAGTCCGTTGCTGATCATGACACACAGGTATTTGTAGTCCTCCACATCCCCCCCCCCCAATCTGCAATGGCTGTGAAGGCATTGTTATGTCTGAAAGTTAGGACAGTGGAAGCGGTAGATGTACTGAATGATGACTTTATTTAACAACACTGCTAACAGCACATGTTACAGTAATATAGTTGCAATGCTAACTGGTAAGAGGTACAGGCCGGTGTTCAGTAGAGGCAGTTTCCCACCATCAGTCCCTTAATATAAGGCTGGACGTGATGATGTTATCCGTGATGCCTCTGTCATCACGTCCACGCAGTCTGTTGTAATATAGGGCTTAACAACATTCAGCCATCCCACCCCCACCCCCGGGAAAACCAACAACATTATGAACATTTACGTATGGATTATTGAACAGTCACAGCAGTCAAGTGAGCAGAACCTGGGCCACCGAGTAGACCACCGGTTGACCCTGCATGACTGAATGGGTTATTCTGCCACTTTTGGAAGCAGTTGTGCCTCACTAAATAGTCTTCAGAGTCACTGCTGTGTTATTTAGTTCAGGGGGCTTCTGGCGAGTCTGCAGTGGGCCCGGCCCTGGAGGCGGTGGATCTGGGTGTTCTGCTGCAAAGTCCCAGTCTGGGTCCCACACTGGCTGGATCGGCTCCACCGTCGTGGCTTGATCTGAGGCAGCTGTTCTCACCCTTCACAGATGGCTGGCATGCCATCTCGGACCATTGGCCATCTGAAAGGTGGCTGGCTCCAACTGCACGGTGATTCTCATTGGTGATGATGAGACCGTCTGTGGCTCCAGGCGTTCGGATCATCGGCCCCAAACCCATTCCAGCACTGCGAGCAGTGATCGGTTTGGCTGCACTCGGCGTTGCTGTTGTGGAGACCTGCCTTTTGCGCCAGCAACAGGATGTGCCCTCGCTTGGCGTTGCTCTGCCGGGTCCTGCTGGGCCATGAACTCTCAGTCCTGCAGCAGTGTGGTGGCTCCCTGAGGCTGATGCCAGGCAAAGATGTGAGATGAGTCCGGTTTCTGCCCCTCTCTCCTGGTGCTGATTGCGGTTGTGGCGATGTGTCGCTGTTGCCGGTGCTAGAACGTGCGCCGGGTTGTCATCATTCACTGGGGTCCCCTTTGGCCATGAGCTCCCTCTCCTGCAGCTCTGTGGCGGCTCTAGCTGGAATACTAACCCCACCGCCTTTACCAGCAGCAGGTTGTCTGGTGCCATCAGCAACTTCACCTGCAGCCATGGGTTATTGCTGTGCTCCAGTAGCTGGTTCTGCACCATTTTGTCCTCTAGCTGCCCAAACCTGTATGTGCTCGCCAGACAGTGGAGGTCTGGGCTGTCTCTTCCACTCTCTGTCGGTGCTGGCAGAACCTTATCCTCCTCACCAGCATGCTTTCAGGCATCATGAAATGTCTGGCTAGCAGCGTGATACACTCCTCATATGTGTCTGCTGGTCCCAATGAGCTAAACACCTGCTGTTCCCTCAATACCCAGGCTGTGAATAAGGATCGCCCGCAGCCACATCTCACCAACTCTAGCTAGGTCCATAGCCAATACGCATGTATGAAATGAATTAATTCAACGAGACCATGGGATGGACGGCTCACCTGGGGTCATGAGGAACAGAGATGGGGGTGCCAAACACACTTCCATGTTGATGTTATAAAGGTTTATCCTTGTTGCCATTGTTATGTCTGAAAGTTAGGACAGTGGAGGCGATTACTGTACTGAATGATGACTTTATTTCACACTGCTAAAAGCACATGTAACAGTAATATACTGTAGTTGCTATGCTAACTGGTAAGCGGTACAGGCTGGTGTTCAGTAGAGGCGGAGTGCCAAAGAGACAGTCTCCCGCCATCAGTCCCCTAATATAGAGCTGGATGTGATGACGTCATCCGAGATGCCTTTGCCATCACGTCCACACAGTCTGTTGTAATGTAGTGCTTCACAACAGGCTGACATAACGTTTGGCTCAGGAGACGCACACACACGGGCTCAAAGTAGTTCAAATAGTTTATTGGCAACAGGGGTGAATGGATGAGTGTCTGCGAAATGTTAATGTGTTGGTGGCGGCGTCTGCTTCAGGCACAGAGGCAGGAGACCGTACAGCCAGCAACCCTATGGGAGAGAACACAGAGACACAGGGTGATGGGCACACACCAACACAGGAGGAGAATAGGCGAGGGAGAAGCTTACTTGCTAGGAACAGATGACTGGCACAACAAGGACGGAACCCGGGAGACAGCCACCTGCAGGGCTCGGTGCAGCAGCGAGGAACGACGAGGGAACGGGATTGTCCGCCGCCGAGGAATCCACCTGTGCACAGGGGAGCAGACTGGAAAAGATGAGGTAAGGACTTCTTACCACACAGCGTCGTGCTGAAGAGTAGGTAGCTTCATGTTGAAGGGGAATGAAGTCTGACGGCTTCAGGCCGAAGCTCAGGGCGAGGCGGCTTATATCCCTCGCCGCTGATGATGAACAGGTGTGCGAGCAGGTGGCGCCGCTGATGAGCGGCGCAGCGTGACACAGGCGTCCTCTTCTTCCTGAAGTCAATCACCATCTCTCTGGTCTTGCTGACGTTCAGCCTCAGCTGATTCTGCTCTGTCTACTCCACAAATCTGTCTACCAGTGCCCTGTACCCCCTGTCCTCTCCCCTCTTATACACTCAACAACAGCAGAGTCATCAGAGAATTTCGGCAGGTGGCATGACTCAGTGTTGTACTGAAAGTCAATGGTGTATAAGGTGAAGAGAAAAGGAGGAAGCACAGTCCCCTGTGGAGCTCCCGTATCACTAACCACCACATCAGACAAGACACTGCCCAGCCGGACAAACTGTGGCCTGCCTGTCAGGTAGTCAGTATTCCAGGAGATCACAGAGCTGTCAACCCCCTCACCCGTAGCTTCTCACCCAGCAGCAGTGGCTGGATGGTGTCAAATGCACTGGAGAAATCAAAAAACGGGATTCTCACAGTGTCTCCTCCACCATCCAGGTGCAAATGGGCTCGTTGCAGCAGGTAGATGACAGTGTCTTCAACTCCTAAATGGAGCTGACATGCAAACTGCAGAGGGTCCAGCCACGTCTTCACCTGTGGCCTCAGGTGTGCTTAAACAGTCTCTCCAGGACCGTAATCACATGAGATGTGAGGACAACTGGTTGATAGTCATTCAGGTCAGATGGCGACGATTTCTTGGGGACAGGAACCAGGCAAGATGTCTTCCACAGCACTGGTATTCTCTCCAGACTCAGGCACAGGTTGTACAGGTGTTCCACTATAGGAAATAGCTGGATGGCACAGATCCTCGGGATCCTGGCAGAGATGCCATCAGGGCCCGCAGCCTTCTGCTAACGGAGTCTCTCCAGCTGTTTCTTAACCTGGTCTGTAGTCAGTGATGTGGGGACTGGTGCTGATGTGCTCAGAGGAGGGGGAGGGGAGGGGGGAGGGGGAGAGAGAGAGAGGTGCTGCACAGAAAGGGGAGGGGGAGGGGTGTGTGGGGGTCTGGCTGTGTTGTGGGGTAACACGCAGTGAGTTGAATCTATTAAAAAACAAATTCAGCTCATCAGCTCTCTCAAGGCTCCCCGATGTCTGTCTGTCACTCCCCTTACACCCAGTGATGTGTTTCATTCCGATCCAAATCTCCTTCACATTGCTTAGTTGGAGCTTATCCTCCAACTTCTTCCTGTAATTGCCTTTACACATCCTCAGCATCTCTCTCAGTTCACGCTGTACTCTCCTCAGTTCCTCCCTGTCTCCAGACCTAAAAGCCCTCTTCTTGTTAAGAAGTGCTTTCAGGTTACTGGTGATCCATGGCTTGTTGTTGGGGAAACAGTGCAGAGTCTGAGTTGGCATGGTTGTGTTTTCACAGAATCTGATGTATTCTTTGATGCAGTCAGTCATATTGTCTATGTCCACCCCGTGTAGTTCACAGAGTACATCCCAGTCCGTTGTCTCGAAGCAGTCTTGTAGTGCATCAGCAGCCTCCTGTCTCCATCTCCTCCTATAAGCAAGCTGCCTTTGCACAAGAGGAACGTACGTTGGGGATAACAGAACCAGGTTGTGATCTGATCTACCAAGGGGGGGTAGGGCTGTGGTGTTGTATGCATCTCTGACATTGGCATACAAAGATCCAGTGTTCCATTTTCTCTGGTGGGACAGTCAACAAACTGGTGGAAGATTGGTAGCATTTTTCCCAGTGAGATGTAGTTAAAATCACCTCTGATAAATGCATCAGGGTGCTGCGCCAGTAAAGTGGCAGTAGTGGAGCTGATGACATCACCGGCCACCGCTGCATCAGCTGATGGAGGGACGTAAACAGTAATCACAATGGCACACGTGAACTCTTGTAGCATATAATAAGGTTGCAGACTCACAGCAAGCAGTTCAGTGTCTGGGCTGCAGAGACGTTCCTTTACATAAATGAGTTCGGGATTACACCACCTCTCATTCACAAAAAGTGTCAATCTTCCTCCCCTCCTTTTCCCGCTACTTATAACGTCCCTGTCAGACTAGATAGTCTTAAAGCCAGGTATCACTATGTTGTTGTCCAGGATCTGTGAGTGTAACCACTGCAGGGTTTATAGGTGTTTATTGTTGGTACAAGTATTAATGTAAATACAGTGGGGCAAAAAAGTATTTAGTCAGCCACCAATTGTGCAAGTTCTCCCACTTAAAAGATGAGAGAGGTCTCCAATTTTCATCATAGGTATACCTCAACTATGAGAGAAAAAATGAGAAAAAAAAATCCAGAAAATCACAGTGTCTGATTTTTAAAGAATTTATTTGCAAATTATGGTGGAAAATAAGTATTTGGTCACCTACAAACAAGCAAGATTTCTGGCTCTCACAGACCTGTAAACTTCTTCTTTAAGAGGCTCCTCTGTCCTCCACTCGTTACCTGTATTAATGGCACCTGTTTGAACTTGTTATCAGTATAAAAGACACCTGTCCACAACCTCAAACAGTCAGACTCCAAACTCCATTATGGCCAAGACCGAAGAGCTGTCAAAGGACACCAGAAACAAAATTGTAGACCTGCACCAGGCTGGGAAGACTGAATCTGCAATAGGTAAGCAGCTTGGTGTGAAGAAATCAACTGTGGAAGCAATTATTAGAAAATGGAAGACATACAAGACCACTGATAGTCTCCCTCGATCTGGGGCTCCACGCAAGATCTCTCCCCGTGGGGTCAAAATGATCATGAGAACGGTGAACAAAAATCCCAGAACCACACGGGAGGACCTAGTGAATGACCTGCAGAGAGCTGGGACCAAAGTAACAAAGGCTACCATCAGTAACACACTACGCCACCAGGGACTCAAATCCTGCAGTGCCAGACGTGTCCCCAGCTTAAGCCAGTACATGTCCAGGCCCGTCTGAAGTTTGCTAGAGAGCATTTGGATGATCCAGAAGAGGATTGGGAGAATGTCATATGGTCAGATGAAACCAAAATAGAACTTTTTGGTAAAAACTCAACTTGTCGTGTTTGGAGGAGAAAGAATGCTGAGTTGCATCCAAAGAACACCATACCTGCTGTGAATCATGGGGGTGGAAACATCATGCTTTGGGGCTGTTTTTCTGCAAAGGGACCAGGATGACTGATCCGTGTAAAGGAAAGAATGAATGGAGCCATGTATCGTGAGATTTTGAGTGAAAACTTCCTTCCATTAGCAAGGGCATTGAAGATGAAACGTGGCTGGGTCTTTCATGACAGTGATCCCAAACACACCGCCCGGGCAATGAAGGAGTGGCTTCGTAAGAAGCATTTCAAGGTCCTGGAGTGGCCTAGCCAGTCTCCAGATCTCAACCCCATAGAAAATCTTTGGAGGGAGTTTAAAGTCCGTGTTGCCCAGTGACAGCCCCAAAACATCACTGCTCTAGAGGAGATCTGCATGGAGGAATGGGCCAAAATACCAGCAATAGTGTGTGAAAACCTTGTGAAGACTTACAGAAAACGTTTGACCTCTGTCATTGCCCACAAAGGGTATATAACAAAGTATTGAGATGAACTTTTGTTATTGACCAAATACTTATTTTCCACCATAATTTGCAAATAAATTCTTTAAAAATCAGACACTGTGATTTTTTGGATTTTTTTTCTCATTTTGTCTCTCATAGTTGAGGTATACCTATGATGAAAATTGGAGACCTCTCTCCTCTTTTAAGTGGGAGAACTTGCACAATTGGTGGCTGACTAAATGCTTTTTTGCCCCACTGTATGAATGTGAACAGAAATGAAGATTTCTTTTCATTTCCAACACACATAAGCTCGTGGGGCACCAGTCCAAAAGAACGGACAATTTTATTAATAACTCTGTGTTTGTACCAATAATGAATCAGTCTCAAAAAAGCCCTGTGAGTTCTTGTCTGCTTTTAATCAAGAAGATGGACATGAAATCAAACAACTCCCATATGTCTTTTTGATAGTTTAATAAGAAATTTCAGGATAGATGAATATATTCAAATAACTTTAAACAGGGAATTCAGCATGTATCATGAGCACCATAGACTGTTATTGAATTACTGAGCATAACATGTATTATCAAACATTTGTGGAACCAAAGAAAACCATAGCTTAACTTGGCAATGTAATGGAAATGAAAAACCATAAAATAGCATTGGTTAAGAAAAATGAATGCAATTTTATGAAGAAAATGATAATTAAACTATTTTATAAAAAGGAAAATTGGCGTTACTCTGAAAAGGAATGGAGATTAATGAAAAGGCAAATGCATTTGAAGTTTTGAAAGGAGTTAGAACATATTAAATTCATAGAACCTATACCAGGAATATTCTGAAGAATTAACTTTAAATTGGACAACAGAACTTCAGCACAGCAGAGTCAGATTGTGTCCTGTGTGGTAGCAGGCCTCCGGAACAATCTTGATCTGGATGGGTGTGAGTTCTGCTGAGAGAACTGGCAGACGAGATGAGAGATGAGATGAGATTCAACTTTATTGTCATTACACATGTATGAATACAAGGTAACGAAACGTGACTTGGCATTTGCGGCTGCCCCGGCCACAGCTTGGGCCTACTCCGGGGATTACAAATGTGAGCTGGGTATTCATTTGGCTGGCCGATGTCTTTTTATTTATAGAAAAGGGAATTTGGGAAGGTGGTCAAAGTCCACATAATATTTGTTTATCGTTTAAAGTCCGATCAGAAAATCAAACTAAAAAAACAAACAAACCACAAATCTATTTCTTCCGATGTGTTGTGATCAAAACAAAGATGATTTAAACTTAGTAAAAATCAAAGAAAATCTTCTTAACATGGTAATTTAAGGAAAAGGAGTAAAATAGGAAAAAGTGAATTTTAAAGAAAAGAAAAAGAATTTACACAGAGCATGAACTCCGGGCCTACTTAGAAAAAGGAAAAAAAAAATGGAGAGAGCAGAAAATTCTCTCCAGGAGTTGTTCCCAGCCTGCCGGACTCGACTCACCAACTTCTCTTCAAAAAAACTTGGGAGTTCCCGACTTTAAAGTTGTCCGCTTTCCAGCAAAAAAAATAAATAAAATTGATTGACTGGCAGTGAAAAGGCATGAAATAAAGCGGCGTTGGTGAAGGTTTTAAGCAGGTTTATTAAATCATACTGCCGTCACGAAGCTCGCGCAATGGGCGGCTCGGAGGCTCTCCAGCAAAGAGACACAGAGTGTGTGTGTCAACAGCAGTTGCAGAGTGAGAGTGAGAGGATGAGTTACAGAATCGTGCAGCATATATACCCAACAACAGACAATACATCAAAGAGCATTCACAGCAGTTGGTATGGGCATTAGCATATGAGAGACATACGTAACAATAGGTAGATTGCTGGCCTCTGCTCCAGCTGCAGGACAAAGAGGTTACAAGGCACATCTACATATTGATCTCAGTCTCTAGGTCACAGTAAGGACAGGACGCATGAACACAATGCATGAATGGCACATTAACATCACAATGCATGAATGGCACATTACATCTCAGTAGTGCAGCGGAAAAAACCAGGAGTAGCGAGCTGTCTGTCCTAAGTCTGTTGTGGGGTTTTTTCCAAACCCACCACACCAATTTCCTTTTAGAACGGGAGACTAGAATGGGCTCTTGTCTAATCAGGAAGAGGTTCTTTGTCTGAAACTGACCAATAGGATGAAGGAGGTATCACACAAAGTAGACTCGTTGGTGATTGGCTGATATAAGTCAGATGGCTTGCGTGAGCTTATGAAGAGAAAAAAAATGATTAAACTGGAATTCACATTATATATAAGCTAACTAAACTTCAGTGATTCACGACTATTTTTCATTATTACAACAGTAAGCATTCATTTCCATATTAACATGCACTGAATAAAGTTTCATGTAACATATTTCAAAAATACAATACATTCAAATCAATGATTAATAAACATTTCAAACCAGAATGGTAATAAACATTTCAAACCAGAATGGTATGTCAGAGTCCACTCTTGATCTTCCAGTGTGTCCCGAAACATATCTTCTGAAAAATGAGAGTCTTGAGAAGATGAATAAGTTATTCCACTGTTCACAATTCATAGCTTAACTTCAGAGAGAAATATTCCTGTGTTCTCCATTGGAGGGCAATGTTGGACTCCTATATTTTGGAGAGAAAGGAAGGGCAAATTAGGTCTGGTACATTCCCCAAGGTCTCTTGGGGAATGTACTTCATTGAATTTATGATTAACAGTCCAAGCCATTCCTGGCACTGAGAGTGGATTTTGGAGTCAATTTACCAATGGAATGTGGCTTCAAGGCTGTGATCTTTAAGTGAAGAAAAGCAATTCATGACCAGACTTTTGGGTGAAACAGTTTCTCCTCAGCAAAGAATGATTTTATACATTGGAACTCAGCGGTTAATGCTACACCACGTCTCTGTAAAACACGATACTACATTAACGATATTCCCTTTGTGTCCTGACCAGCGCTGTGAGCTCATCTGCCTTGTTTCCCAGTGACCTCACATTACCACTGATGAACATTAGTACAGTCGGCTTATGTTTCCTTCTCCTCTTCCTCACCTCTCAGGCCTAGTGTACATGACGTTTTCATTTAGACCCGGAGAGAAATATTTACGTGCACACAACACCTCACAGAAGCAACCGTGCGTGCACACAGATCTACTGAAGGTGTGAAAAATGCTGTTGGAACTAACGGATGACAAGTAGAAGTTTTACTAGGGACTTTGGATTATTACTATAAATGCCAGATTCCATCTGCAATAAATACTCATATTCATTTTCTTTAAGCTGAAAGAATGAGGGAGTAATAAATAAAATGTCATGAATCGCCCTTTTTAAGGGCTATTGAAGGACACCAAATGCATGCTGTGAGTTTGCACATTTATTAACAGAAAGACAAACACGACAAAAAACACTACACTTACATATAATGGTTGGAGGTGCACTGGAGGAGGACGGGGTTCATGACTTCGGGATGAAAAACAGCCTGGAAGAAAAAACAGGCTGGGGCGTAGGGGGATGCCAGAGAAAAGAGATAAACTCAGCCGGAGTCACACCCAAAAGGAAATGGGGCTCACGGCTGAGAAAAACGGGAAAGGGAAAAATATACCTGATTGGAGCACTCCCGTCCAACTCTGCGGAAAACCAAACTTACTCAAAGAAAGAGAACCTTCTGAGGAAGCTTACAGTATGACACAGCAATGGGGGGAAACGTTGTCGTGTCCTTAAATAGGTGAATGGACAAATGGTAAATGAATGACAGGTGTTGATACATGAGTGAAGAAGTAACATAATCAATGACAGCTGTGCAGCCGGCAAAACAGGGTTTGACAGCTGGAAGCTGCACTGCACTGTCAAAATAAAAGTACAAACCGGAAACCAAATAATCATACAAGAATAAAATAACACAACCCCAAAAGATACAAATAAAACCACAACTACAAAATGACACCCAATAAATAGACAAGACTATAAGGACACAACTAAGAATACAAACAACTCATAAATGAAGACAGACCAATACTGTCATAAACTCCTTGTATGCTTTTCCACAGCGCACGGAGGAGGGGAAAAAGAACGAGGATTTATGCGCTGGGTTACACCACACACACATTTATTAAGTTTAACTCACTGATACACAGTTACAGTGTCTACAAATCACTATGGCTCAGGAGTCCTCCAGGACGCTCAACAGTCAGAGGTGAGAATACCAGGGAAAGCGCACACACAGATTATACTCACATGACTGGAGTCTGTCCGAGTAAGTCCAACAGCACCGAGTGACACAGTCCTTTCAACGAGACTTCATACGATGAGCGCTGACCATTAATGAAGTACAATGACCCAGCAATGCATGACTGGAAAAAGGCTCCTTAAGTATATGCATTGCTGGATCCACAAATGGATCACACCTGGGCGAGGAGCGAGGAGCTGTTTCTACTCCCACACGGGAGTGGGAACAGCTGGCAGTAATAGAGAGGGGGCGTGGTCTGACCAGCAGACAGTTAGACAGCGCTCACTCCAGCGTGAGCCCAAGAAGCTGCCTCACCACTGCCAGCCAGACAGCAATGGCTATGGGTACAGCAGAGTACACAGAAATACATATTACCATACATACAACGTGACAAGTACCCACAGAGAGGCCAGGACCGAGCTGGGGGAAACCAAGCCGGCTCAGTTCTTGACAAAGCCCCCCTTTAAGGGGTGGATTTCCAGACACCCAAAGAAACATCCCCCCTCCCCCCCAACAGGAACAAGCAACATAAACCCGGGTGGGAGGTAGGGGGAACAGGAAAGGTGGGAACACAACTCCCCACCCAGGGACCACAGTTAACCCCCCCAAGTCCACTGGCATTGGGGCTCAGGATGCTGCCCAGACTCCCAGGCCCAGCAGAAGGTCCGGTGGACGGAATCCGGTGGTCTGCCGGAACGCATGTGCCACCAGACCCGGGGAGTCAATCCTTCCGGTGGCCGGCCAGCATTGTTCATCCACCAGGGCCGGCGGGATGAGGCAGGAGGTGGCCTGCTCGCAGGTGGGTGACTGGACTGAAGGGAGGGAACCCCCATGGCGTAGGACTGGGAGGAGAAGGGGAACCCGGCGGCCTCATGGCAATCTGCTGTGTCTTCGATGATCCCGGCTTGGGACCCAGCTGCACCCGCGATGGGCCCCGACCGGGCCAGCTGCGCTGCACCCACAATGGACTCCAGCAGGAGCCTTGCAGCACCCTCGGTGGCCTCCAGCTGAGGCTCTGCAGCACCCACGGTGGACCCCAACCGGGCCGATGCTGCACCCACAGTGGACCCCAACCTGGAGCGTGGTGTCCATGATGGGTCTTGGCAGGAGCGCAGCACCCACGTCAGGCCAATCCTGGGGTGCAGCCCCCATGAGGGTCCAAAGCCCACCGACTGCACCCACGGCGATACGGCCTGTGGAGGGGACCACATGATGACCTCAAACCTCAGGGGAGCTGGACCCACGACATCGTCAGGCAGTGAGACCAGCTCCATGAGGACCCCTGGAGATGGTTGTTCCTCTCCGGTGACCCTAGAACATGGCTCAGGTGCGGGAGAAGAAACAGGGCAGTTAGGGTCGCCGGCAGCAGCGGAGCCCTGTGAGGGAAGTTCAGACGCAGCTGTGCACTGCGCCTGACTCTCCTCACCTAGAGCCAGACAAGCTCTCTCTAAAATTGTCATTAGAAAAACAAGAGAGAACACTTGCCTGAGCTCGAGCTCCACTGCTGTGCAGGACTCCGTCAATCTTGGCGACGAACACTCGGGCCCGGCCTGCAAGAGGTCCAGCTCTGGCTCCCACTCCGCTAAAACTTCCTCCACAGCAGGCGAGATGGTCACAACAGTCCTAGTTTCCTCCTGCATTGGCTCCAATGCTGGGAATTCATCCAGCGTGGCTGGGGGGGAATCTCTCCATGCTGGCTCCAGGAAGGAATCATCCGAAGCCACTGGCTCCTCCACCGTCTGATGGCCCTGACCTTGGGCCAACAGGCCCTCAGGAAGATTTAGAGGAGACACGGAGAGGGGGAGAAATTAATTAATTTTTGCAGCTGGAGGAGAGGACCCAGCGGACTGCTTATACTGGGCCTCTCCCTCGGGAGACAGGCAAGATTCAATACTCTTTGGTGGAATAGAAAGAAAAAATACTTGTCTGTCATCCCGGTTGTTGGTGTCAGCAGCTGCAGACGGCAGAGAGTCATCCCTCTCCATGTCAGCGGTGACGTGGGCCCCTCTGCAGACTGGTGGAGGAGCCATCTCCATGACAACGAAGGTGGGCGTGGCCGGGTGAGTTCAGCGGATCTCACGGCAGCTGGGACAACAGTAATCTCTGCGGATGACGAAGGCTTCTCCTGGTGTCTTCTAGGACGACGTTGAGAGTTGGGTGCTGGAGCTGGAGGAGCTGGAACAGGAGCGGGCATCTTGTTCTGGCGGGAGGCAGGAGGAATGGAGCCCCAGGAGCACTTGACCCTCGACGCAAACTCAGTCTTCCTAGGGGATTTCCTCACCCCTTCACCGCACCCATGCCACACCGCTGCCAACCAGTTAATCCTCTCCATTCCCTCGGCATGCCGAGCAAGGTGAGGGCACCACCGGATCTCTGCCTCCGCCAGACCTACGTACCAGAGAATGTCCTCCAGGGTAGAATATATGCTGGCCGATGCGATGAGCCCATCGATGTCCATTAATGCTCTGCAACATTCCCATCCCAAGCTCAAAGAATAGCTGCAGGGCGCCGAATCCATGGCCAACTCCAACACAGCTCAGTCCCAAAAAATAATACAAAAGAAGGAAGGGGAAAAGGATATGTGGGTGTACCTGCTAAATCCTTTTATTCCAGCTGGGTCATTCTGTCATGAACTCCTCGTGTGCTTTTCCACAGCGCATGGAGGAGGGGAAAAAGGACGAGGATTTATGCGCTGGGTTACACCACACACACATTTATTAAGTTCAACACACTGATACACAGTTACAGTGTCTACAAATCACTAAGGCTCAGGAGTCCTCCAGGACGCTCAACAGTCAGAGGTGAGAATACTGGGGAAAACATACACACAGATTATACTCACATGACTGGAGTCTGTCCGAGTAAGTCCAACCGCACCGAATGACACAGTCCTTTTGACAAGATTTCATACGATGAGCGCTGATCATTAATGAAGTACAATGACCCAGCAATGCATGACTGGAAAAAGGCTCTTTAAGTACATGCATTGCTGGATCCACAAATGGATCACACCTGGGCGAGGAGCGAGGAGTTGTTTCCACTCCCACACGGGAGTGGGAACAGCTGGCAGTAACAGAGAGGGGGCGTGGTCCAACCGGCAGACAGTTAGACAGCGCTTACTCCAGCGTGAGCCCAAGAGGCTGCCTCACCGCTGCCAGACAGACAGCAATGGCTATGGGTACGGCAGAGTACACAGAAATACATATTACCATACATACAACGTGGCACGTACCCACAGAGAGGCCAGGACCGAGCCAGGGGAAACCAAGCCAGCTTGGTTCCTGACAAATACAGCAGACAATAACCACTGCAACCTAAACAAAAGCACAAACAAACAGAAAAGGACTTAACTCAAACTGGAGACTGAGCACGGCTCCCATCCATGCTCAGGCGCTTGACGTAAATAGCACATTGAGATGATGGTTGTTGTGATTAGGCGCTGTATAAATAAACTTGAATTAAATAAATAGCCTATATAATTGCAGGCAATAAAAAAAAATCTGACTTGCCGACAGCTGGTTTGAATAAAGAAAAAATAGTGATATGATGAGATGTCGGGCTGCAGCCAACAACTCATCATTTGAGCAGCAGCAAAAAACTGGATTTGAAACATCGGAAGCACGATGATTTGTTCATCATTCAACAAAGGTAGGCATCCTCCTCAGCTATAAGCATTAATAAAGCTGAATTCGCCCATTCACTTGGCCTCATCATTCCAGCAGGTACTTTATCAGACATAACATTTGGTGATCAAGGATTAACTAATGGAAGTGTGTATTACACCACTTTGCCCCTACCTGGAGCTCCCGGGCAAACCACCTGTGCTCTGGCCAAGATGGTTTGCGGCCTTCCAAAATGACATTGTCGAGCTCGACCTTGGTCAGCTAAATAAGTTAAGAGCCCGTGCACTCCTTGTACACAATTTAGGGATTGAGGGCCAGTGAATCCTGCACACACTCGGGACTTCGGATTCATTTGAGGTAGGCATCCTCCTCGGGTATAATTTTGAGGATTATTTTTCAAATCAAATCAAATCAAATCAACCTTTATTGTCATGTTGCTGTACATACAACTGTAGTGCAGGCAAGATGAAATTACGTTTCTCTAGGCATCCATATAAGTAAAAAGAACATAATTTAAGACACACTCACACACACCCTCACCCCCCACCCCAATACAGCCATTCACACATCCCTGAGACATACTTGAAACTAACTAGAACTATAATATACATAATGTCCATAAGGTGCAGTAGTATGTATGAAAGATTCCGGATCAACTGTTCAGCATCCTAACAGCTTGTGGAAGGAAGCTGTTTATCAGTCTGGTGGTTCTGCCTCTGATGCTCCGGAATCGTTTGCCAGATGGCAGAAGTTCAAAGTGTTTATGCAGAAGGTGAGAGTGGTCCTTGACAATGTTCAGTGCCCTGCTCCTACAACAGTTCTGAAAAAGTTCTTGGACAGAGGGGAGGGAAACTCCAATTACCCTCTCAGCTCCCTTAACTATCCTCTGCAGGGCTTTTTTGTCTGACATACAGCAGCTGGAGTACCATGTCGCAATGCAGTATGTTAGAACACTCTCCACCACACCTCTGTAGAAGGTCCTGAGGATGCAGATGGGGAGAGAGGCCTGTTTGAGTTTCCTCAAGAAGTGCAGTCTCTGCTGGGCCTGTTTCCTGATCCCCAAGGAATTCTTGCTCCAGGTCAGGTCCTGCGAGATCTGCACTCTGAGGAACTTGATGTTCTCCACTCTCTCCACCAAACGGCCGCAGATGCTGAGAGGGACGTGTTCAGGCCGTGACCGCCAGAAGTCGAGAATCATCTCCTTCGTTTTGTCCACGTTGAGCACCAGATTGTTCTCCCTGCACCAGCCCTCCAGGTCTCTAACTTCTTGCCTGTACATTGATTCCTCATCCCTCTGAATAAGTCACACCACTGTGGTGTCATCTGCAAACTTAATAATCTGGTTCCCCTTGTGTCTGGATACACAGTCTTGTGTTAGAAGTGTAAACAACAGTGGACTGATTACGCAGCCTTGAGGGGATCCAGTGCTCAGCGTGATAGAGTTGAAGATGCTGTTTCCAACACGGACAGACTGAGGTCTCTCGGTCAGGAAGTCCAGGATCCAGAGACATGTGGTGTTCAGACCAAGAAGGAGTAATTTCTCCTTCAGTCTCTGGGGAATAATGGCGTTGAATGCTGAACTGAAATCAATGTACAGGAGTCTGGCGTAGGTGTCTTTCTCATCCCGGTGGGTGATGACAAAGTGCAGGGTGGTGACTATAGCATCCTCCGTGGAGCGGTTTGAACGATATGCAAACTGGAACGGGTCATGTGATGTAGGGAGGCAGGCTGTGATGTGTGGTTTGACAAGCCGTTCAAAACACTTCATCACAATTGGTGTCAGTGCAACAGGACAACAGTCATTCAAACAGGACACAACTGGTTTCTTTGCCACCGGTACTATGGTAGAGGTCTTAAAGCATTTGGGAACGATGGCCTGACTCAGGGAGATGTTATAAATGTCAGTCAGGACATCCGCCAACTCGCTCGCGCAGACTCGGAGCACACATCCCGGGATGTTGTCTGGACCTGCAGCTTTACGTGGGTTGACCCTGGTTAGGGTCCTCCGTGTGTCCACTGCATTGATGATGATAGCTGGCCCAACAGAGGGTGGAGATGGGCCAGCCCACCCTCTGAATTCTATATAAGGCTGCATCTACTGTCTAAAGAAGCAGTTTTGCAGATACCATTAAGAGCCCATCTTTAACCTGATCCTGACTATAAACACGTCGGGCTTAAAGTTTAATAATGGAGCTTGTATTTCTGTGAGAAATACAGAAAGCTCCATATTTATATTTCTCTGTGAGAAATAAATGCTCCTTGGTGTATGGATTGGCTGAAATCTGCTGTAAACCGGGGCTGTAGTGTGGTGTTGGGGTTTTACACCCTTAATGTGAAGTGTGGTGTAGTGGCGGCCACTTCCTGTTCCGCCACTGCACCGCCCTATAAATAGCAGAGGGCATCCATGATATGGTCTCTTTGACCGATGCCCTCTGCCTGGTGGCTGTTGTGTGTCCGTTCTGGTCCAAGCATTAATAAAGCTGAATTCGCCCATTCACTTGGCCTCATCATTCCAGCAGGTACTTTATCAGACATAACATTTGATGATCAAGGATTAACTAATGGAGGTGTGTATTACGCCACTTTGCCCCTACCTGGAGCTCCCAGGCAAGCCACCTGTGCTCTGGCCAAGATGGTTTGCAGCCTTCCAAAATGACATCGTCGTGCTCGACCTTGGTGAGCTAAATAAGTTAAGAGCCCGTGCACTCCTTGTACACAATTTAGGGATTGAGGGCCAGCGAATCCTGCACACACTCGGGGCTTCGGACTCGTTTGAGGATGTCGTCGAGTTGCTAGCAAGCCATTTTCATACCCCGGATAGCGTAAGTGTCCGGAGGATTCAGTTCCGGCAGCAACATCAACGTGCGGGTGAGCCTGTCCACCAGTTTGTCACCAACTTGAGGCAGCTAGCTAGCAAGTGTCTTTTGGGGCCACTGGAGGAAGAAATGGTACATGACCAACTGGTGGAGCACACGAACAGTGCCGCTTTACGAGCTAGGCTACTCACAGCGCCAAGTGACTTAACGTTAGCCAGTGCTGTCGGGCTAGCTCTCCAAATGGAGACTGCAGACAAGCTAGCCTTGGAGCTAAATTAGCACCAGTCACAATGACAGCTGGATTCTTCTGCCGCGGCATTAGCGGACCCCAATAGCGAGGATAGCTTGGACGACGACAATGCAGAAGCCAATGCTACCAGCCCAAGGTCTGCCCCAGGAAAACTCCATTACATGGGTTGTGGGTCTGTGAAACAACAAAATAAGGCTAAGGACTGCCCGGCTAGAGGGAAGAGTTGTAGCAAGTGTGGACACTTGAACGATGATAGAGCATGCCATGTATCTGAGCCGCAGAGTCCACGGAAGAGATCATTCCACCCGCCCCCGACAACTATCCACACGGTGTCCTCGAGTACCAACGGGTACACGTTCTGCACAGTGACACTGGACAGCGTGGAGGTGCCGCTGCTGCTCGACACAAGGGCAGTGGGGTTGTTGCTGAATTGGGCCACGGTAAAGAAGTTTTTACCCCACTACAGGATAAAAGCTAGCCCAGCACCGCTGTATAGTTATAGAGGTGGCAGGCTGTGCACGGTTGGAACGGTGGAGTTAACAGTTCGGTACAAGTCTGCGATGATGGCTGACTTCACATTCCACGTGACGGCCTGAGGTGACAATATCATGGCCTGTGACTTGTTTTACGGACTGTGTTTCACCATCAAAGATGACGCTGGGGAAGAATAATCTGGTTGTGGCAGGTGGAATCCTCCAGTTCTGGTGGTGGAGGAGGACGTTGTGTGGGACGAAAAACTAACAGACACCACGGCGGTCAAGCAGGACCAGCCTCACTTTGGTACGACGTAGAAGGGTCTCAGTGTCGGCGCTCAGCGAATGGTAGAAGAGGGTACTGAGTGTGGTGGCGAGGCGCCTGTGTCAGCGAGTGATGCCAATGCACTAGCCCCTATTCCTCCGGAGCTTGGCTGTAGAGGGATGGAGGATCGGCAGCTACGATGGCAACCGTTGCAATAGCTTCAGAAGAGGGCGGGGCCAGACCGACAGGCACAGAGAAACCGCGTGCCAAGCAGCACCATATCAGGCCAAGCAGAGCACCTCCTAGGGTCATGGACTTGGTCCGGGTTTGAGGAGAGGAACATCCACAGCGAATACGGGCCTTACGACAGCCAGCAAAACACCAGGAACACCTGCCCATCGTGGCTAAGCTGAGTGCAGCTTACTTCCAGCTGTCTGATGGCTCAGCGAGACATGCCAGTGAGTTGCGGCATGAAGAGGCTTCTGATGGCGGGGCTGGATGAGAGTGAGCTGGTACTTTATCAGACATAACACGTAGCTCTTTATTTCCGTAGATACGGACACACTTAAACAGTGCTGGGAAAACTTCTCCACTCTGGAGGCTGGTTTCAAATCTCTACACTTTCACACCTCCAAATACCCAACATAGTATGCACAGACAGCTAAACTGAAGACGAACTTCCATGGTTTGGGGTAAAAACATTGTTGTGTGCATGGGCCCTCAGTCCACATCCACGTCCAGTGTAACAGACATGAAGTTGCATGAATGAGACAATGGAGCATCAGACTATTTTCTGCAGATTTATTTGCTCCTGAGGAAGACAAATATAAAATACACCATAAGTCTTCCTCCACACAGGCACATCTGGCTCCCTCAGCAATGTGTGCATTGTGAGCACAACCAAAATGTCCACACATTACAAAATTGTAAGAAACAAAATAACAAAATATCTACTGGACGTCTGGCTTATTACAATACCACAGAAGAGATCATCTTCAAGAGTTACCACACTGTCAGAAAACATTTCTTTTCCTCACTTCAACATCCTTGCAACATATAATTCTCCTCTTTAAGTGTTATGAATTTGTGAAACTATCTCGAGAAACAAGAGAAACACTGCCGCCTAGTGGTTGGCGGGAAAACTCAGTTGACATTAAACGTAACAGAAAGCACAGCACCATTATTACACAAAGTACATACCTAAGGATGACAAATGAAACACACCAAAAAGTCTTCCTCCACACAGGCACATTTGGCTCCTAATTGAACAAAAACTAAAATTGAAATGGCAACTGACAGTCACAGGTTCCAAAATTACACTAAACAATACCACAAGGCTGATACAGCACCAAACAAAATGACGAATACTGCACTCAAAAAGAAAAAAATTAAAAATGTCTATAACCACATATTGACAGGCAAAACAACACAGAAAATTTGGTAATTATTATTTGATAATAAAAAATAATTTAACTGAATAAAAACAAGTTTTTCTAAAAATTTCCTTCAAAATGGTAAGTTGAATACTGGTCTGTAATTATTGAGGTTTTCAGGATCTAATTTACTCTTCTTCAGGGGTCTCACTACTGCCGTTTTAAAGACAGCAGAGAAAACACCCGTCTGGAGAGAGTAATTCACTATGTTTAAAAGTTCCTCCTGGAAAAATCCACAAAAGGTTTTTAAGAGTGATGTGGGCATGGGACTTAACAGACAGGTTATTGGTTGGGAGAAAACACAACCAAGAGTTTCAGCCTCAACCAGGGCAAAACTCTCCAGCATTCCATCCATCCATCCATCTTCTATCGCTTTTCTGGAGGTCTGGGTCACGGAGGCAGCAGTTCAAGCAGAGAAGCCCAGACTTCCTTCTCCCCAGCCACCTGCTCCAGCTCTTCAGAGAGGATACCAAGGCATTTCCACACCAGCTCGGAGACAGTCTGTCAGGCAAGTCCTGGGTCTGCCCCGGGGTCTCCTCCCAGTGGATCATGCTCAAAACACCTCAAGTTGGAGGCGTTCAGGAGGCATCCTGATCAGATGCCGGACGATGATGAAGCGGCCCAAAGGGTCGGGGCACACTGAACAACTTGCTGCCACACCGTGCGATTTTCCACGGCTGTCGCCAAGTCCTCTCTTGCTATCCCTGAATCCCTCGACAGTACCTCTGGGAATGTAAGTTTCCGGGACTGGACTGGGCCAATAGGCTTCCAAAGAAGCAGGAAGTGTATAATCTCCCCGGTGGCCCGATGGCAATGGCCAGCAAGTCTGAGTCTCCGTTTGGTGGGCCTCTGAGAGAGGAAAGGGATGTCACCATATTTACGCTCGAGAGTGGCATGCTCAGACCAATGGATGTTTTGTATACGCCTCAGTAAGTTCGTATCTGTCCCATCCAGTCGTTTTTCTTGACGTGCAGTTAGAGTCCACGTCTCCGAGCCATAGAGCAATGTTGGCTCTATCAGCACCCTGAATACATGAATTTTCTTTTGGTTGTTGAGAGTCGAATGCCATATCTTATTAAGCTTATTATATGCTGCCCATGCTAGAGCTTTATGAGACTTCATATCCTTTTGAAAATCCATTATATACGAGCCAAGGTATTTGAAGTCTTTGACTTGGGTGATGTTTGCGCCAGCCAGTGAAAGCAGGCTACAGTTCAGTGTTGTAGAAATGGACTCCATTTTGCTTTCATTGCAGTAAAGCCCTACCAGGTTTTGTTGCTTTTTCTAGCAACTGAAAAAGAGATTCTGCATTCACGAAAAGGTCTGATACTAAGGCAATATCATCAGCAAAATCAAGATCTGTAACATACTTAGCAGGATGCCTCTGGCTACAAGTTAGTTGGAGTTGTAGACCTTTGTCATTTATGGTGTCTAGGGAGAGGCGCAGAACATAATCTAGCACAATAATAAATAAGAATGGTGCTAAAGTGTCGCCTTGAAGAACGCCTGCTGCTATGTCAAAGAATGTTGTTTCACCATCAGCTGTTATGACTGTAGCCTTGGTGTTGGCATAGAGCGCTTGAATGGCTGTGACAATAGGTTGTGGGATACCATAAAGAGGTAAGATATTAAACATCACGTCCCGATTGATGGAATCAAATGCCTTCTGAAAGTCAACAGAACAGATAATGAAATCCTTGTTAAGTCTCTTCATTTCTTCTATTGTGCAACGCATGGACAGTATTTGAGAGATTGTTGACCGCCCTCTCCTGAAACCATTTTGGTTATTGCACAGCAGGGGGTCCACAGTGGGTACTAGACAATTTAAATTTAGAATTAGAAGAAGCTTATTGTAGATTTCGTCGGCAATAGGCATTAGGGAGATGCCTCTATAATTTGAAGTCAGTGTCAAGTCGCCCTTTTTTGGAATACGTACAATCCCAGATCAGATGCCCAAACCACCTCAACTGACTTCTTTCAATGTGGAGGTGCGGCAGTTCTCCTCTCCCAGATGTCTGAGCTCCTCAGCCTATCTCTTAAGGGTGAGTCCAGCAATCCTACGGAGAAAGCTCATTTCAGCCGCTTGTATCTGCAATCTCATTCTTTTGGTCATTACCCAAAGCTCATGACCATAGGTGAGGGTAGGAATGTAGATTGACTGGTAAATCAACAGCTTTGCCTTAGAGCTCAGCTCCCTCTTCACCACAACAGACCAGTACAATGTTCGCATCACTGCAGATGCTGCTCCAATCCATCTGTCAGTCTCTCACTCCATTCTCCCCTCACTCGTGAATAAGACCCCGAGATACTTAAATTCCTCCACTTGGGGCAGGAGCTTGTCCCCAACCTGGAGAGGACAATCCACCTTTTTGAATTTAATTCTATTCTATTCAACTTTATTTATATAGCGCCATTTCACAACAGTCATCTCATAGCACTTTAAACTGTAGGGGAAAACCCCACAATTGTAGAAAGCCCCAGCAATCAGGCGATCCCCTGTGAGCAAGCACTTGGCGATGGTGGAGAGGAAAAACTCCCTTTTAGCAGGAAGAAACCTCTAGCAGAACCAGGCTCAGGGAGGGGCAGTCATCTGCTGCGACTGGCTGGGGGGGGATGGAGAAGAAGAAGAAGAAAAGAACAGACATGTTGAGAGCAAACAGCACAATGGGACCCAATCTGTGGGAGAGAACAAACAGATGTTAATAACCAGCAAAAATATTTCATTGAGAGTGAAGAAAGGAGTGAAGCCCAGTGCATTGTTGGAGGTCCCCCAGCTGTCTAAACCCATTAGCAGCATAACTAAGGAAGGTTTCAGGGTCACCTGATCCCACCCTAACTATAGGCTATGTCAACAAGGAAGGTTTTAACCCTATTCTTAAAAACAGAGATTGAGTCTGACTCAGGGATCCAGATTGGCAGCTGGTTCCAAAAAAGAGGAGCTTGACAACTGAAAACTCTGCCTCCCATTGTACTTTTGGAGAGTCTTGGTATTACAGTACAAATAATCCTACATTTTGAGAGTGTAGTGCTCTGTTTGGATGACAAGGTACTATCAGATCTTTTAAATAAAAAGGGGCCTGGTTATTTAGAGCTTTGTAAATGAGAAGAAGGATTTTAAGCTTAATTGTAAATTCTATGGGAAACCAATGAAGGGAGGCCAGAACCGGAGAGATGTGATCTCTCTTTCTTGCATCTGTTAAAACTCTTGCTGCATTTTGGATCAGCTGAAGACTTTTTGAAGATGTTTTAGGACAGCCTGATAATAAAGAGTTACAATAATCTAATCTCAAATGAACAAAAACGTGGATTAGTTTTTCAGCATCACTCTGAGACAAGATGCTCCTAATAGCAATATTATGCAAATGATAGAAGGCAGTCTTAGAAACAAGTTCAATACGTGAATTAAAGAACAGATCTTGATCAAAAATAACTCCAAGGTTCCTCATAGAACTATTAAGAAGAACTGCATCCAAACTAAGAGTCTGATTTGGAAAAGTGTTTCTAGGGTGTTTTTTTTTTTTTTTTTTTTGGACCAATTAGAATGACTTCAGTTTTATCTGAATTTAATTGCAAGAAATTACAAGTCATCCAAGCTTTGATTTCCTTAAGACAAGCCTCTAATTTCGCTAATTGATTACTGTCATCTGGCTTCATTGACAAGTATAATTATGTGTCATCTGCATAACAATGAAAATGTATGCAGTGCTTTCTAATAATATTGCCTAGTGGAAGCATATATAAACTAAAAAGAACAGGACCTAGCACAGATCCCTGTGGAACTCCGTGACTGGGCTTTGAGTTAGAAGAAAACTCATTATTAACAAGAACAAACTGGAACCTATCAGATAAATACAATTTAAACCACTGCACCAAAGTTCCATTAAGTCCAACAAGGTGTTCTAATCTACCAAGTAAAATATTATGATCGATCGTATCAAAAGCTGCACTAAGGTTCAAATGGACAAGTACAGAAACAAGTCCATTATCAGATGTGATAAGGAGGTCATTAGTGACCTTCACTAAAGCTGTTTCAGTACTATGATGAATTCCAAACCCTGACTGAAATTCTTCAAATAAACCATTTCCTTGTAAGTGGTCAAATAATTGCATAGCAACAACGCTTTCTAAGATTTTTGAAATAAAAGGCAGATTAGAGATTGGTCTAGTTAGCTAAAACTCCTGGATCCAGTGTTAGCTTTTTAAGTAAGGGTTTAATTACAGCAGTTTTAAAAGCCTACAGTACATGGCCTAATATTAATGAATAATTGATTATTTGAAGAATAGAGCTACCAATAAATGGGGAGACTTCTTTCTTTCCCTTTGTCCTGTCAAGCAGCTAGGTAAGCAGAACAGAAATGTGGAAAGACTTCTTCAATTAACCTGGTAGGAATAGGGTCTAGTAGACAAGTTGAAGGCTTGGACGAGAAAATCATTTTATCTAACTCTAAAAGGTCAATTGGAGTAAACTCATCCAAACAGATATCAGCTGAAGGAATTGTAGTTGTTACTGTATTTAAGTTAACGGTGGGAAGGATCTGATAGATGAAATTTTATTATTGAAGAAGTTCATAAAGTCCTGACTAGTAAGCTCTAAGGGAATGCTAGATTTGACAGTCCTTAACAGAGGCTGACTCTATGTCAGTCTGGCAACAGTGCTGGAAAAAAAACCTGGGATTATTTTTGTTCTCTTCTGTTAATGCAGAATAATAAGTTTTTCTAGCTTTCCTAAGAGAGTTTTTATAAATTAGAAGTTGATTTCTCCAAACTAGACAGATTTCATCTAATTTAGTGGAGTGTCATTTTCTTTCTAGTTGACGAGTCTTCTGTTTTAAGCTACGACTTTCTGTGTTGAACCAAGGAGTCAGCAATCTCTGATTAGACTTTTTCTTTTTTAAAGGGATCACAATGTCTAGAGTCTGATGCAGAGAAGCTGTAACACTATCTACCATGCTATCAATTACAGAAGGAGTAAAATTTCCATAACTTATCTCTGTTGTGTTGATACATGACACTGAGGAAACAACCTGCTTAAATTTGGTAACAGCATCACCTGAGAGACATCTACTGTAGTAAAATTTTTCTTTAGAAGCCAACTAGTCAGAAATAGTAAAATCAAAAGTTAACAGATAATGGTCTGACAGTACAGGGTTATGAGGAGACACTACCAGATTTTCTATTTCTATGCCATATGTCAGAACAAGGTCCAACATGTGGCGGAGAAGATAATGGGTAGAATTTCCTACTTTCTGAGAAAACCCCATCAAGTCTAATATTGAAATAAATCCCATATTAAGGCGATCACTATCTACATCTACATGTATAGTAAAATCCCCTAATTATTCTATCCGATTTCAGCACTAAATCCATTAAGGACTCCGCAAATTCAGATTAAAAACTCTGAGTAAGCTGAGGGAGGATGATAAACCATGAGACCCGGCCAGGCTCAGCCCGAAGGAGTTGCATGGGTCCGCCCTCCAGTGGACTCACTACCTGCAGGAGGGACCATGGGAGTCTGGTGCTATGCGGATCAGGTGGTGGTCAAAGGCGGAGACCGTGGCGGTCTGATCCTAGGCTTCCTAAACTAGCTTTTAGGAGGTGGAATGCCACCTCTCTGGTAGGGAAGGAGCCTGAGCTGGTGCATGAGGCTGAGAGATACTGGCTAGCTATAGTCGGCCTCACCTCAACACACAGCTCTGGTTCCAGAACCAGTCTCCTGGAGAGGGGCTGGAGCTTGGCCTACTCTGGAGTTGCCCCGGGCGAGAGGCGACAAGCAGGGGTGGGTATTCTTGTATGCCCCCACCTTGCTGCCTCAATATTGGAGTTTTCCCCGGTGGACAAAAGAGTTGTTTCCCTGTGCCTTTGGGATGGGAAACAGGTCCTGACCATCATTTGTGCCTATCCACCAAGTGATGGTTCAGAGTACCCACCCTTTTTGGAGTCTCTGACTGGGGTGCTGGAGGGTGCTCCTCTTAGAGACTCCATTGTCCTACTGGGGTACTTCAATGCACACGTGGGCAATGACAGTGAAACCTGGAAGGGGGTGATTGGGAGGAGTGGCCTGCCCAATCTGAACCCGAGTTGTGTTCAGTTATTGGACTTCTGTGCTAACCACAGTTTGTCCATAACGAACACCATGTTCAAGCATAAGGGTGTCCATATGTGCACCCGGCACCAGGACACCTTAGGTTGCAGGTCAATGATCGATTTTGTTATTGTGTCATCAGATCTGCGAATACATGTCTTGGACACTCGGGTAAAGAGAAGTGCAGAGCTGTCAGCTGATCACCACCTGGTGGTGAGTTGGATCTGATGGCAGGGGAAGATCTCATTCAGACTTGATAGACCCAAACGCATAGTGAGGGTGTGCTGGGAATGTCTGACTGAGGTCCCTGTCTGGGAGGTCTTCAACTCCCACCTCCAGAAGAACTTCGACCACATTCCGAGGGAGTCTAGAGACATGGAGTCTGAATGGGCCATGTTCTCCACCTCCACTGTTGAAGCGGCTGCCCAGAGCTGCGGCCGCAAGGTTGTCGGTGCATCTCGTGGTGGCAGCCCCCAAACCAAGTGGTGGACACCAGTGGTGAGGGAGGCTATTAAGCTGAAGAAGAAGTCCTATCAAGCTTGGTTGGCTTGTGGGACTCCCGAAGCAGCTGAGGTGTACCAGCAGCCCAAGCTGAGTGTAGTTTGGGTGGTTGCTGAAGCAAAAACTGTGTGTGTGGGAGGAGTTCAGTGAGGCCATGGAACAAGACTTTCGGTCGGCGTCGAAGAGATTCTGGCAAACTGTCCAGTGGCTCAGGAGGGAGAAAGCAGCTCCCTGTCCACACTGTGTGTGGTGCGGATAGGGTGTTGCTGACTTTGACTGGGCATATCATCGGGCGGTGGAAGGAACTTCGAGGATCTCCTCAATCCCACTGACATGCCTTCCACAGAGGAAGGCGTGTTGGTATCCTTTCTTGTGGACGAGGGGGATGACTTGCCCATTACAGGGTATGAGGTCGCCAAAGTGGTTAAAAAACTCTTTGGTGGCCGGGCCCCAGGAGTGGACAAGATTCACCCTGAGTACCTCAAGGCTCTAGATGTTGTAGGGCTGTCATGGTTGACACGCCTCTGCAACATTGCATGGAGTTTGGGGACAGTGCCTTTGGCATGGCAAACCAGGGTGGTGGTTCCTCTCTTCAAGAAGGGGGACTGGAGGGTGTGTTCCAACTTTAGACAGTTCACACTCCTCAGCGTCCCTGGGAAAGTCTGTGCCCATGTACTGGAGAGGAGAGTCTGGCCGTTGGTTGAACCTCGGATTCAGGAGGAGCAATGTGGTTCTTGTCCTGGCTGTGGCACATCGGACCAGCTCTTTTCCCTCTCGAGAATCCTCAGGGATTCGTGGGAATTTGCCCTACCAGTTTACATATGTTTTGTGGACTTAGAGAAGGCATTTGTCCGTGTCCCTCATGGTTTTTTTTTTTTTTTTTTGGGGGGGGGGTGCTTCGGGAGTATGGGGGTATCGGGCTTGTTGTTCCAGTCTCTATATCAGTGTTTTTCAACCTTTTTTAAGCCACGGCACATTTTTTACATTGACAAAATCCTGGGGCACACCACCAACCAGAATGACACAAAATGACACTCTATAGCCTAACACGGTAAAAATAATAAAATATAGTTAGCAATACAGTTTCTAAATGTATTTATACTCACTCAGTGTGAACCCTGGGCCTGTTTAGATGAACACAAAGCTGATATCCTGGCAGGAATGGAAGAAAGAGACACACGGAGCTCTTCCTCAACAGCTCTCAGTCTCTCTCTGTTTTTAGTTTTTATCACAGACAAGCTTGAAAAGCTCAGCTCACACAGATATGTCGTGGAAAATGGGAGCAATGTTGAAATAGCTTTGTTGGACAGAATGGGGAACTCCTTGGCAGCAGTCAACCAAAAACTGACCAAAGGAAGATCAGCAAAGTTTAGCTTTAAACCATGATCTTGTTTCAGTTCAGTGAGTTCCTCTTACTCCTGTAAAGTCATGCCGTTTCCAACAACTGATGCTGAGCTGTATGGGTTCCTAACCCAGTCAAGGCATTGTGTGAAGTCTGAAGAGAAATAAAATAACTTCTCCTCGAGAGTTTTCAAATGTGTGCCAATCACCTGGCACAGTGCAGCAGTGTTAACATCATGCTGTTTCTCGGTGAGTGGGACCATCTTAAGGTTGCCACGCTGCACATGTTGTTGTTTATTTATAAATTTTACTGTTTACATGGATCCTGAAAAAGCTGATCTGATTAGGACATGCGTTTTCATGTGTCACAGGTTTGAACGGAATAAATCATTTTGACATGCGCAGGTCAACATTTCGACATTCAAAAAATAGTAGAAGAAGCAACTTCCGGTGTTAGCGAGCCCCGCTTCGTGTCGAAATTGACCTGTATCGTGTTATTCAGACTGTACTTTTGCTTCTGCTAGTCTCCGTAATGAAGCTACAAGTACATACTTCTGCATATGACGAAAAGAGGGAGACAGCAGGACGATACAGACCAGTTTTGTTTTACTCCCGCTATGTTTTCCGCTCGCTGCTGCTAAGGCGGAAATACGTCACGTCGACGTGCGGCTGGTGTACAGACATGTGCAGTAAACGTATTTTCTGCCCTGTGTTCGGAATAAGTGTTTTCATGCGCACCATTCAGATTAACAATCGGCATAACCCACCCCTCTCAATCAGAATGAAATTTTGATCCGAATGAGCGTGATCGGGTTAGAATATTCAGATTGCCATGTTTACATGAAGCATTTTTATTCCCATCAGGCTTTTAATCCGGTTACTTGTGTCCATGTAAACATAGCCACTCACTCGAGTAATTAAGTTAAATTGGATAATTTCCCACGGCACACCTAATGATCTCTCACGGCACACTAGTGTGCCGCGGCACATAGGTTGAAAATCACTGCTCTGTATGACCGTTGTGAGAGTTTGATTCATATTGCCAGCACTCAGACGGAGTTATTCCCAGTGACAATTGGACTCCGCCAGGGCTGCCCTTTGTCACCGATCCTGTTTATAATTTTTATGGACAGGATTTCTAGGCACAGCCAGGGAACAGAGGGTGTCATGCTCGGTGACCACAGGATCTCATCTCTATTGTTTGCAGATGATGTTGTCCTGTTGGCTTCATCCAGCAATGACCTATAGGTCTTACTGGGATAGTTTGCTGCCGAGTGTGATGTGGCTGGGATGAGAATCAGTACCTCCAAGACCAAGTCCATGGTCCTCTGCCGATAAAAGGTGGATTGTCCTCTCTGGGTCGGGGACAAGCTCCTACCCCAAGTGGAGGAGTTTAAGTATCTTGGGGTCTTATTCACGAGTGAGGGGAGAATGGAGATTGGAGCGAGAGATTGGCAGATGGATAGGAGCAGCACCTGCAGTGATGCGGACACTGTACCGGTATATTGTGGTGAAGGGGGAGCTAAGTTCTAAGGCAAAGCTGTTGATTTACTGGTCAATCTACGTTCCTACCCTCACCTATGGTCATGAGCTTTGGGTAATGACCGAAAGAATGAGATTGCGGATACAAGTAGCTGAAATGAGCTTTCGTCGTAGGATTGCTGGACTCACCCTTAGAGAAAGGGTGAGGAGCTCAGTTGTCTGGGAGAGGCTCAGAGTAGAACCGCTGCTCCTCCACATTGAAAGGAGCCAGTTGTGTGGTATGGGTATCTGATCAGGATGCCTCCTGAACGCCTCCCACTTGAGGTGTTTTCGGACACGTCCCACTGGGAGGAGACCTCGGGGCAGACCCAGGACTCGCTGGAGAGACTTTGTTTCCCAGGTGGTTTCGGAATGCCTTGGTATCCTCTCTGAAGAGCTGGAGCAGGTGGCTGGGGAGAGGGAAGTCTGGGCTTCTCTGCTTGAACTGCTGCCTCCTGATGCATTTTTTTTGAAAATGCATCAGGCTGATAGTACACATCACACTGAACAATAATCCATTGGAATTATTCTGTGACCTTTAAAGGAAATGGTTTTATCAGGGTTCAAAGTTTAAGAAATAAGCCAATTGATATAGATCATTTCATGGATTTTGGCTTTAATTTTTTATAATTTTGACAGTAATTTTTTTTTTTTTTTAAAGTGCATCAGACTTATAGTAGGCTACACATCATTCTGAACCATAATCCATTTGAATTATTCTGTGACCTCTAAAGGAAATTGTTTTATCAGGGTTCAAAGTTTAAGAAATGAGCCAATCGGTACAGATCATTTCATGGATTTTAGCTTTTATTTTTTCATAATTTTGACAGTAAATTTTTTTGAAAATGCGTCAGACTCATCGTGTTGGTCAGTCTCAACACTAATCCATTGGAATTATTTTGTGACCTGTCAAGGAAGTTATTTTATCAGGGTTCAAAGTTTAAGAAATGAGCCAATCAGTATAGATCATTTCATGGATTTTGGCTTTCATCTATTAATAATTTTGACAGTACTTTTTTTTTTTTTTTTGAAAATACATCTAACTGATAGTACACATCACGCTGAACAATAATACATTGGAATTATGGGGTGACCTCGAAAGAAAATGATTTTATGAGGATCCAAATGTGAGGAAATTAACCACTCAGTACAGATTTTATGGACTTTGTAATTTATTAATAATTTTGACAGTAAAGTTATTTCAAAATGCACCATACTCATAGTACTCATCACTCTGAACAAGAACCCTTAGTAACACACTAAGGAAATTATTTTATTAAGGTTTAAACAAGAGGAAATTAAACAAACTGATGAATTGCTTACAGAGTTTCCATTAGCAAGTGTTCATTTTTGCCTCTACCATAATGTCTGGAATATACGCCCATGATACTTTTGGCAAGCATGATAGTTTTTTTGGCTTGACCGGCTGTTTGTGATTGACGGGCCATTTGACTGCAGTCAGAAAATGAGGTGTTACAGGTGTTATTACAGCCTTGACTCAAAAAACGAATAACCTACAAAAGGAACGTCAATCAGTTGTGAGAAAAATTAAAGGGCTCATGCATGAAATTAAAGAGTTGATGAAAATGCAAAAGATGTTCATCTTAAATTGGTGAAATTGAAACAACTGCATGAAAATGCAAAAGCAGCATATGAGTAGGAACAGGAAACACAAAGTGAATGGTTTGGACTCATAACACAACACACAGTGGATTTTGCAGAGGATGTTCAACAGTGGCTTTCTGAAACTAACAGGTCCTCTCTGCAAACTGTTAATGTGTTTGGTGATTTACCAACTGCTGCAAAATCAGACACTTTTTCTGCTTTACCTGAGGAACCACCTGCTGAAGAGAATAAAAATCTTCTCCCTGATAGAGTATGGTTCCTCCATCTAATGCAGTTAATCCACCATCTGGCATACAAGATGAAATACAACCTGGCGACAGTGTGTCAAATGTTGGTAGCAGAAGAAGCAAAAAAGGTTCCACTGGTACAGGCTTCAGAGCTTCGAGTACATCGTCGGCACGCATAAAGGCAGAGGCTGAAGTCGCTGCTCTAACTGTGTGCCAAAAAGTGTTTAAGGATAAGCATGCTTTAGAAGAGTAGGAGGAACAACTAGGGAGGAAAAAGGAGAAATTGAAGATGGAAACGGACATTGCTGCTACAATGGCTAAAATGAGAGTACTCAGTGCATCAAAGGGATCCAGTGTGAAAAGTAATTTGTCCAAAATTTTGGATGACACAGAATCTTATTTTGACAAAGGTCAAAAGGAAAAGGAAACTCTCAATGTCAAAGCCAATTCTTTTGTCCCTCAATTACCAACTACCACTTCACAAGATCTCCCAAATCCCAACATTGTCATTGCACAAATAATGCCTTTTGGCAAAGCTGAAATCAATATCCACAACTTACCATAGTCCCCACAATATTTCAGATCATCACCAGTGATCAAAATCAAGTGACATCTCTTGGTGCACCTCCTGTTCACACAATAATAGCAATGGTGATCAGAGCAAATTGTTTTTCATAATGGAAAAGCAAAATTAAATCACTGCTTTATTAATTCAGCAAGTGTGTCTCTTCTATGCCCAAGAAAGAGATTCCAGTTTTTGATGGCTATCCATTGCAATATCATATGTTTGTGAAGTCTTTTGACAATGCCATTGAAACTAAAAATGCAAATCCCACAGACTGTCTTTTTTTATCTTGAACAGTACACGAGAGGTCAGTCAGGAGAACTTGTCAAAAGTTGCCTGCATATGGCCTCGCATAGAGGTTTCCATAAGGCTAAATTACTTTTGAAAGAGCATTTTTGGAATAAGCATAAGATTGCTGCAGCTTATATGGTGAAAGTGCTTTCATGTTTGTTAATAAAACCTGATGACACAAAGGCTCTTCAGACATACAGTGCATCCGGAAAATATTCACAGCACTTCACTTTATCCACATTTTGTTATGTTACAGCCTTATTCCAAAATGGATTAAATTAATTTTTTCCTCAAAATTCTACACACAATACCCCATAATGACCACGTGAAAAAAGTTTTTTTTTTAAATTTTTGCAAATTTATTAAAAATTAAAAAAAACCTGGGACTTCCGGTTATGGCGGCCATGTAGGAAGACGTGTTTCACCCTGCTCTGCTTGTAAAACTAAAAATTTTACTAAAACTCTCTCAATTGGAACAAAAACCCATCCCAGCGTTTTGGTGTGGCTATGGTAAAGACCAAGGTTGGAAAATTAGGTGGAGGAAAAGGCAACTCGACAAAACAATCCAAGCTAACGGACTTCCACGCTCAAGGCGAGGCAGGGAAAACTCCAGAGACAATGGCAGAGGATGGCGCCAGCGGCGGAGCGGGAACTGCTGGGAAGGGGACAAGCGTAGTGCTCGCTGCCATCACCTCCATGAGAACAGAGCTTTCGTCTAAATTTGATGGGATTATAGCAGCGATGGAAGGAATGAGGAAAGAAATAAACGACTGTATGGAGCGAATGTCGCAGGCGGAGCTCCGAATATCAAGCGCTGAGGATGACGTCACCAGCCTGCAAATTAAGCTACAAACACTGGAATTAAAATGTAAACGTCTGGAAAATAACGCCCTAGACTTGGAATCCCGCTCACGACGGAATAATTTGAGGCTGGTGAGCCTCCCGGAGGGAGCGGAGGGACGGGACCCATGTTCCTTTTTGGAAAAGTGGATTCCAGAAGCGCTGAACAACGCGGACCTGCAGTCATCGGTCATTTTAGAGAGTACTCATCAAATCGGCCCACCGAGAGATAATAAGACACCACCGAGGACGCTGATTATGAAGTTCCTCAACTACAGAGACAAGATGACGGTCACCAATGCTGCGCGAGCTAAAGGGGAAATTAAATACCAGGACCAACAGGTGCGGTTCTACCCAGACTTCGCCACAGGAATATAACAATTAAGGAGGCAGTTCGACCCCACCCGCAAAGAGCTGCGCAACCTCGGGATTCGTCACGGAATGATTCATCCGGCAAGACTGCTGGTCACATATAAAGGGAGAACCCACACCTTCAAGACACCTCAAGAGGCGCAGGAGCTCATCAGGCAAATCCAAAAGGAGACTGGTGGGAGCTAAGCATGAACATGACAAAGGTAGAACATTTAAGTGTATGTACAGACATCTGATTGCTCTGAAACATATAACAAGTCTACAAAATACAGACTGTATTTAAAAAAAAAAAAAAGCAATGATGTACAACGTTGCTATAAAACTTTGAAGTTATGCTGAAAAAACTACAGAAGAGAGTTAATGTTAAAAGAATAGTAGTAGAGTCAGGGTGATTGAGAGGAGAAAGAGAGAGTGGTTTGACTGATCCTCGCAGGTGTGGAACAGTCACTAGCTATAACGGGAGACAGAATTTTTTTGATTTTGGGGGGATTACCACGGATGTGGGGAAAGGGAATTTGTTTTTGTTTAGTTTGTAGGATGAATGTTCTATCATCCATGTTTTTGCTTCTCTGTAAGAGTATGTTCATATTGCAAGGTAATCTCAAACTCTTTACTGATCATAGATCAAAGCGTTAATCTTAATTTAACTTCATGGAATTGCAGAGGTCTACAAAATCTTAAAAAACTTAAACAAGTTATGAATAAAATAAAAGACATAGATTCAAAAATTGTATTTTTACAAGAAACTCATCTAATAGAGGTGGATGTAAAAAGAATTAGGAGAAGATGGCGAGGTAACGTGTTCACCTCATCATTTTCATCCCGAGCTAGGGGAGTTATGATTCTCGTACATAAAACAGTCCCATTTCAAGTGAAAAATGTAATTGGAGACAAATTTGGAAGATATCTAATCATCCAAGGATCTTTGTTATTAGAAAATATAAATCTGGTGAACTTATACGGCCCCAATGTTGATGACCAAAACTTCTTTGTTAATTTATTCCTTACTTTATCATCACTTACAGGGCAACATATAATAGCAGGGGATTTTAATTGTACATTGAATCCCAGTATTGATAGATCAACAGGACTGGACTGTACGCACAATGGATGTAGGATGACCATTAATCATTTTATGAAAGAATTGAGATTGCTAGATATATGGAGAGAAATGAAACCACAAGTCAAAGCCTATTCTTGTTATTCTAATACCTATAAGACATTCTCACGTATAGACTACTTTTTGATCTCTATAGAATTAAGGTCCAAGATTCAAAACTGTTTCTATGATAACATTGTGATCTCTGATCATGCACCCTGCTGTCTAATATATGTAGATAAGAAACTGACAAAGGATCCAGGTAGGTGGCATTTTCGGCATAAATGGCTTCAGGATGAGGAATTTGTTAAGTACATAGAAAAACAGATAGATGAGTTCTTTGATATTAATACTACACAAACAACGGCATGTATAAAGTGGGAGGCTTTCAAAGCTTGTATTAGGGGGCATATTATTAGTTATACAGGTTCAAAATCTAAGAAGACCCGAGAGGAGAGAGTCCAATTGGAACGTAAAATAAAAATTCTTCAAGAAAAAGTGTATGCAGGAAGTAACCCACAGTTAGAGAACGAATTACTGATTCTGAGAGCTGAATATGACAAAAAAAAATCAGCGAATAGAGCTGCCTCGAGTCTTCTAAGATTGAAGCAAACTTTTTATGAACAAGGTGAAAAATCAGGAAAATTATTGGCATGGCAGATTAAACAATTAGAATTTAAAACACCAATTACCAGTATTATAAGTAACGGACAGGTAGTTATAGATCCCTTAGAAATTAATAGTGCCTTTAGAGATTATTATGAAAAACTATATGATACAAAAAATGAAACTGACTTAACAAAACTAAATAGGTTTTTGGGTGGATTATCTATACCGTGTATTCCAAATGAAAACAGGGAGATACTGGAGTCTAAAATTAGTCAAGAAGAAGTTGGGCAAGCCATTGATAATATGAAGTCAGGAAAAAGAGCAGGACCAGATGGTCTTCCAGTTGACCTCTATAAAAAATTTACGAATAAATTAATAAAACCACTTTTGGAAATGGTTTTAGAAGCATTTCAAAATGGTAATTTACCACCATACATGAATAATGCCTTAATTATACTGTTGTCAAAACCAGGTAAACCCCCTAATAAATGTGAAAACATGAGACCAATAAGCCTATTAAATGCTGATCTTAAAATAATCTGTAAAATTTTAGCAAAACGACTACAAGAAATATTACCAAATATTATTAATCGAGATCAGAATGGCTTTATAATGGGAAGACAAGGCTTCCATTATGTAAGAAGATTATTTATTATTATTTATTCCAATAAAGAAGCACCGGATACAGCTCTCCTATCATTGGACGCCGAAAGGCCTTTGATAGGGTCAAATGGCCCTATCTTTTTGAAGTCCTACAAAGGTTTGGACTTTGAAATAATTTCATAAAATGGGTCCAGATAATATACAATAATGCTACAGCAGAAATCCTAACAAACAGCAATATCTCAAAATCAATAAAAATCAATAGAGGATGTCGACAAGGCTGTCCACTTTCACCTTTACTGTTTACTATGGCAATTGAACCTTTAGCGATGGCAGTGTAGAGAGCGTGAAATGAAGAGGCTGAATTTATTTCTCAATTCAGGTTTATTAATCATTCGCGTATCTCCAACATCCTCTCAATCAGAAAAGAGACAGAATATCCCACATCTCCCCTTTTTATACCCGGGACATCAAAGTACAGAATCACATTGTCATTCAATCCCCCGAGACAATACATCACCCCCCAGGTCTTCTCTCCTCCACCTAAAAGCCTGGTGGTCAGGAAGTCTTCTCAGAACCATTTCTAAAGACAGATTTCACACCTTCCTGTTATCCCCCGGAGGTCCAGACTTATTGTTCCTTCTAAGACGTGAGGTAGCAGTAATATACATATGCAGCTTAAGCATCTCAAATATGTGAGCCACATGACCCCCCCAAAAGTCGAAGATGAAACAATACTACATAGCCAACACCACATGATAAACTCACAAATATCAGTCCATAGGCTGTCTGGGCTTCAACCGTCTTCCAAACTTGCTGTAAGCGGGCTTAGCCGCTCCCGCGGCGCCGTCCTGCAGTGAATCTGCTATCTGAGGATGAGAACTGTTAGACAATCTCTGTGGGGGCTCTGGGGCATGCTCCCTGGGGGGTCTGCCGTGTCGAGGAGCCCTCGCCACTTGCACCACCTCATCAGCCATCACAAAAGCAGGTTTAAGTCTGTCTATACAAATTGTTTCCCTCCTGTCCCCTAAATCTAGCAAAAAATGTTTATCACCTGTTTCCAGCACTCTATATGGGCCATCATAAGGTGGTCACAGGGTGGGACGCTGAGCGTCGTGCCTGACAAAAACAAACTTGGCATTTTTTAAAGATTTAGGTACAAAAACACACGGAAAAGTGTGATGAACGGGGCCCGGAAGCGTGTCCGCTCCCGTGTCGTTCAGTGACCGCTGAGCAGGGGGACGTTCGGGCGCCGGATTATCAGGAAGGAACTCGCCTGGCAGCCGGAGTGGTTGCGCAAACACCAACTCAGCTGGGGAGGCTTTTAAGTCATCTTTAGGTGCAGAACGCAACCCTAATAAAACCCATGGTAGCCTGTTTACCCAATTTGCATCCGTAAGTGACGCTCTGAGGGCTGCTTTCAATGACCTATGAAAACGCTCGCATAAACCATTAGCCTGGGGGTGGTACGCGGTAGTGCAGTGAATTGTTGCCCCAAGGTTGCAGGCCATCGCTGACCAAAGCTCAGAAACAAATTGAGGTCCCCTGTCGGACGTAATATCCGACGGGACCCCAAAACGCGCTACCCAAGCCGTTAAAAACGCGCAGGCCACTTCTGCGGCTGTGGTTGATGCCAGTGGGACCACTTCAGGCCAACGCGTGGTGCGGTCCACCATTGTCAAAAGATGCGTGTACCCCTGCGACGACGGTAGGGGGCCTACGAGGTCGACATGCACATGATCGAACCTCTTGGCCGGGATGTGAAATGGCTCTAAGGGGGTTTTAGTGTGCCTGTGTATTTTGGCCCGCTGGCAAGCCATGCAGGCTCTTGCCCACTCTTTAACGTGCTTACGCAGGCTCGGCCAAACAAACTTCTCCCCTACCATTTTTACCGACGCACGCACCCCCGGGTGCACCAGAGAGTGAATCGAGTCAAAAACACGGCGGCGCCACGCGGCCGGCACTACCGGACAGGGTCATCCGGTAGAGACATCGCAGATTAAGGGGGGCATGTCATCTTGCAGTCTCCTGCTCTCCAGCCCTAACCCTGTTGGTCCAGACTGGAGCGCGCACACGTCCGCGTCGCTACCCTGATCTGCGGCCATGGCTGCATAATCTATCCCCACGAGGACTGGGGCCGCGTACGCTTCCGCGCCGTTATTTTGCTCCGCGGCCGTGGAAGTATAATCCACCTCTGCATGAACTAGAGTGGTTACGGCGCGAGAGAGGCAGTCTGCCACCACGTTAAGTTTACCCGCTACATGCTGAATATCAGTAGTAAACTCTGAAATTGCAGCCAGCTGCCTCTGCTGCCGGCCTGACCATGGTTCCGCAACTTTGGCCATCGCAAAAGTGAGCGGTTTGTGATCGACAAACGCGGTGAAACGCCGACCTTCTAGCCAGAACTGGAAGTGACGAATAGCTAAGTGGAGCGCTAACAGCTCCCTGTCGAACGCGCTGTATTTTCGCTCGGCCTCGCGCAAGGTCCTGCTAAAAAAGGCCAGCGGCTGCCAAGCCCCGGCAACATGTTGCTCCACTACCGCCCCTATGGCCACGTCTGACGCATCAGTGGTGAGCGCTATGCGGGCCGTTGGGTCTGGATGAGTCAACAACGCAGCGTCTGCAAGGGCTTTTTTGACCTCCGAGAATGCGCGCTCCCGCTCCGGGGACCATTCGATTGCATTTGAGGGTTTTTGTTTTTTAAGCGCAGCATACAATGGTTGCATGAGCTGCGCTGCGTGGGGGAGGAAACGGTTATAAAAATTCACCATTCCCAAAAACTCCTGTAGTGCTTTGACCGTTTGTGGCTGGGGAAAATTTGCTACTGCGCGCACTTTGTCCGGCAGCGGAACTGCCCCCTCTGGGGAGACGCGGTGCCCCAAAAAATCAATCTGCGCCACCCCGAACTGGCACTTCGCCGGGTTGATTATTAACCCGTGCTCTCCCAACCTCCGGAAAACTGCCGTGAGGTGCTTTTCGTGTTCTTCTTCGGACGCACTGGCTACCAAAATGTCGTCCAGGTAGACGAACACAAAAGGGAGATCGCGTAACACCGCATCCATCATGTGCTGGAAAGTTTGCGCGGTGCCTTTAAGCCCAAATGGCATACGCAAAAACTCAAAAAGTCCAAATGGAGTTATTACCGCTATTTTGGGAATGTCCTCAGCGCGTACTGGGACTTGATGATAACCGCGGACCAAGTCTATTTTAGAAAAAATGCGCGCCCTCGCCAGATGAACCGAAAAATCCTGAATATGGGGGATTGGGTAGCGGTCGTGCGCTGTGGCGTTGTTCAACCTGCGGAAATCACCACAAGGTCGCCACGAGCCGTCAGCCTTAGGGACCATGTGGAGCGGGGAAGCCCATGGGCTGTTCGAACGACGGATGATGCCCAACCTTTCCAGGTTGGCGAACTCCTTGCGCGCTATGGTCAGTTTAGCTGCATCCAAGCGCCGAGCTTTTGCAAAAACGGGGGGACCAGCGGTAGTGATAAAGTGCTCCACCCCGTGTTTAGCAACGGCTGATGAAAACGTGGGAACCGTGAGTGCTGGAAACTGAGTGAGGAGTGTGTGAAACTTACCGCCTGCTGTGGCGACGTTGGCTTGTGCTGTGGGCGGGGACACTCGAGCTGCACAAGGGATAGAGTAAAAGGAGAGTGCATTAACCAAGCGTCTATTGGGAAGATCAACCAACAACCCATGTGAGCACAGAAAATCAGCACCTAACATGTTGAAACTCACCGCCGCTATAATAAAAGTCCACTCATATGTGCGGCCGTGCAGGGACAGAAGTAGAGTCCTTTCACCAAAGGTCTTAATGCTCGAGCCGTTCGCCGCTGATGCTCCGTGACTCCCAGGGCCAGCCAGCCGGTCAGCGTAGGTTGGCATGATGAAACTCACTTGGGAGCCTGTGTCCACAAGGAATTGCCTCCCGGAACGCGCATCCGTCAGGTAGAGCAGCTTGTTCCGTTCACCGAGAGCCGCAGCTGCTACCGACTCTCGGTCCTGGAGTTTCCCGAGCTCTTGAACTGGCATGGCAGTATACACTTGCGCGCCCTCTCTGCGAAACGACGATGGTAAAAACAGAGGTTGTCTCCTCCGCGATGTCGGGGCTTCGCCGCTGCCGTTGTTGGTGTGTCTGCCTCCGTCGCCTCTGGCCTTTTGCCGTTCCCGGTCGTCACGCCGAGGTCTGCCACTGCTGCGGTGGTCGTGTGTTGTCCGCTGGCGTCGAGGATCCGTTGCGCCTCCTGGGCCAGCGCACGGAAGTCCCGCTGGGTCACGAACTGAGAGCCAGCCAGGGTCGCCCTCGTCTGCGATGGTAGAGTTCTCAGGAAGATGTGAGTGAAGAGGAAATCGTCGTTGTCTGAGCCTCTCAGCTTCAGCATGTCTTCCATCAGGTCAACAGGCGTGCTTTCTCCCAAGTCGTGCAGGTCCAGGAGTCTCTCGGCTCTCTGCTGGGCTGAGGGAGTGAAACGCTGGATGAGGGCAGCTTTCAACCCGCTGTATTTGTCGCCAGCGGGTGGGCGCTGCACCAGGCTCCGCACATATCGAGCTGTGCGGCTGTCGAGTTTGGCGATGACGTGGTAGAACTTTGTGTCATCTGCAGTTATTCCCCCGAGGGCGAACTGGGCCTCGGCCAGGAGGAACCATGAGTCTAGGTTGTCCTGCCAGAATTCTAGTAGCTTGACTGAGACTGCGCTTGCCCGGCTGGTCCCTGGCGAGTCTGGTTCGGGGGAATCGTCTCTGCCCATTATACGTCTTAAGGTCACCAGTGTAGAGAGCGTGAAATGAGGAGGCTGAATTTATTTCTCAATTCAGGTTTATTAATCATTCACGTATCTCCAACATCCTCTCAATCAGAAAAGAGACAGAATATCCCACATCTCCCCTTTTTATACCCGGGACATCAAAGTACAGAATCACATTGTCATTCAATCCCCCGAGACAATACATCACCCCCCAGGTCTTCTCTCCTCCACCTAAAAGCCTGGTGGTCAGGAAGTCTTCTCAGAACCATTTCTTAAAGACAGATTTCACACCTTCTTGTTATCCCCCGGAGGTCCAGACTTATTGTTCCTTCTAAGACGTGAGGTAGCAGTAATATACATATGCAGGTTAAGCATCTCAAATATGTGAGCCACAGCAGTACGTTTACATCCACAAATATATGGAATTAAAGTAGGACCAACAGAACATAAAATCTCCCTGTATGCCGATGACATAATTTTGTTTATGTCGAATTTTAAAAAATCAATTCCAACCTTGTTAAATTTAATAAAGAACTTTGGGGAAATATCAGGATATAAAATAAATAAAACAAAATCTTCAATATTAATGCTAAATGAGACCCAGAGAAATCACCCAGCTCCTGAGGTAAATCAATTCAATGTTGTAAATCAGTTGTATATTATCTGGACCCATTTTATGAAATTATTTCCAAGTCCAAACCTTTGTAGGACTTCAAAAAGATAGGGCCATTTGACCCTATCAAACTCTGTGAATGTCCTTGAGTGGCCCAACCAGAGCCCAGACTTGAATCCAATTGAACATCTCTGGAGAGATCTGAAAATGGCTGTGCACCGACGCTTCCTATTAAATGCTGATCTTAAAATAATCTGTAAAATTTTAGCAAAACGACTACAAGAAATATTACCAAATATTATTAACCGAGATCAGAATGGCTTTATAATGGGAAGACAAGGCTTCCATAATGTAAGAAGATTATTTATTATTATTTATTCCAATAAAGAAGCACCGGATACAGCTCTCCTATCATTGGACACCGAAAGGCCTTTGATAGGGTCAAATGGCCCTATCTTTTTGAAGTCCTACAAAGGTTTGGACTTGGAAATAATTTCATAAAATGGGTCCAGATAATATACAATAATGCTACAGCAGAAATCCTAACAAACAGCAATATCTCAAAATCAATAAAAATCAATAGAGGATGTCGACAAGGCTGTCCACTTTCACCTTTACTGTTTACTATGGCAATTGAACCTTTAGCGATGGCAGTGTAGAGAGCGTGAAATGAAGAGGCTGAATTTATTTCTCAATTCAGGTTTATTAATCATTCACGTATCTCCAACATCCTCTCAATCAGAAAAGAGACAGAATATCCCACATCTCCCCTTTTTATACCCGGGACATCAAAGTACAGAATCACATTGTCATTCAATCCCCCGAGACAATACATCACCCCCCAGGTCTTCTCTCCTCCACCTAAAAGCCTGGTGGTCAGGAAGTCTTCTCAGAACCATTTCTAAAGACAGATTTCACACCTTCCTGTTATCCCCCGGAGGTCCAGACTTATTGTTCCTTCTAAGACGTGAGGTAGCAGAGGTAAATCAATTCAATGTTGTAAATCAGTTTAAATATTTAGGAATTCAAATTTTGCCTAAGCTAGAATCAGTCGCCAGTGCCAACTATGAAGCCTTAATGACAGATATTAATGAGTTCCTTCAGAGATGGATGTCACTACCAATGTCGATGATCGGGAGAATTAATATACTTAAAAGTAATATCTTACCAAAAATACTTTATTTATTTCAAAACATTCCTTTACCACCACCTTCAGATCTATTCTCAAGAATTAAAAAAAAGTTAGTGGAATTTATATGGAACAATAGGAAGGCTAGATTACGTTTGTCCTTACTATATTTACCATTTGATCGTGGAGGTCTGAAATGTCCAAACTTTATGTTGTATTACTGGTCAGCACAACTGAGATCTATGACATATTATTTTTCATCAAATGATCCTCCTCACTGGACTGAAATGGAATCATACAATTTACCTTTACCTCTTCCCTTATTCATATATTCAGACTCGGCTAAAAAATTACAGAAACAAGTTAAAAATCAAATTGTAAAGCACATGATCAAAATATGGTGTGAAACCAAAAAATATTTAAAAGAACCACACTTACTGTCACAATTTAGCCCAATATGGGGTAATCAATATTTTACACCAGGGAGAGCGGATGCTGTATTTAAAGTATGGAATTTAAAAGGGATTCAAAAGATTCAAGACTTATATTTGTCACGCTCAGATAACATAATGTCTTTTGAAGAACTGAGGATTAAATTCAATCTTAATAGAACACACTTTTTTAAATATCTTCAGCTTAGAAATTTTATTCGATCAAATCAAAATAATGCTTTCACCCGACCTACTTATTCACCCTTGGAAAAAATTTTGACGAAAGATAATAAGAGAAAGGGTATTATTTCAGAGTTTTATAACTCACTGACACTATTCTCAAGTGAAAACTCACAGAAAAGACTGAATTACTGGAAAGAAGACCTGCAAATTGAAATTTCAGAGGAACAATGGGAAATGGTTTGTGCAGGAGCTCAAACCAAATCAATAAATGTATGTCTTAAACTGATACATTTTAAATGGTTAATGTGGATGTATGTTACACCAGTGGAATTAAATAGATATAACAAAAAACATACCAGATACATGCACAACATGTATGGAAAGTAAAGGAACCCTATTTCACTGTTTATGGGAATGTAGAAAAATCAGAATGTTTTGGGAAGAGGTGAGGGTAACAATTGAAAAAATAATTTCAAAACAATTCATATTGAACCCTATACTGTTTTTGTTGGGTCTGTATCCAGAAAAACATAACTTTAATAAGAGTGAAAAAACATTCATAGACCTCGGTTTGCTTAATGCCAAAAAATGTATTGCATTACTGTGGAAAATGACTCATAGACCAGATGTGACTCAGTGGTTAAGACAGATGTTAACAAACCTTCCACTAGAAAGAATAACATATATACTGAAATCAAAGGAAAATGTGTTTGAGAATATATGGAGACCTTTCATTGATTATGTAAAGAAATTAAACATAACTTCTGAAGAAGAAGGTGAATGATATGTGTGGACCTTGCAAATTCCAAGCTGGTGAATGTATATTATGTATTCTTATGTAATAGATCACCTAGACTAAACAGAGGAGCATTGTTGTTGACTTACTTTTGTTAATGGTTGTTATTGTTTTTAGTACATTTTTTTTGTTGGTGTTGTTGGTGTTTTTTTTTTATTTTTAAATTACTTTAGTGTTAGTGTCTGATTGTTTGTGCTATGTTTGTAAAAAAAAAGGTTCAATAAAAAATATTGTGGAAAAAAAAACAAAAAAAAAAACTAAGAAATCACATGCACATAAGTATTCACAGCCTTTCCTCAATACTTTGTTGATGCACCTTTGGCAGCAATTACACTCTCAAGTCTTTTTGAATATGATGCCACAAGCTTGGCACACCTATCTTTGGGCAGTTTGGCCCATTCCTCTTTGCAGCACCTTTCAAGCTCCATCAGGTTGGATGGGAAGCATCAGTGCACAGCCATTTTCAGATCTCTCCAGAGATGCTCAATTGGATTTAAGTCTGGGCTCTGGCTAGGCCACTCAAGGACATTCACAGAGTTGTCCTGAAGCCACCCCTCTGATATCTTGGCTGTGTGCTTAGGGTCGTTGTCCTGCTGAAAGATGATCCATTGCCCCAGTCTGAGGTCAAGAGCGCTCTGGAGCAGATTTTCATCCAGGATGTCTCTGTACATTGCTGCATTCATCTTTCTCTCTATCCTGACTAGTCTCCCAGTTCCTGTCATTGAAAAACATCCCCACAGCATGATGCTTCCACCACCATTGGCATGGTTATGAACAGTGCCTGGTTTCCTCCAAACATGACGCTTGGCATTCACGTCAAAGAGTTCAATCTTTGTCTTATCAGACCAGAGAATTTTGTTTCTCATGGTCTGAGAGTCCTTCAGGTGCCTTTTGGCAAATTCCAGGTGGGCTGCTATGTGGCTTTTACTAAGGAGTGGCTTCCGTTTGACCACTCTACCATACAGGCCTGATTGGTGGATTGCTGCGGAGATGGCTGTCCTTCTGGAAGGCTCTCCTCTCTTCAAAGAGCAACCCTGGAGCTCTCCAGCGCTGGAGATGATTGCCTCACCTCAGCAGCATCAGAAAAGGAAGCCATCTCTCTTTATCATGAGCTACGTTCACTCTGCTCCAGGGGAGGCTTTGTACTCACCAAATGGATAAGTAACAGTCGCTATGTGTTAGCAGCTATACCTGAAGTAGATAAAGCAAAGGAAATGAATTTGGATCTAGATAATGACGATCTTCCTATCGAAAGAGTTTGGGGTGTATAATGGTGTGTACAGTCTGATGTTTTCAAGTTTAAAATCATTTTGAAGGACCGACCTATCATGAGGAGATGAATTCTTTCAACAGTCAGTTCTGTATACAACCCACTGGTGATGTTGTCGCCAATTATCCTAACTGCAAAGAAAATCCTGCAAGACTTGTGTCGACAGCAGATTGGTTGGGACAATTTGGGACCAGACTCCACTAGACAGAAATGGATCAGTTGGGTTCAGAATCTTCATAAGATGGAAAACTTCAAGGCTGGCAGATGCTATAAATCAAAGGCCTTCGGCACAGTTTCATCTGCTCAGTTACATCATTTTGCTGATATCTGTGAGGATGGGTTCAGAACTGTCACTTACCTGTTGGTCAACAACAAACATGGCCAAACCCACTGCGGATTTGTGATGGGGAAAGCATCAGTGGCTCCATTAAAACTAGTATCTATTCCTCAAATGGAGCTGACTGTGGCTATGATGGCTAGTAGAATAGACACAATGTTGAGAAAGGAGCTGCACATGGAACTTCTGGATTCTATGTTTTGGACTGATACCACTTCAGTTCTTAAATACATCAACAATAGCACAATCCATTTCAGAACTTTTGGTGCAAACAGAGTTTGTGAAATTACCAAAGTTTCAAATGCATCTCAATGGAGATATGTTGACACAAATAACAATCCAGCAGACATGGCTTTGAGGTGTTGAATCTTTTCTGAAGAGAGAAACATGGGTATCCGGACCTTAGTTTCTTCTCCAATCTCAGGAATACTGGCCTCACAATCCTGACAAATTGAATGAACTATCATCAAAGGACGCTGAAGTCAAAACCACAACTATCAATGCTGCTCAGATTGTGTCTGAAGATAAAAATCCAACAACTTGTCTTATTGACTACTTTTCATCATGTATTCACTTAAAAGGGGCTGCAGCATGGATGATCAGGCTCAAAAACAGCTTTTGTCCAAGAGTAAAAAGAAAAAACAGAATGATAACCAATACTGTAACTGTGTGTCAGCATTGTTGTATTAATAAATGTGTGTGGTGCATACCCTGCGCTTAAATCTTCATCCTTTTACCCCTCCTCCGTGCACTGTGGAAAAGCGCATGGGGAGGTTATGACAGAATGGCCCAGCCACTATAAAAAGGATTTAGCGGGTTACACCCACATAAACCTTTTTTCATTTTTTGGACTGCTTCGTTTTCATCCGTCTGTGTTTGGAGTGCATAATGTCCCCGGCTCGTCGACCTCGTCCAAGAAAAGGAGGATTGGCCGCGGGGTCTCCAAGCCTGGAGGAGGAGTGGGCAGCAGACTTCATCCAGAGCTATGTGGATGAGCTTCTCACTGCGAGCGAACCCGAGAGGGATTGGTGGAGCGTTTATGGAGCGGTGGGGATTCTGGAGGCGCATCCTGGCCTCTGGAGGTACCCTCAGTACACGGAACTGCTGGCTTCCGTCACCGCGCTCCAGCGCTCGTCCCCTGGGCTGAAGATGGAGTCATTGCCCGTTGGACTGCAGCACGCACAGAGGTGCACTCCACACAGGAACGGCGCCATTCCCTCCGCTCCTGCTCCAGTTACCCCAGCTCCACCACAGTGGTGTCATCCTGCGTTGGAACGCCGGGAGATGCCCTCCTCGTCTTCAGCGGCCGCTGTCTCTCCAGCCACCGAGAAGTCCTCCAGGGTTGTCCCGGCTACTCCCACTTCTGCGTCATCGGAGCCGGCTCCTCCACAATCCTTTGAAGGGGCCAAAACGGTGACTGACATGAAGGGGGATGACAGACTGTCTTCTGCAGCTGAAAACATCCGAGACCGGGATGACAGGCAAGTGTTTTTTCATTCCATTCAAATCAATCATGATGAACCTTGTCTGTCTCCCGAGGGAGAGGCCCAGTTACAGCAGTCCATTGGGTCCTCTCCTGCAGCTGCAGAAATTAATTTATTTCCTATTCTCGCCATGTCTCCTCCAATCCTCCCTGAGTGAATGTTGACCCAAGGTCAGCGCCTTCAGATAATGGAGGAGCCGGTGGCTTCGGAGGATTCCGCCCCGGAGCCAGCATGAAGAGGCCCTCCTGCAGCCACGCCGGAGGAGTTCCCTGCTTCTTTTCCTGGGCCGGCGCCTGCTCAGTCCCTGGGAGTACCGACGGACGAGGAGTGGTCAACCCTGCTCGCCATGCTCAACCGCCAGGTCGAACAGGAGCATCGCGAGAGGGAGGAGCACCACGAGAGGGAGGTCCAAGGACGCGCTTCCCCAGCTGCAAAGGTTCCACCCCCCGCCCTGGCTCAATCCCCGGACTTACCATCGGATGAGGAATGGTCAAACCTGCTCGCTGTGCTCAACAGCTGGGTCAAGGAGGAGCACCAGGAGAGGGAGGAGCACCACGAGAGGGAGGCCCAAGGACATGCTTCCCTGGCAGTGAGGGTTCCACCCCCCGCGCCTGCTCAACCCCCGGGCTCACCATTGGACGAGGAGTGGTTGAACCTGCTCGCCATGGTCAACAACCGGGTCGAGGAGGAGCATTGGGAGGGGGAGGAGCGCCACGAGAGGGCGGCCCAAGGATGCACTTCCCCGGCTGTGAGGGTTCCACACATACATCCCCCCCGCGCCTTGCTCAATCTCCCGAGAGGACGGAGCTCCTTGGCATGAAGGACTCGCTGTCCAGCGCGGCGCTTCGCATCCCGGACTATCTGGTCCCCAAGCCATCCGGGAGGAAGAGGAGGAGGAGCTCACGTCGGAAAAGGTCTCCGGTCTCACCGCCGCAGTGCAAGGAGGAACGCCCGGAAGGGGGAGACATACCGGAGGCCGCTGAGGACATCTCATGTCAGGAGGACAGGCAAGTTACTTCTCATTTAACTTTTATGATTGATGAACAAGCTTGCCTGCCTCCTGGCGAGGAGACTCGGGGTGAGCAACCCCCTGAATGCTCCGCCCCAGTGGCATGTTGTGCCCCCATACCCGACCTCACCCAACCCTTTCTATGTACCCCCACGAGCTCGCCGGCACCGGATCCAGGTCACTCGAGGGCAGAGGAACCGGAGGCCCGGGAGGGTCCAGCTCATGACGACACGGGCCCAGTGGTCCCAGAGGAGGTCGATGGGGGTGTAGCATCCAACGGACCAGAGGAACCTGCGCACCCTAAATCACTGGAGTCCCCTGTGAGCCTTCCGGTGGGCAGACCGCCTCCTGCTTCATCCTGCCGGTCCTGGTGGCTTTACAGCACTGGCCGACAGCCTGAGAGACTGGGGTTCTGGGCCAGATGGCCCATGCAGTCCGGCAGGCCACCAGACTCTGTAGGCTGGACTGCCCGCTGGGTCTGGGACTTGGGGCGGCCTCCCGAGCCTCCATGGCTTTGGACTTAGAGGGGCTATTGTGGACCCTGGGCGGGGTGTTGTGTTCCCACCTTTCCTGTTCCCCCTACCTCTCACCTGGGTTCATGTTGTTTGTTCCTGTTGGGGGGGGGGGGGTCTGGGATGTTACCTTGGATGTCTGGGAATCCACCCCTTAAAGGGGGGGGGCTCTGTCAGGAACCGAGCCAGCTTATTTTTCCTCAGCTCGGTCCTGATCTCTCTGTGGGTCATGGGGCCATTGTGCATGCATGTTTAGTATGTATTTCCAGTGTGTACCGTGCCCATAGCCACTGCTCTGGGGCCGGCAGTTGCGTGTCTGCTGACAGTCTGCTGGTCTGACCACACCCCCCTCACTGATCACCATCAGCTGTTCCCAGCCCCGTTGATCATCTTTCCCAGGCCTTGCCCAGGTGCCTCCAATTTACCATCCCCAGCAATGTGTGTACTTTAGGAGCCTTTTTCCAGTCACGCATTGCTGGGTCATTGCGCTAGAGATACAGTCGTTAATCGCTGTATGTTGGTCTAAGTCGCTGAAGGACTGTTCTCTCTCTGTGCTTTTGGATTAACTTGGACTGCTCATGTTTTGTGAGTATTTACTGTGTATGTGTGTTCCCCAGTCATTCTCACCTGGAAATTGTAGAGCGTCCTTGAGGACCCCTTAAGCTTCCAAGGGAACCAATACTGTAACTGTGTGTCAGCATTGCTGTATTAATAAATGTGTGTGGCGTATACCCTGCGCTTAAATCTTCCTCCTTTCATCCCTCCTCTGTGCGCTGTGGAAAAGCGCACGGGAAGTTTATGACAGTTAGGGGTTCGATTCCTGCTCTGTTTGCAGTCTGCATGTCGAAGTGTCCTTGAGCAGGCCACTGAACCCCCAGTTGCTCCTGGTGGGTCAGGCCAGCGCCTGTGTATGGCAGCTCCGTTGCCATCAGTGTGTGAATGTGTGTGTGAATGGATGGATGGCAGGATCCATAAAGCACTTTGGTCATCTAGAGATGAGAAAAAGCGCTATATAAGTGAACACCATTTACCATATCCATGTCTTTATGGACCTTGCTTTGTCCATTAGTGCCCAACAATTTGGAGGGGTGTCCCAATACTTTTGGGAATATAGTGTATAATCCAATGTCATGAATACAAGGCATCAGAGTCAAGTTGAGTCCTAGTGTTATTCAAACAAGACACAATTCAAATTGGTAATTTAAAGTAAATCAAGTGAAGTTTTCAAATTTATTATTTGTCCCAAAAGGGCAGATAGGTGTAGATCAGACTGAACAACATTCCAATCCAACATTATCTAAAAATGCAAGACATGTTAGAAAAACATAATCATAAATTTATATTAATGGGATATGTTGTAAGTCCAAAAGAGTATTTTGATCTTCTGCATTCTGAGTTCAGATGAAACCATTAGGTGAAGTACCTCCACCTGATTGTTTTATAATGATGGATTTATGTGGCATATGGAAACAATGAAACTCACAAAGGAGGGGCAGAAATTCAATTTCCTTTCTTCATCACATGATTGCTGTAAAGTGAGAAATTCCTTGACCCTCACTGAGTATTTAGCTCTTAACCTTGTCAGGGAACACCATGTGGCTGAAGTCCTTGTATTTTGTTGTTGTTGTAGTCAGTGTGCAGTAATATTGAGAAATGTGCAAATATACTTGCTAGAACCTTCCCAACATACAAAGTGCCCCCTTGTACAACTGAAATAAATCAGATGCAGCGATGGCATGCCAGTCCTCATTACATAAATGCTGCAGCCCACACTTAATAATTGAAATCTCCCATCTGCTTGTTAGAATTACAGGATGATTTTAACATACTTAGTACATTTAACAGTGAGGGGTTTTATGACAATAATAATAGCACACTATTATAACATAAATGTTGTTCCTGGTTAGTATGTGTTATTTCTTACTTGCTTATGGTCTTAAAGAATAGAAAATGGCTTTTGTAACCTCGATAATGAAATTTAGAAATTAACTCAGTATTTGGACATTTTCTACTGTAGATAGTAAAACAACAAATCAAAACTGACGGGCTTAATACTTAAATTGTACAAAAATGGAAGTGAATATATTTTGAGATTTACAACTGTAATGTAAGCAAAAAACACCTTTTGCATTTACTTCAGGCAAAAGCAATTCAGAAATGATTCATTCTTCTGAGGAACTAGAAAAAATGTTATCTGCAAGATAAGAAGCAAACTCCTCAAAAGCAAACACTGGCAGACACATCATTAGTATCTGAACAGGACATACTGTAGAAGTGGCCTTCAGCAGCGTGCAGAGAGCTGTTGGTATCATGCACCACTGTTTGTATGGTTACTTTATCAGCTCATAGCAATGCCCCTTGATGTTTGCACAGTTACAATATACCCATGTTGTAATAACAAGTCCAGAACTAAATGTTCTTATGCAGCCCTAAGGAACATGGGTCTAGACAGTTTTTATTATCGCTCTTAATCACACATGACATAAATGACAGTAACAGTTGAGTGTGAATGTTTCTTTTTATTGCTCAGTTTATGCAATATACTATTGACAGTACAGAGAGCAAGTTTTTAGCCTAAGTCAAATTCCTTGTATGTGTTGTGCATACTTGGCCAATAAAGCTGATTCTGATTCTGATTATTATGGTTTGAGCTGTAATAATATCAGACTTTAAAAGTTATTCCACTAAAGTTACTTCTTCTTTGCACCAGATTTCCCTTGTTTTCCCTTTTCAACACAAATACCTGTCACCTTTTCCACAATAGTTTGCATGATCATCTTAAAGAAATACCTTTTTGTTAGAAGCCTTGTGTTCTTCACTTTTCCAGTTGTTACCTCATGCTCCTGCAGGTAGCATCACATTTTGCATGTGACACAAGTGATTCACTCCTGCAGTGTATATCCTATTATGTAATTATGTAAGACTGCCTTCCAATGGGCCTTCTGTACTCTGTCTCCCTGTCTAGGCCTATAATTCCTTATCTCATTATTATGTCTGTTATGACATTGACCACAACAATAACTAGAAAGGCACTCATAGAGCGCATACCTCCACCAAGGCTCCTTCCGTTTCTCATGGATCACCTCCAAAATGTAATGGGTTTGTGTATAGGCCTATAGTCAGTTGTGGTGAAAACTGCATCAAAGTCTGTCCATCAGTTTTGGAGTGTTGTTGCTAACACACTGTGAGAAGATAAGAGCCTTGGCTGAGGTATGCATTCTCAGATCATCAGCAAAATATAATGGGTTCCTCTCTAGGCCAAGAACCACCTCTGTTGAAAATTTCATCCAAATCCATCCAGCAGTTTTTGTGTAATCCTGCTGCACAAATACAAACAAAGCCCTTGGTGGAGGTATGCACTCTCAGATCATCAGCAAAATATAATGGGTTCCTCTCTAGCCCAAGAACCACCTCTGGTGAAAATTTCATCCAAATACATCCAGTAGTTTTTTGTGTAATCCTGCTGCACAAATAAAAGCAAAGCCCTTGGTGGAGGTATGCACTCTCAGATCATCACCAAAATCTAATCATCTGTTCCCCGTGCCATTACACACCTTTCCTGAAAATTTCGTCAAAATCCATTCATAACTTTTTGAGTTATGGTGGTAACAGACAAACAGACAGACAGAAAGTCAGACAAACCCTGGCAAAAACATTACCTCCTTGGCGGAGGTAAAAATCTCCAAACATTTATTATAAGGGAAAGGAAAAGAGGCTACTGTGTAGCAGTGTTGGGCAAGCGACAAGAAACAGTAACTGATTGCAGTTACTAATTACTTCTTTTCAAAAGTAACTATTACTTTACCAATTACTGCATGATTAAAGTAACTAGTTACTTGGAAAAGTAACTTTCATGTTACTTTTAAATGTATACTTAAATCATCTTGCACACATAGCAAGATAATTTAATTAATGGATTACATTACAGGCTTATTAATGTCAGGCTGAAAACAGACTGTTTCAGAGCGAGTTTTTAGAACATGTTCAGTCTACTTTATTCTACCTTGAGGGCTCTTCTTGTGGGAACAAGCTGAAGAAAATCAATATGATATTGCCAGTAATTTCCTCATTTTGGAGTGAGAGTTGGCAACACTGCATAAAGCTGTCCATGTTTATCTTACCTTTATGATTTGGATTTAATGTGATGTGCAGTGATCCAAAGAAAATGTTCATTATCCACAGTCCAGATGTCTGCTGTGACTGAGACATGATCCAGTCCCTCATATTCCTTTTGGAGATCAAAATCCATTTTTGAATAATCTTTATCCAGGTAGCAAGTAAATGTGTTTTAACTTCAGTGGATCACAGTCCAGTTGTCTGATGGAAAGTGACTATTATCACGTCTTCAGTCTGTAACGACGTATCTGGTAATCAGTTTAATTCTAGCTGGATCACAAATGCCCCTTTTCCACTATACCTACTCAGCCCGACTTGCCTCGACTCTACTCGACTCTAGTTGGCTTGACACAGTGTGATCGGTTTTCCATTTCAACTGAGTACTATCTCAAGTGAGTGGGGTTGGGTTCAGTAGGAAGGCTGCCCATTATCCCGTTAAGTTGTTGAAATGCTGATATTTTCATTGATGAATAACATAAAAGATGCTTAAAGTCATAAAACACTCACCATCTTCCCCGTGAGCAGCCATCAACTTGGAGACCTCCTGGTATATTTTTTCATTTTGGCTTGCTCTGCCGCAGCAGGGCCGACAGGGCTGAAAAGTTCATAGACTGAAAAGTTCGTAGTTGTCAAATGTGACCAAATGTAGTCTGTTTTTGAAGCGTAGGGATCCAAGCACTGCAATACCGATGGAAGAACTGTGCGGACCGATGGGGACACTGTTGAAAAATAACCACATTTGATCAAATTTGACCCCTATATGAACTTTTCAGCCCCAGTGCCGGTGGAGCGTTCCGAAGTGAAATACCAGGAGGTCTCCGAGCTGATGGCTGCTCAAGGGGAAGATGGTGAGTGTTTTGTGATGGTGTTGATTTGTGTGTAGCCATGTATTTCGTTGATTATCACAGAAATAATAAAAGCTCACGGACGAATTTACAAATGGCGGTTTTGAAGCTTGTGAAGACGTTGCTGTCATCCACTGATGTTATGCCTTAGCCAATCAGTGGCCTGCAATCTGTTGACGTCACATTTTCAGCTCAACTCAGCATGGTTGGAACCTCACTGAAGTAGGTCCCAAAAAAATACCTGGTGCCAGATACCAGGTACTAATGGAAAACCCTTCAAACCAAGTAGAGCTGAGGTGAGTAGGGCTGAGTAGGTACTAGTGGAAAAGGGGCTAAACTGTCCAGATGCATGCCTGTTCTTGCAATCCAGCCGTGGCTATGGAGACAGGAGTATTTCCACTTTACCTCCAGCCATGGCTGTTCAGATAGCGTAGCTCCACTAACACGGTGTTGTTAGCATAGCTAGCCGTTACTTAGCACTAGTTTTGTCAGAGCTTTGTTGCTGTTTCAAGTGCTTCTCAAGATTGCAGTAGGTCTCAACCGGCACTTTAGCTTGCAACCCACCAATATGCTTTTGTCCTTAACCACAACAAAGGAAAATAATCTGTCTATTTCCACAAAAACAAAGTAGCTTTATCTCTTCCTCCGCTCTGAAGACTCGGCTCTCTGCAACAGGTCACGTCGACTGACGCCTCGTCTCAGCTACAGTAGGGTCAGTTTGTATATTCATTTATTTGCGCAAAACATATCTATCCATATCAATAAAACAAGTAACAAGTAATGCATCTGATCAAATTTCAGTAACTGTAATGCTTTACTGAATTTTTAAACAGTAATTTTGTTACACAGCACATTACTGCAAAAGTAGTGGTGTTACAGTAATGTATTAATCCCAACCCTGCTGTGTAGTTTGGTATTACTATATGTGCACACCTCTCAGTTGGTCTAGTGGAAGAGCAGTCACCCCACTGCCAAGAGGTTGTGTGTTCATGCCTTAGCCAGGTCGTACCAAAGACCATATAAAAATGGTACTTCCCACCTTCTAGCTTGAGATAAGATAAGATAAGCCTTTATTAGTCCCACAATGGGGAAATTCCAGCTAGCTTGGTGCTCAGCATAATAGAATGGGGGAAGGAAAATTGGTTATCCAGCCAGGGCGGAGCACAAGCCAGTGTACTCCCCGTGCTGGTCCCAAACTTGGGTAAATGGGGAGGATTGTGTCAGGAAGGGCATATGGTGTCAAATTCTTGCCAAATCAAATATGCTGATCATCACAATATCAGATGATGATCTGCTGTGGCAAACCCTGAAAAGGAGCAGCTGAAAGAAGATGCAGGATAAAGCTGTGCTCCTTCTTCCAACCTACCAAGGACACATAGCTGATTCTATTTATCCATACATCTATTAATTTTAGATGCATTGCCAAACTAAACACCTAAAGTAGCTAATTGGAGATGTTTGGATTTATTTTGAAAAGTGACCATATACTTTATAACAAAAGATACAAAGCAGATAATATGGCAACAGAAAGATGTTTCTCTTGTGATTGTACATGGCATTTTAAATTAAAGCAACTTTAAACTGAAGTTTTTTGTAAATCTACTCAAATTATGTCTTTTTTGGGGTATGTGATATAATTTATATAAGAATGGCAAAAAAAATGGAAAAGGCTCCGAGAGAATCACACAAGCACCCTAGTGTGTTGTTTCGTCATCTTTACAATGTGACCTAATTTGTGTACTAAAATTTTAGACACCAGCTGCCTCCTCGTGCTGTGCCTTCTCCAGCCACACCGCTCTGCACGTGCCGCTGTGCGAGGTGCGGCGGGATCTATGCGGCGAATCAGCCAATCAGCGCTAACGCCGCCGTGGATAGGTCGACGGCGTGAGCCAAACAGAAACGACCAGACCTGCCCCCTCAGCCAATGGCTGCTCTGTTCCCGCCGAGCACGTGTAGCAGCCGTTAGTACTTTTCGTTGGGGCTGGAGTTCCCGTAAAATAAACGACAAGTCATAGCTGAGAGGAGGAGGGGAGAGGGGGAAAGCTGCGACACGGCTGCCGTTCACGGTTAGAGCCGTTACATCTGTTAGCTCCCTTGTGGAAGTATACGAAGTGTTTAAACTAGCTCACACAGCAGTGACGATTTCTGGAACTCAGCTCAGACCAGAAGGTAAGGACTCTCCCTTTTTTTTTCTTCTGTTTTTGCCTTTTAGAAATAAAATAAGTTAGTTTGACTTGATAACAACTTCTAGCTTGTTTTAAAATTGACTGCTTTGTTGATTTCACGCATTTTCGCAAGAGTTGAACTGTCAAATACTGGTGTACACGTTCATAATTTTAGCTTTAGGTATTCTCGTCAGTCACAGTTAAGTGAAAGTTTTTGATGTTAGAACAAACTGCTGTTATGTATTTATCGCTGCCAGGGTTATATTAGGAAATGGCAGTCAGCAGCGGACGTGCTCTCTTGTTTATGTAATCTCAACTCAGCCCACGGCCGTTATATTTAAAATCCTGAACCCCTCCTTAACATTCAGTTACCTAACCCAAACTCGCCGAAGTTGTAAGCAGCCGAGATGCATAAATGTTCCATTAATTTAGCTTGTTTTGGTTTAAATATAATCTTATTAAAAGGCCTATTGATAATTATATCTAAATTTGAGGCTAGACTATCAGTCGTCCATCTATAATAAACTGATTGCATCAGGTATAGGTCTGTTGAGTGCCTGCAGTGTGATAGTCATTACCTTGAACCTAATCTGAGTTTTACTGTACTTGTGTAAAAGTGCACGTAATATTTTAAATACAATGTACTGATAAAATTCCTTTTGTCTGCACCGCTTTGTTGATGATTTATTTTGCATTACATGATTAAAAGAATTGGCTGATTTAAGTATAGATAACTTTTTTGTAGAGAGAAGACGAGGTGATAAGGAAAGGAGAAATATTAAGACAAAGGGAGGAGACAAGAAAAGAGAGTAAACAAGGGAAGGAGGAATACATCATGCGGGGAGAGAGGATTAAAAGGGAGGAAATTGACATGGGAGACAAGGAAAAGAAACACAAAAGACAAGAAAGAATGGATGGAACAAGGAGAACAGACGTGAAGAGAAGATATAGAGGAGGAAGACGGGGACAGCGGTAAAAGAGTATATTAGGGAAAAGAAACGTGAAAAAAGGAATAAAAAAAACACTATCCTGACATCCTAGTATGTGTCCATTATCCAGCTCTTACATTTCCATGTCAGTGTGGCCCTCTGACAAAAGCAAATTAAAAAAGAAATGCTTGTACATATTCTTGCTGCTATTACAACTACAATTTATTTTCTGTGTCATTCTAAAATTACCTCAGTCTACTAAATTACTAGACATTATAATATGTATCTGATTTTTGCAGTAACTTTATTTGTTATCATGTACTTTGCTGTGATTGATATACATCCTCTTATGATTTGAATTCTGTAAATCAAGCTGCTCAGTGCAAAATATTGGGCTGATTTTAGTTTATTGGTAGCAGTGTTCATTGTCATTAACTGTGAAACTAGGAGCTTCTGTCTTGGGGGATGCGGTACATGCTGTTGTGCATGTTGCAAAAGAGCTGCTTGACTGCCTGTAGGGATGAACGCTTAAACTAGAGCTGTCCATCCATCTCCTTCCGCTTAATCCTTTTAAACTAGAGCTGTAAAAGTATTCAATTATTAGGATTTGTTTGTTACATGGGTATTTGATTTTCAAATTTGGTTATTTGATATTCCCTTTTTTCTTTTAACTGCTTGATTTTAATACAGGCAAATTACAAATTTACCTTTACCAAATTTAAGGTAGTTCCTCGTGAATTTAGGAGAAAAATCTCATAAATTTATAAGAAAGAGGGGTAGCAGCTTGATGTAAAGTTAAAAAAAAACTATGCAAACCATATATAATGCAAAATTTGATAGAAAAGCTGCAAATTTATATGGAAAAGTTCCAAATGAATAAGAAAAGTTGCATTTCTGAAAAATATGATGCTGCTCCAGTCCACTGAGGGAGAAGAAGCACTGTACTGAATACCTGGATATTTACTCTGGATCGCTCACGAATATTCAAAGCCCTAAAACTGGTATGTACGAGGGCTGTTCATTAAAGATTTACCCTGACTCATTTCCCATGGACTGAGAGGAACCAAACTTGGCCCAGTTATTAGTCTTTCTACATGGGCACCACCAAGGGTCACGCACACATACTTCTACCATTGCTTTTTGCAGCTGTGGAGACCTCACCTGTAAAAGGCTGCAGGTTACTTCAAAAGCCAAGACTTGACTTCAGAAATCAGTCTTTAATCATCTTGGAAGTTCTTGCCCTTCAAAAATGACTCCATGCTTAGACAAAGGCGGAAGTCAGATGGTGCAAGGTAGGAAGCGTAAGGAGGGTGAGGAAAGATTTCATAGCCGCATGACCATGCTTCCTTCTGGGTAACATAGGAGTTGTGAGCCAGGGCCAGTGTTGCCAGATGGGAAATGTTGAAATATTTTACCAGTAGCTTGAAATTGTCATATTTTGAGGAAAGTTATTGTACACACCCAGTTTTCATTCTGACTTGGCTCAGGACCACCTGTTTCAGTAACACATTATCACAGATCGTCCATGTGATGAAGGTCCTTGAGAGACGGGCCTTAGCCCACCTGAGGCCACAAGTGAAGAAGTGGCTGGACCCTCTGCAGTTTGCATATCAGCCCCATTTAGGAGTTGAAGACGCTGTCATCTACCTGCTGCAACAAGCCCATCTGCACCTGGATGGCAGAGGAGACACTGTGAGAATCACATTCTTTGATTTCTCCAGTGCCTTTAACACCATCCAGCCACTGCTACTGGGTGAGAAGCTACGGGTGATGGGGGTCAACAGCTCTGTGATCTCCTGGATTACTGACTACCTGACAGGCAGGCCACAGTTTGTCCGGCTGGGCAGTGTCTTGTCTGACATGGTGGTTAGTGATATGGGAGCTCCACAGGGGACTGTGCTCTCTCCTTTTCTCTTCACCTTTTACACCACTGACTTTCAGTACAGCACCGAGTCGATCCATCTGCAAAAATTGTTTGACGACTCAGCTGTTGTTGGGTGTGTAAGAGGGGGAGAGGAGGGGGAGTACAGGGCACTGGTAGACAGATCTGTGGAGTAGACAGAGCAGAATCACCTGAGGCTGAACGTCAGCAAGACCAGGAAGATGGTGATTGACTTCAGGAAGAAGAAGACGCATTCACAGCCATTGCAGATTAGGGGGAGGATGTGGAGGTAGTTGAGGACTACAAATACCTGGGTGTCATGATCAGCAACAGACTGGGCTGGAAATCCAACACTGATGCTGCGTACAAGAAGGGGATGAGCAGACTCTACTTCCTGAGGAAGCTGAGATCTTTCAACATGGGCAACAGGATGCTGGAACTTTTCTACCTGGCTGTTGTCGCCAGTGCCATCTTCTTTGCTGTTGTCTGTTGGGGTAGCAGTATCAGAGCCAGCGACACCAACAGACTTGGCAAGATTATCAAGAGGGCTGGCTCTGTAATTGGTCTCAGGCTGGAGACTTTTGAGACTGTGGTGGAGAGGAGGACACTATATAAACTGCGATCCATCATGGACAATCCTGATCACCCCCTCCACCACACACTGGACAGACAGCAGAGCACTTTCTCCAGCAGACTGCTACAGCTTCACTACCGAACAGTTAGGTACAGAAAATCTTTCCTGTCACATGCCATTTCACTGTACAGTAACTCACTCTGATGTTGAATTCTGGTCATAACTATGCTGCCATACTGCACCTTGCTTGGTGCCTCACATTTCACTCTGCACTAGGGATGGGCGATACCAGCATTTTTCCTTTCAATATGATACCATTAATTTATGGGACTTTTTCTTCGATACCGATACTTTTTGCCCAAAATCACATGATTGCAGTTTCATTAACAACTTTATTGCAAGGGCAGTATGAAATATGAATAAAACTCATGAACATAAACACTTGAAAGAAATGCTTATAAAATTATAGTAAAATAGAACAATGAGTAAAGTAAATAAAAATAAAATGATTTTTTTTTCAACTATAATAAAAAGGATTAAGACTTTAATGTATGCAAAATTAATTCAGTTTCTTAATTTGGTTTAGATTCTCAACTGGATTAGAGTATTTTTTACTTCTGAAATGTTTCACCATTCATCCGAATTCTGTGGTAATACCATGCAGCATATATGTGTATTTTTTTTTCACAATGCAACATTTTTTTAATTAATTAATTTATTTTTGCACTATTATTTTACAAACTTAAATAGTGCTTATTTTGTTTATTTTTCAAATTTTATGCTGCTTGGTATCACCACAGAATTTGGGTAAATGGTGAAACATTTCAGAAGTAATACTTTTTCTGCCGACTCTGACGCTGCTGAGCTCACCACTCTGCACGGGAGTGAGCGCTTGGCTGCGCAGTGAGTCTTTAGCTCTGACATCTGATAGGCTGCCATAATCATGTGACTCGGCAGACCATCTCTAAATATACTTGAGCTGGTTTTTCACCGGTTTATAAATTTAATGCCTAAAATTCTCAGAAGTGAAAACAAATGGCATGTTTTGTATTAACATTGTGGTATCGTGATATTTTAAAAAGTATTGACTCCAAAGTATCGACCAGCTGGTATCAAAGTATCAATACTTGAGAATCGATACACCCATCCCTACTCTGCACCTGATACAGTAGTCCTGCATTGTACAGCGGGTATGATTCATGTATCTATACGGGTCACCATCTATTCATCGATGATGTATGTATGTTTTTAGCAGTTTTACTTTCCATGGGTAATCTCTTTGTCTATTATGCTGTGTGTGTTTCTGTCATTTGGTTGTCTACGGTCATGCTGCTGTTACACTGTCATTTCCCAGTTTGGGATCAATAAAGTACATCTGTCTACTACAGCCTATAACAGTTTTACCTAACAGATCAGTTGGAAAAAAAAAGACTGCCGTCAAGTGGCCCAAAAAAGCACCTCAACCTGTGTGGAGTACAGGATGAGCCCTTGGCCTGCACTGAACAGCCCAGAATATCAGTCATACTTAGCTATCTTCTACAGTATATGCCTTCTGCTGAATCATCATATATCAAGGTCTTTCCTCATAAATATTTTGAGCAGCACTCTGTTTATATACATTGGGAATAATTAATTGTCGATAAGAATTTAGTCGATTAAATTGGTAATCAATTCAGGGTTTCCTTTGGTAACATTTCTGGGTGGCGGCCCACCACCCCTGAAAATTTTCTGCTACTCTTATGAGGAAAAAAAAATTAAAGAAAAATATATGAAGCAATTACAGTCCGTAAGCACGCACACGAACAACGCACGTGACCGTCATTCGCACGGGATTCAGAAGCACCCCGCTCGCATGACCGCTCCAGTCGCCAGGCAGAGTGTCTTGCTAGCGTGACTGTCCAAGAGGAACATGAGTTTATTAAAGTACTTTAAACACAGAAAAAAAATCAGAAGAGGTATGCAAGCACTGGAGGCATTTATCATGGTTTTAATCCGCTGGTAATGGAAGAGTCGCTTTGCTAACAGATGTGGTTAGAATTCATATGCAGCCAGCTTCATATGAAGGGAAAGGCAAGGGGGACTGATGAATTGCTGAGGATATATTTCACCAACCACTACAATATTAAGTTATGTTCCCTATTATGTACATGGCAAGTTAAGATGTCCGAAATTCACGAAGTCAGTGACTTTAATCTGTCAGCAGCCTTCAGACAAAGTAAACGTGCCAACATTTGGATTTCAAAATGAGGGAGGTTTTTCCTGCTGCCTAGGTGGTGGTGAGATTTAAAAATAAAACAAAAAACTATAAATATGTAGAAATATTATAACAAATAACTGCATCTTTGGTCATTTAAGTTAATTTATTTCATTAAATACAACTGTATTAATATTTCTTTCTTTGAAATCAGAATTAAATTGTTCTGTTCTGGCTCTGCAAAATTATGGTCAAAAATGTAAATTGTTATAGGGAAAAAGTAAAAAAAAATTACCACAGTGTTTCAAATTTATTAAAAAAAACAGTAATATTATTTTAAAAAACAGACAAAATTAGCCATAAAATAATCCACAAATTTATAATAAAGTCTCAAATGTACAAGAAAAGTCGATTTTACAAGAGGAAATTACAAATTTGAGGAAAGTGGTTTCAAATTTAGATAAATTTACAGAGAAAAGTAGAAAACTATAAGAAAATTGTCATAAATTTTGGAGGAAAACCTCAAACCTTCAAGACTGAAATCATTACTCAAATTTTTAAGTGGGTGCTCTTTGTACCCTTAACTCAACTAGAAATTTTTGGTTGTCTACTTTTAATTATTAATTTCAAAGCACTGCTTTTACATGAGTAGAATTTTTGGCTACTGTACCCACCTCTGATAATATAATGTAAGTATGCATGAGTAAATTACTATTATTAATGTTTTTTCCCTTCTCTACTCTCAATGGAAAAAAAACCCCACTAGAATAAAAATGCAAAAAAAATACACTTATTTTTGTCATTTATGTAAACCATGACAAAAAAAAACCCTGCAGGACAAAACCTGACATTGATATTTTCTAACCTGTTTGTATACCACCATAGACCAAGAGAGAACCTGAATTAAACAGGGCTCAAAGAGGGAAAGATGAGGCACAAGAGAGGAAAGTGTTGAGGCAGAGGGTCCAGGAGAGGTGAGAGCAGAGGAAGGAGAGAAGGATAACACCACTAAAAAGTCCAAACACAGGACGTCTGAGTGGGACCCCAACTGGCCCATTATTCTAACATTCAAGTAAGTCTCAGTTGTACAGTACTTCAATTGTTAAGTTCCATATGCAAAGTTATTGTGCAAAATAAAAAAATAAATAAATAAATAGTAGAAAATTAACATATTGCAGTTACAATATTGTCATGTGCCCCCCCCCACCCCCGGAAAAAATTTGTTGCCACCACGCCAAGATCTTTAAGCTAGAGGAAACACTGCAGTTAACTGAAAGTGGCACCGTTCTTTTCAACAGTTTATTTTCATTAAATGTAGCGGCGTCGCTAGTTCTGGCAAGGGCGCTATAGCCTAAGCTCTACCACACCTGACGTACTTCACTTGAGAAAATGAAGCAGTCTAAATGGGATCATTATGCCTCGGTGAAACTGAGAGGCATACGGTAATCAGTTAGTGCGTCTGTGTGTGGATGTGTGTGTGTGTGTATCTGTCCGTCTGCCTCTCTGTGTCAGCTCGCCTGGTCAAAATTAAGTGGAACTAAAGGCTTGTATCATTGTATCGCCAAATTTTCTTGACTTTTAATATGCCAGAATTCTGAGATCAGGCTTTGTTTTTGAAATAAACACAAATTTAACTCACCTTTAATGTCAATGCCTGGAGAAAAGGTATTGTACTAACTATGCCATGCTACGAGAGGTGGCAGTGCAACTTTTTTACAGTACATGGATGACTTCCTGTCACAGTCGATCTCTAGCTGAACTGTTATAAAATAGTGGCTACTGAAAAAAAACATATTCAGCAACTACACCATTTATTCATCACATTGATTGTTTTCACACTGGTTTTGCTGTTTAGTTTTGCAGAGGAAGGACGAGGTAAAACTTGTTAAAAACTCACTAAAAACTCCAACTCCCAACATTCCTTGCCCACAAATGGTCGCAGTGAACTGCGCATGCACCCGGAAACTCCTGCCACAGGGAAGTACTGAGCAATCCGCCAACACTGGGTGAACAAATGTCTGTCTTTTTGCCCCTCTGTTTTCTTCCTCTGCCACTAAACAGCAAAAGCTCCTGTTCGTCTTGTCATTGTATTCACGTACCTCCATCGCTTCAGCCATTTAAAACTGCCATCGTGCTCTTCTTTGTGTTTGGATTGCAGCTGTTCAAATCAGTTTGGTGGCTCTTGGCTGCCACCGACAGTACAGGCATGTGAACTGCAGATTATTTTCACTGCACATGTGCATACTCCAAAACTACTGGATGGATTTGGATGAAATTAAGATAAGATAAGATAAGCCTTTATTAGTCCCACAATGGGGAAATTCCAGGATTGCAACAGCACAGGGATAGCAACACTCAGAGCAACAATCAGAAGGCAAGAAAAAACAAGAACAGCTAGTAAACATATGTACATATTACTATAAATATATATACAGTATACAGTATATATACAGTATATACACACAGTGCGGAGCATTATGGTTGGTGAATGTGCAGCAGAAAGTCTAAGCTCTCTCTCCGCGGATGCGGCGGGCCAGCTGGAAGTCTTTGGGCATGATGGTGACCCTCTTAGCGAAGAAGAGACCCACCAGGTAGGCCTCGCTGGCCTCCTGCAGAGCCATGACGGCGAAGCTCAGGAAGCGCAGGTCGGTCTTGAAGTCCTGAGCGATCTCCCTCACCAGGCGCTGGATGGGCAGCTTACGGATGAGCAGCTCCGTGGATTTCTGGTAGCGACGGATCTCTCTCAGAGCCACGGGCCTGTGACGGTGAGGCTTCTTCACTCCGCCGGTGGCCGGAGCGCTTTTCCGAGCAGCCTTGGTGGCTACCTGCTTCCTGGGGGGCTTTTTCCTCCAGTAGATTTTATGGGCGGTCTGCTTGGTTCTTGCCATCGCTCTTTATTATTCTGTCTTATATTTCTTGCACGCCGCCTAAACTCCAGCCCGGCACCCGCGTCGTTTTCGCTACAGTTCCCGGTATGTCGAGTTTCACCGTTAGCACCGGGTGGCGGTTGAGTGCTAGCTAGCACTAGCTCTTCCTGCTGTAACGTCTCCTGCTGTAAACAGTGGCTCCGTCCGCCGACTCAGGAGACCTTTGGGGCGATCTGTGTGTCCGTGATATATATATAGAGTGAAAAGTGTAGAAAGAAGAAGGAAGATTAAAAAAAAAAGGCAGTTGCAACGGGCAGCCAACTTGTGTGGCACCACCGGTTCGGCGGAACCGGAACCGGGGGTTCCGAAATTTTTACCAGAGGTAGTCCTTGGGCTAGAGAGAAGCCCATAACATTTTGGTGATGATCCCAGAATGCATACCTCTGCCAAGGCTCTGGCACTGAGGCATCAGCACCTTTGTGCTTTCATTTTAAACTGGTAAACGCTAACAATAAAGCTAATTGTACACTTTATGTGGTACTACATTGAAATATAACAGCTCAACAAGTTCACTAAGTTAACCATCTAAAGAACTCACATTCAGCCGTGCTGCAAGGAGCGACTAGTTTGGCTTCATCACAACTGACAGTTACCGTAGTCTTGGGGAGGCAGGTATGTGATGAGAGGAAGACGGGGTGCATTACTCAGAGGTTTTGCAAGATGATTGAAAAAGACATGATGCCAATAAGTAATGTTGAAGAAGAGGGCTTTTGGGAGCTGATAAATTTTATGGCGCCAGGGTATAATATTCCGTCGAGAGGAACAATAACTACCCGCTTGGAAGCACGTTACAAGAAGAAAAAAGCTGACCTGAAAACACAGCTGGCCACTGAAAATGTGGCACTGACAATGGATTGTCGGACTGCATGAACTACAGAAAGCTACATTACAGTCACTTGCCACTACATTGATAACACAACATAACAAAAATAAATTTTTGGAAGTTGTCTGTGTTTTTTCAACTGATTTAAGACAATTTTGCACCGCTGAATCCGAAAATGACATCTGTTTCTCTCGATCAGGTCAGGTTTTTATGCCAAGTTGTAAGCAGTTGTACAGTTGTACTGTAAATTGAATAGTAGACATTGATAAAGGTAAGTACATGTAAATTGAATGTTACATCATCATTATTCAAAATTCAGAAAATTTCAAGAAATAAAAAAGAATTTTGCATCATATAAAGCGAAAATACCCATACATGTAAAAAAAAAAAAAAAAAAAAAAAAAAAAAAAAAAACGTAAAAAAAGTCATGTGGCCATAGTTCAAAAAGTTGACCTGATTGAGCAAAACCAATGTGATTTTTGGATTCAGCACATCAAAATTGTCCTAAATCAGCTTTGGTGTTGACCAGTGTAATGAATGGCATGTAAAATCAGCAGTTCTTCTCACAGAGAGCATGTCTGATTTTATGTAGTTTTTAATATTATGTGGACTGTCTAAATATTTTTTTATTCAGAATTTACTGTATGTTGTTGAAGTTTAATATCAGCTAGTGCACACACTTTTATGTTATAGTAGCCTTAATATTTATTTTTCTGAGTTTATTTTGTTGTTGTTGTTGTTGTTGTTGTTGTTTAACATGCAACAGATTAGATTACATAAATAAATCCTCGAGGAATATGACTTGCATTTTTTTATTCAGTATATCAAACAATAATTGGCTTTTTATGTTATAGACCATAATGTACCAAGGGAAACTCAAATTCTCAGGAAAAATTACCTCAATTTTAACAGCCACATTAAGACAGTATTGAAGTCAGCCTATTATCACTTAAAGGTCATAACGAGGATTAATGGTCTGATGTCTCAGCAGCATCTACAAAAACTTGTCCATGCATTTATCTTAAGTAAACTGGACTACTGTAATGCTGTCCTCACAGGTCTCCTTAAAAAGTCCACCAGACAGCTGCAGTTAGTTCAGAACGCTGCTGCTCGAGTCCTCACTAAGACCAAGAAAGTGGATCATATGACTCCAGTCCTCAGATCTTTACACTGACTTCCTGTCTGTCAAAGAACAGATGTCCTGTTGGTTTATAAAGCTCTGAATGGTTTAGGGCCAAAATACATTTCAGATCTGCTGGTCCATTACAAACCACCCAGAGCCCTCAGGTTGTCGGGGTCAGGCCTACTATCTGTGCCCAGAGTTAGAACCAAACATGGTGAGGCAATGTTCAGTTTTTATGCCCCTCACATATGGAACAAACTCCCAGAAAGCATTAGGGCTGCTAAAACTCTCAGCTGCTTTAAATCGAAGGTAAATTTGCCACGGCTTTTCAGTAGAACAATTGTTAGTCTCCTACAATGTACTGTAAATTTTATTTCTGTCATATTCTGTTTTAGCTTGTTTTTGTTTCTCTTTAATTTACTTTTTAGTTTGCTTTTAAATTCTTATGTACTCCTTTTGCAACTTGCTGTAATGCTTTAATGTTTTTATGTAAACACTTTGAATTGTCTTGTACATGAAATGTGTTATACAAATAAAGTTGCCTTGCCTTATCAATTAATTGTTAATTGATCGATAAGGTGAATCAATTAACAATTAATGAATTAATTGATAACTTGCATCCCTATCTGTACCAGATTATAGCATTCTCACTAATTTCCATCTGTAGTTCCTGAGACAGACAAGAAGATTTTAAAATAAAAACAGCACATATAGAAAGCAATTCAGGTAGGATTTCAGAATCTGTTGATCCTGGCAAACAAGCAGAGAGTAAGTTTAAAATGTAAAAAAAATAAAATAAGAGCAGCACACATGAAAACAATTTAAGAGTACAGTTTCAAATCCCATGTAAGGGAGAGAGTCAATGCTGGCAGGCTCGATTACTTAAAATCCATTTTTTTAGTCTCTGTGGAAAAGTCTCTGTAATTTGTTCTGGTCTTCAAAACAGTGGGGAGCTTGTTCCATTCCATTATAGCTTTGTATGAGAAGGTTGATTGTCCAAAAGCAGTTTTACATAGGGGGATGCAACAATGCCACCTAGAGGAAGTCTTTGTTATTCTTGTATTTTGTTCAGAAGTTAAGTACACAAAAGTCTTAAGAGGTGGGGGTGCAGAACCATAGATAATTTTAAAAGCTGACCATATATTTGCATACATGATCATATTTTCAAAGCTTAACATCTTGTGTTTGCAAGTATACCATAGTGGTGATACTGTCATGTCTTCTTATCCAGAATTTTGATGATTGTTTATACAGAGATTACAAAGGTTTCAGAGTCGTGCTGTTGGCTTGCAACCAGCATGAGATGCAATAGGAGAAATGTGTCAAAATCATGGCATTCAGAAGTTTTTTATCCTTTTAGAGTAAGTGAGTTTCTGATACATCAAAAGTTTGCAAGGTTATATTTCAGAGTGCGGCTCATCCGTTTTATATGCTTTTTAGATAGATAGATACAGTGGGGCAAAAAAGTATTTAGTCAGCCACCAATTGTGCAAGTTCTCCCACTTAAAAGATGAGAGAGGTCTCAAGTTTTCATCATAGGTATACCTCAACTATGAGAGACAAAATGAGAAAAAAAATCCAGAAAATCACATTGAAGGATTTTTAATGAATTAATTGGTAAATTCCTCAGTAAAATAAGTATTTGGTCACCTACAAACAAGCAAGACTTCTGGCTCTCACAGACCTGTAACAACTTCTTTAAGAGGCTCCTCTGTCCTCCACTCGTTACCTGTATTAATGGCACCTGTTTGAACTCGTTATCAGTATAAAAGACACCTGTCCACAATCTCAAACAGTCAGACTCCAAACTCCACTATGGCCAAGACCAAAGAGCTGTCAAAGGACACCAGAAACAAAATTGTAGACCTGCACCAGGCTGGGAAGACTGAATCTGCAATAGGTAAGCAGCTTGGTGTGAAGAAATCAACTGTGGGAGCAATTATTAGAAAATGGAAGACATACAAGACCACTGATAATCTCCCTCGATCTGGGGCTCCACGCAAGATCTCACTCCGTGAGGTCAAAATGATCACGAGAACGGTGAGCAAAAATCCCAGAACCACACAGGGGGACCTAGTGAATGACCTGCAGAGAGCTGGGACCAAAGTAACAAAGGCTACATCAGAAACACACTACGCCGCCAGGGACTCAAATCCTGCAGTGCCAGACGTGTCCCTCTGCTTCAGCCAGTACATGTCCAGGCCCGTCTGAAGTTTGCTAGAGAGCATTTGGATGATCCAGAAGAGGATTGGGAGAATGTCATATGGTCAGATGAAACCAAAATAGAACTTTTTGGTAAAAACTCAACATGTCGTGTTTGGCGGAGAAAGAGCACCATACCTACTGTGAAGCATGGGAGTAGAAACATCATACTTTGGGGCTGTTTTGAAGCAAAGAGACCAGGATGACTGATCCATGTAAAGGAAAGAATGAATGGGGCCATGTATCGTGAGATTTTGAGTGAAAACCTCCTTCCACCAGCAAGGGCATTGAAGATGAAACGTGGCTGGGTCTTTCAGCATGACAATGATTGCAAACACACCGCCTGGGCAACGAAGGAGTGGCTTTGTAAGAAGCATTTCAAGGTCCTGGAGTGGCCTAGCCAGTCTCCAGATCTCAACCCCATAGAAAATCTTTGGAGGGAGTTGAAAGTCTGTGTTGCCCAGCGACAGCCCCAAAACATCACTGCTCTAGAGGAGATCTGCATGGAGGAATGGGCCAAAATACCAGCAACAGTGTGTGAAAACCTTGTGAAAACTTACAGAAAATGTTTGACCTCTGTCATTGCCAACAAAGGGTATATAACAAAGTACTGAGATGAAGTTTTGTTATTGACCAAATACTTATTTTACCGAGGAATTTACCAATTAATTCATTAAAAATCCTTCAATGTGATTTTCTGGATTTTTTTTTCTTATTTTGTCTCTCATAGTTGAGGTATACCTATGATGAAAATTGGAGACCTCTCTCCTCTTTTAAGTGGGAGAACTTGCACAATTGGTGGCTGACTAAATACTTTTTTACCCCACTGTAGATAGATAGATAGATGTACTTTATTGATCCCAAACTGTGAAATTACAGTGTAACAGCTGCAATCCTGGAATTTCCCCATTGTGGCACCAATATAGGCTTATCTTAACAGCAGCATGACACAGTAGACAACCCAACCAACAGGAATACACATAGCGTAATGGAATAAAGAGATACCCAGGGAAATAAAGTAAAAATGTTTAGATAGATAACTTTATATACAACATAGGCTACTACTAAGTTAAATAGATGATGATCCTTATGAGTCTATGGATAGTACTGACTGTACAAAGAAAGATTATAAGATGCAGGGTGAAATACGAGGTACCAATTATACTGTAAGGTGCAGTATGGAAGCATTGTTATGACCAAAATTCAACATTAGAGTAAGTTATTGTACAGTGAAATAGCATGTAGCAGAAAAGATTTCCTGTACCTGGCCGTTCGGCAGCGAAGCTGTAGCAGTCTGCTGGAGAAAGTGCTCCGCTGTCTGTCCAGTGTGTGGTGGAGGGGGTGATCAGGATTGTCCATGATGGATCACAGTTTGTTTAGTGTCCTCCCCTCCACCACAGATTCAAAGGTCTCCGGCCTGAGACCAATCACAGAGCCAGCCTTCTTGATAATCTTGTCAGGTTTGTTGGTGTCGCTGGCTCTGATACTACTACCCCAACAGACAGCAGCAAAGAAGATGGCACTGGCAACAGTGGCCAGGTAGAAAAGCACCAACATCTTGTTGCACACGTTGAAGGATCTCAACTTCCTCAGAAAGTAGAGTCTGCTCATTTAGCTGAGCATAAAGCTGAGCATGGGATCTAATGTGACACTCAAATACCTAAACTCTGTTACATTTTCTATATTTGCTCCATTTACAGTTACGTATACTCGGATAGTGCGCATGATTTTGTTTGCTGGTAAAATACATGGTACAGTGTATATCAAAAGTCTACACACACTGTTCAAATGCCAGGTTTTTGTGATGTAAAAAAATGAGACCAAGATAATTAATTTCAAAACTTTTTCAACCATTAATGTGACCTATAACCTGTGCAACCCAAATGTAAAAAAACTCTGAAATCTTTTAAGGGGGAAAAGCAAAAAATAAAAAAAACTTACAATAACCTGTTTGCATAAATATGCACACCCTTAAACTAATACTTTGTTGCAGCACCTTTGGCTTTCATTACAGCACTCAGTCTTTTATGTAGGAGTCTATCAGCATGGCACATCTTGATGTGGCAGTATTTGCCCACTCTTCTTTGCAAAAACGCTCCAAATCTGTCAGATTGCGAGGGCATCTCCTGTGCACAGCCCTCTTCAGATCACCCCACAGATGTTCGATCGGATTCAGGTCTGGACTCTGGCTGGTCCATTCCAAAACCTTAATCTTCTTCTGGTGAAGCCATTCTTTTGTTGATTTGGATGTTGCTTTGGGTCATTGTTGTACTGAAAGATGAAGTTCCTCTTCATCTTCAGCTTTCTAGCAGAAGCCTGAAAGTTTTGTGCCAACACTGACTGGTATTTGGAACTGTTCATAACTCCCTCCACCTTCAGGTTCAGGTTCAGGTTACTTTATTTGTACCCGTAGGTAGATTTGTTTTGCAGTTGGTGACATCCATATTTACAAGCCACTAATTACATTCAACATAGACACAAACACAGGCACACATCTTACAAAATAGGTAAATATAAAATATGTACAATATAATTTTTATAGCTTGTTCAACTCTTTTGACAGCAGCAGGGACAAAGCTGTTTTTGTAGCGCTGGGTTCTACTTTTTGGGACAGCAAACCTCCGTCTGGAGGGAAGAAGCTGAAAGTTGCAGTGCAAAGGGTGGGAGTCATCATTTAAAATCGAGTCGGCCATCCTCTGTACTTGTCTGGTGTACAGGGATGTCAGGCTCAGCTGTGACTCACCAAGCAAACGACTGGACCATCTGACTACCTGATCCAAGGATTTCCTCTGTTTCAGTTTTATCTGACCAAACCATGACATTAAAGAAAAGGATAAAACAGATTCAATAAAAGCCCGATAAAACATAGTCATTATGGTTTGGTCAGTTTGGAAGCGTGCAAGTTTCCTCAAACAATGCAAATTTTGCTGACCCTTTTTGCACACCCTTTCACAGTTCACCTCAAAGTTCAATCCACTATCAATAATCGTCCCAAGATATTTGTACGATTGTACACATTCGGTGGTCTGGCCTTTTAGTATGGTGACTTTGTGCCTGGGAGTTTTCCTCCTAAAGTCAATAATCATATCTTTCGTTTTTGTTGTATTCAGCTGCAGGTAAGAATCCTCACACCAGTGAACAAAGTCATCAACTACTGGGCCGTGGCCACTCTCACCATCCTGGAGGAGACTGACAATGACTGAGTCATCAGCATACTTTATAATGTGTCTGTTGTCATGTCTGCTCCGACACATGTTTGTGTACAGGATGAAGAGTAGTGGTGACAACACACACCCCTGAGGAGAGCCAGTAGAAGAGCACTTTAGGTCAGACAATGTGCCATTGACCCTTACTCTCTGCGTCCTGTTGGTTAAGAAATCCAGAATCCAACCCACCAGATTATTGCTTAAATAATCCCTTGACTAAGACCCCAATTCCAGCTGAAGAAAAACAGCCCCAAAGCATGATGGTGCCACCACTATGCTTCACTGTAGGTATGGTGTTCTTTTGGTGATGAGCAATGTTGTGTTTGCGCCAAATATACCTTTTGGAATTATGGACAAAAAGTTCACCTTGGTTTCATTGGACCATAACACATTTTCCCACATGCGTTTGGGAGATTTAAAATGTGTTTTTGCAAAATGTAGCTGGGCTTGGATGTTTTTCTTCATAAGATAAGGCTTCCGTCTTGCCACCCTAGACAGGAGATTGTTGTCACATGTACTAAACAGCCAGTACTTGCCAGAAATTCCTGCAGCTCCTTCAGTGTTGCTGTCGGCCTCTTGGCAGCCTCCCTGACCAGTTTTCTTCTCGTCTTTTCATCAATTTTGGAGGGACGTGCAGTTCTTGGTAATGTCACTGTTGTGCCATATTTTTTCCACTTGATGATGATTGTCTTCACTGTGTTCCATGGTATATTTAATGCCTTGGAAATTCTTTTGTACCCTTCTCCTGACTGATACCTTGAACAATGAGATCCCTCTGATGCTTTGGAAGCTCTCTGCGGACCATAGCTTGTGCTGTAAGATGTGACTACAAAAATGTCAGGAAAAGCCTACTAGAACAGCTGAATTTTATTTGGGGTTAATCAGAGGCACTTTAAATGGTGGCAGGTGTGTGCTGACTCCCATTTAACATGAGTTGGAATGTGATTGGTTAATTCTTAACACAGTCATATCCCCAGTTATAAGAAGGTGTGCATATTTATGCAACCAGGTTATTGTAAGTTTTTTATTTTTTATTTTTCCCCTTAAAAGATTTCAGTTTCTTTTTCAATTGGGTTGTACAGGTTGTAGGTCACATTAATGGTGGAAAAAATTTTTGAAATGATTTATCTTGGTCTCATTTTTTTACATCACAAAAACTTGGCATTTGAACAGTGGTGTGTAGACGTTTTATATCCACTGTAGCTGTTTTCCCTACGTTCAGAGTGAGGCATGATTGATTAACCCCTTGACGCCTGAATTTATTTCCAATTATGAAAAAAAACATTTTCACTTGTGTTTTTGCTTTCAAGTAGATGCTAAATTAAGTTGAGAAAGTTAATTTGACGTGAATTCGCGACAATCAACGTCAAGGGGTTTTAAGCCATTTTGACACTTTCTCCATGTATACAGTTAATGAAAAAGTGTACTAGTTTTTATGGGTGAACATATTGTACTAAATCACTCACCAGAACTGTACTGGAAGCCAGGGATCACCAGCTGAATCACCCGCCTGAGCAGCAAATGAGCCCCACCCACTCAGTTCAGCTGACTGTCAGTTCAGTGAGTGGTAGATAATTGGAGCTCCAGCACTGAGTGATTCGGTGTACAGCTATTTCTAACAAATCTTTTTAGCTTGACTCGGTACATTTCTGTGAACTGTGGATCCCATCAGTAGCCTCCATCCGAGGTCGCCTCTCTGCTAGCAGATGGGAGAAGTTTGCCCCTCTTTGCTGCCACAACGTGAGTCTTCCGTCTTTTTTTCCACGCAGCCTGCACACGTGAGATGATGCGTAAAAACAAGCGTAGTATGTATGCGCAGGATCTGTATCGTGATTGTGTTTGCTAATGTATTAACTTAGCCATGTAATGAAGAGGTCAAATAATCATACATTAATGTGATTTTTGTTTTTTTTAATTATTGATCTTACATCGTGCAGAAGGCAAAACTATAGTACAAATACGATAATTATCGTACGTTTGGCAACATTGGCCAGATCATTGTCTTGCAGGAGGTGGGCACCTGTGGTCAGCATGCCAGCCCTCTTGATTCTGATGGCCTTGTGCAATTTCTGCAGCAGTTAAGCATAGCAAGTCCAGGTACTTGTGGTACCCATTGCCAGGAAATCCATCATCAATACTCCATGCTGGTCCCAAAAGACCCTGAGATTGACCTTGCCCACCGAGGTGGTGAGTTTGCTTCCACTGCTTCGACTGGGCTTTAGTCTCTGGATCATAGTGATTAACCCATGTTTCATCCTGTGTGATTAGCCTGTTGAAGAAGTCCTCCTGGATTTCTTGGCACATGGCCAAAAGATCTTGCCTGGGAGGACGTGACTCATTTATGCTTCTGGAACAGTGTGAGCAACTGGAGAATCTATCATGCAAACAACTTCTGCATGTGAAAATGGTCATGGATAATTTTTTTCCACAGATCCCACACTGATCTTGACATCTTGGGCTCGTTGGCAAGCAGTTATGCCATGATCCTCCAAAATGGTGGCCTCCACTTGCCAGATGATGTCTTCATCAATGACACACTGTGGTCACATGGGAATGGGTGCCATTTCCATCGATGTCTGACTATATTTGAACTGTTGATGCCAGTGTTTGACTAGGTCAAATGATGGGGCATTCTCCACATAAGTCTCTTTCATCTCATTGTGCATCTCCCGTAGTGTGCGGCCTCTCAACTACTGGAACCTGATGACCACTCTGCATTCAACTGGTGCCATTATCACACCTTACTCCACCTTAGGACCTGTAAAAGAGAAACTCTTAGGAGTTCAGAGCTGCAAATTATCATGTCACCTATATAGATATGTGCTATTTTATGTGTGCAGTTTCATCATCCTACGATAACTGGAAGTGGGTCATGGAAATCTTAAATGAGCTGCCCCCATACTCGGGCTGTTGTAAGTAGCCCAGACCTTATCCTCCACACGATGGGGCCTGGGTGTCATTGTGGTTGGGTGACTTCCATTGCATTTCTTCCTCATTCAGCTGTGGGCAGAGGGCAGCATTGGCACCATTGGGTTTGCATTTTATTTTTGATATAACCAATAAAATAAAAGCATGATGGTAAATGGCGTTCACTTATATAGCGCTTTTTCTCATCTCTGGATGACCAAAGCGCTTTACAGATCCTGCTATCCACCCATTCACGCACACATTCACACACTGATGGCAGCAGAGCTGCCATACACACACAGGCGCTAGCCTGACCACCAGGAGCAACTGGGGGTTCAGTGTCTTGCTCAAGGACACTTCGACATGCAGACTGCAGACAGAGTGGGAATCGAACCCATGACCCTCCGATCAGTAGTCGGTCACACTACACCTGCGCCACAGCCGCCCCCATGATCTACTGCAGGGGGAAACAAAAAGTAACTCTGCTGGTTTTGGAGTTTCTCTGTGATATTGGGCTCTCATTCAGCATCCTCTTACCACTGACTTGCATGTCTGTCTGTCTTTATGTAGCCAACAAGATCTCTGCGGTCATAGACAAGCCATGTGCAGTACTTGAGTTAATGTGTATGTATTTGTGAATGGCAACTTTTATTTTTTTTTTTTTTTTATCTTTTTGGCTCTATAGATGAATTCATTGGGTGACTCTTCCAAATGGCCGTCTAACGACTCGCTCCCCTCCACCTCAAGCTTTCTCCTCAGTGAGAGTGAGCCGACTGAAGATGAAGCAGAAGTCTTCTCGGAGGGAGAGGTGGACAGTGGTATGAGAAAGTCTGCCTCTGTAGATGAAGAAATTCCACTTTCTGGAAATTACCGTAATTATTCACCTCATCCAGATCAGCTGCGCTCGAGACCTAAATGTGGCAATTCTCTGAACTGGCGTAACAAAACTAAACATCTAGACGTGGCATCCTGTCCTGAAGCTGCCACATTATCGTCATCCATCACACCTGGGGACATGGCCTTCGCTCAGAAAGTGAGCACCCATAAACTGACAGCTAGGTCTTTGCTTTAGTATTTTTTTGTCAGCCAAATAACACAATAATCATAGCAGAGAAACTCATATTTTTCATTTTTATTCCAGTGTGCAGATTTGCATAGATTTATCCATCCATTGCTTGAGCTTCTACATGGACTAAAGACTGGGCGATTTGACAGAGGTATGTGGCTTTGCAGTATTTCATCAGAACATAGTATATTATCGTTTAATTGTATTAGTGTGTAATTACATCCTGATTTACATTTTAAATTGTCCTGTTAATGGTGTTTTTTTTCCCCATAGGTTTAACCAGTTTTCAGCAGAGTGTGGCCATAGACAGATTGCAAAGGATTCTTGGAATTATACAGAAACCGGAAATGGGGTAAGAGCCTCATAAGTAGCAAGCCTAATATAAATGGTAGCAAACACACACACAGCTTTGTTAGTAATTCTGTGTCTCCACTGTTTCTTCAGTGAGAAATACCTTCAGAATCTGCTGCAGATAGAGAGGCTTCTCAAAATGTGGTTTCCTCAGCTGGCGTTTACTTCTACAGAAACAACAAACCAAACCACCGCTCCCACTCTCCTACCGCACTGGCGTCAAAATCAGCTCCACATCCCAGTCAAGGTAAGCTACTTACTGAATTCCATTACAGTAAAGCTACAAAAATGAGGGAAATGTGGTAAAATAGGAATTGTTTTTGGACAAAAAGTGTTCCGGGGAGCCCTCCCTTTAGGAGCACTAAAAAACATGTTAGCAGTTATCTTAGCAGTAGCAGGAGCCACATATTCAAGATGGGGAATGTCATAATCAGAGCTGTGTTTGTTGAATTGCTTTTGCAAAGCAACTAAGTTGGAAAAGATAAATAGCTATCAGCTATCAACAGGTGCAAATGGCCTGTTTGAGAAACTGTGATTCAGTTTTAGTTGATTAATGTTGCGCCATCCACTCACAACCATGAAATTACCATGCAGTGTGAGCTTCATAAGTAACGAAAATAGTTATTATAATGGTGATATCCCTGACCAAATTAATACTGAATCAAATCAGAACTTGCAAATCTGAATTAAACTGATTCTGGAATTCACTGATGATACCCAGCCCTATTTTAAGGTGCACAAGCAGCTCCACTCCATGATCTTTGATTAGACAGCTAGTAGAAGTAAACAGATTGTTAATATTAAACTCCTTGATTGTTTTAGGTCTGGTTCTGTTGATAAAGGTGAGCCAAAGCTTTAAAAACTATTTGGCACAAGGAAAACATAGTGCAAGAGAGTAATTTAGAGTACAAGAGAAGTGAGGAAATGAGGCAAAAACTTGGGAGTGGATGACATCAATGGTAAAGTGAGACAGGCAAGACTGAGATGGTTTGAACTAGGGCTGGGCAATTTGACCTTAAATCAGCATCACAGTTATTTGGAGGTTTCAAGTCTTTTTTTCCCCTCACTCCTTTCTTCTTCCTTATAGTTCACTGACAAGGCCCTTAATTAAGCCAAGAGAGTGCAGCATCAATGAATATATCACTACGGTGATGTGGCTGTAAAGGAGTGTAATATAATAATGAATAGACCCATTGTCACCCCACACACATAAAACCAAACTAAACGCTGTCCAATGCAGAAATCAGTGTCCACACATACCTCTTTAAGGCCTGCAGGCCATGCAACTCATGCCGGCGGCTAGTCAGCTGCCAGCTGCTCCTGGGGAACCCTTCATGCAGCCACAACCATGCCATCACCTCATGGAAACTACGAATCTCCAATAGGGTTCTTAAATACAGGCTTAGCTCATCCACCCAATGCAAAACAGTTGATAACATGGACAGCAGTCAGAGGCCAACGGGACCCAGCCTCAGCGCACTGAAGCCAGCCTCCTGTTACTACTTGCATTACTTACTACTTACTTACATACTTAGATTTGTATTAATGTTCATTAGTATGTAATGTTCCTTTCAAATAAACCCATCCATCCATCCATCCATCTTCTACCGCTTTTCCGGAGGTCCGGGTCGCGGAGGCAGCAGTTCAAGCAGAGAAGCCCAGACTTCCCTCTCCCCAGCCACCTGCTCCAGCTCTTCAGAGGGGATACCAAGGCGTTCCCAGACTAGCTGGGAGACATAGTCTCTCCACCGAGTCCTGGGTCTGCCCCGGGGTCTCCTCCCAGTGGGACGTGCCTGAAACACCTCAAGTGGGAGGCGTCCAGGAGGCATCCTAATCAGATGCCCATACCACCTCAACTGACTCCTTTCAATGTGGAGGAGCAGCGGTTCTACTCTGAGCCTCTCCCGGATGACTGAGCTCCTCACCCTATCTCTGAGGGTGAGTCCAGCAATCCTACGGAGAAAGCTCATTTCAGCCGCTTGTATCCGCGATCTCGTTCTTTCGGTCATTACCCAAAGCTCGTGACCATAGGTGAGAGTAGGAACGTAGATTGACTGGTAAATCGACAGCTTTGCCTTAGAACTAAGCTCCCTCTTCACCACAACAGACCGGTACAACGTCCGCATCACTGCAGATGCTGCTCCAATCCGTCTGTCGATCTCTCGCTCCATTTTCCCCTCACTCGTGAACATAAACAAACATTCAAATAAACAAACATTCAAATAAACATTAAACTTAAATTCCTGTGGACCCTGCTCAAACCTTCCCAGCATCCCCAGATGAAACAGTCGGTCATCTCATGGACGGACACCGCATTTTCACTACAAGCCATTTTAATTTTTCCACCGTATTTTGTTGCTTCAAGACAGCGCTGACTGTGCTGCTACTGGGCTGCAGAGTCATGTGACTGCATGCAAGCGATGCCTCTTAAAGGGGTAGTACATGAAAGCTCTCATACACACAGAACAGGAAGAAGGGACGAACCAAAAAAACGACATGATAAAGATTATGTTGGTTCTATGTCCAGACAGTCAGTTTCGGTTTTATTTCGGTTAATTGCCCAGTACTAGTTTGGACACCTTAAAAGGATGGATGAAAGAAACCTAATTAAGGAGATGATGATTTTTTTTTCTTGTAATTTTTTTCTCTTAAAATAGCATGTTTTTCATGTAATTTGACATCTTTTAAAATTTAAAAAAATTTCCTTGTAACTTGATGAATTTTGTTTTTTAGCATTTTTGCCAGAGCTACGTAGCAGGAATTGCTGGCTACGGGTTAGAGAACTACATGAGGCTCTTGAGCCACAGGCTGCTCAATACAATCCAAAATTGACAGAAAGTCTTTTTTTTTTTTTTTTTGAGAAGTTAGAATTTCATCCATTGCATAAATTTTGAACTTTACTGTCAGTGTAGTTTTCTGTATTTTTTTTTTTTTTAAATTAGAACTAACTGTTGCTTCTGCAACAACAATAGTAAACAACCCCGAAGTTTAACCTAAAATGATGATTAAACAGGGTATTCATAACTCTTAATACAAGCACAGACAATAAGTGGAACATTTAAAGTTTTACAATATATATAAAATTAAACCCCGTAGCTTACTAAAATATATTCTTTACTTCAACTTGGGTTTAGTTTGGTACTCAAAAAAGTTAATTTATTCTTTAAAGACCATGGTTTGCTGTGGCTGTTATTTCTGTCTTTGCTTTCCTCTTGCAGAAGAGAAAACTGAGCTGGTCAGGTCCTACCCATGCTGGCAAAGACTCAACCAAACGTATGCACCATCAACACGGGAAACCTGTTGGCTCTCATGCTGCAACCTCACTTGATAGCATCTCAACATGTGTACCCGAATCACCTAAAAAACAGAAAATGGCAGAGGTAAGATCATGTAATGGAGCATGGGAAGGTTGTACAGCAGGACACAAGATTTCAGACAGAACTGGGACTTCAAGCAGGCTGTCACAATTTTGTAGGAGAAAAAACAAGTGTCTGGAGCAGCCTGAGATCTCTCCGCCCTCCTCGTGCAGCAGCCCAGCCACACAGGACTGTTCAGTGTCTTCAAGCAACAACATTACCACAACTGACTCACCTTAGCTGCCCTCAGCTGACCCTTGCTATCACATGGAGGTGCCTCAGCATGCCAGCCAGACTGAAAGCAGAGGGAGGGGAAGATTACATAAGCACACATTTAGGCAGGGAGCCAGTCTGTGATGCTTGCAAGGAACATTAAGCCAATAGAGGAAGAGGAGAAATGCAGATCTCTCATTAACCCCCAACTATCCAGTGTGGTTTCTTATGACTCCAGAGATATTGCAAAGTCTGAATGTTTGTTCCTTTTGAAATCATTAGCTTCTACTGTGTGCTGCACTAAAGCAGCTTCTTTATTTTTGTATGTTTTCTTACCACAAACACCCATACACTATCACTGTAGGATTTAATTAACGGCAAATATCACTCTTATAAATGCAAGGCTATGCAGAGGATTATTGTTGATACACTAGAACAACAGAAATTATTCAGTTGACTATAAAAGCCATTGAAATTTTCTTTTTCTTCCTTACATTTTATGGCAAACATTGTTGGGTTTAAATTTGAACCCCAGTGTCTTATGATGAGCTCTTTTACAATTTTTTACATTTTATGTTATAAATGAAATATTTAAAAGGGTCATTGACTGCACTTTTTCCATATTGTAACAGCTCAAACAGGTCTTAATGAAATGTCCGTGACATATTTTGTTCATTTTTTTAATTAATTGTTGCAGCATAATTATGAATCATTTTTTGCAGCATTCCTCAGAAAGCCTGGATTCAGTGCATGTCTATTTAAATCTCTAAAACTCCATTTAACTCTGCCCTTCCTCTTACATCACTATTGTTAACCTTAGCTGGCTAGCTCCTAGCTTGGATCTAGCCTGAGCCAACTAATGCAAATTTGGTCTTAAAGAGTAAATGAAATAATTCGTCACTGGTGGACAGGGGTGTGTGGTTTCAGTGGCTGATAGGATATTACCAGTCCCTGGAGCACAATAAGCACAGAAACATTCGAGAATGAGCCGAGACTAGTGGTTAAACTGCTAGCTTCCACTAGCCACCCTGGTGATGTTAACAGTTTGATGTAGCATTACTGTGAAAATATAACAGAATAAGCTAGAATGATGTGAGATATGTTATCAACTGTGGATTAGTAAACTAGGTGGAAACAGTGATGTCTTTGGGTGACTGAAATCTGAAGAAAATAATAAAAATGCAAGCTTCCAAGTAGCACTGTTGGCTCTTTAGCTAATGCCTTTGGCCCCCTATTCATCTACATAACAGACAGCTAGGCTGGCCAATAATAGAGCAATGGGCAGGTATCAAGATGAGTGACATACAAGAACAAAAGCAGAAGAGTTAAAACAGCTTCTTGAAGAGAAAAACAAGCTAAAGGCTGTGGGGGTTTTTTTGTTGTTGTTTTTTTTTAAGAAAAGTGAGTGTTTTGATATTTTTGGGATAATCACATGACCAATAGACACATTTCAAAAGGTTAAAACCTAAAAACACAAATTTTCAGTCAGTGACCTCTTTAAATAATACACAGAGAAAGTAATTTACAACTTAAACTGTTAAAAAAGTTGTTCGTGGCAGCCCTAGAAGAGATACCTAAATTCTTAGTGAACCAATGACGGACTGTAACACGCAGTCAAATAAAAGCATGTAGCCTCTGCCAAAATGTGCCAAACAAAAAACATTTTGTATTATCACATTGTATGCAGTTATCTTTTCTCAGTGTGTTTTAAAGGAAGCATGTAGCTAGTTTTCTTTTTATTCTGCACTTGTTACAATAGATATAAACAGAACCTGATTGACCAATAATTACTGACCGGGGTTAACAAAGGGAAAATGTTTGATCTGCTTATGTTTTGTCAGATGCTGTTTTAGCTTGCCTGCTATTCCACTTGTTTGAGGTACAAAGGTATGAAAATTATGCCTTCTTATTGGTCACTGTTAAATATGTGTAAATAGACAAAGAGCATTTGAGCCTGTGTAAATTTGAATTATGCAGCTGCACTTTGGCTGACAACTACAAAGTATTACACATTAAAAAGTTGTGATTTTTTTTTTTTTTGATGAAAGCAGCACTTTTGTAAGCTTTGATTCCATCTGTAGCTTTGTTTAACCATATTTTGTGTTACACTTAGGATTAATAATATACAAACCTTTTGATAAATTTAGCCCATTATAAGGCTTATTATTCATAAAAAAAAAGGTCCAAATGCAGTGTGTCATTGTAATGAAAAAGAGCACTTTGTGTGGAAAAAGTAGTTTAGTTTTAAGTATGTTGAACAGATGATCTGTTGTGGTGACCCAGAAAGGGAGCAGCCGAAAGGAGAAGAACAAATTGTTATAGTGACTATAAAAACTAAAAGGTCTCCATTCCTGATTGAACATTTAATAGCACATGGTTGTTTGTACCATCATGTTTTAGATCGGGTATCATTCATGTTGAATGGCATTTCATTTCTGGTGTTTTCTCACCATTCAGCCTTACTTGGATCATAAACACACCTTTGCCCGAAATAAAATCATATAAAATATACTCTCTTACTCACAGTGGTAAAATGATCATTTCATCACACGCATCACTGCAAACCAAACATGCTGCTGTGTAGATGTCTCTCAGGCTTTGTTGTTTATATGTTGTAAGTTATCTTATTTAAGTGGAAATCAAAGCACAAGTGTGGTGTGGTCTTGTTTTTGTGCCATGTAGCAGCGTCATACAGCACTTGATGGATGTGCTGGGTTACACTTTTCAGTTTGTGACATTGGAGTAAAAATCTTGTGTTGCGGTATTTTGTCCTTAATTTTCTTCTTTTTATTTGCTTTGGATTTCTTTTTCTTATGAAATTATGATTGTTGGTGATGAATGCACTCATTTCTATATATTAAAAATGACTTGTTCATTAAAGATGATATTTGCATTTTATCCCAGTTTCTGCTTTGTCATTACATATCTGACAAATTTATTGTACTTTTTGATCAAAATTCTATGACACCTCCAGTAAATTATCTGCTCATTTCCACTGCAAGTTTTAAGCTTGGTCCTAAAATTAATTTAAAGGAATATCAATTAGTCTTTAAGGTTTAAGCATTAAAATGCATCTAGAGTTCAATTTTAGGAAACGAACTCTGTTTTTTTCCTGACATCTGTCTTCTTTTGAGTTATTTCAGTATTCCACCCTTATCAGCCTTCCTGAATTTGAACTGCCTAAGAGAATTTTTTTTTCTCAAAATTTTACATAAATTGTAAGGGAATAATTCTGCCATTTACCTCCACCAGTGTTCTCAGTGCCATTTTCCTGTTTATAAGGGTCATAACATCCATCCATCCATCTTCTACCGCTTTTCCGGAGGTCCGGGTTGCGGAAGCAGCAGTTCAAGCAGAGAAGCCCAGACTTCCCTCTCCCCAGCCACCTGCTCCAGTTCTTCAGAGAGGATACCAAGGCGTTCCCAGACCAGTTGGGAGACATAGTGTCTCCAGCGAGTCCTGGGTCTACCCCAGGGTCTCCTCCCAGAGGGACATAACATAAAAACTGCATACCCAATTTAAATTCAGTTTGGTGGAAGGATATAGCTTGAGCCACTAAAGAACTCATCCAAATAGAAGGGTAAATCCAGGATTTTGTTTTCTTCTTCTTTAACAGTGTGAGATTGCGCTATTTGTAACATTCACATTATTGAGGAGAATTATGCATGAAACGTGATGAAAAAAATCTAGCATATGTGAGTAGGTACAAGTCACAAGTTTGTACTGTAAGAGCCATTTGTTTGTCATGTTCTAATTACACTGGGTCTTATTTATTTATTCAATTTGGCATTTTGTCCAGGTGTGAGACATGGAGCACTAAGTTTGTTGACCAGCACACATGGTGAAATTACAGTATTTAGAAAGTCCTGGTAATTTTTTTTTGTACAGATAGATTTTTCAACTGTTTACTTTTGATGCAAAAACAGTTTTTTAAGACCTTCATTGTCTCAGCGCCTTTTAGCAGATGGAAGATGGAAGACTTGGAAGATGCTACAGAGAGATATAATAGATTAGAGTGCTCATCGCTAGCCACCAAGCTAGTTTTATTTCATTTCAGTGAACCTGTAACCACATGACTATAATCCTCGGGTCAGGAGCATTATACCAAATTAATCACACCTGTGGATGCACACCTTATATATACCCCTTGCATCCACCCATTCTTCCGCTTTCGGTCTTCCTGGTCAGTAAGAGCTTATACCAGTCTGTTTAATGTTTGTTGTATTTTTGTGCTGGTTGGACTGCCTTACCCTTGGTAACCCATCGCTGTGTCATAAAATTGTTGTGTTTTCTGCTTATTGAGAGAAGGTTTGCAGCAGCTGTGCAGCATGACATACACGTATACAGTGGGGCAAAAAAGTATTTAGTCAGCCACCAATTGTGCAAGTTCTCCCACTTAAAAGATGAGAGAGGTCTCCAATTTTCATCATAGGTATGAAAGTTGAGAGACAAAAAATCATTTTGTCTCTCAACTATGAGAGACAAAATGAGAAAAAAAAAAAAATCCAGAAAATCACACTGAAGGATTTTTAATGAATTAATTGGTAAATTCCTCGGTAAAATAAGTATTTGGTCACCTACAAACAAGCCAGATTTCTGGCTCTCACAGACATGTAACTTCTTCTTTAAGAGGCTCCCCTGTCCTCAACTCGTTACCTGTATTAATGGCACCTGTTTGAACTCGTTATCAGTATAAAAGACACCTGTCCACAACCTCAAACAGTCAGACTCCAAACTCCATTATGGCCAAGACCAAAGAGCTGTCAAAGAACACCAGAAACAAAATTGTAGACCTGCACCAGGCTGGGAAGACTGAATCTGCAATAGGTAAGCAGCTTGGTGTGAAGAAATCAACTGTGGGAGCAATTATTAGAAAATGGAAGACATACAAGACCACTGTTAATCTCCCTCGATCTGGGGCTTCACGCAAGTTCTCACCCTGTAGGGTCAAAATGATTACGAGAACGGTGAGCAAAAATCCCAGAACCACACAGGGGGACCTAGTGAATGACCTGCAGAGAGCTGGGACCAAAGTAACAAAGACTACCATCAGTAACACACTACGCCGCCAGGGACTCAAATCCTGCTGCCAGACGTGTCACCCTGCTTAAGCCAGTACACGTCCAGGCCCGTCTGAAGTTTGCAAGAGAGCATTTGGATGATCCAGAAGAGGATTGGGAGAATGTCGTATGGTCAGATGAAACCAAAATAGAACTTTACTGTAAAAACTCAACTTGTCGTGTTTGGAGGAGAAAGAACACCATACCTACTGTGAAGCATGGGGGTGGAAACATCATACTTTGGGGCTGTTTTTACATATTTCACGACATATACCACAAGCTGAATGAGGTTGGTCAGCAGGCGCCACAATACGTTGCCCAGAACCTCAGGAATTTGCCACCAGCTTCGTTGGAGGCATTTGACCTTGCCAGGCTGTCTAATGATGTGTGCCGTGTGATGACCCTTGGAGAGAGCATTGCTACTGTGTTCAAAACGATATCTGCTATCCAGGACGATGTGGCGGCAATAAAGTCCAAACTCGGCGACACACCCCCTCCAGCTGACGTCCTGGTTGAGGAAGGTGAGGATGAGGCTGGCAGTACTCAGAGTGTTGTCAACATCACCAGCGATGAGGAGATCGTGGTAGCAGCTGTCGACCACGCCTCGGTCTCCAATGCAGCCCGTGGTCCTCCACCTACTGCCACGGCTGACGGTGAGAATGCGGACGTGGCCACCAACTCTACAGAGGCCTGTACTGATGACGCTGTCGACAGCAGCCCTTCTGGGGTTGCCAAAGTTGCCAAAGTTGCTGTAATTGCCGAAGAACGCGAGTTTGAATTCGAGGAAGTTGAGAGTCGCCGTTCCAAGAAGAAGAGGTCCTACGCCAATGCACTCCAATCGTCTGACAACCAACCGACTGCCAAGCAGACCACGAACCAGCTACAGGTTGTCAACAAGACACGCCCCCACTCACAGTTACACGTTGTACCGAAGTCTGGTAGGAGGTCTGGCAGACATCAGGGTCAAGGTCAAGGTCATAAGAAGCACCAAGTCTTCATCAGTCGACTCGACCCCACCACCAGACCGCATCATGTACGCTCCTATATCAAAACTCATGTTAAATTAAATGACAATCTCAAGATTGAGCAACTAGAAACCAAGTATGATGGTTATGCCTCTTTTAAGATTACATGTCCTGCCAGTTGCAGCAAGAAGTTGCTTGAAAAAAATGTGTGGCCATCTGGTTTATACCTTTGACAGTTTTTTGAGAGGAAATGATCTACATGTGATTGTCATTATTGTGTTTGTCATCATATTCATTCAGTAGTAGAACCAACCTTAGAATATGTTCATTCAACTGCCAGAATGTAAAAACTTCATCTAATGAGATCTCCAGTTTATGTGATAACCATGACATTGTGTTGTTGCAGGAACACTGGTTGTTCGAACACGAATTGTCTATTCAGAGCAGATTACATGGGGACTTTATAGGACAAGGTGTTTCTTTTATGGATACGGAAGAGCGTGTTATCTTAGGTCACCTCTATGGCGGCGTTGGTATCCTATGGCGGAAGTCACTTGCGAACAGTTGTGTTGTGAAAACTTACGAGTGTGTAAGAGTTACAGGTATTGAAGTCAACCTGGGTGACTTTCACTGTCTTATATTGTGTGTATATTTCCCCTGTGACAGTGTTGAAAACTTGGATGAATACTTGCACTGCCTGAGTCTTGTTAAACGTATCACTGAGGATTTTCCAACTCTATATGTGTATACAGTTGGTGACTTCAACGCTAAAACAGCACGTTCAAGTTGTTTTGGAAATGAACTGGTGTCTTTTTGTGAGAGTTACTCTTTACACATCTCGGACAGGATTATCTTACCAGGTGATACCTTTACTCATGTTAGCATGGCTCATGGCTCTACATCATGGCTTGATCACTGTGTGACTACATCCTCAGGCCATGATAACGTGTCCAATATCAAAGTTCTGTATGATTATGTGAGTTCCGATTATGTACCTTTATCTATGGATATTGAGGTATCTAGTGCTGTAAGTGGCCCCCGGGGAGCTCCCTCAGCCACAACGGGCAGTAGGACATACAAATGGCGTGATGCCACAGCGTCAGACCTGTCCAGATATAAGAAACTTACTCTTAGGAAACTCTGTAACATCCGTGCTCCTACGGACGCCATCAGGTGTCACGACCGTAATTGTGCGGCACACAGGGATGATATCGACAGGTTTTACAGTGATATTGTTGATGCTTTAAATTATTGTGTGAGTGAATGCATTCCTAGTCACAGTGTGGCCACCCAATATAACGTCCCAGGCTGGAATGATGTTGTTAGCGAGGCTCACACAGCTGCTCGGGATGCTTTTTTGTGGTGGAGGAGTAATAGCAAACCATGTTCTGGTCCAATATTTGATAACATGAAAAGTTGTAGGGCTAGGTTCAAATATGCTCTACGAGCATGTAGGCGCAATGAAGAAAGTATCAAATGTGACCAGTTAGCTAGTCACATGAGTGAACTGAACATGGTAGAATTCTGGAAACAAATGAAGGCTATGAGCTCCCACCGGTCTGTTAGATCAAACACTATTGATGGTGTGACTGGTGATGTTAATATTGCTGAAAAGTGGAAATGTCAATATGAAGCTATTTTCAACTCAGTCAAGAATGTTTCAATGAAGGATTCTGTTATGCACGATATTCGCCTGTATAACGACATGTTTGATGCCTCCGATATTTCTGCTGTTACTCCTGTTGAAGTTGCTTCACTGATCAAAGTTCTCAAGAAAGGCAAATCAGCTGGCCCTGACTGTCTCACCAGTGAATGCCTCATCAATGCTGATTTCAATTTGTGTATTCTGTTGTCATTGTGTTTTAACTGTATGTTTGTTCATGGTTACATGCCAGATATGTTGATGGACTCTGTTATTATTCCTTTGGTGAAAAACAAGTGTGCCAGTCTGTCTGATATGAACAACTACAGACCTATAGCTATTGCAAATGTTTTATCTAAATTGTTAGAGGGTTTAATCCTGAACAGAACTGAGGGTTATCTGTGGACAAATGTCAATCAGTTTGGTTTCAAGTCAGCTCTTTCAACTGACAAGGCTGTTTACCTACTCCATGAATTTGTTGACTACTTCAGAAGCCAATCCACTAGTGTCTATGCTACAGTGGGGTAAAAAAGTATTTATTCAGCCACCAATTGTGCATGTTCTCCCACTTAAAAGATGAGAGAGGTCTCCAATTTTCATCATAGGTATACCTCAACTATGAGAGACAAAATGAGGAAAAAAAAATCCAGAAAATCACATTGTCTGATTTTTAAAGAATTTATTTGCAAATTATGGTGGAAAATAAGTATTTGGTCAATAACAAAAGTTCTTCTCAATACTTTGTTATATACCCTTTGTTGGCAATGACAGAGGTCAAACGTTTTCTGTAAGTCTTCACAAGGTTTTCACACCCTGTTGCTGGTATTTTGGCCCATTCCTCCATGCAGATCTCCTCTAGAGCAGTGATGTTTTGGGGCTGTCGCTGGGCAACACGGTCTTTTAACTCCCTCCAAAATTTTCTATGGGGTTGAGATCTGGAGACTGGCTAGGCCACTCCAGGACCTTGAAATGCTTCTTACGAAGCCACTCCTTCATTGCCCGGGCGGTGTGTTTGGGATCATTGTCATGCTGAAAGACCCAGCCATGTTTCATCTTCAATACCCTTGCTGATGGAAGGAGGTTTTCACTCAAAATCTCACGATACATGGCCCCATTCATTCTTTCCTTTACACGGATCAGTCGTCCTGGTCTCTTTGCAGAAAAACAGCCCCAAAGTATGATGTTTCCACCCCCATGCTTCACAGTAGGTATGGTGTTCTTTCTCCTCCAAACACAACAAGTTGAGTTTTTACCAAAAAGTTCTATTTTGGTTTCATCTGACCATATGACATTCTCCCAATCCTCTTCTGGATCATCCAAATGCTCTCTAGCAAACTTCAGATGGGCCTGGACGTGTACTGGCTTAAGCAGGGGGACACGTCTGGCACTGCAGGATTTGAGTCCCTGGCGGCGTAGTGTGTTACTGATGGTAGCCTTTGTTACTTTGGTCCCAGCTCTCTGCAGGTCATTCACTAGGTTCCCCCATGTGGTTCTGGGATTTTTGCTCACTGTTCTCGTGATCATTTTGACCCCACGGGGTGAGATCTTGCATGGAGCCCCAGATCGAGGGAGATTATCAGTGGTCTTGTATGTCTTCCATTTTCTAATAATTGCTCCCACAGTTGATTTCTTCACACCAAGCTGCATACCTATTGCAGATTCAGTCTTCCTAGCCTGGTGCAGGTCTACAATTTTGTTTCTGGTGTCGTTTGACAGCTCTTTGGTCTTGGCCATAGTGGAGTTTGGAGTCTGGCTGTTTGGGGTTATGGACAGGTGTCTTTTATACTGATAACGAGTTCAAACAGGTGTCATTAATACAGGTAACGAGTGGAGGACAGAGGAGCCTCTTAAAGAAGAAGTTACAGGTCTGTGAGAGCCAGAAATCTTGCTTGTTTGTAGGTGACCAAATACTTATTTTCCACCATAATTTGCAAATAAATTTTTTAAAAATCAGACAATGTGATTTTCTGGATTTTTTTTTTCTCATTTTGTCTCTCATAGTTGAGGTATACCTATGATGAAAATTGGAGACCTCTCTCATCTTTTAAGTGGGAGAACTTGCACAATTGGTGGCTGACTAAATACTTTTTTGCCCCACTGTACGTTCCTAGACGCTAGCAAAGCTTTTGACAGGATTAACTACTGGTGTTTGTTTAGAAAACTGATCGATCGAGGTATTCCTATTTACATTGTTAGCATCCTGTTATACTGGTACAGAAGGCAGTCTATGGTTGTTAGGTGGGGCAATGTCACCTCATCCAAATTTCATGTGACCAACGGTGTTAAACAAGGTGGTATACTGTCACCCTTGTTGTTTAATGTCTATGTTGATGATCTCAGTGTACTGTTGAACAATACTAATGTGGGCGGCTCCTTTAACGGTGCACTGTTAAATCACATTTTCTATGCTGATGACCTCTGTTTGTTAAGTTTGTCTACTGCAGCGATGCAACATCTCCTTTCGGTATGTGAAAAATTTGGTGAAAAAAATTACATCTTGTTCAACTGTACTAAATCTATATGTATGGCTTTCAAACCGAAGGGTGTCAATACGTCGAATCCTGTTATGCCACTTTGTGGTAATAGCTTGATCTTTGTTGAAAAAGTCAAATACTTAGGTGTGTGGATTGAATCTGATAAGACCAATGTTGATTGTAACAGGCAACTCAGGAAACTATATGCTCAAACAAATTTACTGTTACGAAATTTCCATAGATGTTCTCCTGATGTCAAATGTATGTTGATCAAGACCTTCTGTACCTCAGTGTACTGCTCGCCTTTATGGTTTAATAGCAATGTTGCTGTTAGGAACAAAATCCGCATTGCATATAATAACTCCCTAAGAAGTGTTGTTAGATATACCACGAAGGTCGAGTGCAAGCAAGATGTTTGTGTCCGTGAACATTCAGTCTTTTGGCGAGTTGATACGTAAGAATGTTTACAGTTTTATGAGAAGGTTGCTGGCATGTAACAATCATCTTATATCAGCAATTGTCAACTCGTCACTCACACTTCACTCCAGCATTTGGAAGTGGTGGCGTTCCATTTTATACTGAGTCCAATATTGTATGTTATTGTTGTTACAAGAGCGCCGAGTGTCTGCTGATCTGTATATACTTTTATTTATTTATTTATTTATTTATTTATTTTCTACTCGTTTTAGTTCTGCATTTAATATGAACCCTGAGTTTGAAATAAACGTTTGAATTTGAATTTGAATTTGAATTTTCTGCAAAGAGACCAGGATGACTGATCGTGTAAAGGAAAGAATGAATGGGGCCATGTATCGTGAGATTTTGAGTGAAAACCTCCTTCCATCAGCAAGGGCATTGAAGATTAAATGTGGCTGGGTCTTTCAGCATGACAATGATCCCAAACACACCGCCTGGGCAATGAAAGAGTGGCTTCATAAGAAGCATTTCAAGGTCCTGGAGTGGTCTAGCCAGTCTCCAGATCTCAACCCCATAGAAAATCTTTGGAGGGAGTTGAAAGTCCGTGTTGCCCAGCGACAGCCCCAAAACATCATTGCTCTAGAGGAGATCTGCATGGAGGAATGGGCCAAAATACCAGCAACAGTGTGTGAAAACCATGTGAAGACTTACAGAAAACGTTTGACCTCTGTCATTGCCAACAAAGGGTATATAACAAAGTATTGAGATGAACTTTTGTTATCGATCAAATGCTTATTTTACCGAGGAATTTACCAATTAATTCATTAAAAATCCTTCATTGTGATTTTCTGGATTTTTTTTTTTTCTCATTTTGTCTCTCATAGTTGAGGTATACCTATGATGAAAATTGGAGACCTCTCCCATCTTTTAAGTGGGAGAACTTGCACAATTGGTGGCTGACTAAATACTTTTTTGCCCCACTGTACTGTCCATACCTACTTAGATATGTAATATATGCTTGCCTTCTTTCAGCTGGAACTGTTAACAATTTAGCAGCATGAGGTATGTTCTACCCTTATCTGCTTAAAGGTTTGTGATATATTTTTTGTTTGTGTGCCTTCTCTTCAGGCAGAAAACTGCTTTACAGCTTAACAGCACGTGATATACCTTTCTGCTTGGGGTATGTGATATGTTTTGCCTTCTTCAAGCAGGAATTGCTTAACAATCTAACAGCAAGTGGTGCAATTTGCCGTTAATTCTGTATTGTTCTCTTTTTCGACTGACAGTCGTCTTCTGAAAAAAAAAAAAAAGAGGAGATGTCCTCTTTGTCTGGGTACTGGGCGCTTCTGTGCTTAGTGCACTCTCACCACCTTTTGTGGGGGAGTGGTGCTCCATACAGCTGGAATTGAAATCTGATATTGGTATATTGTCTTCTGGCTAACGCGCTTGTACCTCTTGAAAGAGCCCTTTGACCTGTTTATGATAATAATAATAACTGCCTTGTTTTCTCTCTTATTGTTCTTGGAGGAATGATGGCTTCATTGGGGAGTGCAGGAGGTGGAAGTAGCCCGAAAACTGGTATGCCACCAGCCCAGGGCTCCATCCCTCCAGCTTTAGTTGCTCCAGCTGGAACCGGGAAGGCTGGCGGGAAGCTGAAGCGGACTGAAGAAAGCCAGCTATGCGACCCACGGGTGGATTTCATGCAGACGCAATTGGGGGAAATGTGTAAGACCATTGAACACATGGCTGCAAATCAACATCGCCTTTTGGGTATGCCACACCAGGCTCCGTATGTGCCCCGGGACTGCATCCTGATGCAGTGTCCCTCACGGCCTCTGATAAGTTGGGTAAGACCATCAGCTCCGGCTGTGGTTTCATTGGGCGAGTGGATGTCTCTGAGGATGATGATGAGGTTGACAGTGACCCTCCGATCAAGAAGGACCTTTCTGAGCCCTGTGATATATTTGTCAGGTGATATATCTGTCAGGGCACTGCTCTCTAGAGCAGCATCAGCTGCTGGGCTTCCTCCTCCATCTTCTCCACCTAGGGCTTCGGCTTTGGACAGGGGTCCTGCATCCCAGAGGCAGGTCTCCTTGCCAGTTTAATTTTGATTTTGTGGGACATCTGCAGAAGTCGTGGGCTCGCCCAAAGGAGGCTGCTGCTCCTCGTTCTAGATTTAGTGTTTTGAGTGGTGCTGCGAAGCAAGGCTTGGATGGTGCATTGAGGGTGGGCCCTACCTTTGCATTGCTGGCTGGAGCTCCCCCCACAGGCAGTAAGTCTGTATGCCACCCTAACAGGAAGTGTCACGCCACTGATGGGTTAGTGGCTAGTGCCTACCAGCCGGCCTGATAAGGGACCTGGAGTCAAAAAGCAGAACTGACCTTTTACTGGAGTTGGTAAAGGTGGTGAACACTGTGATCCAAGGAGTTAGCTCGCAGGCTACAGCACTTGGGAACTCCTTGGCCCAGCTGACCATGGCCCGGTGGCATGTGTGATTGAGCCAGTCTGGATTGGTGGATGTGGACAAGGCTGTTGTTTTGGAGGCTGCAATAGTACCTGGAGAGGTCTTTGGGCCTGCAGCAGAGGCGGTGTTGGACGAGGTGCAGAAGGTGAGACTGCGCACACAGTCCCTTCATTGGCTGGGACCATCCAGATCAAGTGTCTGGAGAACTCTCCAGAGGTGTGAGAACCCACAATGGCTTTGTTTCACAGAACCGGGTTCCTTTCAGAGCTCGGGTCACCTGAGGCAGAGGGCCTCTCGGCAGCGTGGGCAGGTTCAGCAGCACTCACGTCTGCATTCTTGGGAACGTGTAGGCCGTGGTCCTGCCAAGCCCCACCAGCATCCTTGACGGTACACTTCCCCTGACATCAACCTTCTCCACAGCACACCTCAGGAGTCGGCACTGGTGCACCTCATGTCCATGGATGATCGATACACTGGAATGTGGATACCGCCTACAATTCAAATTTCACCCTCCCCCCCCCCCAATTTCAGGGGGTTTTTGAAACAAAAGTAAAGGGGGACTCTCTTTCTGCAGTTCTGAGTGGCGAGGTCTCTGCCCTACTGGAAAAAAAAACACAGCACGATCTCTGTCTCCAAGGGAAGAAATGCGAGGCTTTTACTCAGCCTGTTTTCTTGTTCCCAAGCAAACTGGGGGTTTCTGCCTGATTTTAGATCTAAGGCGGTTGAACAGGTATCACAAGGTGTTCCCCTTCTGGATGCTCAGGCTGAGGACATTGTCTCAGGCCATAAGGCCAGGCAACTGGTTCACAACAGCGGATCTTCATGATGCCTATTTCCATATTCTCATAAATCTGGCCCACAGGAAGTTCCTCAGGTTTTCCTTTCAGGGCAAGGCCTTCAAATACACCATCCTGCCTTTCAGCTTGGCCCTGTCACCTCAGATGTTCACCAAGTGCATGGAAGCTGTACTTGCCCCACTATGGCAGAAGGGTATTCAAGTTTTCAGTTATCTGGATGATTGGCTGGTTTGTGCGCCATCGGAAGCCATAGCAAGGAGTCATATGGAGACCATATTGGCTCATCTGGCGGCACTTGGGTTGCATTTGAATGTGGAGAAAAGCTGCCTGATTCCAACCACGATTGTCAAGTTCTTGGGGTTCACCTTGGATCCAGTTGCCATGAGGGCATCCCTGACTCCAAAGAGAAGGCATATTATCAGGGAATGCATCCAGAGCTGCATCTCACAAAGGACTGTATCAGTGCAGCAGTGCCAGAGGATCTTGGGTCTCTTTGCTGCAGCTGCCCAGGTGATACCACTGGGTCTTTTACATACTTGTCCCCTTCAGCAGTGGTTCACGCTTCAGAAGGTGGTTTTGCCCAGAGACAAAAGAAGGAGGCTAGTTCTTTCTGAAAAGGGCCTCATGGTTCTCAGGTGGTGGAGACACTCATCAGTGGTCCAAGATGGTGTTCCCCTGTTCCAAGAAGGCTGCAGGGTGACCATTATAACTGACGCCTCCCTAACAGGCTGGGGTGCAGTCTGGGAGAGCAGGGTTGTTCAGGGACACTGGGCTCTGGCTCAACAGTCTTGTCATATAAATCATTTTGAGATGGAGGCAGTACGTTTGGCTCTGAGGCATTTCCTTCTGGTCATTTAGGGCAGAAAAATTCTGGTGCAAATGGACAGCACAGCTGTGGTGTCGTATATCAACCAGCAAGGCGGTCTGAGGTCTCCCTCTCTCCATGCGAGGGCACGCCGTCTGAACTCTTGTGGGTTCAGGCCAAAGATATGTTCCTGAGGGCTTTTCAACTGCCGGGGCCCCAGAACATTGCGGCAGATCTGCTGTCATGAGGGGTCCCCATCCTGGCAAGTGGCGGCTGCATCCAGAGATAGTCGAGCAGATCTGGCTTCAGTTTGGTCAGGTGGAAGCAGACCTGTTTGCGACGGCGGAGAACACCCACTGTGCCCTCTGGGCCTCGACGCACAGCCTGCCAGGCCCACTAGGTACAGATGCTCTGAGCATTGCCTGGCCTCCAGTGAAACTGTTTGCCTCTTCTGCCGGCTCTCCTTTTGAAGGTGAGGCTACTGTCTGTTCAAGAGATTTTGACAGCCCCAAATTGGCCACAAAGGCCATGGAGTGCGGAGAGCCACAAGATGTTGGGAGGTCATCCTTGGCCTCTTCCGGTCAGACAGGACATGCTCTCACAGGCACAGAGCAGGATTCAGCATCCAAATCCCCAGCTCCTGAGGTTTCATGTATGGCCCCGTGATGACGGAGTATCGCCACTGCCATGGTTTCCTGTAATTGTGATTATATTATATGTGTAGTATTTGTAAAATGTTAATGTGATTGTTGGATAAAGTGCACATATTATTTGGATCTGTTTTTGACTAATTTGAATTCCCTTTTGTGAGATAATTGTTATGGTTAATTGTATTAATTGGGTAAAACAATTGAATCTGGAAACCACGTACCTTTGCCAGCATGCTTCCTGGTGGTGTCCGGGCAAAAGACTCTTTAGGGGTTGAATGCCTTTTAAAGGATACCAGGAGGAAGGAAGCATGTGATGGTGAGTTTAGGGGTGATATAAATATGTAAATAGGGGTTTAAATTATTTATTGTATTAGTTATGGTGTATTTATGGTGTATTACTTATTCTGTAAATAGGTGGGAATTATTTATGTATTTATGTCTTTTTAGATGTTATTGGGTATGTGGGGAAATAGGAAAATGTTTATTGTCTTACCTGGGGTTATGGTATGTTCCAATTGACTAATTATCTCACACAGTATATAACAGGTGTTGGTTTATTATTATTTATATGTGAAGATTTTGGAATAAATGGAAATTGCTGATTGCAAACTGTCTGGAAGCCTCCATTTCTGATCTGGTGTGCCTATGACCGCTCGTATTGTTACAGGCACTTGAATGGGAGCAATTGTATAAACTTGGCTTGGGCCCATGAAGCCTGCACAGTGTCTACAACCTCCTTCTCCATCTACCCAGTGTGGCGGTTTGAGATAACCCCCTCAACAGACTGAGACAGACACAGCGCTCGGCTAGAGCAAGTAACAGAACGGTGAAATGTGTGTATTAATGTCTACAGGCAGCCCCGCTCCTTCTGGCTTGTTTCGGCTTAGTATTGTGATGTTAATGTCCCATTCATGCATTCTGTTCATGCTTCCTGTTCTCACTGTGTCTCTCAAATGCAAATGCCATACCCACTGCTGTGAATGCCCTTTCATGCATTGTCTGTAACTGGTATAAATACCGCACATATTCTGTAACTCACACTCTCTTTGACTGCTGCTGCTGACACACACACATCTTGTGTCTCTTTGCTGGAGAGCCTGAGGACCCCGCTCCAGTCTGCTCACACTTAGGGCTGGAGCGGAGTTCCTATGATGGCGGTGTGATTTAATAAACCTGCTTAAAACCTCACTTCCCTGCCTTTATTTTATCATCCGCCATATTGGTGACCCGATGCTGAAAAAAACACGCTGCCGGCGAACGCAGCACTCGGCGGTGATGCTCCGACAACAAGCGAATGCAGCAGCTTCCTTCTGCTTCAGTGAACTCTCAGGACATCACCCACGACCGGGAAAGCCGCAGCAAACTCCATGGTGGGATCTGCATGCCTAGATCGGCACATCCACGCTGGACCGGCCGCGCTCACAGCTCCTCCACACGAGAGCGCATGCACCTCGTCCCCTCTCCACGACGACGACCTCCATGGCCGACGGAGAATGCAGCGCGTGGACCTGAACGCACCATGGCCGAGCGAGTGACAAAGATCGTCTCCTCCCTCTCACCACTCCAATCTGCACGAGCGCGAGGGACAAAGATCGTCTACTTCCTTTCACCGCTCCAACGCATCGAACAGGGATGATTATGCTCCCTGACCCTGTCTCCTCTCCAGCTGGCCCAACAACGCACGGAGCCCCGGCACACTCACCGGGGAGTTACGCGGACAGCGCACCACGCACGGGACGCATACGGCTCTGCAGACTCCCATCCTCCTTCGCCGCTGCACACAGGCTCTTCAAGGTTGCTCATACACCTGAGGCACGCACGCAGCCGGCATGTGTGCCTTGTGGTCGAAATGTTTTTTTGTTCAGCTCCGGTTACCTGGAAGAACCGGCTTAAGTTGTACGCATTCAGTTAAGTACAATAAAGAAGTCAAGCTCATCTGGTTGTGTTTGTGCTTAATGGCATGATTGGGGCATTGTGCTCCTTCGGCCTACGGGTGACGCCACCTCCATTCTCCTCAGGACTCATTTGGTATACGGTTGCCACATGGTTACAGGTTCACTGAAATAAAACGTATGTTTACGGATGTAACCGCAGTTTTATGAATGAAAGTGAACGTGTAACCATTCATTGTCCTTCGTCGGTGGAGGCAGGCTCCTCCCAGTCATTAGAAAGAGGAAGAAGTATATAAGGTGTGCATCCACAGGTGTGATTAATTTGATATAATGTGTCATGATTCCTCGTGCGCCGCGCAATGGCGCACGAGGAAAGAAACAAAAACCCAAGAGTTGGAATAGAACATGCCATTTCTTAACATAAACTCCCACAAAAATAACAAGTTCAGTCAACCACGAAAATACAGAGAATTGAAATGATGAAATAAGGCCACCAAGCATGCAGGAACGCCACCCGGATGCTCTGCAGCCCAGCAGGGGAATTGCCTAGTGCCGCAGGGCTGCTGTCGGCACAAGGAGAAAGGCAAACATTAAACTTACGGGACTAGAGCAATCCGGGGCTGTCCATGCAGTCTGGAGGATGAGGAAGTAAGCTGGGTCAGCCACGAACATCAAGGGATTAGTCGTACTTGCAATGACAGGCTGAACAAATATGAAGGTGATAAATGCATACGTGGAGAAACTAGCTGCTGCATAATGCTCCGACAATCTCTTTCTACAAACACAGCATATTTATATCCTGATGCAAACGAGGAAAGAAATTGCTGGTGTGAGAAAGCGTGGGCTGAACATAATTGAACCAGGTGTGTAGGGGTGCGTGTAAGATAAGATAAGATAAGCCTTGATTAGTCCCACAACGGGGAAATTCCAGGATTGCAACAGCACAGGGATAGCAACACTCAGAGCAACAATCAGAAGGCAAGAAAAAAAAAAAAAAGCAAGCAAGCAAGAGCAGCTAATATACATATGTACATATTACTATAAATACATATATACACACAGACACACAGTGTAGAGCATTGTAGCTGGATGGGATAAATATGAGTATATAAACACAGTGTATGAGTGTGTGAATGGGAATGAATGGAGTGTGTGTGTATGTGTGTGGGAACACCCATGATGAAGCACAGCTGATGGCACTTGACAGAAGGAGGGGGCGTGCCCAAGCTGTCAGGGAGCGAAGGACCCAAACAGCTCCCTGACGCACCTGACGGAAAATAGGGCAAAAATAAACAATAGGTCAGAACTGGGTTTGGAACAACCAAACCCAGATTCATGACACCCCCCCCCCCTCCCCAGGGGTGGATTCCAGAGACCCCAGTACCATCAGCCGAGAATGAAAAGAAAAGAAAAAACACACCTCAAGGAACCCCCCCCCCCCAGCAACAAACAAACCCTGGCTGGGAGGTGGGGGACAACCGTTTAGGAGGGAAGCAACCGGTGAAAAACACAACAAATAGTAAACAACTAGTGAGCAGTGCCCCTCCTAACAACCCCCCCCCACCTAGGACACTAACCCCCCTCCCCAGAAGTCTAAAGTTTAGGGGGTCATCCAGAGTCCCAGGCCCCCAGCATGGCGAGGCGTGACTGATCGGGTGGCCTGCCCAAGTCCCATGTCAAGCAGCCGGCCCGCCGCATAGCGTCCAGCAACCTGCCCGGGCTGATGGGCCACCCAACCTGAAGACTAAGTCTTTTGGGTGGCCGTCCAGCGTGGTGAAGCCACCAGAACTGGAGGGGAAAGCGGCGAGGCAGCCTACATGCTCGGAAACCTCGGTGGCAAAACCAAGGGACAGGAGTCCCCCTGCCGTCCGAAGCTTGGAGCAGGGCGACCGTAGCACCCGTGACGGTCCCGGTCTGGGACATGGCTGCACCTGCAATGGTCCCGGTCTGGGACGTGGCTGCACCGACGGTGGGCCCCGGCTGGAGCTCTGCTGGTCCAACGGTGGGCCCCAGCTGGGGCTCTGCTCCATCCGCAGTGGACCTCAGCTGGGGCTCTGCTGAACCCGTAGTGGACCCCGGCTGGGGCACCGTTGCACCTGCGGTGGACCCCAGCTGGGGAACCGTTGCACCTGCGGTGGTCCCCATCAGGGGCCTCATTGCTCCCGCGGTGGCCTCCCCAGTGAGGGAGGTGAGGCTCCTCACGACCCTGGGTGCTGGACCACGATCCTCGGCGGCCTCCAGTGGGATCAGCAGAGGAGGAGGAGGAGGGATCCCCGTCAAAGGAAGCGTCCAGCCCCACTGACGACAGCTCTGCCTCCCCCGCTCCGAGCCATGCTCGGGTCAGGGTCAGGGTCACCGACAGCAGCAGAGCCCAGTGAGGTGGCCCTGAGAGCTACTACGAGCTGCCTCGGACCCTCCTCACCATGAGTCAGGCAGTGTGACACCGACATTAACACGACTGGCAAAATGGAGCACACTTGCTTGAACTCAGGCTCCATCGCCGTCCAGGACTCCGGCGAATTAGGGTGTGTCGATACCGTCAGTTCACTCGGTGCTGTTCCCCCATCAACCTCCTCTGGGACCATTAGCCCCACTTCATCGTCTGTGGGCAACCCAGTTAGCGGCAGCTCCTCTCCGGCGACCCTAGGAAGGAGCTCGAAGGGGATAAGAGAGGAAGAATGGTTAGGGTCGCCAGCAGCGGCAGAGCCTGGCGAGGGGAATCCAGATGCGGCTGAGAGCCGCACCCAACTCTCCTCCCCAAGACCCAGACAAGATCTCTCAATCATTGACAAATGAACTACCGGAGAGACTACTTGCCTGTGCTCAAGCTCTACCACCGTCCAGGACTCTGACGATGCCGATGATGACGCTCCGGGTCTCATCGGCTGGAAGACTGGTTCAGAGAATGACTCCACTGCAGCAGCCCCTGCAACAGGCATGGTGGTGGTTGCAGTCGTGGAACTCCCATGCACCGTCCTCCACGCCAGAGGCGTGGAGGACGGTGCATGGGAGTCGTGGGAGGAGGACGGTGCATGGGAGTCGTGGAACTCCCATGCACCATCCTCCACGCCTCCGGCTCCTCTGGCATGGTGGCCATGGACAACCTCTCCGTTGGCCCATGGGCTGGACCTCCTGGGCCTCCGGCTCCTCTTCCCTCGAGCAACCTGGATCCAGAACCGGTGGGCTGGTAGGGGCACACAGAAAGGAGTTGGTGAGGTCAGGTATGAGTGCACTATATGCCGCTGGGGCGGAGCACTCAGGGGACTGCACACCCAGAGTCTCCTCACCAGGAGGCAGGCAAAATTGTTCATCAACCGTGAAAGTTAAATGAGAAAAAACTTGCCTGTTCTCCTGGCACTGGACGTCCCCAGCGGCCTCTGCAGAGTCTTCTCTCCCCTCCTGGCGTTCCTCATCAAGCTGTGGCTCCCACTCCCTCGGGGAAAGTTCCTTTAATCTCCCGGCCATCTCCGGGAGGAGCCACAGCTTCACCTCCAGGACGAGGTCTGTCTCTGCCGGAAGAGCCCGCCTACGTTCCTCTAGTTCCTCGCGTGATGGAGCAGAGCATGGCTCGGAGCGGGGGAGGCAGAGCTGTCGTCAGTGGGGCTGGACGCTTCCTTTGACGGGGATCCCTCCTCCTCCTCCTCCTCCTCCTCCTCCTCCTCCTCCTCCTCCTCCTCCTCCTCCTCCTCCTCCTCCTCCTCACAGGCGACTCGGGAACCAGATAATCCAGGATGCGGAGCATCGCGCTGGGCAGTGGGTCACCCATGCAGAGAAGCCCTGCATTTCCTGGAGAAATGAGGCCGTTGTGTGATGTTCTTCTTTTTTAATCTCGTATCTAATGAGATGAGACGCAGATACAGACTACAGCTAGAAGAATAATAATGAGATGAGACGCAGATACGAGATTAAAAAAGAAGAACGTCACAAAGCTATGAGGAAAACATCATAAAGCTATGAGGAAAGCATCACACAGCTATGAGGAAAATGTCACCAAGCGATGAGGAAAATGTCACAAAGCTATGAGGACAAAGCTATGAGGAAAAAGTCACAAAGCTATGAGGATGATGTCACAACGCTATGAGGACCAAGCTATGAGGAAAACGTCACAAAGCTGTCATGGGCAGCAAGAGCGTGCCCCTCCCGTCCTGCCTCATCTTCACCAACTCATCACGGCACCTGAGGCAGACGACGCACCTGCGCCCGCTCATCAGCCAGCGTACTTAAGGAGGGTCCCTCCGTGCATTCAACGTTGACTTGTCTGGGTATACTGCCCCTGCAAAGACAAGCAAGTGTCATTGTTGCTAGTTTAGACACATCGTCTAACCTCGCTTTCTTCTCTCCTCAGGTTGCTGCCATCGTGCGGGTGTGTCTCCAGGACTGCGCACGCTCTCCTGCCACATCTCCATTAATCCCCCGGCTTCAACCTCCACCCGGTCAGGCACCATCAGCTCATCCCCCACCCCACTGGTTCATCTGTTCCCTGCTGGTGTCCTGCCGGTTCTTCCTCAGAACCCCAAGTAAGTGGCAATTTGGCTCACCCATTTCCCCTTACTCCGTTCCTCCTCTGACAGCTCTCGTCTTCTCTCCACAGGAGGATTCTTCTGGCGAGTGGCTGTTTCCTTAGCTGTGCGCTTATTTTAAATGAGCTGTCAAACATTCCCCCTTTGTGTGGTTACTTCTCCTGTGCTGTTGCATCGTGCACGTGAGCTATGAGGAAAATGTCATAAAGCAATGAGGAAAACGTCACAAAGCTATGAGGAAATGTCACAAAGCGATGAGGAAAACATCACAAAGTTATGAGGAAAAACAGACACATGGAAAGAAAGTGAAGTATGTGGCGGAAATGCTCCTGTAAGCTGGTTGCCAACCGCCAATCAAATCTAAAAGAAGTAGTCATCTCTTTGTTCTTCTTCTAGCTGTAGGCTGTATCTGCATCTCATCTCATTGTTCTTCTTCTTTTAGACTTGATTGGCGGTTGATCCACCAGCCCATGATGTCTTTGAACTTAAAGGTCCCCCACTTAACAAGTCCTCAACTGCTTCCCACTGTAACCCCTTAATGCCAAGATATTTTTCTGCTGCTTTCACAATGATTTTGATTTTTTTTCTATTTTCTTGGAAGTTTGAGCAGTGCAGTTTATCACATCAACCACAAATAAGACAAAATTATTTTCCTTCAAAACCAGAGTATCTTCTTTAATTCTACTGCATGCACTGCAAGTCTGCACACTTTCCCAGTTCGAGTCCACTCCCACTTTTTTAGCTGGCACCTTTTTCGCAGCTTCTGCATATGTTAGTCCCTGAGAGACTTTTATCTGCTGAATTTCTGCTGCTCTTTTGCTGGCTTCACAACCTCAATGTAGCAATCACTATCACTCTATCATCACTATAAATTCAAGAAATCTGTGTGTGTGTGTCACGATCATAGGACATCATAGGACAGCCTATGATGTTCCTATGATGTCCCTATGATGTCTGCATCATAGGACATCCAGCCTGTCTTCATGTCTTTATGATGGCATATGCAGTTTTGCCTGATTGACAGTGTATGATATGATGCTGTCCTTGACGTCTTTATGATGTCATACACAGTGAACATCAGGACTCGCGATGCCGTCATATAGACAAAAGGACCATGCCGTCATATACACAATAGGGCACAACAATTTAAACCACACCCATCTGAAGCAGTAAATCTGGAAATCTAAAAAAATAACACTCGATAAATTGAAATCTGTCAGTTTGTGTGTAAATCTGGATATCTTACACCCATTCGAAGCAGTACATCATTGCTATGCCATCATCAAAGATCATAGGACATAGGACATCTTCAAAGATCAAGCGCAGGCATGAGTCACAGTCATAGCACTCGCTATGACATCATCAAAGATCATAGGAGTCACGAAGACACCATCAAAGATCAAAGGCAGGCATCACTGAATGAGTGCTGACGTGCTTGCTTACACCTGCTTTCTATGGGCATGCAGAAATATTTGCTTATACTTGGTTTCTACGGGCATGCACGGGTATGTACTAGTTTGATTAAAACACGACCAGAGTTTTCAGTTTCTGAACCAGCAGCACACATCTATGTGCCTAATTAATAAAAATACTAATTATCAAGAAGATAAATGCCATAAAACCAATGTAATTAACACTAAATAAAAACTCATCAGACAGTTGAGTAAAGACTCAAAAGTGTTGATTTAAAAGGAAAATCAGGAGAAAATGTAATAAACTGCTGCCATTATTAATGTGAGTTTATGCTGATAATTTCCTCATATCAAGGCTGACATGCTTATTCTTCTGGATTATTTTATGACATAATAAAAGTTTCTTCTCTGGCTCCACAGACTTTTGATTTTTATCCTGTCAAAGGTTCTTCCTGAGAACTGCAGTTACTCAGATCAAAGTTGTAAGTTAGAAGAAAATTCACTAATTCATGAAAGAAAAAAAGTCACAAAGGAAAAATTACAAAAGTTTTACAAGGAAAAATAGTGAATCTATAGGATAAATGATTCCCACTAAGGGACTAACTAGAGCATAGCCATAGAACCAAGTATTCCTGTCTGAAACAGGGATCCAACCAGGTTTTCCAGGCCCAAATGTAAGCTGTGTTTGAAAGTGGAACACAGAGGTGTAGTCTATATGTAGGTAATCACATGTTGGACTCTGACAAATATAAAAGGAACAGAGCGGCACTAAGATTTATTTGATTGTGTGAATATTAATTACAGAATCACTCTATAAATTCAAGAAATTGTCAGTGTGTCTGTTTGTCAGTGTGTAACGATCATAGGACCGCATATAAGATAAGATAAGATAAGATAAGATAAGATAAGCCTTTATTAGTGTGGTAGACTGCAAGTCTAAAATAGAACATTACTGGCACATGCCTCTAGGGGGAACTACCTGTATTGTTCAGCACTACTATGAAGGGGACACATTAGAACAAGAGTATGAAAACCCCGCGCAGAATCCATGTTCAGTCATATTATGTGTGTTGCAGAATAAACGGCAGAGTTAGCCAAAGAAATAACTCAAGTGTGATCATTGCTACACGGTAGGATATCACACAATTGGCGACGAGGATGGGATGGATATAGTGAAATGTTGGACTTTTTCTTCCAAGCTAATGACATTGAGGAGCCAGACAAAAGGAAGGCTGTACTGTTGAGTGGAGTTGGTGCAACTACTTACAGCTTGTTGAGAAATTTAATAAGCCCTGCATTACCGAAAGATAAAACATACGACCAGCTTACTGCTGAGCTTCAGAAGCACTTCAGCCCCAAACCGAGTGAAATCGTGCAACGATTCAAATTTAATTCACGCATAAGGAGGAACACTGAGTCCATAGCAGAGTATGTGGCAGAATTGAAGAAATTAACACTGCACTGTGATTACAAAGACTCATTGGAAGAAATGTTAAGAGACAGACTTGTGTGTGGAGTGAATGATGACCGAATGCAACGGCGACTTTTATCTGAAACAAAACTCACTTTTGCAAAGGCTTTGGAATTATGCCAAGCGATGGAAACAGCATCTAAAGATGTGAGAGAGATGCAAGGGAAGCTAACAGAGGACACAGCAACGCATGTTCGTGTGCCTAAGACCCAAGTAGGTGTCCACAAAGTGTCGACTGACAAAACTCAGCACAAATTCCCCAGTTGTTATCGCTGCAAAGGCCAGCACAATGCCGCCGAGTGCAAATTTGCCACTGAGCTGTGTCATAATTGTGGCAAGCGAGGGCACATTAAGAAAGCATGTAGAATAAAGGTGGACAGCGCACAGGTGCTGAAAGCGACAGTTAATGGGCAAAAGTATGAAAACAAGGGCCCAGGAAAGGAACAGCGAGCGAATCAACTGAGAGGGGAGGGAGAAAGTGATACAGAAGACATGGGTTTTCACACAATTTACAACACGTCAGAGGAGCTGACCAAGGTAGCGCCCATCACGCGTACCATGAATGTTAATGGAATGAAAGTAACATTTGAAGTTGATACAGGCTGTGGAGTAACCATATTAAGTAAACAGCAATATACACAACTGTGGAAGAAAACAGACACAGCAGAATTAAACCCCTGTTCATTAAAATTAAAAACATACACAGGAGAGAAGCTAGACGTGCTAGGCATGGCACAAGTGAAGGTGCAACACGAAAACAAAGAAAAGGACTTACCTGTAGTAGTAGTTGGGAGCGAAGGACCAAATCTACTAGGGCGAAGTTGGCTACAAGAACTGGCCATGATGGATCAGTTGGTGAATAAAGTGGAATCTCAGCCCAAATTGCAGCTGGAGGAGATCCTCGAAAGACACGCTGAGGTGTTCAAAGAAGGCGTAGGACAGCTAAAAGGTGTCACTGCAAAGATTAATGTGGACAAGGAGGCCCAACCACGATTCTGCAAACCCCGACCGGTGCCCTATGCAGTCAAGCCACTGGTCGAAAGCGAGCTACAGAGGCTGCTGGATGACAAGATCATTGAGCCAGTGCAGGTTGCAGAATGGGCGGCGCCCATAGTCCCAGTGAGAAAGCCGGATGGCTCCATTAGAATATGTGGAGATTACAAACTCACTGTCAATCGAGCATCACGGGTGGATCAGTATCCAATTCCTAAAGTGGAGGACCTCTTCGCACAGCTGAACGGCGGCCCACACTTCACGAAATTAGACACGAGTCACGCCTACCAACAAGTAGTCCTGGAAGAAGAATCAAGAAAGTATGTAACCATCAATACACACAAAGGCTTATATACCTACACACGCTTACCATTTGGAGTAGTTTCCAGTCCTGCTATATTCCAGAGAACTATGGAGGGCATCCTAGGTGGAATTCCGAATGTTGCCATTTATTTGGATGACATCCTTTGTACAGGACCAAATGAACAAGAACATCTGAAAACGCTGGAGGAAGTGCTTCAACGGTTGGAGAAAAGCGGTCTGAGGTTGAAAAGAAGCAAGTGTGAGTTCATGGGAAAAGAGGTGGTGTTCCTAGGCCACAAGATCAACACCAGTGGTCTACACCCTCTAACAGACAAAGTGGAAGCCATTGCGGAGGCGCCTGAGCCACAAAATGTTACTGAGTTAAAAGCCTACCTGGGCTTGTTGAACTATTACCATAGGTTCCGCCCAAAGCTCTCCACGCTGCTGGCACCACTACATACCTTACTTAAGAAGGAAGAAAAATGGTCATGGGGGGTCAAGCAGCAGAAGGCGTTTGAAGAGTCCAAAGCGCTACTTCAGTCCTGTAGTGTGTTAGTGCACTATGATTCAAACAAACCACTCATCCTGGCGTGTGACGCATCACCCTACGGTGTGGGTGCTGTACTCTCTCATCGTATGGAGGATGGCTCAGAGAGACCCATAGGGTTCGTCTCAAGAACTCTTAGTGCAGCTGAGAAAAACTACTCCCAGCTAGACAAGGAGGGCCTTGCAGTAGTATTTGGTGTAAAAAAATTCCACAAATACCTGTACGGGAGACAGTTCGCTATAGTGACTGACCACAAGCCACTAATTTCACTGTTCAGTGAAATGAGAGCCATACCCCAGATGACATCTCAGAGAATTCAGAGATGGGCCGTTACATTAGCAGCGTATGAGTACACCATCGTTTACAAAGCCGGACGGGACCATACGAATGCTGACGCGATGAGTAGGCTACCCTTGGATGGAGGAAGAGACAGCACGCCTGAGGAGGAGGAGAGAGTGCTATTGTTTGAAGATATTGGCGTGCCCCTGGTGAACGCACAACAAATAAAGAAGTGGACAGACAAAGACCCTGTTCTAGCAAGAGTGCGAGAATACATCTTGCGAGGATGGCCGAAGATGAACAGTCCTGAGTTCATTCCCTATGCCAGACGACAGGATGAGCTCAGCACCCAGGAAGGTTGTATCCTGTGGGGAGGACGCGTGGTTGTTCCACCACCTGGTAGGAATGCCTTACTGCAACAACTACACCAAGCACACCCTGGCATCACTCGCATGAAAGCGTTGGCGAGGAGCTACATGTGGTGGCCCAACATGGATGCAGAGGTGGAGGCGCTTGTGAAGTCATGTGCGGCATGCCAGGAGAACAGGAACAGTCCTCCAGCAGCCCCACTACATCCCTGGGAAGTTCCAGATAAACCATGGAGAAGAATTCACATTGACTACGCAGGTCCATGGATGGGAAGAATGTTCCTGATCATAGTTGACGCATACTCAAAGTGGATCGATGCATATTCTGTGAGTAGCTCTACTTCTACTGTTACCATTGAATGTCTTAGAAAGAGTTTCAGCCAACATGGGCTACCTGAAATCATAGTATCAGATAACGGTACATGTTTTACGAGTGAACAGTTCCAAGAGTTTTCTGAAAAGAATGGCATACGTCACATCACGACTGCGCCATACCATCCTTCTTCTAACGGCTTAGCCGAGAGGGCCGTGCAGACGTTCAAGTCACTCATGAAAAAGATGACAGGAGACTCTATTGAAACCCGAATGTCGAGAGCTCTGTTCAGCTATCGAATAACACCCCAATCTACAACTGGCAAGTCACCAGCTGAGCTGTTGTGTGGAAGGAAGTTGAGGTCAACATTTGACTTAATACATCCAGACTTCAGAAACAAAGTGCATGATAAACAAGAGAAACAAAAAGGTTATCATGACATGCATGCTAGAGAGAGAATACTGAGAGAAGGAGACGTGGTCTACACCCGCAACTTTGGCTCAGGACCAGCCTGGGTACCAGGAGAAATAACAGAAAAGACAGGCCCTGTGTCATTCAAGGTGACATTAGGTCATGGACAAGTGGTGAGGCGACACATCGACCAAGTTCGTGGTAGGAGCTCCATTCCCCTGCCGATGGCACCAGAGGTGTTGTCTGACACCCATCCTGAGGAGAGCATCAACGAACCACCACTTCAGGTGAAACCTGAGGTAACCGTCTCTGCAGATTCTACGGGCAGCACTGCAGCAGCCGAAACAGTGGAGCAGTCTGAGTCTTCACCTGCAGTTGGCTCACCCGCCGTGAGAAGATCTCAGCGAGCTCGGAGAGCTCCAGACTACTTGAAGGACTATACTTAGTCAGTAGTGAGTTCCCCAGCCACAGGACAAGAATGCGTCCTGGAACCTCACTGGGATGCGGTAGTCAAACCAAATCCCCAGTTAGACTGTTATGTGTGTTATACATGTGAAAAAAAAAAAAAAAAAAAAAGAAAGAAATTATGTGTATGACACATGTGTTTAAGAAATTAAAAAGTAACTGTGATAGTTCAGGGTTAAATTGGAGTTCCAGGATGTCTAGTAATTGGCTAGTGTAATTAAGAGTAGTTTAATCTAGAGGGGAGGGATGTGGTAGACTGCAAGTCTAAAATAGAACATTACTGGCACATGCCTCTAGGGGGAACTACCTGTATTGTTCAGCACTACTATGAAGGGGACACATTAGAACAAGAGTATGAAAACCCCGCGCAGAATCCATGTTCAGTCATATTATGTGTGTTGCAGAATAAACGGCAGAGTTAGCCAAAGAAATAACTCAAGTGTGATCATTGCTACACGGTAGGATATCACAATTAGTCCCACGACGGGGAAATTCCAGGATTGCAACAGCACAGGGATAGCAACACTCAGAGCAACAATCAGAAGGCAAGAAAAAAACAAGCAAGCAAGAGCAGCTAATATACATATGTACGTATTACTATAAAATATATATATATACACACACACACAGACACACAGTGCAGAGCATTGTAGCTGGATGGAATAAATATATGAATATATGAACACACAGTGCAGAGCATTGTAGCTAGATGGAATAAATATGTAAATATATAAACACATATGATGTTCCTATGATGTCTGCATGATGTCCTATGATGTTTCTATGATCTCAGGCATCATAGAACTCGTGATGCTGTCATATAGACAATAGGACTGGCTAAAAGATCATAGGATTGCCTATGATGTTCCTACCTATGACGTCTACATGATGTCTATATGACGACATATAGACGCCATAGTATAGAGTCGCCTATGATGCTCCTATGATGTCTACATGATGTCTATATGATGTCATATAGACACCGTATAGACTGATTCTAGAAAATCTGTGTGTGTCAGTGTCTATGGCTATGGTGTCTAGATGAGGTCATATAGACATCATAGGTACATCATAGGCTCAGTGATGCATCAAAATTTTGTTAAACAAGCAAAACAATACAACAATGCATTGGCAATGGCAAGTATTGGCATTAAGGAGATCCCTGCTTCAACCCAGGCATACGTATACAAGGTAAAGTTTATCATTACATTGTTAAACAAGCAAAACAATACAACAGTGCATTGGCAATGGCAAATATTGGCATTAAGGAGATTCCTCTGCCTGATTCTTCTAGCTGTAGTCTGGGGGGTGGCCGACATCGTGGCAGTTGCAACGGCCAAGATGTGTAGAGTGATGATATAGAGTGAAGTGATGATATAGAGTAAAGTACGAGGAGACGAAGAAGAGTGATGTCTGAAGATAGAGTTGAGGTTCAATTGGACCCAGTGTAACAGAGTCAGAATTTAAATTAAACTAACTATTACTACAGCTCCTGACCAGATAGACTGATGATATAGAGTGAAGTAAGAGGAGACGAATAAGCGTGATGTCTGAAGATAGAATTGAGGTTCGACTGGACACAGCATTGATGATAGAAGGACTACAGCTCCTGACCAGATAGAGTGAAGTACTGTATGTGGCGGTAATGCACCTGTAAGCTGGTTGCCAACCGCCAATCAAATCTAAAAGAAGAAGATCCCTCTGCCTGGCTTCAACCCAGGCATACTGTCATGAATGCCCCTTGCAGGGCATTAATGACGCACCAGACGCCAGTAGTAAGTTTGCTTGTTTATTTAACAAAAAGGACAAAAGGATAAAGTAAACAGCCACATGGGGCAAAACATGTACATAAACTAGAACACAAAATAATAAACACTGACATCAAACGAGAAGATGCAGCAAGGATGGAACCTACACTGTAAAACATACAAGAGAGGAGCAACAATGAATCCGAATACAGAGGGAAGACTGGAGTCGGGGATAGGCACTCCAGTCCAGGAACACAAAGGTGAGAGTGTGTAGGTTGCAGCAAGAAGTGAGCCTCAGCTGCTCCTTTAAATACAGGACATGGACCAAACAGGAAAGGGGAATGTAATTAACGAAATGACGAACAGCTGTCACGGCACTGGCTCGGCTTTGACAACCGGAAGTTTGGCCATGACACTGTCACAATAAAAGCCCTGGAAGGCCCAAATAACAAAACCTGAAATAATATGGAAGAAAAGGGAAAATACTGAGTAACCCGAGCGCAGAAGGAATCAGCGCTCAGATCACCACAGTACCCCCCGTTCAAAGGGCGCATTCCAGGCGTCAAATGTAACATCCAAGCCACCCCCCCCCAACCAGAAGGTTACCAGGACCGACCCAGGGAGGGCGGAGCGGGAAACAGGCCAGGAGGGAGAGAACCAAAAAACAAAAAATGACAACAGCGACACCCAGAGGAGGAAAAAACACACACAAGGAACAGGTAATAACATGGATTAAACATAAAATGGCATGGCAAAACACAGGAATGACCAAAACTTAGATAACACTTCAACCAGAGAAATAATCAAGTGCAACAAAATGAATAAACAAAATACATGTAAAGTACCCCCCATAAGAAAAACAAGAGAAAACCAAAATACAGGTACCTTACAAAATACAAAAGTACCCTATAAACACTAGAAAAATACGCAAGAGCTACAGAATAGGCAAACAGAAAATATAGGCATAGTCCACACTATAATCCAGGCAAAGAAAAGAGCATCCCTTCAAAAACACATGGAAAAAAAAAACACAACTTCAGGGACGCCGGCAGGTAGAGAGCAGAGAGAGAAAAAAAAACAGTTCAGGCGGTCTACCCGCATCCAAATTCCACATAACGAAAAGAAAAAATGGCAGTTCGGGCAGCCTACCCAAGTCCCAGACCCGGGGAAACAGTACCTCAGGCAGCCGGACCAGGTCGCCAAACCAGCAGAGCAGTCCTTTGGGCGGCCAACCCAGGACGCAGAACCAGCGAAACAGTCTCTCGGGCGGCCGACCCGCGTTCTTAGACCACCAGGACCAGAGGGGGGAGCTCGGAGGCGACCTCCTTACCAAGAGGCACAGCGAGGGGAAGCCGACCCAAACCAGGGAGACCCCAGTGGCGTCTGGTGGAGGAGAATGGGGGGAAGACGAGGAACCAGACCGGTGTCAGGCGGAAGGGGATCTGCAGCTCCCTCACCAACCTTGAACCAAACCAGCGCTGCACCCTCGGTGGATCCGGACCGGGCCAGTGCAGCACCCATGATGGACGCCAATTGGGCCAGCGCAGCACCAACGATGGACCCTGATTGGGCCAGGGCAGCACCCGGGATGACCTCCAAACACAAACCTGGAGCCTCGATGACAACAACCGGAGCTGACTCATCTCCAGTGACCCTGGGAGAAGGCTCAGATAGACCAGAAGGAACAGAGGTCAGGATCACCGGCAGCGGCAGAGCCTGGCGAGACGAGCTCGGATGCAGCGGTGGGCTGCATCTGGCTCTTCTCCCCAAGAGACAGGCAAGAATGCTCCAGAACAGAAAGCAGGAAGACAAACTAGAGCACTTGCCTGATCTTGGGCTCCACCGCTATCCAGGATTCCGACGATCCAGGCTCAACAATCTGGAGGTCCACTCCTGGTTCCGACTCGACTGCGGTGGGCTCCACAGCCAGCATGATGGTCCTCACAGTCCAGGAACCCCCTGGCGCAGAAGCCCACGCCGAAGGCCCACACGGCGTGGTGTCAGGGAATCCGTGACCTGCTGGGGCCGACTGCTCCTCCATTGAGACCCGGGGACGCTTAATCACTGGCTCAGGCTCCAAATGGCAGTCAGGCCTCCTCCTCTGCCTCTGACATGGCTGCGGGACTGGAACCAGGCTCTCCAGGGCCGCAGGCTCCTCCTCCGTCCGAAGGTCTACTCCTGGCACCGGGGGACGCTCAGAGAGAAGGGAAGGAGACACAGAGGTTGCAGGTTCAATGTTTATGGCTGCAGCAGGTGGTGGGAGCTCAGAGGACTGTGAACCCTGAGCTCCACCCCCTGGAGTCAAACAAGGCAATTCATCATACTGAGATTTAGAATGAAACAACACTTGCCTGCTCTCCCGGAGGACGATGGTGGCTGCTGCAGCGGGCTTGGTTCTCCCCTTTCCCCTAAGGATGGTGACGGAGGGCCCCTCGGGAAGACAAGGAGGAGCCGCTCTTACAGGATCAATGACAGGCGCAGCCAGAGCAGGACTCGCTGGGCTCACAGCAGCCGAAGGGAGCGCTGAGGAGGAGGGAGGAGCAGCCGAGGCAGTCTGGGGTTGAGGAGCTGACGGAACAGCGGGGAAGGATGACCCGGAGACTGAGGCTACTGTCTTTCCCTTCTGTTGTGATGCAGGGACAACAGCTGGCTGGGAGGCGGAGTTCCAACGGTGGCCCGGAACAGGATCCAGACAGGAACCTCGCAGAGGAACGGCGACAGGTGGAGCCAGATGAGGACTCGCTGGGCTCACAGCAGCTGACAGGAGCACCAAGGAGGAGGAAGGAGCAGCCGAGGCAGTCCGTGGACATGGAGCTAATGGAACAGCAAAATGAAATGACCCGGAGGCTGGGGCTGGTGTCCTCACCTTTCGTCGTGGTGCGGGAGAAGCAGCTGGCTGGGAGGCGAAGCTCTTCTTTTTTTTTTTTTTTTTTTTTTTTTTCTTTTTTTCGATCCAAGATGGCGCCCACAGTGGCCGCCATGGTGTTTCGCTGCGCCTTTCTTTGTATGTTTCTGTTCGTCAATTGTGTGTCTGCCTGCTCTTACACCCGTGAAGAGCTATTAAATATCAGGACTTTCACTCCCACGGATCTACTCCCAGTTTTTTTGGCTCCTGCCGCCGATCTGGTTCACTTTTTGGCCCAAAAAGTGAGACGGAGAAGGAGAGGAAGGCGAGCGGGCGCTCTCGTGCGGCTTCGCAGGAGAGGCACGCGCACGGCTTTGCCTGGCATATTTCTCTCCAATGCCAATTCTCTCTTTAACAAGGTAGATGAACTGAGACTGCTGATGCGATTTAAGGACCTCTCTACCTCGTCTGCCCTCTGTTTTACTGAGACCTGGCTTAAGGAATCAACTCCGGACAGCGCGCTCCTCCTCGAGGGATTTCAGCTGTTTCGTGCTGATCGAGACACAGAGCTCTTCGGTAAGTCCTCAGGAGGAGGAGTCTGCTTTTACATTAACAGCAACTGGTGCTCTGATGTAACGGTGATTTCCCAATACTGTTCTCCCGCTCTGGAATATTTATTCATTAACTGCAAGCCTTTTTATTCCCCGCAGGAGTTCGCTTCATTCATCCTGGCCGCTGTTTACGTCCCGCCCAACGCGGACACGCATGAGGCTCAGCGCGCGCTCGCAGATCACATTCAACAAACGGAGCGCACTTTCCCGGACTCTCTGGTTATTGTGGTTGGTGACTTTAACCAGAGCAACCTGTGCCACGATCTCCCCCGATACAAACAGTTTATTAAATGCCCCACCAGAGGAAAGACAACGCTGGATCACTGTTACACTACAGTGAAGGACGTGTATCGCGCTGTTCCCCGCACTGCGCTCGGACTATCTGATCACGTGATGGTCCACCTCATTCCCACATACAGACAGAGACTAAAGCTAAAGCTCACTAAACCTGTTGTGAGCACTACAAGAAAATTGACCAGTGAAGCTGGGGAGAAGCTGAGCACGTGCATGGAAATAACTGACTGGAGCATGTTTAAAGGAGCCACGCATGATCTGGATGAGTATACGGACACTGTGAACTCATATATCCACTTTTGTGAGGAGAGCATTCTTCCATCGCGCACAAGGATGAGGTATGCAAATGACAAGCCCTGGTTCACTGCTAAGCTCAGACAGATCAGGAAGGAGAAGGAAGCAGCGTTGAAAAGTGGAGACAGGGACTGCTACAGGGAGGTCAAATATCGGTTTAGCAGAGAGCTGAGGAGAGCTAAATCTGTGTATTCTGAGAGACTCCAGCAGCAGTTCACTGCTAACGACTCTGCTTCTGTGTGGAGAGGACTGAGGCAAATCACCAACTATCGGCCTCAGGCTTCTAAAGGTCAGGATGACAAAGCCCTTTGTCAAAGACTGTCCCAACATTATGCCCGTTTTGACACCTCGTCAGCTGTGTCCATCTACCCCCCTCCCCCCAGTGCCACTGCCTTCATGGTCCCCACTTCATCAAAGGCGCCCCCCCTCCCCCCCTGCCCTTGTCATCAGTGAGCAGGACGTGCACAGACAGTTCTCCAGACTGAACCCACGCAAGGCCCCCAGTCCGGACGGCGTGTCTCCCTCCACCTTAAGACACTGTGCAGATGAGCTGACTCCTGTCTTCACAGACATTTTTAACACCTCCCTGAAGTTATGCCACGTGCCGACCTGCCTCAAAACCTCCACCATCATCCCTGTCCCCAAGAAGTCACGGATCACTGGACTTAACGACTACAGACCTGTAGCGCTCACCTCTGTAGTCATGAAGTCCTTTGAGCGCCTGGTCCTGCCCCACCTCAAGTCCATCACCACTCCCCTCCTGGACCCGCTGCAGTTTGCCTACCGAGCCAACAGGTCTGTGGACGACGCAGTCAACCTGGCCCTCCACTCCATCCTGCAGCACCTGGACTCCCCGGGAACCTACGCCAGGATCCTGTTTGTGGACTTCAGCTCTGCATTCAACACCATCCGCCCCGCTCTGCTCCGGGACAAGCTGTCCCTGCTCAACGTGCCTGACTCCCTCTGCAGGTGGATCACTGACTTCCTGACGGACCGGAGGCAGCATGTGTGGCTAGGAAAGACTGTCTCTGACTCTGTTAGCATCAGCACCGGATCACCCCAGGGCTGTGTACTTTCCCTCCTACTCTTCTACCTTTATACCAACTCCTGCACCTCCAGCCACCAGTCTGTCAAGCTGATCAAGTTTGCGGACGACACCACCCTCATCGGGCTCATCTCCAACGGCGACGAGTCCGTCTACAGGAAAGAGGTGGCCCAGCTGGCGTCCTGGTGCAGCCACAACAACCTGCAGCTGAACGCTCTGAAGACAGTGGAGATGATCGTGGACTTCAGGAAAGTCACAACCCCTCTGCCCCCCCTCACCCTCACAGACTCTCCCATCACCACTGCAGATTCCTTCCGCTTCCTGGGCACCACCATCACCCGGGACCTCAAGTGGGAGCCGACCATCAGCTCCCTCATCAAAAAGGCCCAGCAGAGGATGTTCTTCCTGCGGCAGCTGAGGAAGCTCAAGCTACCCACCAAGATGTTGGTGCAGTTCTACATGGCCATCATCGAGTCCATCCTCACCACCTCCATAACCGTGCTGCAGCGCGTCGTGCGCACTGCTGAGAAGGTGATCGGCTGCAAGCTCCCATCCCTCCAGGATCTGTACATCTCCAGGACCCGGAGGCATGCAGGCCGGATCATTGCCGATCCTTCACACCCTGGTCACGTACTGTTTGCCCCCTTCCCCTCAGGTAGAAGACTTCGGTCCATTCAGACTAAAACCTCCTGTCACATGAACAGCTTCTTCCCCTCTGCCATCAGACTGCTGAACACTAAGTGACTTATTAGACTCTCGTGCACTATGTACAGCAGCTCAACCAGACTCATGTCAATCATCACTGTTTTCTTTTTGCATTACCGACTGCACTATGGGGTACTCCACAATATCTGCTGCTCGCTAATATATCTAAAAATTGCTTTGTCTAGTATTACTTATTCATATTCTACATTTTATTGCATGTATAGTTTTTTTATTTCTATCTTTTATTTTTATCATGTTTAATGTTGCAGCATTGCACCGAGACAAATTCCTAGTTTGTGTACTACATGAACAATGGCAATAAATCTGATTCTGATTCTGATTCTGATTCTGATTCTTCTGACAACCGAGGACAGGGTCCAGACAGGAACTTCGCTGAGGACCGGCCCGCTCAGGAGACTTCCCCTCCGTCGGGAAGACTATGTCCCGGGGAGGAAGTGGAGGCTTCTTGGCCACATTCTCGATCTGTTCCCGCAGCGCCGCTATCACTGACACTCTCTCCTTGCCCTCCGGAAACGAGGTCAGGTGATCGCGCTTTAGCGTCCTTTGTGTGAGGTCCAGGTACCAATATGCGGAGTTGGAGGGAATGAGCAGACGGGCATTGGACAGGAGATTGTCAACCTCCCACAACCACTTAGGGCAATATCCACGCTCGAATGCCAATATTCTCCCCAGAATACTGGCACCCAGAGAAGCGAAAAAACTCAAGCCCAAAACAAACTTACTGAGGCTGGCACCTCTCTTGGCTGCCACCTACTGTCATGAATGCCCCTTGCAGGGCATTAATGAGGCGCCAGACACCAGTAGTAAGTTTGCTTGTTTATTTAACAAAAAGGACAAAAGGATAAAGTAAACAGCCACGTGGGGCAAAACACGTACATAAACTAGAACACAAAATAATAAACACTGACATCAAACGAGAAAAACATACACTTACAAGAGACGAGCAATGATGAATCCGAATATAGAGGGAAGACTGTAGTCAGGGTTAGGAACTCCAGTCCAGGAACACAAAGGTGAGAGTGTGTAGGTCGCAGCGAGAAGTGCGCCTCAGCTGCTCCCTTAAATACAGGACATGGACCAAACAGGAAAAGGGAATGTAATTAACGAAATGACGAATAGCTGTCACGGCACTGGCTCGGCTTTGACAGCCGGAAGTTCGGCCGTGACACTGTCACAATAAAAGCCCTGGAAGGCCCAAATAACAAAACCCGAAATAATATGGAAGTAAAGGGAAAATACTGAATAACCCGAGCGCGGAAGGAATCAGCGCTCAGATCACCACACATACGTATACAAGGTAAAGATTATCATTACATGGATGCTCCTCCTCCTGAACAGGGTTGAAAGCCACTTTTTGCTCAGATCTACTTTCATTGATCCTGTCCATGAACTGGAATTATGACGCACCTATCCCTTAACCACTGAACGAAGAAGAAGACCCACGAGATGGAGAGCAATAGAGTGAGGAGAACTTCTGCACGTCAGAAAAGATGCCGTGAAGATGAAACACCTGAGGTTCGAGCAGTATGTCGCAGGCATGACTGTGAACACCGCAGCCGTCTGAGACAGGAGGAGACCCTTCAGCAACGGGCATGCAGAAATCACTCTATAAATTCACGAAATCTCTGTGTGTCAGTGTCACGGCCAAAGATCATAGGACCGCCTATGATGTTCCTATGATGTCTGCATGATGTCCTATGATGTTCCTATGTATAACGACTCCTTATGTGTGAAATGTCCTATGATGTTCCTATGTAACCAAGGCAGGCATCATTCACGATCATAGGACTCGCTATGACATCATCAACTAGAAAATTCAATTCAATTCAATTCAATTCAACTTTATTTATATAGCGCCATTTCACAACAACAGTCATCTCATAGCACTATCAACTGTAGGGAGGACCCCCACAGTTGCAGAAAGACCCCAGCAATCAGGCGATCCCCTGTGAGCAAGCACTTGGCGACGGTGGAGAGGAAAAACTCCCTTTTAACAGGAAGAAACCTCCAGCAGAACCAGGCTCAGGGAGGGGCAGTCATCTGCTGCGACTGGCTGGGGGGTGAGGGGATAGAGAAGAAGAAAAGAACAGACATGTAGAGAGCAAACAGCACGATGGGGACTCAATCTATGGGAGAGAACAAACAAATGTTAATGACCAGCAAAAAAAAAATATTTCATAGAGAGTGAGGAAAGGAGTGAGACCCAGTGCATTACTGGAGGTCCCCCGGCTGACTAAACCTATTAGCAGCATAACTAAGGGAGGGTTCAGAAAACACATGATCCCTCCCTAATTGTAGGCTATATCAAAAAGGTAGGTTTTAGCCCTATTCTTAAAAACAGAGATCGAGTCTGACTCCCGAATCCAGATTGGCAGCTGATTCCACAGGAGAGGAGCTTGATAACTGAAGGCTCTGCCTCCCATTGTACTTTTGGAGATTCTAGGTATTACAAGTAAACCTGCATTTTGGGAGCGTAGTGCTCTGTTAGGATGATACGGTAGTATCAGATCTTTTAAATAAAAAGGAGCCTGATTGTTTAGAGCTTTGTAAGTAAGAAGAAGGATTTTAAACTTAATTCTAAACTCTATGGGAAGCCAATGAAGGGAGGCCAGAACCGGAGAGATATGATCTCTCTTTCTAGTACCTGTTAAAACTCTTGCTGCAGCATTTTGGATCAGCTGAAGACTTTTTAAAGATGTTTTAGGACAACCTGATAATAAAGAATTACAATAATCTAATCTCGAGCTAACAAAAGCGTGGATCAGCTTCTCAGCATCACTCTGAGACAAGATGCTCCTAATCTTGGCAATATTACGCAAATGATAGAAGGCAGTCTTAGAAACAAATTTAATATGTGAATTGAAGGACAAATCCTGATCAAAAATAACTCCAAGGTTCCTCACAGAGCTATTAAGAGAAAGAGTAACTGCATCCAAACTGAAAGTTTGATTTGGAAAGGAATTTCTAAGGTTTTTTGGACCAACAAGAATGACTTCAGTCTTATCTGAATTTAATAGCAGGAAATTACAAGTCATCCAAACTTTGATTTCCTTAAGACAGGCTTCTAACTTGGCTAATTGATTAGTATCATCTGGCTTCATTGACAGGTATAATTGTGTGTCATCTGCATAACAATGAAAATGTATACAGTGCTTTCTAATAATGTTGCCTAACGGAAGCATATATAAACTAAAAAGAGTAGGGCCAAGCACAGATCCCTGTGGAACTCCATGACTAAGCTTTGAGCTGAGAGAAAACTCATCATTTACATGAACAAACTGGAACCTATCAGATAAATAAGATCTAAACCACTGCAACGAAGTTCCATTAAGTCCAACATAGTGTTCTAATCTATCAAGTAGAATATTATGATCAATAGTATCAAAAGCTGCACTAAGATCTAAAAGGACAAGTACAGAAACTAGTCCATTATCAGATGCAATGAGGAGGTCGTTAGTGACCTTCGCTAAGGCTGTTTCAGTGCTATGATGGATTCTAAACCCAGATTGAAACTCCTCAAATAAACCATTTCCCTGCAGGTGGTCAAATAATTGCATAGCAACAACTCTTTCTAAGATTTTTGAAATGAAAGGGAGATTAGAGATTGGTCTATAGTTAGCTAAAGCTCCTGGATCTAGCGTTGGCTTTTTGAGTAAGGGTTTAATTACAGCCGTTTTAAAAGCCTGCGGTACATGGCCTAAAGTTAATGAAGAATTGATTATATGAAGAATAAAGCTACCAATAAGTGGGAAGACTTCTTTAAATAACCTGGTAGGAATAGGGTCTAAAAGACAAGTTGAAGGTTTGGATGAGGAAACTATTTTGTCTAACTCACAAAGGTCGATTGGAGTAAACTCATCAAGACAGACATCAATAGAAGGAGTTGTAGTAGTTACAGTATTTAAGTTAACTGTGGGAAGAATCTGATTGATTTTATCTCTGATGGATGAAATTTTATTATTGAAAAAGTTCATAAAGTCCTGACTAGTAAGCTCTAAGGGGATGCTAGGATTGACAGAGTCCTGACTCTTTGTCAACCTGGCTACAGTACTGAAAAGAAACCTGGGATTATTCTTGTTCTCTTCTATTAATGCAGAATAATAACTCGTTCTAACTTTTCTAAGAGATTTTTTTTTTATAAATTAAAAGATGATTTCTCCAAGCTAAATAGATTTCATCTGAATTAGTGGAGCGCCATTTTCTTTCTAATTGACGAGTCTTCTGTTTTAAGCTATGAGTTTCTGTGTTGAACCAAGGAGTTAAAAATCTCTGATTAGACTTTTTCTTTTTTAAGGGGGCCACCAAGTCTAGAGCCTGATGTAGAGAAGCTGAAACACTATCCACCATGTTATCAATTACAGAAGGAGCAAGCTGTCTATAGCTTATTTCCGTTGTGTTGACACATGGCATAGAGGAAACAATCTGCATAAATTTGGAAACAGCATCATCTGAGAGGCATCTACTGTGATAATATTTTTCTTTAGGAGCCAAATAGTCAGAAATAGTAAAATCAAAGGTTAACAGACAATGGTCTGACAGTACAGGGTTATGAGGAGACACTACCAGATTTTCTATTTCTATGCCATATGTCAGAACAAGGTCCAATGTATGGTGGAGGTAATGAGTAGAATTTCCTACTTTCTGAGAAAACCCAATCGAGTCTAATATTGAATTAAAAGCCACATTAAGGCAGTCACTATCTACATCCACATGTATATTAAAGTCCCCTACTATAATTATTCTGTCAGATTTCAGCACTAAATCAGCTAAGAAATCAGGAAATTCGGATAAAAATTCTGAATAGGTTGATGGGGGACGATAAACTATGGCAAATAAAATTGGGTTTAACCTGGAATTGCTAAAGTGCCCAATACTGAGGACCAGGCCCTCAAAGGAATTATAACATGTTTTTTGCTTTACATTAACTAGTAAAGCAAAAAACACTGGTCTGCACTCGGAGAGCGCAGACCTCTGCCAAGCGGACCTCCGCTAATGCCATTAGCGGACGTCGCTAATGATGATCCGGATCCGGATCGCTAATGATGATCCGGATACCTATTATTACCTCCGCATCATCATCGTAGTAACAATGACGTAGTGTAGTGACGTGTAGTGATGTAGTTACTACGATCATCTATAGTCATAGTCATCCGACTGGCGGAGGTAATAATAGGTATCATCATCATCGTAGTAACAATAATAAGTATCATCATCATCATCATCATCATAGTCATCATATCATCATCACGATGATGATGATACCTATTATTGTAGTTACGATGATGATCATGATCGGTGATCCGGATCATCCCCTAGGTATCATCATCATCATCATCATCATAGTCATCATAGTCATCATATCATCATCACAATGATGATGATACCTATTATTGTAGTTACGATGATGATCATGATCGGTGATCCGGATCATCCCCCAAATTTAATCATTTCTTCCTTGTACCATTTCCAACAATGCCTGAAAGTTTCATCGAAATCAGTTAAAAACTTTTTGAGTTATCTTGCTTACCAACAGACAAACAGACAAACAAACAGACAGACAAACAGACAGACAAACCCCGGCAAAAACATAACCTCCTGGCGGAGGTAAAGATCAAACACAGGCATCCTTCATGATCATAGGACTCGCTATGATATCAGCAAAGATCAAATGCAGCCATCATAGGAGTCACTATGACATCATCAAATATCATAGGACTCGCTATGACATCATCAAAGATCAAAGGACTCGCAATGACACAATCAAAGATCAAAGCTTACACCCTTGCTTACACCTGCTTTCTACGGGCATGCAGAAATACTTGCCTATGTCATCATCAAAGATCATAGCATCATCAAAGATCAAAGGCAGTCATCACTCACGATCATAGGACTCGTTATGACATCATCAAAGATCATAGGACTCACTTTGACACAATCAAAGATCAAAGCTTACCCTTGCTTACACCTGCTTTCTACAGGCATGCAGAAATACTTGCTTACACTTGGTTTCTACGGGCATGCACGGGTATGCACAGGTATGCATTAGTCTATAAATTAAAGTCACAATCATAGGACATCATAGGACGGCCTATGATGTCTGCCTGATGTCCTATGATGATCCTATGATCTCAGGCATCATAGGACTCGAGATACCGTCAGAAAGATATGTCTATATGATGTCACATAGACGTAGCACATCATAGGACGCCCTATGATGTCTACATGATGTCTTTATGATGTCATATAGACCCATCACTCACGATGCCTACACTAATGTGTCTTTATGATGTCATATGGCTCAAAATTGCCAAGGTGAATAAGTCACAGGGCCAGTCTTTACAGCGTGTTGGTGTTTTCTGCACATTTCTTCAGCCATGGCCAATTCTATGTTGCCGCAAGCACAGTTGCCAGATCAAGCAGTCTTCATATTCTTGCTCAAGATGAAGAAACTAAGCAAAAGCGTCACTTTCTGAGCAATGTGGTTTTTGAAGAGGTGCTGACACGGTAAAAATATGTAACCTTGAAGAATGCCATTCTACACTAGAAATGTGTAAAATGCCAAGCAAAGCACTGATTTTCTCTGGGTGCTCCGGTTTCTTGGTTTCTACAGGCATGCACGGGCCTTCCTGAACAGGGTCGAAAGACACTCTTTGCTCAGATCTATTTTCATGATCCTGTCCAAGAACTAGAATTACAATGCACCTATCCCTCTTGATTTCTACGGGCATGCATGGGCCTTCCTGAACAGGGTCGAAAGCCACTTTTTGCTCAGATCTATTTTCATGATCCTGTCCATGAACTGGAATTACAACGCACCTATCCCTCAGCCAGTGGTCTGAACAAAGAAGACCCACCAGATGGAGAGCAATAGAATGAGGAGAACTGCTGCACGTCAGAAAAGATGCCATGAAGATGAAACACCTCAGGTTACAGCAGTATGCCACAGGCATGACTGTGAACAACACAGCCATCTGAGACAGGAGGAGGCCCTTCAGCAACGGGCATGCAGAAATACTTGCTTAAACTTGGTTTCTACAGGCATGGATGGGTATGCACGGGTATGTACTAGTATATAAAATTCAAGAAATCTCTGTCTGTGTGTCTGTGTCACATGCGCACACTGTGTTCCTATGATTTCACATGACCATATAAGGAGTTCTGAACAACTCCTCCTATGATGTCATATATACATCATAGGCACATTGTGAGGTCAGAACACTTTCTACGGGCATGCAGAACTGCTTGCTTACACTTGCTTTCGACGGTCATGCAGAAATACTTGCTTAACCATGTCAAAGATCAAAGGCAGGCATCACCATGGTTATCAACGGGCAAGCAGAAATGCTTGCTTACACCTGCTTTCTACGGGCATGTAGAAATACTTGCTTATATTTGGTTTCTATGGGCATGCATGGGTATGCACTAGTAGTTACTAAATTTGGCAGAACTCTTATTGAGGATCCAAACATTCCCCCTTGAGACTAAACTATAAAAGAGCAAACGATAAAATATAAGGAAAAAGTAAATCTGATAGTAGCAGAGATACAGAGTAAGAAGGGAGTGGATGAGTGGAACAGTTCTCTAACTAAAGTAATTTGGTCTGCTGCATCAGAGGTTATCCCGAGGAAAAAGATTCCTAAGAGAGGAACTATGGTCCCTTGGTGGAATGAAGAATGTAGCCTCGCAATTAAAGCCAGGAACAGAGCATATAGCAGGTTAAAGAGACATCCAATTAAAAGCTTAGCAATTGATTTTAAAAGACTGAGAGCTAAAGCAAGGAGAGTAATCAAAAAAGCAAAGAAGCAAAGCTGGAGAAATTTCTGTGAAAAATTGGGTCAGATTCTCCTGTCAAAAAAATTCGGAGTTTAGTTCGTAGAATGACAGGAGCCTTCAAGCAGACTGCAATCCCTGTTCGTCAGTATAATGGATATGAGGCAGTAAATAGTAAGGACAAATCAAAGGTACTGGTTAAACAATTTCAAAAGGTGCACAGCCAAAGTAATGTAAGTGAGGGAAGCAGAAGGAGAACAGAGACTGTAGAAAAGCAGCAGTACAAACTGCGAGCTAATAGTGACAATTCTAACACCGTTAATGCGATGTTCACTTTAAATGAACTTGAAAGAGCTCTAGATAGGGGAAAGGACACATCTCCGGGAAGACATGGGTTTAGCTACCAATTACTTAAACTGGCTGGAGTGTGATTGTAAGAAGAGGTATTGACCCTGCTTAACAGTGTGTGGGAAAGTGGGTATCTTCCTAAGGAGTGGAAGCATGCTGAAATAGTTCCAATTTTGAAACCTGGGAAGGTGGTCAGCAGCCCAAGCTCCTATAGACCTATTGCTCTGACCTCTGTATTATGTAAAATAATGGATCGAATGATAACAGAAAGGCTAGTATGGAAACTTGAGAAAAGCGAGTTCTTTGTGGATTATCAAAGTGGATTTAGGCAGGGACGCTCTACTATGGATGCTGTCCTAAATTTAGACATTGATATCAGAAAGGCAGTTGCCAGTAGAGAGACAGTAGTGGCAGTATTCCTGGACATTGAGAAGGCATATGATATGCTATGGAAGGAAAGGCTGTTGATTGCATTACATGATGCTGGAATCCAAGGGAGAATGTGTAATTGGATCAAGAATTTCCTTTGTAATAGAACAATTAAGGTCCGGGTGGGGAGGGAACTCTCTGAGGAACTTGAGGTGGAGAATGGAACCTCGCAAGGAAATGTTATTAGCCCTGTCCTCTTTAATATTCTGGTGAATGGTTTGTTTAAGTAGAGTAGGAAAAGAATTTGGGGTTTCCTTATTTACAGATGGTGGTGCTACATGGAAATGAGGCAGGAACTTAACTTATGTATACAACCAGGTTCAGAAAACCCTAGAGAATATAATAGGATGGGCTGATGAATGGGGCTTTAAAATATCAGTTGATAAGACCAAGTATATGGTATTTGGGCATGAAAATAAATTACCTGCATGACACTTGTGATTATATGACAAGGACATTGAAAGAGTTAAGCATTTTAAATTCCTTGGAGTGTGGCTGGATCAAAGATTAACATGGAAAACTCACATTGACAAAATTTGTGGAAAGTGTGAAAAAAAATCCTAAATGTGTTTAGGTGTGTGGCAAGATCTGACTAGGGGGCTGATAAAGAAATGTTGTTAATGATATACAGAGCCATGATAAGATCAACTATTGACTATGTGTGTATGGCTTATGGGTCCAGCTGCTGAAACTGTAATTAATAAGCTTGATGTAATTCTAATGAAGGCACTAAGTGTGTAGTGGGACATTCTGTACCACTCCCATTCCAGCTCTTCTTGTAGAAATGGATGAAATGCCTTTATACTTAAGAAGGTACAAACTTGGACTGAAATATTTAATGAAAGTAAAAGGACAGGATAAAGTCTTTCATAAAAATATTTACTAAAGGTATGTAGAGGACCTCCTCATGGATCGTCACCTTATCGTGGTGGGGGGGGTTTGCGTGCCCCAGTGATCCCAGGAGCTATGTTGTCCGGGGGCAATTTGCCTCTGATAGGGTCTCCCAAGACAAACTGGTCCTGGGTGAAGGGCCAGACTAAGAACGATCCAACAGACTCTCATGATAAATTGTATATCAAGGATTCAGTGTACCCCGCCCGGTATGGGGTTACCGGGGCCCCACCCTGGAGCCAGGCCTGGGGGAGGGGCTCGAAGGCTAGCGTCTGGTGGCCGGGTTTCCACCCATGGGACCCGGCCGGGCTCAGCCCGAAGGAGTTACATGGGTCCGCCCTCCAGTGGGTTCACCACCTGCAGGAGGGATCATGGGGGTCCGGTGCTATGTGGATTAGGTGGCGGTCAAAGGCGGAGGCCTTGGCGGACCGATCCCAAGCTTTCTAAACTGGCTTTTGGTACGTGGAATGTCACCTCTCTGGCGGGGAAGGAGCCTGAGCTGGTGTACGAGGTTGAGCGATACCGGCTAGATATAGTCGGCCTCACCTCAACACACAGCTCCGGTTCCGGAACCAGTCTCCTGGAGAGGGGCTGGAGCTTGGCCTTTTCTGGAGTTGCCCCAGGTGAGAGGCGACGAGCAGGGGTGGGTATTCTTGTATCGCCCCACCTTGCTGCCTCTATATTGGAGTTTTCCCCGGTGGACGAAAGGGTTGCTTCCCTGCGCCTTCGGGTTGGGAAACGGGTCCTGACCATCATTTGTGCCTATGCACCAAATGATGTTTCAGAGTACCCACCCTTTTTGGAGTCTGTGACTGGGGTGCTGGAGGGTACTCTTCCTGGAGACTCCATTGTCCTACTGGGGGACTTCAATGCGCACGTGGGCAACGACAGTGAAACCTGGAGGGGGGTGATTGGGAGGAACGGCCTGCCCGATCTGACCCCGAGTGGTGTTCAGTTATTGGACTTCTGTGCTAACCACAGTCTGTCCATAACGAACACCATGTTCAAGCATAAGGGTGTCCATATGTGCACCTGGCACCAGGACACCCTAGGTCGCAGGTCGATGATTGATTTTGTTATCGTATCATCAGACCTGCGACCGTATGTCTTGGACACCCGAGTAAAGAGAGGTGCAGAGCTGTCAACTGATCACCACCTGGTGGTGAGTTGGATCCGATGGCAGGGGAGGAAGCCATTCAGACCTGGTAGACCCAAACGTATAGTGAGGGTGTGCTGGGAGCGTCTGGCTGAGGCCCCTGTCCGGGAGGTCTTCAACTCCCACCTCCGGAAGAATTTCAACCACATTCCGAGGGAGTCTGGAGACATGGAGTCTGAATGGGCCATGTTCTCCACCTCTGTTGTTGAAGCGGCGGCCCAGAGCTGCGGCCGCAAGGTGGTCGGTGCATCTCGTGGTGGCAACCCCCGAACCAAGTGGTGGACACCAGTGGTGAGGGGGGCCATTAAGCTGAAGAAGGAGTCCTATCAAGCTTGGTTGGCTTGTGGGACTCCCGAAGCAGCTGAGGTGTACCGGCAGGCCAAGCAGAGTGCAGCTCGGGTGGTTGCTGAAGCAAAAACCCGGGTATGGGAGGAGTTTGGTGAGGCCATGGAACAAGACTTTCGGTCGGCTTCAAAGAGATTCTGGCAAACTGTTCGGCGGCTCAGGAGGGGAAAGCAGCTCCCCGTCCACACTGTGTATGGTGCGGATGGGACACTGTTGACTTCAACTGGGGATATCGTCGGGCGGTGGAAGGAATACGTTGAGGATCTCCTCAATCCCACTGATACGCCTTCCACAGAGGAAGCAGGGTTTGTGGACGAGGGGGATGACTCGCCTATCACAGGGGCTGAGGTCGCCAAGGTGGTTAAAAATCTCCTTGGTGGCCGGGCCCCGGGGGTGGACGAGATTCGCCCTGAGTACCTCAAGGCCCTGGATGTTGTTGGGTTGTCATGGTTGACACGCCTCTGCAACATTGCGTGGAGGTCGGGGGCAGTGCCTTTGGCATGGCAAACCGGGGTGGTGGTTCCTCTCTTCAAAAAAGGGGACCGGAGGGTGTGCTCCAACTTTAGAGGGATCACACTCCTCAGCCTCCCTGGGAAGGTCTATGCCAAGGTACTGGAGAGGAGAGTCCGGCCGGTGGTCGAACCTCGGATTCAGGAGGAGCAATGTGGTTTTCGTCCTGGCCGTGGCACATCGGACCAGCTCTTTACCCTCTCGAGAATTCTTGAGGGTTCGTGGGAGTTTGCCCAACCAGTTTACATGTGTTTCGTGGACTTGGAGAAGGCATTTGACCGCGTCCCTCGTGGATTTTTGTGGGGGGTGCTTCGGGAGTATGGGGTATCGGGCTTGTTGTTACGAGCTATTCGGTCTCTCTACGACCGTTGTGAGAGTTTGGTTCTTATTGCCAACACTCGGTCGGAGTCATTCCCAGTGAGAGTTGGACTCCGCCAGGGCTGCCCTTTGTCACCGATCCTGTTCATAATTTTTATGGACAGGATTTCTAGGCGCAGCCAGGGAATGGAGGGTGTCATGCTTGGTGACCACAGGATCTCATCTCTGTTGTTTGCAGATGATGTTGTCCTGTTGGCTTCATCCAGCAATGACCTACAGCTCTTGCTGGGACGGTTTGCCACTGAGTGTGAAGCGGCTGGGATGAGAATCAGCACCTCCAAGTCCGAGTCCATGGTCCTCAGCCGGAAAAAGGTGGATTGTCCTCTCCGGGTTGGGGACAGGCTCCTGCCCCAAGTGGAGGAGTTTAAGTATCTTGGGGTCTTGTTCACGAGTGAGGGGAAAATGGAGCGAGAGATCGACAGACGGATTGGAGCAGCATCTGCAGTGATGCGGACGTTGTACCGGTCTGTTGTGGTGAAGAGGGAGCTTAGTTCTAAGGCAAAGCTGTCGATTTACCAGTCAATCTACGTTCCTACTCTCACCTATGGTCACGAGCTTTGGGTAATGACCGAAAGAACGAGATCACGGATACAAGCGGCTGAAATGAGCTTTCTCCGTAGGATTGCTGGACTCACCCTCAGAGATAGGGTGAGGAGCTCAGTCATCCGGGAGAGGCTCAGAGTAGAACCGCTGCTCCTCCACATTGAAAGGAGTCAGTTGAGGTGGTATGGGCATCTGATTAGGATGCCTCCTGGACGCCTCCCACTTGAGGTGTTTCAGACATGTCCCACTGGGAGGAGACCCCGGGGCAGACCCAGGACTCGGTGGAGAGACTATGTCTCCCAGCTGGTCTGGGAACGCCTTGGTATCCCCTCTGAAGAGCTGGAGCAGGTGGCTGGGGAGAGGGAAGTCTGGGCTTCTCTGCTTGAACTGCTGCCTCCGCGATCCGGACCTCCGGAAAAGCGGTAGAAGATGGATGGATGGATGGATGTAGAGGAGCGCTTCCTGGACTCAAGAACAAACTTTAGGTTCTCTGAGGTGCTCTTTGGGTTGGAAACTTCATGAAAACAGCCAAAAAGAGACTCCAAGGCACTTTCATTTCAAAAGTAAAAAAGCCTTTATTAAAATGGCTTTGGTCATATATACCTATTAAAATAACTTAAATGCTGTGATGCTTTTCAGCCATGTGTCTTCATCAGGGAGTCAAACAGGTATCAAGAGAGGGGAGGGTTCTTATAAAAAAAAAAAAAAAAGGCCCGCCAGTCAGAAACCTCCACCTGGCTGCTGTAGTGTCCTGGTGCGATGGAGCTATCATTGTCGCAAAACTATTTGTAAGCGCACGCACAATTCCACAAATGCGTGCACAATTCCACAAATGTGTAGAAAATATTTGCAAATGCGTGCACAGATCTACAAATGCATGCAAGGTTCCATAAATGCGTGTACAGTTCCACAAATGCGTACACTGATCTACAAATGCATGCACAGATCTACAAATGCATGTAAAGTTCTATAAATGTGTGCACAGTTCCACAAATGCGTGCACAGATCTACAAATGCATGCAAAGTTCCACAATTGCGTGCACAGATCTATAAATGCATGCACAGATCCACAAATGTGTGCACAGTTCCACAAATGCGTGCACTGATCCACAAATATGTAAAAAAAATTTGCAAATGTGTACACAGATTCACAAATATGTAAAAAGATCGAGAAATGTGTGAAAAGATTTTGTATTTGTGTACTTGGTTGAAAACGGCTTGAAAAGACCACAGCTGTGTCTCAGTTGGCTGTCAAAGTACATGTGACTTTTGCAACACATTTGGCGTTTTTGTGGGGTCTGGATCTGCAAATGTGTAGACAGATCTATAAATGCCAGTAAGCTGGGTTTTTGTTACCCTGAACTCAGACTGGCAGGCTGCCTGCAGGACTTTGTTCCTTTCTACCGGTTTGGCTCAGCTCTCCTTCTCCACACTTACACTGCAGACACAGAACTTCATATGGATGAAGTTGGACTGTAACGGCTGCTACTGACCTATTTCTTTTTCTTTCTTTGTGTCTCTGAGTTTGCTGTGAGTTAATGACTGCTGCACCTGCAATTAATTATGACCCGCAATCCAGCATCAGACAACAGAAGAGATGTGGGTCTCAGAACTCTGGAGGTGGAGATGGTACCTGTTGGTGATAGATTTTGACTGTTTTTGTGATTAATACACTAACAGAGGAATTGACTGTTAAAACAAAAATGGTGCAGAGAGATATTGCTTTGCAGTTTTAATGGGATCTTTGACAGTGATGTACAGGCCTTTTTATTTGTGTTCAGGTTGAACTGGTTTGCTAGCCTGCCTTTTTAGTTATTTTAGTACCAAATAAAAGTAATTTGTGATTTGTTTTATCCAGTCAGGAACATTAGTTATGTAGAGTTGTAGATGTTGAATGCTGGATTAATTTAATAGAAAATTTATCCTTTTTTTTCCCTTTTATTTGGCTCTACTCTGGAGTTTTATTCATTTTACCAGTTTCTCAATTGAGTTTGCTGTTTCTTCTGATTTTGCTTTTTTTTCTGGTCAGTAACATTCTGAGATTATTGTAGTGTCCAAATAAGTGAGGAGGCAAGGTGACGTTTTATAAGGTTTATGTACAAGAACTATAACACACTAATGGGAGACCCTACCACGAGTACAGGAGTGTGGCAAGGAGACCGGCGGTCTCCTGCATCTGGCTTTTATATTCCAGGTGATGCCACCCCACAAAGGCGGGGCATCACCCCTCCCAGCCTAGGGCACCGTCATGCTAATATATTATACTGTATTACTATCCTACAATTATACCAGCCTTTCTCTTTGGCCATGAACCCAAGACCACAGTTTGGGTTTTTTGTTTTGTGAATAACTTTGGACAAAAGCTACAGGTATCCAACTCCGCTAATTTTCCTGATTATGTGTGTCTTGTGTTTTCTGAAACATGGAACTTATATTAAAATAAATCACACCCAATTTCTGACCACAGCTGACCTCAACCATGGAAGGAATTATACCCAATATCCGAGTTAAAACAGTGATTCAGTGTTGCAGATATTTTCATGGGTCTGTGCTTTTTTTAAATGTTGTTGTTGATTTCCTACTAGTATTATATTGTGCATCCTGATCTGGGTGAGGGAATGAGAGAGATGATGGGGGAAAGGAAAATCACCAGTTTTTCTGCACCAGATAGCAAAAAAACCCAAAAAAACAAATAGCTAATGGTTTGAGGAAAAATACATGGGACACAAAAGCGCTCAAATAATAGTCAGTCATTATCAGAACTGTCAGCTGTCATTTATTCGTGTCATTCCAACATCGTACCATTTAAGTTAGATATTTGTGCATGCACACACACTAGCAGGGTACAGGGGACAACGACCTTTATTAGGTTTAAACACAAGAGCAAAGCAGAGCAGTCAGAAAACACCTGGCCATCAGAATGAAACAAGGCCGTCTCTACATGTACACAAAACGTGAGCCAAGTGAACATAAACATTTCAGCAGCAGCAATTAACTATGAAAAACAGAAACAGATTTTGAAAAACATCTTTTTATTTATTTCTTTGAATTGAATGCAAAATTTAAATATTTCTGCCTCAGTGGATAAACTTGATTACTTAATAATGTTAACCAAGGGGGAAAAAGACATGCATTTTCATCAGCTACATATTGTTGTGAAGAACTGCCTGTGATGTGGGATTTAATTTGAATTGACTGTGGAGCTATTGCATAAGAGAAATTAATCTCTGTCATGTGTGGGCATGCGCATATGTGTATGCACGTGCACAAAACATGTTTTTTGAATAGCAATGTAAGTTACACCAAATTTTAAGGAAAATTCACCAATTTTTTTTTATTTCTGCTTTCAACACCATCCAACCAGTGATCCTGAGGGACAAGCTACTGTGTGCAGGGGTGAACCAGCACTTGTCACCATGGATCGTGGACTATCTCAAAGACTGACCACAGTTTGTGAGAACCCAGGACTGTGTGTCTGACACCATCATCTGCAGTATGGGCCCCCCCAGGGAACAGTTCTAGCTCCCTTCCTGTTCATCCTCTACACTGCTCACTTTTCACACAACACACCACACTATAGGGCCTTTTCCACTAGCCCCGCTTAGCCCAACACGTTACGCCTCAGCCCGCATTTGTAGCTTTTTCCACTAGCCCCAGCACCGGTTAGCAGGCGCTATTTTCGTGCCTGATCGAGGGCAGGGTACAACCGTGCTGAGTCGTGCCGAGATGTGACGTCAACAGACTGGTCGCCGCTGATTGGTCAGGTCGTAACGTCACGAAAGCAACCGTCTTCTGATGAATCTACATGACCGCCATTTGCAATATTTCACGGACTAACTCGGTCACGGAGTAAATACGATATTAATACAGACAGCGTTGTAGGTTTTGCGGAAATCTACACCGTGGTCCAACAAAGAGGTGCGGAGTTTTCTCTACTTGGTGGCAGATCCACAGTGAGAAGAGCGACCCGGACCGATACACATGCAGCCCAGCATAGAACCGGACTACGGACAAGCTGAAGACGAACGTGAGAGAACCATCGATGGTGAGTGATTTGTAATAATGTGCATCTGTTCGCTTATTTATCCTGTTGGTGGTAAGCTCACTTTTTTTGAGCCATGCAGCGCCGTCCTGTGCTGGCTAACGAGTGTTAGCTAGTAGCTAACTAGCTAGCTAGTAGCCAACTGCTGATTCACGCTTGTTTTCTCCTAAGTATTCGTTTGTGAGAGCAAAACGATGAAATATGTTAATCCTGGTTAAAGTCCTGGTTTGTGTACGTATTGCACTTTGGTGCTGCGCATTAAATTGTGTGCAATTTAATGCTAGAATGTTTTTCCACATGCCAGGGTTTAGCCTCCCTCAGTGTTTATATTGTGGATATAGGTCAAGTGGACCACAGGAGCCGAAATCTCGACATATTAAAAGTGCTCTTTCAAACCAGTGATTTATAAAGTCATTCATATAATTTTCTAAAGCGTCAGAATAGACCCACACACCTATTCTGTGGATTTTCCATAAAAGGTATTTGAACAGTGTTGTTGTGCTGTTGTAACCCAGCTGAGAAAATGACCCTTTTTCTCAGATTTCATTTGTATTAATGAAAGTGTGTGATTTTATTTTGAAAACCGACTATCTTGGAGAAGAGGAAGTGCGATCCTCGTCATCCAACTTTTGAATTTCCGGTTCATGGTCACGTTGGGTGATCTGGGTCTTTCTATTCATTAAGAGCAATATTAGCCCCGCCTTCCGAGCAAAGTGCTGAGGCGCTATGCTGGAAATCGGTCTTTTAACGATACGAGCGCAGACGAGGGAGGGTGTGAATCGCTTGCGATAAAGTTCTTGTTGAAATTTTTTGAGATGCAGCTTTCTTTTCCCTTCATCTTAATTGCAGTATTCTATTGTAGTACTGTATTTCCTAAATGGCTGGCATAGTGTGAGTCCCACCCACCCACCCACTAAAGACCTTTCAATATCTAAATACTGTTCTTTAAAGTTCTGATGACACGTTTTTGATCTTTTTTTAGCACGTTGTGTAAACCCAAAAGTCATTGTCAATGATCAATATAATATTAACAACCGCGCCTGCATAAACTCGTTATCATCAAAAAACAGCAGCCGCTGACTGGACTGTGGAGCCGACCACCGAATTAAGGGCGGCACCCCCATGACGTAATCGCAGGAACGGACTCCGATGTTGTAGACTGGAATGGCACCAGCTTTGTGGCTCAAAGTTTCTCTGGTTTCTTGTTCTAATTTTATGGCTAAGCCTTCGTGTTGTGTCGCAGGCTTAGATAAAGCGTGTGATGTGTGAAAGACCACATCACACGCTTCAGCTCGAGCCTGCTCTCCTCTGCACTTTTATGCAGGAGTAGCGCAAGGAGGGGAAGGATTAATGGATTTACGTGCAGCTTTGACCTACTTTCTCTGATCGCACGCCAGTCCGTCCCCTCAATCATTATCAACAGGTAATCAACAGGTGATCATGATCATCATCCCGATGATCATGTTTCCTGGTCCTCGCCCAAGTGCTTGTCATCACACCATCACCAGCGGTGCGTTAAAGGCAAACGGCCGCCAAAATGTACATGCACTGCTGGTCAATAGTATTGTCATCTGTGCTGTTAGTCTGCCAGTATTTTCAGTACTGTCATGATGTGTTAGCCACTCCACACGGCCGTGGTTCTCGTGCGTCCTTGAAGCGATGGTGCGCAACCGTGGTGTATGTCTCCTTTCCATGTTTGCTGAGCAATGTCAGCCCTGAACGCCTACTGTTTGTGTTTCTGTGTATTTTTGTAAGTCTTCACCTTTTTGGGAATTGTCTGTCATTCTATATTAAATGTACTGTGGTGAATTCTGCGCTTAAATCCTCGTTATTTCATATGCCCTCTCCCTGCCCTGCATAAGAACGCATGGAGAGGGATGATTTACGCATAAATAATGAGGATTTACACGAGAATTTAAGCGCAGGGTTCACCACAGCACATTTAATATAGAACGATAGACAATTCCCAAAAAGGTGAAGACTTACAAATAATATACAGAAACACAAACAGTAGGCGTTTGGGGCCAACATCGCTCAGCGAACATGGAAAGTGTGGAGGATCAAATAAGGGTCACCAGTGTGGAGGCACGGAATAAGTGCAGGCGGACACGGCGAACTGAAGTTTAAAAGGGTGTTTATGTCACGGGTGGCTCTCGCGAGCCACCATAAGACGCCACACAGTCACCAGAGAGTTTAGTGAGAGTTTTATTAATGGTGAGAATATACAACACAGGCTGCTGAAACAATGACACTCAGTCTTAACATAACAAGAGGCATAGGGCTATACAGCTCACTACGGGTCCAGAGGATGAGACAGTCAAGTACAGACAGACGAGGTTGGTGATAATAATAACACCGGCTGCTAAGGCAGAGACTCACAAAGATCGATACACACCGGGAGGGTTAAGGCTATACAGCACACTTACTAGTCCAGGGGCACGATGGTCAAACCAAGAGCAGACGTGGTAGGAATAAATCCTAAGCATCCGTAGCGTGACAGAGAGTTAACAGACACTGCTGCGCCGATGCAGCCGCCAGCGCGGGTAAAAGTAGCTTGAGTGCTAACGACCACAAATGCAGCACAGCTGTTGAGGATTTGACAGCTGGGCAGAAGCCTCCCCGAGCACTATCACAATAAGAGCTCGGAGAGCTAGAATCATAACGCCGCTGTCAAACCCTGACAAGAATAACCCGAGCACCAAGGCATAGTGCTCGGGTCATGACAGTAGGCCCCCCTCACTTGACGGGCTCTGAACGTGTAGTAACACCTGCCCCCCCTCCCCCCAACCACAGGGCGAGTGGATTGAGGAACAGGCAAGGAAGGAGCCAAACAAAACCTAACAAAACCCTAAATAGAAAAGGAAAAGAATACATCACCTGACATATCCATCCCATTTTCCCCAGAACAATGACGAGAGGAAAAAAAACCAGAGAAAAAAAACAAAACAAAACAAGACATGACTACAATACAAGGGAAAAAACAAAGCAAAAAAAAAGCACCTAACACTGAAAGTTTTTCGCTCCGAGACCACAGACAACCCGTCTAACTCCAGTGTACATAACCTAACCCAAACACACAATGACCCTGGAAACCGAAACAAGAAATAAATGCAAACATGATAACTATGGGAAAAAAAACAAGACGTAAATGCAAACACATGACTATGACCAAGAAAAAAATGCACACTAACACATGGTAACTATGACGGAGAAACAAGAAATAATTGCACACACCTGGAAACTAAGAAACGAGAACACCAAACTATGGCCCCTCAAAAGAAAGGGGAGAACAAAACAAACAGCAAAACTTGACCATAGCCCCTCAAAAGGAAGAGGGGAGGACGAAACAAAAAAACAAAAAAACAAAACAAAAAAAAAAAAAAAACAGACTATGGACTATAAACACACATGAGGCAATCTAAATTGCTAAACATAACTTGACATAACTAAGGACTGTAAACACACATGAGGCAATAAAAAAAAATTGCTTTGCATAACTTGACATGACTATGGCTTTCAAAACACAAGGCAATGAAAATAACTTTACATAACTTGACATGACTAGACAATGGATTTCAAAACACATGAGGCAATCAAAAATTGCTTAACATAACTTGACATGACTTGACTATGGCTTTCAAAACACATGAGGCAATAAAAATTGCTTTACATAACTTGACTATGGATACATGAGGCAATAAAAATTGCTAAACGTAACTTGACATAACCCTGATACCATATGGGCCAAAACAAAAAGATGATCGGCGGAGATCCAACGCCCCCCAGGCAGAGCTCCGGCGACCTCCCTGCCTCCGATGGCCCACGGATAGTCCCACAAAACAGTACATGGCCAGGCGGCCTGCCCCAGTCCCAGGCCCCCAGAAACAAGTCCTCTGGTTTCCGAACCAGGTCACCCAGTAGCAAACACAGTTTATCGGGCGACCAACCCAAGACGCTGAACGCACAAAGCAGTTCCTCGGGTGGCCGACCCGCATCCCATAACCGCCAGGACCGTGGAGGAATAGCATGCAGCCCGCCTAAAGACGACAATACATGAGAGCGCAAGTCTGCCAGACAAACCGTGGGCTGCACGGTGGCGCAGTGGTTTAGCACTGTGGCAGCACAGTTTTACCCTCGGCCGGGGGATCGCGGGGATCATGAGATCGTGGGTTCGATCCCAGCCCCCGACCAACAGTGAGCTGTGTGGAGTTTGCATGTTCTCCCCGTGTTGCGTGGGTTTACTCCGGGATTTCTCCGGTTTCCTCCCGCATACCAAAAACATGTAGGTTTAGGGCGCTCGCGCACGCAGTGACCAGCAGCCGGTGGCTTGTCACCAGACTGCAAACCAAATCTACCTACAGGTACAAATAAGTAACAAAAAAAAAAAAAAAAAAAACCTCCAACGGCCCCCAACTGGTGGCTCCTGAGAGGGGAACAATCAAAAAATTGGACCTCCTCGAATCCTGATTGGGTCGCAGCCGCACCTGCGCTGGACCCCCACTGGACCTCGTCGGACCCCGATTGGGTCACCGCTGCACTCACGTCGGACCCCGATTGGGTCACCGCTGCACCTACGTCGGACCCCGACTGGGTCACAGCCACACCTGAGCTGGACCCCCACTGGACCTCGTCGGACCCCGATTGGGTCGCAGCCACACCTGAGTCGGACCCCGACTGGGTCACCTCAGCCCACGCGTCGGACCCCGACTGGGTCACAGCCACACCTGAGCTGGACCCCCACTGGACCTCGTCGGACCCCGATTGGGTCGCAGCCACACCTGAGTCGGACCCCGACTGGGTCACCTCAGCCCACGCGTCGGACCCCGACTGGGTCACAGCCACACCTGAGCTGGACCCCCACTGGACCTCGTCGGACCCCGATTGGGTCGCAGCCACACCTGAGTCGGACCCCGACTGGGTCACCTTGGCCCACGCGTCGGACCCCGACTGGGTCACCTCGGCGACGACCTCCATCCCCGAACCTGGAACCTCCAGTCCCGTGACCTTGACAGATTCCAGACTAGTAACGCTGTGGAGAAGCTCAGAGAACAAGAGAGGACCGGGATCAGTTCCACCAGCAGCGCCAGAGCCCAGCGAGACGAGGTCGGGTGCAGCAGACGGCTGCCCCTCGCTCGCCTCCCCATGAGGCAGGCAAAAATGCTCTAACACACGATAAAGGAAAACAAGGAAGAGCACTTGCCTGCACTCGGGCTCTGGAGCCGTCCAGGACTTCGTCGATCCAGGTTCAGACAGACGCTCGTCGTCGGGCTCTCACTCGGCTGCGTCGGGTTCCACAGCCGGCCTGATGGTCTCTGCAGCTGGATCCTCTCTCGCTGGCGTCCACGCCAATAACCCGTATGGCATGGGGGCAGAGGACCCTTGACCTGCTGACTCGGGCTGCATCTCTGAGGAACCCTGGGGACGCTCACTCGTCGGCTCTGGCTCCTCACCGCAGTCCGTTCTCCTCCTCTGTCCAACACTAGGCTGCAGGGCCGGGATATCTCCCAGAGCCGCAGGCCTCCCCCTCGTTTGACGGCGTGGGACTGACGCCGAGGACCGCTCCGCAGGAGGAAACACAGAGGCAGCAGGTTCAATATAAATGGCTTCAGCTGGAGAAGGAAACTTGGGGAGCTGTGAACCCCGAGCTTCACCCCCAGGAGTCAGACAAGACAAATCACTATAATGACTAGGAAAGTGAAATTGAACTTGCCTGCCTCCCGAAGGTAAGATGGTGCCAGCTGAAGAGGACGTTGCTCCTTCCCTCGCTCGCTGGATGGTAACATAGGACCCATGGACGGAGCTCACCGGCACAGGACTCAGCTCACTCTCAGCAGCTGGCTGATTGAGGGGGTCATCCCGGCGGCCCGGAACTGGATCCGGAGCAGGAGCTTGCTGAAGACGTGCTCGGCTGCGGCGCCGACGCCTCCGCCAGCCCCCAGATGGTGCGAACTCCAGGACTGGATCGAGGACGGGATCAGGATCCGTAGGCCACGAACAGGAGTGCCTCTTCTCCTGCTTCACGCCGCGTTCCTCCTCCAGCATCAGGAAAATCTCGCGTTGTGCGGCGATATCTTCCCTCCTCGCGTCGACTTCCGGGTGGTCGGCCCAGTGGGAAGGGAGATGACGAAGGACGTCTTCAGCAGCGTCTAGGTACCAGTGTATACTGTGATGGTAGTCCAGCAGGGAAGCGGAGATGAGCATCTCATCCACGACTTCCAGGAAGCCTGTCAGCTCGTGGCTCGGGCTCCCAGCGCGGCCCCTCCGTGACGGCATTCTTCCCGCACACTCAGTACCCAGAAGGGAACAGCAACTGTCCAAAAAAACTCAAAACTCCCTGGTGAATTGCGTCTCGGGTTGGCGTCACCGTAAACGTCGTTTTGGCAGCAGTGTACTGTCACGGGTGGCTCTCGCAAGCCACCATAAGACGCCACACAGTCACCAGAGAGTTTAGTGAGAGTTTTATTAACGATGAGAATATACAACACAGGCTTCTGAAACAATGACACTCAGTCTTAACACAACAAGAGGCATAGGGCTATACAGCTCACTACGGGTCCAGAGGATGAGACAGTCAAGTACAGACAGACGAGGTTGGTGATAATAATAACACCGGCTGCTAAGGCAGAGACTCACAAAGATCGATACACACCGGGAGGGGTAAGGCTATACAGCACACTTACTAGTCCAGGGGCACGATGGTCAAACTAAGAGCAGACGTGGTAGGAATAAATCCTAAACATCCGTAGCGTGACGGAGAGTTAACAGACACTGCTGCGCCGATGCGGCCGCCAGCGCGGGTAAAAGTAGCCTGAGCGCTAATGACCACAAATGCAGCACAGCTGTTGAGGATTTGACAGCTGGGCAGAAGCCTCCCCGAGCACTATCACAATAAGAGCTCAGAGAGCTAGAATCATAACGCCGCTGTCAAACCCTGACAAGAATAACCCGAGCACCAAGGCATAGTGCTCGGGTCATGACAGTTTATTTCATCCTCCATCACGAGGGTTCACCCCAGCGCTGTGGGAGCGCGCTGGAGCGAGCCCTGTGTCTCTAGTCAGCAAACAGGCAATGCGTGTGATCAAAAAGAGAGTATAAGAGAGAGAGCAAGCGATAAACAGTTGACTTATATACCCAGCTAGACAATGCATGCATGGCACATTAGCATCACAGTAAATGGCAGGAAGGCATGGACATTTGCATTGGAGTCACACATATCAATAGCAGGATTACTGGCACCGGAATTAGACAAAGAGAGGCTGCCTATTGATATCAGTCCATACATCTCACTGTTCTGCTAATTGCTCCAACTGAGCGCTCTGCTTGACCCGTAGGCTGTGGGGGTCACCCACACCACTCCCCCCCAGAGGGCTCAGCAGGGGGCTGAGGTGTCGATTGTCTGGCTTTGGAAGCGAGCTGCGGGAAAAGCTCTGTGCAAGCGGAGGTGGAGGGAGGGGGGTGGGGGTAGCAAGTGCCGGCCCGGGACGGTGAAGTTGTCCGGGCCGCGCAAAAATTGCATGTGGATCCATGATGTTGAGGGGCTGTCCCGTTAAACGTGGTGGAGATCCACAGCAGCTGTGAGAAGAAACATTTGTCTCTGACTCCTCTCGTGGCTAAGTCCTGTGAGGATGCGTAGCGGCCATGAAGAAAAACAGGAGCTGAAGCCGTGTGAGGGACTTGGCGTGTTGGCTTTAGGTGCGCGCACAGCCCTAAAGCAATCGGGGACAGCTGACGGCTGAATTCCCATTGTGCGCCGTGGCTGAGACCCATACAAAGTCCTGTGTGCTGCGTGTCTGCTTCAGGTATGTGAGCAGCCCTGAAAGGTCCGAGGATGGCAATCAGCCGTGTTTCTCGGGTGTGTGCAGCGGCGGAGGACGATGGCAGTCTGTGGAGCCGGTATTGTCCCGTGCGTGGTGCGCTGTCCTCGTAACCCCCCGGTGTGCATGCGGGGGTTTGGTGCATGGCAGGTCCGCTGTCGCGAGGCGAGTCAGAGTCAGGGAGCTTGATGGAAATCAGCGTCGTCGGCGCCGATGGTTTTCCCTGTTCGGGCTGTTGCTGTCATTCGCTTGTGCCGGGTCATGGTGCGTTCTGGTCCACGCGCTGCGTTCTCCGTCCAGCCCTGGAGGTCGCCGTCGTGGAGAGGGGACGAGGTGCGTGCGCGCTCGTGTGGATGGGGAGGAGCGGTGAGAGGGAGTAGAAGTTCTTTGTCCCTCGGCCGGTCTCAGCGTGGATGTCCAGATCTCAGGCGAGGGTCGCACAATGACGCTTTCTGCAGCTTTCCCGGTCGTGGATGATCTCCGAGGGAGTTCGCCTGGTGTTGGTTCTGCGTCGAGGTCTCCCGTGTGGCAGAAGGGAGGGCAGTCCATTTGCGTCAGGCAGCTGCGTTCGTTTGTCGTCGGAGTCACCACTGGGGGCTGCGTTCGTTCGTCGTCAGCGTGTTCTTTTCTCCGGACGGGGTCACCAATGTGGAGGATCAAATAAGGGTCACCAGTGGGGAGGCACGGAATAAGTGCAGGCGGACACGGCGAACTGAAGTTTAAAAGGGTGTTTATTTCATCCTCCATCACGAGGGTTCACCCCAGCGCTGTGGGAGCGCGCTGGAGCGAGCCCTGTGTCTCTAGTCAGCAAACAGGCAATGCGTGTGATCAAAAAGAGAGTATAAGAGAGAGAGCAAGCGATATACAGTTGACTTATATACCCAGCTAGACAATGCATGCATGGCACATTAGCATCACAGTAAATGGCAGGAAGGCATAGACATTTGTGTTAGAGTCACACATATCAATAGCAGGATTACTGGCACCGGAATTAGACAAAGAGAGGCTGCCTATTGATATCAGTCCATACATCTCACTGTTCTGCTAATTGCTCCAGCTCAGCGCTCTGCTTGACCCGTAGGCTGTGGGGGTCACCCACAAGAGACGTATTAACCACGGTTGCGCACCAGAGCCGACATCGCTACAAGGGGCGCAGCAGAACCACGGCTGTGTGGAGTGGCTAACACATCGTGATAGTGTTGGCAATATTGGCTGGCTGACAACACGGCAGATGATGCACACAAAATATGAACAGCTGACTGTCACTGAGTCTGACTCGCTAGGCACAATGCCCGCTTGGCACGGTTCAAACCTATCCGGTTTGATGCCCCCAGATTCTTCATTGTCATCCCATTCTTTGGAACTACAGTGATCCCTCGCTACTTCGCGCTTCACCTTTCGCGCCCTCAGTGCATCGCGGATTTTTCAAAAATATTCATCAAAAATTCAAAATTGAGAAATAATGGGCGGGCGCTAGCAGAAGGCAGGGAGACTACATTAGACCATCAGGTGTCAACACGGAGAGCAGCAGAACTCTCTGTTCGCTGTTCTCGTGTTTGCTCGGCTCGGAAATCTCGCAAGCTGATTGGCCGAGACGTTTCACCCCGCAAGCTGATTGGCCGAGATGTTTCACCCACCTCCTCTCCCTGCCAAGCACCCATGAAGGGAAGGAAGACCGCATTCATTGCTTTTTATCGCTCGTGTTACTTAGTCTCGCCGCGTGGAACTTTTTGCTGTTCTCTTGTGCCATTTTGTGCGAAATAGTCTTCCCGTCGAGCCACCACGCCGCCTCCTGCAGCTTCAGCTCTATCGGAAGCTGCCCTCGATGATCCTGCGCCTCCAGCACCTCACGATGAGGTGTCACCTGAGGAGCAGTAAAGCTCTCATTAACCTGTGCAGTAAATCATTTTCATCTTGAGTTACGTATCTTGTTATAAGAATAAAAGAGTTCTAAAAACATATTTATGTACACTTTGTTTACATCTACGTATGTATGTACACGTACACACACACACGTATCATATGAGAGAGTGAGAGAATGAACGTACGTATTATTTATGGATGGCGTCATTAGGGGTGACGCTACTTTGCGGTTTTTCACTTTTCGCGGTCGGTTCTGGAACCCATTAACCGCGATAAGTGAGGGATCACTGTATAATCATCTGAAGATTGAACAACACAAACCAATTCCAGACTACATGTGCTGGAACCATGGTCGATGTTTTCAGCCGCTTCCATCCTGTGTTTACAAAGGGCAGCCAAGCGCTGTGTTCCGTCGATGACGTTACAACATGGCCGGGGTTTTTTCCAGCCACTGATGCAATGGGTGACGTGGCGCTCATGAAAACGTCAGATATTCGCGTAAAAAAAAGCCTGTTTCACTTAGAACTGCACAGACAAACAGACTTCGTCATATTGTATTATGTGTTGAAAAATTAGAGGAAGTCAAGAACGTGTCATCAGAACTTTAACAAAATCATACAACTTGGCCACTAAATTAGTTACAGTGTGGAGCGTGTAAATAACGAGTCGGATTTGGCTCAGACATTTTACTACACGTCTCACACAAGAAGCATAGACAGAATGAATACTCCACAGAGACTCTCCTCTTAAAAAGCATAGCATTCTTCTAGAAGCTTCTCACACACAAAAGGTCACATTGCATTCACTTCCTTAATCCTTTAACATCCTTCCAGAAGTTTCTAACACACAAAAGATCACCCTGCATTCATAATTCACACCTCCCTGTTATCTCCCAGGGAAACTCTGCTCTTTGTTCTTGCCTAAGATGCTATACAATTATGCACTCCCCATGTGTCACCAAAACAGATTACATTAGTCAACACCAAATTTATTGTCTAAGTTTTTTTTAGCTGATTTAGGACAATTTTAATGTGCTGAATCCAAAAATCACATTGGTTTTGCTCAATGAGGTCAACTTTTTGAACTATGGCCACATTTTTTTTACGTTTTTGTTTACATGTACGGGTATTTTAGCTTTATTTTGTGACGTAGGCGAAGTTCACACAAAGAAGAGGAGCAGATGGTTGTGACGAACAGGCTTTATTCAAACACACCCTGAGCACAGACAGGAGGGGAGGTCATCCTCCCAGACTTCCGTTTCAATCATGGTTATACAACACGATACATCTTGCCCTAATCCTGCCTATAAAACACTGCTGGGTCATTATAATGCAGTTATAATGACACAACAGTATAATAACTCAGTAATAATATTTAAGCAAACACACAAAATAACGTCCTCTGTTGCAAAGCATGCTGGGGAAATCCCTGCTCCCCCCTTAACACGGCCCCGACGTTACACTGCCCCCCCCCCCGGACTGGTTTCTGTCCCCAGAAAAATTAAAGTCCAACCCAGAAGTCCAACGCGAATTAGTCCAGGTGTTGGGGCGGCTTCGATGCCGACGACCAGCACATCCAACAGCTTCAGTAGGACTACGCACAATCCCTCCCCTGGCAGCGGTGGGAGTCGTGACTTCCGCTGCCAGGATCTCCCAGGCGGACGCTGTCCCGCGTCCAGGCGTCCAGCCCCTGCCGAGCCTGGGAAAAGACCGGATCTGTCCTGCTCGTTCCGCTGCTGCTGCGTGCCGAGGGCCCCTGTGACGTCACCGCCAGGGGAAGCATCTGCAGGAGGCGGTCTGTCCCCGTCCATGCCACCTCGCTCTAGTTTAACATCGGCGAGGGGCCAGTTTGTTGTGGGGTGGGTGCAGGGCAGTACTATGCGATATACCCTGGTTCTCCGCAGCGGAAACACCATTCCTCACGTCACCGCGGCTGTCTCCTCCGTGGACGCGTCGCTGTGGTCTGCTGTAACTCCTCCTCCTCCCCCTCGCTCTCAGCACGGCGGTTTCCTCCGGTGACCAGTCATTCAGCACGGCAGACAACTCGACCTGGGCCAGGTGGTCATCCAGCAGGTTCTCGCCGTTGTAGCGGGGAATCTTGGCCCTCTGCCGGATGGATGGGACGGTCGCCTCCCAGTCGATCGCCGCTCCTGATCGCCCTGGAATCGCCAGCCTGTCCTGCCCTGAAAAGGGCAGGAAGCGGGGCTGGTTTGCTCTGCTTGGCCCGCTCTGCCTTGAAAAAGGCGGAAGGCAGGGTATGCTGGTCCGTCCATCGCGGCGAGCCACTCTGGGGGTCGGCATCTCAGCTCTGCGCTCTGTTCCCAGCCGAGCGATGAACCGCCCCGGCCGCTGGACCTCCACCCAGGTCCTGGCCACCATCATGCTCCAACCCCACTCCTGACACCAGTGTGACGTAGGCGAGGTTCACACAAAGAGGAGGAGCAGATGGTTGCGACGAACAGGCTTTATTCAAACACACCCTGAGCACAGACAGGAGGGGAGGTTATCCTCCCAGACCTCCGTTTCAATCATGGTTATACAACACATGATACATCTTGCCCTAATCCTGCCTATAAAACACTGCTGGGTCATTATAACGCAGTTATAATGACACAGCAGTATAATAACTCAGTAATAACATTTAAGCAAATACACAAAATAATGTCCTCTGTTGCAAAGCATGCTGGGGAAATCCCTGCTCCCCCCTTAACACGGCCCCAACGTTACAATATGATACAAAATTCTTATTTATTTCTTGAAATTCTCTGAATTTTGAACAATGATGATGTAACATTCAATTTACATGTACTTACCTTTATCAGTGTCTGCTATTCAATTTACAGTACACCTGTACAACTGCTGTACAACTGCTTGTAACTTAGCATAAAAACCTGACCTGATCAAGAGAAACGGATGTCATTTTCAGGTTCAGCGGAGCAAAATTTCTTTAAATCAGTTGAAAAAACAGACAACTTACAAAAAAATTATTTTTGTTATGTTGTGTTATCATTCCCAGTTAATCAACCTCTTTAAAGCAGCATTAACACTTTCACAGTTATTACTTCATTGCATCACATTATTCATATTATTATCTATTGCACATTTCATGTTCTGTTTAAGGTAAGGAAATATTTGTTTTTCCAAGTAACTATTTAATGAAGGAACAATAGAATTACATAGAGACTTCACTTGTTCCCATCTGTAATCAAATAAAACGGCACTGATTGCCTGACTCAGTCCACTATGCCCAGAAATGGAATTATGAATTGCTTGCCTGTCATTTAAGTCCTATTTTGTCTTTCAAATAAGCAGACACATTTTGACTTAAGTGCCTAGTACATGTTAATTTATATGAATTGGGAAATATTAATGCTATTGCATTGACCATGCCTTGTGTAACCCAGCTGAGAAAATGACCCTTTTTCTCAGATTTCATTTGTATTAATGAAAGTGTGTGATTTTATTTTGAAAACCGACTATCTTGGGGAAGAGGAAGTGCAATCCTCGTCACCCAACTTTTAAATTTCCGTTTCATGGTCACGTTGGGTGATCTGGGTCTTTCCATTCGTTAGCGATATTAGCCCCGCCTTCCGAGTAGAGGCAGCAAGCGCGCACTTGGAATTCAGTCTTTCACAATATGAGCGCAGACAAGAGAGGTTGTGAAGCGGTCTGATTCACACAGATACCTCTTCTTGTTGACGGGAGCACGAACGTGAGGGGCATTGTGGCTGTGTCCTTTGCTGTATTCACACTGATTCCTCATCTTGGTTTTTTTTGGTTGCCGACCAAAAACCTTCTGGATCCTGGATTCTCTCTGAATGGAGATGGCGAGCCTGACCCGAGACTGAACCGAGATTGACCTGAGATCTAACCAGGATCTCGATTGAAGAGCATCCCTCCTCCCTCCAGTGCCCAGGATTCAAAGTGGTAACACCCTAGTCGCCGCTTAAGAAAAGGAACCTGAGTCTGGAGATACAAGATATCTTGACTGGTCAAACGACTAACCCGAAAGGACAAACAAACACTGAGCTCAGTAGGACATCTTTGGGGTTTTATTTCATGCCGGCCATTGTTATATTTGTATATTTGTACATTGTTTGTATATTTTGCTCCTTCTATATTTATTAATAACAGACATGAATTGCTCATTTCTTGCCTCCAGCTATTTCATTCCACACTCACTCTAATTCCCTATTGTAACCTTTACGAACCTAGCAACTGGTCTACACTTAATTATTTCCCTTACCTAATTAACATAAGGCAAGGGTTACAATAAGAAGTGGCGAGCCAGCCAGAAGCCCTTTTTTTTCTCTCCCTTACGTTATTTCAAGCCTATACGTACCCAAAATGGATATTGTTGAACGTGAATCTGTGAAAATTCCAAATGCAGTGATAGTGAGTGAAATCGCTGGAGATGAGCAACTTGATGAAGTGACTGAGTTTTTGAAACGGTATGGATCGATTTCAAGAGTCATAAAAGTAACAGATAGTAAGTCTGAGTTTTTCCAGAGTGCTATTTTTGAGTATCACTCGGGTATTGCTTTTGAAACTCTTGACCCATTGCCATGTACTCATGTATCTGATAGTGGAGCCAGCTATATGATACAATCTCTTGCCAGTGTTTATACGCACCGTGTAGGGAGCGAAATGACCAAGTCATTTCTCACTAACATTAAAAACCTAGCGAAGATGAGGGGCAGAGATTTTGCAGATGTCCTGAAATACGTGCTGTTACGGATGTCTGAGGCAATCAAAGAATCTGAAAATGATCAGTCAGAGCAAGTTAAGTTACCTGATAACTTACCTGAAGCTTTCTTAGATGAACCTCAACCTCAGCCTTCTGCAGCTGAGCCCAGTATTCAAGGTGCACAGCCAACTAACCAGTCGAATCACACGGCGAGCACCCCAGCTCAAAGTATGCCCACCATTTCTGCACATGAATTAAATCCCCCAGAAGTGCAACGTGTGGTAGTTGAGCACATTGTAAAAAGGGAAGATTTTTCCGTGCAGCCGTTTTCACAAAAGCTCGGAGCTTTTTCTGGCAAAGACCCCCGACCAACTTATGAGCTAGATTATGGCACTTGGCGCTCCAGTGTAGAATTAATCTTGACTGATTCTGCTATGTCCAAATTGCAGAAGTCCCGAAAGATCATTGAGTCTCTTTTACCCCCAGCAGCTGATGTAGTCAAGTACTTGAACCCCAACAGCTCACCATCATAATACCTTCAGCTGTTAGATTCTGCTTATGGTACAGTTCAAGATGGCGGAGAGCTGTACGCCAGCTTTATTGACACCTTCCAAAACACAGGTGAGAAACCCTCGTCATATCTACAATGTCTTCACATAGCTTTGACTCACACTGTGAAGCGTGGTGGCACTTCAGGCCAGGATTTTGACAGGCTGCTTGTCACGCAGTTTTGTCGAGGTTGTTGGGATGATTCCTTTTTAACTGCACTCCAGTTAAAACAAAAACTAACAAGTCCTCCAACTTTTCCTGATTTGCTTCTCTTGCTACGTACTGAAGAAGACCAAAATGCTGCCAAAACTTTGCGAATGAGACATTTGAGCAGACATCCCACGTGCAAACTGTAGAATGTAGTTCAGATAAAAATGAGGACAAAATCACGTTAAACTCAATTCAAGAACTCTCAAAACAAGTTGCAGAAATTCAAAATCAACTAGTAAAACTAACTGCAAAACCAAAAGCTCAAAACTCAAAAAGTACACCCAGTACAAAGCCAAAAGAGAAACGGAAGCCGAATAAAGTGACAAAGGAACCCACAGAACAAACGGCCAGAACTCGAAGTACCCCACCCAAATCGTGGTACTGTTTCCATTGTGGAGAGGATGGCCACATCAAGCCGAACTGCGAAAACGAACCAAACCCAGCTCTAGTTACTGAAAAGCGTAAGCTGTTTAAAGAGAAACAAAAGAGATGGGGGTCTAGAAATTCCACAGCTAATAAAGACCGGGTTAAACTAAGAACAGTCTCTATTACGGGGCAAATGGAGACTGTAGCCAGATAGTCATGTCCCACTAAGTACAAGCAACGCGCTAGCCTTAAGCAATCTGTTACTAACCCACCTAAGTATAGCCTACCAAAAGGGTTAGTTGGCTCCAAATGCACAGCTGTAGTTAGCATTTCTGATGTTAATGTGCATTGTCTTCTTGACTCAGGGTCACAAGTGACTACAGTCACCGAGTCGTTTTACAAACAGAACTTTCCCGATCAAAACCTTAAACCACTCTATGACCTTTTAGAAGTAGAGGGCGCTGCAGGTCAGCCCGTTCCCTATTTAGCTTATATAGAGATGTGTATTACCTTTCCAAAAGACTTCTTATGCACAGAGATTGACATACCGACCTTAGCTCTCGTCGTTCCAGATGCCAATCCTAATAGTCAGACACCAGTGTTAGTGGGAACAAACACATTTGATGTTCTTTATGGAAAGTATTTAGACATGAAGACTCCTGATCACTTACCTAGCTCTTACGGTTTTAGGACACTGTTGAAAACTCTCAAACTAAGACATACAAAGAACAAAGATGGGAACATTGGATTAGTTACCTTGTCAGCCAAAGCCCCAGCTGTAGTCCCAGCAGGTAAAACTGTAGTTTTAGAGGGGTCTGCCAACGTTCACTGTACCTCAGACACCTGTGCTATAGTGGAACACCCCTCTCAGTCTTCCTTGCCGGGTGGCCTTTGTGTTAAAACTTGCCTGATAACACTTCCTTCCTGAGCTCCATACAAAGTGCCTGTAATGATTACGAATGAAACAGAGCAAGATGTCACAATGCCATCCACGTGTGTCATAGCAGAACTGGGAGCTTTCCATTGTATCCTGTCCCAGCACAATGTCGTCAGCGCAAATGAGTCGGCCGCAAACAAGACACAACTGAGTTTCAACTTTGGTGATTCACCGATTCCACAGGAGTGGAAAGAGCGAATAACCAAACAACTAAATGACATCCCGGAAGTATTCGCTTTCCATGATTTGGACTTTGGGTGTATGAGCAAAGTGAAACACTCCATCAGTCTTCATGATCCGACTCCCTTTAAGCACCGTGCACACCCTATACATCCCCAAGACCTTGAGGCAGTGCGTAAACACCTTCAAGAGCTGCTCGCTGCAGGTGTGATAAGAAAGTCCCAGTCTCCCTACTCGTCCCCCATTGTTGTGGTGAGGAAACAAAACAATGATGTGCGTCTATGTATAGACTTTCGCAAACTCAATTTGCAAACAAGAAAGGACTCTTACGCTCTCCCAAATCTAGAGGAGACATTCTCAGCGCTCACAGGGTCCAAGTGGTTTACAGTCCTCGATCTTAAGTCTGGATATTACCAGACTGAGGTAGAAGAAGCAGACAAAGAAAAGACTGCTTTTGTAACACCCCTTGGATTCTGGGAGTTCAACCGCATGCTGCAGGGCATAACCAACGCCCCAAGCACCTTTCAGCGGCTCATGGAGCGCTGCGTCGGTGACATGAACTTAAATGAGGTGCTAGTCTTTCTAGATGATCTCATCATCTTTTCAAATAGTTTGGAAGAACATGAACGGCGACTCATGCGGGTACTCCATCGTCTTAAAGAGTACGGGCTAAAGTTATCACCAGAAAAATGTAAATTTTTTCAAACAACAGTCCGGTACCTAGGTCATGTAGTCTCCGAAAACAGTGTCGAGACAGATCCCGAAAAGATTCAGGCCCTTAAGACTTGGCCACGGCCTAAGAATCTCACGGAACTGAGATCTAACACAGTGCAATCTCAGTGCAATCTCAGTGCAATCTCAATTGCTGACGCAATCCCAGACTTGTATGTCTTGGAGCAAGACAATGGCTTACCCACTATCCCTGTCTTGTCTCAAACAGAAATCAAAGACAAAGAGCGGACTCGACACTCAGACAAGTTATTGAACAAATCGAATGTGGCCAAACACCCCCACCGACTGCTAGAGAAGAACTCCCAGATCTCCCTCTTTTGCTCAGAGAACTCCATAGGTTGGAGATGTACAATGAAGTGTTGTACAGAAAAAGACAAATTGGAGACCAAGTGACCCACCAGCTCGTTCTTCCCGAGGAGCTCAGAGCTCCTGTACTCCAAAGTCTGCACAATGACATGGGCCACTTAGGTATTGACAGAACCCTTGATCTGGTCCGAACACAATTCTATTGGCCACGTATGGCAACAGATGTCAAGAAAAAGGTAAAAACATGTGATCGGTGCATATGAAGGAAGAGTCCTCCTGAAAAAGCGGCTAGCCTGGTCAACATAACCACCACACGACCTTTAGAGCTAGTCTGCATGGACTTCCTCAGTCTGAAACCGGACAGTAGCAATACCAGCAATATTCTCATAATAACTGATCATTTTACTAAATTTGCCCTTGCGTTGCCTACCTCAAATCAAAGGTCCAAAACGGTTGCCAGGTGCTTGTGGGATCAATTCATCGTTCACTACGGTATACCTGAGCGCCTGCACAGCGATCAGGGTCCAGATTTTGAGGCTAAACTAATAAAAGACCTTTGTGAGATCTCAGGCATAAAGGAAATAAGAACAACCCCATGCCACCCCAGGGGTAACCCTACTGAAAGATTCAACCGAACGCTACTGAGTATGTTAGGAACGCTTGAGTCCAAACAAAAGTCCCACTGGAAAGACTATGTTATGCCGTTAGTACATGCATACAACTGCACACGCAGTGATGTAACCCGGTTTACTCCCTATGAATTAATGTTTGGTAGAAAACCCAGATTGGTAGTTGATCTAGCGTTCGGACTTCCTCTCAACAAAGATCAGAAAGTTACTCACTTGCAATACGTTGAAAATCTCAAGAAAAGGCTCGAAGAAAGCTACAAGTTAGCTTCACAAAATGCGCAAAAGATTGCAGACAAGAACAAGGCCAGGTTTGACCGCAAAATCACTGTTTCCGAACTTGAACCTGGGGATAAGGGTTTTTGTTAGAAATGTGAGACTGCGTGGAAAAAATAAGCTTGCTGATAAATGGGAGGCCGATATTCATGTGGTAGTCAAATGTGCAGGTAATTTACCTGTTAACACGGTTAAGCCCGAGTCAAAGCAAGGTCCCTCAAGAACTTTACACAGAGACCTTTTGCTTCCCTGCAGTTTCCTCCCTGTTGCCACAGCAGAAACACCTGAACCAGAGCCTATTCACCGCCCTAAGACACGCCAAACAACTGTTGCAGAGAACAATGATCACGAAGAGTTAACCGAAATTGAAAATGAATTTTTGATTCCGTGGGTTGAGGATTCCCCATGTGGAGAGATAACCAGATTTACTACTGTACATGATTATCCAAAACCTTTGCAAACACCGGAAATGACAAACCCACCTGGTTGTGATTTACCTGAGACCACTGTCAATGCAGAACCGGATAGGGAGCATAATGCAATTGAGATTGAACCTTCCTGTAATTCGCCTGTGGAAATGATACCGGAAGGAGACAATACTGAGAATGACAAACCTGTGGAAAATGGAACAGCAACAATACTAGAGGAACCTTCTGACAATTCAGTTGAGGGGCAAGAACACCAATCGAATGATTTGCCTGATGAAATGGACAAAAATGATCACATTGCAATTCAACCAATACGACGATCTGAAAGAATCAGACAACTCCCAAAAAGACTAGAGTATCCTGAATTAGGAAATCCTCTAGTGACTGTTGTTAAGTCCCTTTTTCAAGGTTTGAATACAGCTTTCTCAGAGTTTCTAAATACTGACGATGGACAGTCTTGGTTACACATGCAACGGGACGTGCATGATATTTAGCAGGGGAGTGTGTAACCCAGCTGAGAAAATGACCCTTTTTCTCAGATTTCATTTGTATTAATGAAAGTGTGTGATTTTATTTTGAAAACCGACTATCTTGGGGAAGAGGAAGTGCGATCCTCGTCATCCAACTTTTAAATTTCCGTTTCATGGTCACGTTGGGTGATCTGGGTCTTTCCATTCGTTAAGAGCGATATTAGCCCCGCCTTCCGAGTAGAGGCAGCAAGCGCGCACTCGGAATTCAGTCTTTCACGATATGAGCGCGGACAAGAGAGGTTGTGAAGCGGTCTGATTCACACAGATACCTCTTCTTGTTGACGGGAGCACGAGCGTGAGGGGCATTGTGGCTGTGTCCTTTGCTGTATTCACACTGATACCTCATCTTGGGGGTTTTTTGGTTGCTGACCAAAAACCTTCTGGATCCTGGATTCTCTCCAAATGGAGATGGCGAGCCTGACCCGAGACTGAACCGAGATTGACCTGAGATCTAACCAGGATCTCGATTGAAGAGCATCCCTCCTCCCTCCAGTGCCCAGGATTCAAAGTGGTAACACCCTAGTCGCCGCTTAAGAAAAGGAACCTGAGTCTGGAGATACAAGATATCTTGACTGGTCAAACGACTAACCCGAAAGGACAAACAAACACTGAGCTCAGTAGGACATCTTTGGGGTTTTATTTCATGCCGGCCGTTGTTATATTTGTATATTTGTACATTGTTTGTATATTTTGCTCCTTCTATATTTATTAATAACAGACATGAATTGCTCATTTCTTGCCTCCAGCTATTTCATTCCACACTCACTCTAATTCCCTATTGTAACCCTTACGAACCTAGCAACTGGTCTACACTTAATTATTTCCCTTACCTAATTAACTTAAGGCAAGGGTTACACTTGCTCATAGTCAGTACCAACAATGGGTGGCTCACAATCACTCAAAACTCCTACAAGGCGGGAAAAAAATGTCTGATAATTGAGTGAATCAGAATTTCCATGTAAAAAAATTGGGACAAAGATAACAGGGTGCTCTTCATTTGACCTTCTCGTAACAGCAAAATGTTTACAAACTGAGGACAATACATAATCTCAGAATGTTACTGACCAGAGCAAAAGCTCCCTAAAAACTGACGTCATTGTTTGGGTGATGCACTTCAGCAAAGAGCAAAACAGAGAATAACTTTTTAAAAAGTTTAATTCAAATCACAGTCAGTGAGCTGTACAGGAATGGAGTTTTATTAGCAATTGCTGGATTAGAAAATTGTCCTTTGATAAAACACCACAATAAAACAGGCAACAACAAAATCATGCAGCAAACCAAAGATTAAAAAGCAAAATGAAAAGAAACAGCAAACTCAATTAAGAAACTGGTAAAATGAATGAAACTCCAGAGTAGAGCCAAATAAAAGAAAAAAAAGGATAAATTTTCTATTAAATTAATCCAGCATTCAACATCTACAACTCTACATAACTAATGCTCCTGACTGAATAAAACAAAACACAAAAAATTACTTTTTCCTGGTACTAAAACAACTAAAAAGGCCGGCTAACAAGCCAGTTCAACCTGAACACAAATAAAAAGGCCTGTACATCACTGTCAAAGAGCCCATAAAAACTGCAAGGCAATATCTCTCTGCATCATTTTTGTTTTAACAGTCAATTCCTCAGTTAGTGTATTAATCACAAAAACAGTCAAAATCCATCACCAACAGGTACCATTTCCACCTCCAGAGTTCTGAGACCCACATCTCTTCTGTTGTCTGATGCTGGATTGTGGGTCATAATTAATTGCGGGTGCAGCAGTCATTAACTCATGGCAAACTCAGAGACACACAGAAAGAAAAAGAAATAGGTCAGTATCAGCCGTTACAATCCAGCTTCATCCATATGAAGTTCTGTGTCTGCAGTGTAAGTGTGGAGAAGGAGAGCTGCAGCCAAACTGGCAGAAAGGAGTGAAACCCTGCAGGCAGCCTGTCAGCCTGAGTTCAGGGTAACAAAAACACAGCTAACTGGGATTTGTAGATCATCTTCTTCTTTTAGATTTGATTGGCAGTTGGCAACCAGCTTACAGGTGCGTTGCCGCCACGTACTTCACTCTATATCATCACTCTATCTCACGTGGTACAAATGTAAAAAAAAAAAAAAAAAAAAAAAAAAATCTCCGCATTTGTAGATCTGTCTACACATTTGCAGATCCAGACCATGACACACACCAAATGTGTTGCAAAAGTCACATGTACTTTGACAGCCAATTGAGACACGGCTGTGGTCTTTTCAAGCCATTTTTAACAAAGTACACAAATACAAAATCTTTTTACACATTTCTCGATCTTTTTACATATTTGTGAATCTGTGTACACATTTGCAAATATTTTTTACACATTTGTGGATCAGTGCACGCATTTGTGGAACTTTGCACACATGTGTAGATCTGTAGCACGCATTTGTGGAACTTAGTACGCATTTGTAGATCAGTCCACACATTTGTGGATCTCTGCACACATTTGTGGAACTTTGCACGCATTTGCAAATATTTTTTATACATTTGTGGAACTGTGCATGCATTTGTGGAACTGTGCATATGCTTACAAATAGTTTTGCAACAATAATAGCTCCATATGGTGCAAAAATGCACAGTGTAGACACCCACCACATCCAGCAGATGTCATCCATACCTCCTTCCAACCAACAAAATTCAAAACATAAACAACATGCCCACACAGCATATATAACCCCTAAATCCTGCAGACAAGGCAAAGTAAAAGAAAAACAGTATTCAACCCTAAACCAGGCAATCATATAAATACACTGAAATCCAGGTCCTCATTCAGGCCTAGATATTTAGTAGCTTGTAATTTGTAAATTCAATGTGTTTCCCGTTGATTAAATAGTCTTTGTATGCTGCCTTTTCATGCAGATAGTGGAATATGATCAATCCCACAGACCTGTAAGGTAGATGGGTCACTGTTATGATGCTCCAAGTAGTCTTGCCATGGGATAGTTCATGTTGCCCATATGGATTGCATATTTGTGTTCTGCCAGTCTGTCCTGTATGCGTCATTTGCTTCTTCCTATAGAGAAAATTTTACACATGGGACATTCCAGTCTATAGATAACAAACATAGTTTTGCAATTTATGAAATGATTAATAGTCAGTTGCTTTTGGGATACAACATCATAAAATAAAGTTGGTTTGTGTTACATTTGTACAATGATTACAATGTTGGCATTTGTAAAATCCTTTTGGCCTGGAGCCCAGCCATGTTTGATGTCCATCTGGTTTCAGATAACTATGGACCAGTTTATCTTGTAGAGTTGGACATCTTCTAAAACTAAACAGAGGTGGTTCAGGGAAAATCTGGTTAAGCAGATCATCACTTTAAATAATACCCCACTTTTTTCTTAGAATTTTCTTGATTAGTTTATTGATTTATTTGTCAGGGACCATGTACAGAAAAAGAATTAAACACAGAGTAAAGATGCTCTGTACCAGATTACAGTGTTCTCACTAATTTCCATCTGTAGTCCCTGAGGCAGGCAGAAAGATATTAAAAGAAAAACAGCACATACAGAAAGCAATTCCGGTCAGATCACTTGTGTGGAGGAGTTACCGATGTGCACCTAAAACAATGCACAACCGATTATGAGGCAAGGACTGAAAAAGTACAAAATCAAGCGTTTCACTTCATTTTCATCAGAACTTATCAGTATAAAGAGAGTCTCTTCCGTTTATACTAAAATATTTTTACAAGAGGTATGTGTGCATGCAGGCACCATTCTGCAACTTAACACAATAAAAAGCATAAAATCAACCTAGAATCTTGAAATTTTCATTAAAATTTGTCTTCATAACATTCCATATTACTTATTATAACTTATAATGTTCCCTCTTACTTCTATAATAACAATAAATACAACAAACAATTATTTGGATGTCCAATTATCACAATGCTGCAAGCAAGGCTTGACTTTAACACTGGCCAACCGGCCAGTGACTGGTGGATTTCAGCAGTGGCTGGTAAGACAGCGATCGAATCTCATTCTCCTCCCTTGCAGACTTGTGTCATATCCGGCTCTAGGGAGCCGGGCAATCAGAGCCAGGGACAAGCCAGTGAGTCGTGATATTTTATTCAGGGTAAAGGGGAAGGGATGAGGAGAGCACAGATACTCATGCAGACGTACACTCACAGGTTGCACAGTGCAGAGGTAAGCAGCTCGTACCGGACGTGGGGGTAACAAGACGTACATACTCACAGCGGGATACAAACACAGGAATGCTGCAAGAGGAGTATAAGCTGACACCAGACGAAGGGGCTTCAGCTTAGCAATGTGTTTATGTCGCTGTCACAACGGCCCTCACGGACCGTCACAAGACGCCTCAGTCACCAGTGAGTTTGCAGTGGTAATTTATTGTGGATAAGGATGAACACACACAGAACACATACAGCGGCTGAGTGAAGTCTGAGCCGGGGAACACCCGATGCGCCAGACGACAACGTTAATGATGAGCTAGGCAAACAGGAACATACCTGAGCATATAGGAGCACCATCAAAACGTAGCAGGGTATAACAGATGATCGTAACCGATGATCATAACGGGAGAACATAACAGGATACAACAGAGACTGCCGCGCTGGAGGACATTTAGCACCCGCTTATATCTCTGGCGGCTAATGACCCCAACGCGGCACAGCTGCTGCTAATGACAGCAGAGCAGCAGCTGACTTTGACAGCAGGGAGCTCCCCCGGGCGCCTTCACAATAAGAGCCCGAGGAGCTGGAAGGAACCCTCAGCTGCCAAAGCCAGGGAACAAAAAGATATGAGACCCGAGTGTGGCCAGAACCGACACTCGGGTTATGACAGTATCTCCCCCTCAAGGCCGAGCTCTGAGCGGCCAGAGTAACACCCAAGCCCCCCCCCCCACCCCCCTAGGGTGGGTGGATGGGGTGCTGGCAGGAGGGAGAGAGACAAACAACCAACAAGGCTATAGAAAAAAAACCCACAATCCCGGGTAACAAGAACAAAACCACAATAAGTACAAAATAGGCAACACACCCTTGGGCAAACAGAGTGACACAAAACAATCCCCCCCCCCACAAACACCCCAACAGTCCCACAGACGAGATCAGGAACCCGGAAAGGGCGCAGTCCAGGCCCGGAGGGATGGGGCAGAAGGTTCGGGGGGTTCATCCGGCAACAAGAGGCCACAGAACAGGGAGGGGAAAAGAGGACAGTTCGGGCGGCCTACCCCAGTCCCATGCTCGGGGGAAGAGAGTTTCAGGCGGCCGGAGCAGGTCGCCGCACAGGAAGATAAACAGGTCGGGGGGCCGGCCCAGAGAACCAAACCAACGAGACAGCCCTTCAGGCGGCCGCCCCGCAACACCAGCCCACCAGAACCGTTGGGAGGAAGCAGCCGGTGATCCCGCAGAAAAAGGGGGGAGATGAGGGGAAACCGGGCGGAGCGTTCGGGACCCCAACGGCCCCAGGTGGAGATGGGTAGTGCTCCTCAGGGAGACGAGGAGGATGACTGTGGAGATGAAGAAAACGAGCCTGTCCAGCATCCGGTGGCCGGGGATCTGCAGCTCCCTCACCGAACCTAGGACCTGCTGGTGCAGCACCCACGGTGGACCCCGATTGGGCCTCCGGAACCAAACCCACGGTGGACCCCGATTGGGCCTCCGGAACCAAACCCACGGTGGACCCGGTCGGCGTGGCACCAGACTCGACCTCCAACCTCGAAACCGGAACCTCTGGCGCAGCAGGCGAGAGCAGCCCCTCGCCGGCGACCCTGGGAGAAGACTCACACAAGAAAGAAAACCCGGGATCAGGATCACCGGCAGCGCCAGAACCCGGCGAGATAAGCTCGGACGCAGCGGGCGGCTGCACCCGGCTCATCTCCCCTTGAGACAGGCAAAAGTGCTCTAAAAGGTGAAAAAGAAAGATAAAACAGAGCACTTGCCTGAGCTCGGGTTCTGACGCCGTCCAGGACTGCGATGATCCGGGCTCAGAAGTCAGGAGGTCGTCCTCAGGCTCCCACTCAGCTGCGTCGGGCTCCGCAGCTGGCATGATGGTGCGTGCAGCTAGAGAGTCCTCCGGCACCGATGTCCACGCCTGTGGCCCGCACAGCGTGGTGGCAGGAGAATCTCGCCCTGCTGGACTGGACCGCTCCTCCGTGGAACCCCGGGGACGCTTCTTCATCGGCGATGGCTCCACGCTGCAGTCCGCTCTCCTCCTCCGCCCATGGCGTGGCTGCAGAACCGGAACCAGGCTCTCCAGAACCGCAGGCCCCCTCCTCATCCAGCGACGTTGGCCTGACGTCGAGGACCGCTCAGCGGAGGGAGACACAGAGGAAGCAGGGTTAATATTTTCATCCACAGCGGGTGGAGGGAGCTCAGGGGGCTGCATACCCCAAACTCCACCCCTAGGAGTCAGACAAGGCAAAACAATGTCAAAAGAAGAGAAATTATCATGCACTTGCCTTTCCCCTAAGGGTAAGATAGTCTCCGCTGTGGGGGACGTCATTCCTTCCTTTCCCCGCTGGATGGCGACAGAGGGCCCTCTGGGAAGACGAGATGAGGCCACTCGAGGCGGATCCGGGATGAAGCTCGCCGAAACGGAGCTCTCGTGACACACAGCAGCCAGGATAGGCGACGAGGAGGAGGGGGCGACAGCCGGGGTCAGTCGGGCATGGAGCGCTGACGGGACAGCAGGCGAGGGCCCGGGAGAAGACGAGGCTGCGGGGATTCCCCTCTGATGAGGCGCAGGAGTGACAGCTGTGTGGGGGGTTGAGCCCTTGCGGCGACCCGGAACAGCATCCAGACGGGGGTCTAGCCGAGGTTGGAAGCCGGATTGACGACGGTTCCTTGTAGGGGGTGAGGCGAAGGTGAGGTCCGGAAATCGCCGTTCCTGAGCAGAAACGGCGGCAAGCAAGTCAGCAAACTCAGGAAACTCACGCAGCGCTGGATTCCTCTCCACCAGTCTGACCGCCGCCACCACATGCTTCATACACGCTGGAGGATTTTTAGCGGAGCAAGCAGCAGCCACCCGGTCCCAGATCTTTTCTGCTGTCATCTGCAGCTTCTCTGGGGGAATCCCGAGTGACGACATGCCCGATGGGAAAAGACCTCCGGGTGGTGCGAACTCCCGGGCCGGAACGGAGGCAGGAGCGGGATCCCGAAGCGAGGGGCGACGTCTCCTCCGCTTCAGCTTCCTGCCAGGATTTCCCTCCAGCCCTCGGAGTCTCTCACGCTGGGTGGCGATGTCATCTCTCCTCACGCTTACCTCTGGATGATCGGTGAAGCGGGGAAGAGAATCCAGAATCTCCTCGGCTAGGTCCAGGTATCTACAAATGTCGCTGGGAGCGTCCAACAGCGTAGCGGTGAAGATGGTGTAGTCCACCTCCTTCAGAACCTCCGCTTGCTGCCTGCCAAGGCGCCAACAATGGCCCCTGGATGACGACATACTCCCCGCTGCAGACACTCAGACAGGTAGGAATTAACAGTCCACTACTGCAAACTGCACGGTGAATGGCGTCTCGAAACAACGCCTCCTCTCCGGGCGTTAGGCGGCAGTCTACTGTCACAACGGCCCTCACGGACCGTCACAAGACGCCTCAGTCACCAGTGAGTTTGCAGTGGTAATTTATTGTGGATAAGGATGAACACACACAGAACACATACAGCGGCTGAGTGAAGTCTGAGCCGGGGAACACCCGATGCGCCAGACGACAACGTTAATGATGAGCTAGGCAAACAGGAACATACCTGAGCATATAGGAGCACCATCAAAACATAGCAGGGTATAACAGATGATCGTAACCGATGATCATAACGGGAGAACATAACAGGATACAACAGAGACTGCCGCGCTGGAGGACATTTAGCACCCGCTTATATCTCTGGCGGCTAATGACCCCAACGCAGCACAGCTGCTGCTAATGACAGCAGAGCAGCAGCTGACTTTGACAGCAGGGAGCTCCCCCGGGCGCCTTCACAATAAGAGCCCGAGGAGCTGGAAGGAACCCTCAGCTGCCAAAGCCAGGGAACAAAAAGATATGAGACCCGAGTGTGGCCAGAACCGACACTCGGGTTATGACAGTCGCAGCCCCGAGTCATCGAGGCTGCTCCTATTTATCCTCATTGGCAGCGCCCCAGCTGATGAAGACTAATTGGCCCCAGCCGTCCATAATGCTGCCAGCTGGGGGCCAGCTGAGACGCTGCTCAATGGGAAGCAGGGATGAGGGGAAAACATGGGCTGAGTGCCGAGACGGCATCTCAACCCATGGTGACAGAGCCCCCCCCTCAAGGTCGGGCTCCTGAACGACCAGGAACATCCCAGCCCCCCCCCCCCCCCCACCTAGGGTGGGAGGAAGGGAGGCGGACCGGAGGGGAGGAAGCCAAGGGAAGGACAACACCAATGGGGCAATGTAGGGTAGCGGGAAAGAAAAACCCAAATACAATACTGACAAAACAGAATAATTAACCCAGGTACAGATGGGGAGAAGAACTGGGTCAGCACGCCGGTTACATACTACCCAGAGAGTACCAACCATGCGTGACCCAGAGCAAGGAAAAAAGAACCACCAAAAAGGTACAGGGCAAAAATGCTGAGTACGGTTAAATAAAGGGGAACCTATACACAGCGCTAATTTAAGTACATACACACAGTCACCAAGAAAAGTGAGGGTGACTGGAACAAATGACAATTATAGAGCATGGTGTTACGGAAAACAAGGCACATGACTCTATAATGAACCAACAGGACAAAAAAGAAATACTGAGTGCAGGCAAAGAAAAACCCACACACACGAATATATAAATACCCAGTCACCTAAAGAAATGAAAGTGACTGGAATAAATGGATAACTGCAGAGCATGGTGTTACGGAAAACAAAACATAACTCTACAATACAAAAAACGAGGCTAAAAACATGGCACAAAAAGTAAAATGCTGAGCATGAGCGATGGAAAACACAGCACTATAAAAACGAATCCACCAACAGGACAAAACATTACACCCGAGTGACCTTAATAACAAAAGAAAAAGTGACACCCGAGGTGAATGGCAGGCAGAGTCCAAAAATGGCCGAGATGGCTCCGGAGATCTCCCCGCCCATTGTCCAGCTGGCGAATCAGGGAAAGAGAAGTGTTCGGACGGCGAACTCTGGACCCAGATCCCAGGAATCCAGTCCACCGGCAGCCGAACCAGGCTGCCCAGAGGGAAACAGACCAGTGGGGGAACCAGATCACCGAACCGAAAGTTCTGTGGGTCGGGTCGTCGACCCGCATCACTCAACCACCAGGACCGTTGAGACGGGCGAAGGATCAGAGCGGATCCCGGTGGAAGAGGCTCAGGGGAGAGCCGATGACGAGGGCGGCGGGCGTCAGGCCGCAGGAAAACGGCCACCTCCTCACCGGACCTGGACAATACTGGGGCAGCACCCACGTCGGACCCCGATCGGGCCTCAGGCGAACCCACGTTGGACCCCGACTGGGTCTCGGGCGAACCCACGTTGAATACTGGACCAGAACCGACCTCCAACGTTGAACCCGGACCCTCCAGCACCACGAGGAACAGCAACTCCTTGCCAGTGACCCTGGAAGAAGGCTCAGAAGAGAAAACAGAACCGGGATCAGGATCACCGGCAGCGCCAGAACCCGGCGAGACGAGTTCAGACGCAGCGGACGGCTGCACCCGGCTCGTCTCCCCTGGAGATAGGCTGAAGTGCTCGGGGATAAAAAGAGAGAAAAGAAAGGAGAGCACTCGCCTGATCTCGGGTTCTGACGCCGTCCAGGACTGCGAAGATCCAGGATCCGTCGTCAGGAGGTCGTTGTCAGGCTCCCATCTAGCCGCGTCGGGCCCCGCAGCCAGCACGATGGTCAGCGCAGCTTGAGATCCCTCCAGCTCAGGTAACCCCGCCGACGATCCACTCGGCGTGAAGCCAGAAGAATCTCGTCCCGCCGGACCGAACCGCTCCTCCGTGGAGACCCGGGGACGCTCAGTCGTCGGCGTAGACTCCACGCAGCAGTCAGTCCCCCCTCCTCCGTCCGCAATGTAGCTGCGGAACTAACAGGCCCTCTCCATATCCCACCACGTTGACCCGGAGCCGGGGACCGCTCGGCGGAGAGAGACACAGAGGATGCGGGATTAGGCATACAGGTTACAGCAGGTGGGGAGAGTTCAGGGAGCTGCGAACCCTGAACTTCTCCTCCAGGGATGTGACAGAGCAAATCATTAAGCAGGTGTGAAAAAACAATGACTTGCCTGCCCCCTGGAGGTTGAGTATCGCCTGCTGTAGTGGATTCTGCTTCTTCCTCTCCCCGCCCGGCGATAACGGAGGACCCCCCGGGAATTCGTCTGAGGGTCGCTCGCGTTGTCTCCAGCAGAGAGCTCACCAGGCCGGGATTCCAGGCACACACAGCGGTCAGGAAGCGCGTCGAGGAGGAGGGGGAAACAGCCGGGGTGAGCCAGCCCGAATGTCCAGGAATGACAGCGGGGGGGAACGAGGTTCAGGGGACGAGGCTGTAGAATCTCCACACTGACGAGGCGAAGGGATGACAGCTGCGTGGGAGGAACGGTCCTGACGATGACCCAGAACTGGATCCGGACGAGGTTCGTGCAGAGGTGACTCGGCGATGTGATGACGACTACTCCCAGGGGACGAAGCGAGGGGGGAAACCCAGGATTCGCCGCTCCAGATCGGAGATCGAGACGAGGAAGGCGTCGAGCACGGGAAAGCTTCGTAGCCCTGAAGTCCTCACCATCAATCTCACTGCCGCCGCCACATGCCTGAAGGTGGTGACAGGAAACACAGTAGAGCTCGCGACAGCCACTCGACCCCGGACATAACTGCTGTCAGCTGCGGCTCCTTGAAGGGAATCCCGAGTGACGTGGCGCAGGTCGGGGGAAGTCCTCTGGTTGGCGCGAACTCCCGGACTGGAATGGCGGCAGGAACGGGACTCCGAAGCGGGGAAAGACGTCGCCCCCTTCGACTCCCTGCCGGGATTTCCATCCACCCCGTGGAGCTTCTCTCGCTGTGTACCTGCAGCGTCTATCCTGGCACTGTCCTCCAGATGGTACAGAGAGTGAGGGTGACAGTCCAGGAGTTCCTCAGCACGGCCCGGATGCCAGCGTCTCGCGTTGGAGGCGTCGTGCAGGGTGAAGAACGTCCCGTCGACAGCCTCCGAGATGGACCTCAGCTCGTCGCCCTGGCGCCGGAAGTGACTCCTGGGAAACGGCATGCTAGCAGCGCTGACACCCGGACAGAAAGGTACATTTCCACAGCGACTCACGGCCGCCGGCAACTCTTCTGGCTGCGACATACTGTCATATCCGGCTCTAGGGAGCCGGGCAATCAGAGCCAGGGACAAGCCAGTGAGTCGTGATATTTTATTCAGGGTAAAGGGGAAGGGATGAGGAGAGCACAGATACTCATGCAGACGTACACTCACAGGTTGCACAGCGCAGAGGTAAGCAGCTCGTACCGGACGTGGGGGTAACAAGACGTACATACTCACAGCGGGATACAAACACAGGAATGCTGCAAGAGGAGTATAAGCTGACACCAGACGAAGGGGCTTCAGCTTAGCAATGTGTTTATGTCGCAGCCCCGAGTCATCGAGGCTGCTCCTATTTATCCTCATTGGCAGCGCCCCAGCTGATGAAGACTAATTGGCCCCAGCCGTCCATAATGCTGCCAGCTGGGGGCCAGCTGAGACGCTGCTCAATGGGAAGCAGGGATGAGGGAAAACATGGGCTGAGTGCCGAGACGGCATCTCAACCCATGGTGACAACTTGTTGACTTTCAGCACATTCACGTTAAATGACTGAGGGTTTAGGGCTGTCCCGATCTGTAATCAAGAAGTAGCTGACTGTTCCCTCACTGACTTTATGAGCCCTTAAATGACCCTTTCTCTAAGTCAAAATGCTATGCTGATTTAAGGTAAGGGAATTACCCACAGTTCAGAGCGCCATGTCGGGGTTTCTCAAGGGAAAGCTCCTGATTGGTCACCTGTTCATCACTGACCACCCCTTCACCCCTGTTCCACTCCCCCCCCCCCCCAAAAAAAATACTGCCTTGACAAGAATTTAAGATCTTTGCCAAAATAAAAATATATGACGCAAAGACTTCGAGTTTATTCTGCATTACATCCCATTTAAGCAGTTTAATTACATTTTGGTTAATTATGCAATTTGAAAAAAAGATGATTTGCAGTTGTAATCAGTTAAATTGTGGGGGCACAGTTTGGGGGTTTGCTCACACACAGAAGGCAGGGGGAAGGGGAGAGTAATGGACTGAAGGAGGACGTATCAAATGGGACTGTTTGTGGCGGGTTGATTCAACCCCCCCACAACACACAGGACAGTCAGCTCTCTTCTCTTGGTTTTTCCCGCTGCACTACTGAGATGTAATGTGCCATGCATGTATTGTGATGTAATGTGCCATTCATGTATCGTGATGTAATGTGCCATTCATGTATAGTGTTCATGCGTCCTGTCCTTACTGTGACCTAGAGACTGAGATCAATATGTAGATGTGCCTTGTAACCTCTTTGTCCTGCACCTGGAGCAGAGGCTAGCAAATCTGCCTATTGTTATGTAGGTCTCTCAAATGCAAATGTCTCATGCCTGTTCTGCAGTCCCTTTGATCGTACCAACTGCTGTGAATCCGCTTTGATGTACTGTCTGAGTTGGGTATAAATACTGCACAGGTTCTGTAACTCACTCTCTCAATCTCATTCTGATTCTGCAACTGCTGCTGCTGGACACACACATTTTGTGTCCCTCTGGAGAGCTGTGGGCTCGCTCCCGGCGCACATGCACGGCGCTGGGAGCGGAGTTCGTGACGGCGGTATGATATAATAAACTCTGCTTAAAACCACAGCATCGCTGTTTATTTTTTTCATGCCGCCGCACTGTTGACACTATGCGCCCCCCAGGCAGAGGAGTAAATGCCGGAGAGAAGAAGTGTGTTTGTGCAGAACCTGTGTATATTATGTTAATGTGCTGCCTTTCTCTTTGTTCACACAACAATGTATGAGGGTCGGAAGCTCTGGGTCTCTACATATGGAAATAAAAGTATAAAAGAGGAATGTACAGAGACCCAGGTAGCGCAGTAGCTCAGCAAAGCTCAGAAGCATGTTTGCTGTTATGTTGGAGAAATAATAAAGCCTTGTGTCATCCAGCTCGTTGCCTTCGCCTGTTCCTTTTTCTCCACATTGGTGACCCCTGACGTGCCATGGAGCGCCTATCCCTTCCTCCACACTGGTGAACCTGACGTACCATGAAGAGCGCTCGCTTATTCCTTTCTCCACACTGGCGACCTGACGGGCCAGGGAGAGCAAGCCACACTGGGACCCAAGACGCGCCATGGATTGCAAGCCGAGCACCGCCGCAGAGACTACCGGGAGGGAGAGCATCAGCGCCGCCTGCGCTGTTTCAGTCACACTCCTGGACTGTGGCTTCACGACCCGACAGCAGGGTTTTAGCGCAGAGAAGCCCCGTGTGCACTCCATGAGATTACGAGGATGACACAGAATACTACTAAGTGGTCGCTGCACTGGACGAGTGCGCCACGCAACAGAAGACAAGCCTGCTTCAGCAACTGACCACGCACTGGTGCAGGAAACGGATCCACCATCCGGCTCAAATGCCCAGCGACGTGTGCCGCCATGCCCAGTCAAGAAGTCGGGAAATGGCACAGCCAGCAGCCATTAGCAGCTGCAACTGCTGACGAAAGAAACAAGCTGTTTGATGTCACAGGCACACATTCGGGGAGATGGTTTCTGGTGAATTTCCGCGCCCAGAAGAGCATCCTGCCGGCCAACGCTGCAGGGTGGCAGTGGGCAGCAGTCCCGAGCTTACGGCCTCCAATGGATCCACCATCATGACATGTCACCCATGGACACAGCTGGGTCAACCGCCTGTCCAGACTTCCTTTAGGGCTGCGCTCTGCACCTAAAGATTTGGCAGCCTACCCAACAGAACTTATATTTTTTTCTCAGTCGCTGCGGGTCCTTGGGGAATTGGGCCAACCGCCTTTCCCAGATTCTTTTAGGGCTGCCCTCTGCACCTAAAAGGAGGATTTGGCAGAACTTGTTTTTCTCAGCCACAACGGATCACTGGAGAGTTTTTACCAGAAAATCCTGCACCCGAGGCTGATCCGTTCACACAATTTTTGCACGTCCCGGAGGCTTTTAACGTACCAGGCTGGCCCACCATTGCCTTCCCCACACCTTCATCCCAAAAAGCCTGTAGATGCCGGTTTTGTTTCCGTCAGGTACGATGCGCACCGGGCCCTGCTGCGCCCACCATACAATGGACCATTCAATGTCCTGGAACCTGGGGCAAAGCATAAGGTGCCGCCCCCCCTTTCCCTCCACAGACTGACATGCCCTCCGATAAACGTCACCACTGGATCGGTAACCCCCCGCTACAGCTGCTATGAGCGCCGGCTTGAGCCCAAAGAACCAGGGGGGTTAGAGCCCCTTCTTGTCATGAACCACAGTTTGGCAGTTCCAAACCCAGTTCTGACTTTTAGTGCGGTTGTCCTATTTTCCTTCAGGTGCGTCAGGGAGCTCTTTAGGTCCTTCGTTCCCTGACAGCTTGGGCACGCCTCCTCCTCTTGTCAGTACCATCAGCTGTTTCACATTACGGGTGTTTCCACACACATACACACACACTCCATTCATTCCCATTCACACGCTCATACACCCACTCATGCACACTGGGGTTTAATTATGTTCAGCCCATGCTTCCTCATACCGGCAATCTCTTCCCTCATTTGCATCATGATTACAAATACGCTGCATTTGTGGGAAGAGATTGCCAGCGCAATCACCTTCATACGTGGCAGCTAGTTCCTCCATGTATGGTTTTTCACTACCTACGTGTTTATTCAGCCTGTCAGTTCAAGTTCGGTTAATCCCTTGATGTTAGCAGCTGACCTTGCCTTTCTCCTTCATCCACCAGAGTGCACGGACAGCCCCGGATCACTCCAGCACCGTAAGTTTCATGTTTGCCTTTCTCCCTGTGCCGAGAGTAGCTCTGCGGCACTAGGCATTCCCTTCACTGGGCTGTAGAGCATCTGGCAGGCGCCCTGTATGTTTGGTTCCCTTAATCTCATCATTTGCAACTCTCTATTTTTGTGGTCAACTGGACTTGTTATTTTGTTGTAGTTTATGTTAATAAATGGCACGTTCTACTCCAGCGATTGGGTTTTTCATTCCTTCCTTCATGCGCCGCATAATGGCGCACGAGGAATCATGACAGAATGCTCCGATCATTTAGAAAAAACCCAGCGGAGTAGACGTGTGTTTTTTCTTTTTCTCTTTTTCCCTCCTCCCCAAGTTTTAACATGGTGGGTCAGACGGAGAGGTTGCTGGAGCGGGAGCTGCGGGAGCTGTGCTTCCTGGAGGAAGTTTTCTCATGGACACAGAAGCCCTGTTCCTCCCTGGCTGTTCGACAGGCTCTGGACACTACGAGGAGGGTATTGGAGTGAGACAGCCTCTGGGATCATCTGGAGGCAATGGAGATCCTCCGGGACATCTTCGCCGTGCCATGTGAGGAATCAGCTGAGGATCTTCCAGTGCTTGAGCTCCTCACGGCCACTCCGCTCATTTCTCCAGGAAATGCAGGGCTTCTCTGCATGGGTGACCCGCTGCCTACCGCAGTGCTCCGCATCCTGGATTATCTGGTTCCCGAGTCGCCTGTGAGGAGGAGGAGGAGAAGGGATTCCCGTCAAAGGAAGCGTCCAGCCCCACTGACAACAGCCCTGCCTCCCCACTCTGAGCCATGCTCTGCTCCATCACACAAGGAACGTAGGCGGGCTCTTCTGGCAGGGACAGACCTCATCCTGGTGGTGAAGCTGTGGCTACTCCCGGAGATGGCTGGGAGATTAAAGAAACTTTCCCCGAAGGAGGGGGAGCCGTATCTTGATGAGGAACGCCAGGAGAGGAGAGAAGACACTTCGGAGGCCGCTGGGGACATCCAGTGCCAGGAAAACAGGCAAGTTTTTTTTCTCATTTAACTTTCACGTTTGATGAACAATTTTGCCTGCCTCCTGGCGAGGAGACTCTGTGTGTGCAGTCCCCTGAGTGCTCCGCCCCAGCAGCATATTGTGTTTCCCTACCCGACCTCACCAAACCCTTTCCAAGTGGCCCTACCAGCTCGCCGGCTCTGGACCCAGGTTGCTCAAAGGGAGAGGAATCAGAGGCCCAGGAGCGTCCAGCCCATGGGTCAGCGGAGAGGTCGTTCATGGCCGTCACACCAGAGGAGCCGATGGCATGGAAGACGATGCACGGGAGCACCCAGACTGCGACCACCATCATGCCTGTTGCCGGGGCCACCGCAGCAGAGTCGTCCCCCGGACCAGACCTCCAGCCAATGGGATCCTGAACATCATCGTCAGCACCGCCGGAGTCCTGGACAGTGGTAGAGCTTGAGCACAGGCAAGTAATCTCTCATGTAGTTCAGTTGCCAATTGTTGAGAGATCTTGTGTGGCTCTTGGGGAGGAGAGTCGGGTGCAGCTCCCAGCTGCATCCAGACTCGCTGGGCTACCTCCCTCGAGCTCCATCCTAGGGTTGCCGGAGAGGATCTGCCACAACCTGGGTTGCCCACAGATGACGACGTGGGTCCGGTTGTCCCAGAGGAGGTCGATGGGGGTGCAGCACCCGACGGATTGGTGGAACCCGTGCACCCTAAATTGCCGGAGTCCTGGATGGCGGTGGAGCCCGAGTTCAGGCAAGTGTGCTCCATTATGTCAGTTATGTTAATGTCGATGTCACACTGCCCAACTCATGGTGAGAAGGGCCCAGGGCAACTCGTAGTAGCCCTCGGGGCCGCCTCACCGGGCTACTACGAGTTCGGGGCCGCCTCGGAGCCACCTCACCGGGCTCTGCCACTGCCGGCAACCCTGACCCAGTCTCTCTTTCTCTCCCTCCAGGTTTGGAGCCCCCTGCCAGGGTCGCCGGAGAGCAGCTGATCCCGCCGGAGGCCGCCGAGGATCGGGGTCCAGCGCCAGAGGTCGCAAGGAGCCGTATCTCCCTCACTGGGGAGGCCACCGCGGGAGCAATGAGGCCCCCGATGGGGACCACCGCAGGTGCAATGGTGCTCCAGCCAGAGCCCACCACGGGTGCAGCAGAGCTCCAGCCGGGGTCTACCGTTGGCGCAACAGAGCTCCAGCCGGGGTCCACCATCAGCGCAGCAGAGCTCCAGCCAGGGTCCACCGTCAGCCCAACAGAGCTCCAGTCGGTAGCAGCTGCAACCACCGGTGAAGCAAGCAAGCTGCTCTATGTGACAGACTCACGCTCGGGGAGACTGTTCCTCGTGGACTCTGGCTCCCAAAAGAGTCTCATCCTGCCATCCTACACAGACCGGATGGCGGGAACTAGCAGCCCCGAGCTGACGGCCGCAAATGGCTCAGACATTAAGACTTTTGGTGAGAGGACACTGACTGTATCCTTGCACGGCCGTACATACCAATGGACATTGGTCATAGCGGCATGCAGCTTCCCCATTTTGGGCACTGACTTTTTGTGTGCATAAGGACTACTAGTCGATGTGGCTAACAGATGCCTGATTAACGCAATGTCTTTTGATTCTCTTCCCTGTACAGCTAGAGGAGCAGGGTCCACAACACTAGCCAACGTCACAGCTCCAGGGGGTAAGTTCCACATACTATTCACCCAGTTCCCAGCACTCACGGTCCCGACGTTTTTGGCAACCATCACTAAACACGGGGTGGAGCACTTCATTACCACTACGGGGCCGCCCGTTTTTGCACGACCTTGGCGCCTGGACACAGCTAAACTGGCCATAGCGCGCGAGGAGTTAGCCAACTTGGAAAAGTTGGGTATCATCAGACGCTCAAACAGCCCATGGGCATCCCCGCTACATATGGTTCCTAAAGCCGAGGGATCGTGGTGACCTTGTGGAGATTTCCGCAGATTGAACAACGCCACAGCGCATAATCGCTACCTGATACCCCATATTCAGGATTTTTCCTTTCACCTCACCAGGGCACACATTTTTTCCAATATAGACCTGGTCCGCGGTTACCACCAGGTCCCGGTGCGCTCGGAGGACATACCTAAAATGGCAGTAATAACCCCGTTTGGTCTTTTTGAGTTTTTACGCATGCCTTTCGGGTTAAAAGGCGCGACGCAAACATTCCAACGCGTGATGGATGTGGTGCTGCGCTATCTGCCATTTGTGTTTGTCTACCTGGACGACATCCTGGTGGCCAGCGCTTCCGAGGACGAACACGTAGCCCACCTCAGGACAGTTTTCAAGAGGTTGGAGGAGCACAGGTTAATAATCAACCCGGTGAAGTGCCAGTTTGGGGTGACGGGAATCGATTTTTTGGGCCACCACATCTCACCGGAGGGCGCGATACCTTTACCGGACAAAGTGTGCGCAGTGGCAGGTTTTCCCCGGCTTCAGACGGTCAGGGCACTGCAGGAATTTTTGGGGATGGTTAACTTCTACAACCGTTTTCTCCCCAGCGCAGCCCAGCTCATGCAGCCGTTGTACACCACGCTTAAGAAACGGAAACCGGCGGACAGAGTCGACTGGACTCCTGAGCGAGAGCAGGCAATTTCTGAGGTTAAAACAGCTCTGGCGAACGCCGCACTACTGCCGCACCCAGACCTGGCGGCTCGGATAGCGCTCACTACCGATGCATCAGAACTGGCCATAGGGGCCGTCGTGGAGCAGTGCGTCACCGGTTCTTGGCAACCACTCACCTTTTTTAGCAGGTCTTTGCGCGACAATGAGCGTAAATACAACGCCTTCGACAGGGAGTTACTAGCACTCCACCTGGCCATACGCCACTTCCAGGTCTGGCTGGAAGGGCGCACCTTCACTGCATTCATGGACCACAAGCCGCTAACATACGCGATGGCCAAGGTTTCGGAACCATGGTCAGCCTGGCAGCAGAGACAGCTGGCCGCGATCTCGGAGTTTACGACCGACATTCAGCATGTGGCCAGTAAACTCAACGTGGTGGTGGACTGCCTCTCGCGCGCATTAGTGGCCCCAGTCTATGTGGGGATAAATTACACGGCCATGGCCGCTGAGCAGATCGGCGATGCGGACATTTGCGCGCTCCAGTCTGCACCAACAGTGTTAAGGTTGGAGAGCAGAGTACTGCAAGATGGGGGCCTCCCCCTAATCTGTGATGTCTCCATGGGCCGCCCTGCCTGGTGGTCCCACGCGCCTGGCGCCGCCACGTTTTTGAGTCAGTTCACTCCCTGGCGCATCCAGGAGTGCGAGCGTCAGTCAAAATGGTGGGAGCAAAGTTCGTCTGGCCGAGCATGCGCAAACAGGTGAAAGAGTGGGCTGCAGCCTGCATAGCATGCCAACGAGCCAAGGTGCACAGGCACACAAAGGCCCCCTTGGAGCCATTCCAGATCCCAGCTATGAGGTTCAACCACATTCACGTGGACCTTGTGGGCCCCCTCCCGCCATCGCAGGGGTTCACGCACCTCCTGACAGTGGTGGACCACACCACACGCTGGCCTGAAGCAGTCCCACTAGCTTCCACCGTGTCCGCAAAAGTTGCACGCGCTTTTTTGATGATATGGGTGGCACGTTTCGGCGCCCCTTCAGATATCACATCCGATCGAGGCCTGCAGTTTGTTTCCGACCTCTGGTCCACAATGGCCCGGAGCCTGGGCATCACAATCCATCATACGACCGCGTACAAACCTCAGGCCAATGGGTTATGCAAGCGTTTCCATAGTTCGCTTAAAGCAGTGCTCAGGGCTTCGTTTACGGATGCAAATTGGGTGGACCGGTTGCCGTGGGTTCTATTAGGGTTGCGTTCAGCACCGAAGGAGGATTTGGCAGCCTCCCCAGCAGAGCTGTTTTTTTTCCCAGCCGCTGCGGCTCCATCCATCCATCCATCCATCTTCCACCGCCTTTCCGGAGGTCCGGGTCGCGGAGGCAGCAGTTCAAGCAGAGAAGCCCAGACTTCCCTCTCCCCAGCCACCTGCTCCAGCTCTTCAGAGGGGATACCAAGGCGTTCCCAGACCAGCTGGGAGACATAGTCTCTCCACCGAGTCCTGGGTCTGCCCCGGGGTCTCCTCCCAGTGGGACGTGCCTGAAACACCTCAAGTGGGAGGCGTCCAGGAGGCATCCTAATCAGATGCCCATACCACCTCAACTGACTCCTTTCAATGTGGAGGAGCAGCGGTTCTACTCTGAGCCTCTCCTGGATGACTGAGCTCCTCACTCTATCTCTGAGGGTGAGTCCAGCAATCCTACGGAGAAAACTCATTTTGGCCGCTTGTATCCGCGATCTCGTTCTTTCGGTCATTACACAGTGCGGCTCCCTGGAGAATTTTTGCCGGACAACCCTGCGCGGAACACTGATCCATCCCCACTTTCACGGCATAACGCAGAGGCAGGGACGCTACCCGGCCCGGTCCACCACTGTTTTCCCCGCACTTTTGTGCCAAAGACTTTGAAGGATGCGTCGTTCGTATTTGTCAGGCATGATGCCCACCAGACCCCCTTGCGCCCATCCTACGATGGCCCGTTCAGAGTGCTGGAACCCGGGGAGAAACATTTTGTGTTAGACTTGGGGGGACACAGGGAAACAATCTGTATAGACAGGCTTAAGCCTGCCTTCGTTTTAGCAGACGAGCAGGTGGTGTTGGCCCAAGCTGCTCGGCGAGGATGACCCCCACTGAGAACTCCCCAGGTAAATGACTCGTCAGATCAGTCACAATGGCATGCTGAAGATGTCTCCCCCCCTCCAATGTCCCCCCACAGATGGACGCACCCCCAAGAGCGCCCCACCGGCACAGCAGCGCCTCGGAGCCGCCACCCCCCCGTCACAGCTGCTATGGACGTAGGTTGAAGCCCAAAGGACATGAGGGTTAAGGTTCAGTCTGAGTTTCTGGGGGGGGGCGGTGTGGGAATCCACTCAGTATGTTTCCACTCAGACGGAAGGGCATGGCAGGACGAGATGCATAACAGAGGTGCAGGACTGTCTAAGATTTTTGCATGAGGATGTGCATCTTCCTCCGGTCTCCATTTTAATGTGCTGGGTGACAAGGGGACTTGTCATTGGAGGGATTTGTGTGTTGATGCAAACAGTGACAAAGGGAATGGGAATGGCAAATGCATTTATGTTGATGCAGCACCACAGGTCGCGGAGCAAGTTGTATGCTTTAAAAGGAGAGGTGCCTGCGACCTGCTTTTTTATGCTTGTGATTCTTCTGAATGTGAGAGAGAGATTAATAAAGTCTGCTCTGCTCTGGACCGCTTTGCCTGATTATTTGTCTCTCCACAATGTCCACAAACCTGGTGATGAACAAGGTCGATAGAGATGTAGTACTGAACACAGCTTTATTAAAGATGGTATTGAACAGTACACGGCAAGCACCTAGTGGAGTCATCCGGCACAAGAGGAAGTGCCTATGGCGGCTGCCCCGCTATATAAGGCAGTGTTGTGATGTGACAGGAAGTCAGCATCACCACACTGCACTTCACAATAAGTGCCGCCATAACAGTATCTGTTTGTTTCTAATTTTAGTTTTGTCTGGAATCTGTTTTTATTTTGTCCTGTGATTTTTGTCATCTCTGATATATACTATTTTTGTTTCCCAATCCTTTTAATAAAGTAAATTAAATAAAAAACTTTGTGTTGCCAAGGTAACAAAGTGTGTTCCATTTCTACCATTCTGAGCCACTTCATCCCTTCACAGACTCGCACACTCAAGCACTACTGATGGCTGCAGCCTAAGTTTACAAGGGCTCAGGGCTTGAGAGTTTAGGGAGGAGATTGAGATTTGGCCAGTCACTTCCACTAGCCACTTTGGCAGGTTGTAGTTTTCTCAGATGGCATCTAAAATAATAAATCTATTGCTGTTTTTAAGGACAGTGCAAGTTGATGAACACTGATATCAGTGAATGTAAACTTGCCAGATTGTACCCAGTGGCTAATTTCTATCTGTTGTCCATGGGTTACAATTTTTCCTTCCCCCATTCTATTATGCTGAGCACCAAGCTAGAGGGTGGGAAATACCATTTTAATATGGTCTCTGGTATGACTCAGTCGGGGCTTGAATCCATGACCTCCTGGCTGAGGGGCGGGTGCTCTACCACAAGGCCACCACTGGTTGCAGTGTGAGACTACAAACTGCAATTCCCATAAGCACTATATGCACACAGTGTGTGCTCATTGGTCTGCTGTTGCCGTGGACGGAGTCTGGAGAAGCCACAGACGGTCTACTCCATGGGCCATCCTCCTGTCCTGCCCCTGTTCACTCAGCCCGGTGGGAAGAAATGCCGTGGTGGATGGTGGCTTCTCCTGTACCGATTATGGAGTAGAGCCAAACTCCGCCAATGGTGAGCTCATTTTGCAACCGGTCTGGAGAAAGGCAACGAACAGACAGCAGTCGGCAGAACACACCTGTCCCCGCTCTCAGTGATCATATTACCAGGAGAACTGCTACTGAAACCCCGTTGTTCCAGCGGTGAGAAGCTAATCCCTGTGTCACCCCCCACACACACACACACACATCAGCTCCTACCTCAGTGGTTAAACATGATTATTTTTTAGAGCAAGAAGTTGTCATTTACCTTCTAAATATGTATTTTTAATGGGTTGGTTCAAGGGTGTCAAACATATCACCCATGGGCCAAAACCAGCCGCCAAGGGGTCCAGAATTTTCTCTGTGAATTTACAGCTTTCTTTCTAGTAAATTTCTGACCTTTTCTACTGAGTGGCTAGTGAAAAAGGCTGAGTGGCTAGTAACTTTGGAAAATCACTAGCCACAGTGGCTGGTGAAAAAGGCTGAGTGGCTAGTAACTTTGGAAAATCACTAGCCATAGTGGCTGGTGAGCAAAAAAGTTAATGTCAAGTCCTGGCTGCAAGGGCTGTCAAGAGGACTTTATCTAGTACCAATATGGCGCCCAAATCTGCTGTCAAAATGTTGGCCATGAGCACTCTAGTCTATTCTATCTCTGTGCATGCACCCCCCCTCCCCCTCCGTGGGTGGGTTTGTAGCTTTCCAATGATATGATATAGAGGGAATCCACTGGAACAGAATTCTTACCATAGTTGCACAAGTTACCAGACTCCATTTTCATAAAGAACACAGACGAGAGAGAGGTCATTGAAATTGTTAAATCGTTTAAAAGTAAGACATCTACGGACTGTGATGGTATTGACATGCTCTTAGTCAAAACTATTATTGAATGCTTAGTGAAACCACTGACGTATATCTGTAACCTGTCTCTCCAAACAGGTATATTTCCCAATGCAATGAAAATAGCTAAAGTAATTCCGATATACAAGACGGGTGACAGAGGGGAATTGTCAAACTATAGACCAATTTGACTATTGCCGCAATTTTCCTAGATACTTGAAAAAATATTCTATGAGAGAATTGACAACTTCATACTGAAGAATAATTTATTGTGTGAGCAGCAATATGGGTTCAGACACAAGAGGACAACTGCATTTTCTAATGGAATTTATAGAAAAAATATCAACTGCCGTTGAAAATAAAGAGTATTCAGTTGGGGTATTCCTGGATCTTAAAAAAGCATTTAATACAATGGATCATAATTTATTATTAAAGAAACTACAAAATTGTGGCATTAGGGGGGTAGCACTGTCCTGGTTATGTAGTTACTTAAAGAATAGATATCAGTATGTATGTGTTGGTAACAAAAACTCACAGTTACTGAAGGTTACTTGTGGAGTCCCACAGGGTTCAGTTTTGAGGCCATTGTTATTCAATATGTATATAAATGATATATGTAAAGTTTCAGAAAAAATTGATTTAATATTGTTTGCCGATGACACTAATTTATCATGCAGTGGAAGCAATTTGGAACATCTTTTGGATACACTTGGAAAGGAATTAGGAAAGCTTAAACTGTGGTTTGATTCAAACAAATTAACACTCAATTTAAGTAAGACAAAATTTATAGTTTTTAACAACCATCACAACTTAGTATCTAAACTCAGTGTAAATGGTGTAGAGATTGAAATGGTATCCGAAACTAAATTTCTTGGAGTAATAATTGATAACAAACTGTGTTGGAAGTCACATATTAATTATATTAAAGGTAAAATATCCAAATCAATTGCAATACTACACAGAGTGAAATATTTGCTGAATCAACCCGCACTATACACCTTGTATCATTCATTAATACTCCCATACATGACATATTGTACTGAAGTATGGGGAAATACATATAAAACAAACATATATCCAGTCTTTATGCTTCAGAAGAGAGCTATTAGAATAATAAACAAAGCTGCTTACAGGGAACCAACAAACCCACTTTTTCTTAAATTAAAAGCTCTCAAGTTGAAAGATCTGGTTGACTTTAAAACTGCAGTAATAATGTTTAAAGTGAAGAATCTATCACTACCCGCAAATATCCAAAAGTTGTTCCAAATAAGGGAGAAACAATATCATTTCAGAGGAACATGTACAGTATATTTCAAAAACCTTCAGTGAGAACTACCACCAAGCAACACTGTGTTTCAGTGCAAGGAGTCAGATTATGGAACGATTTTGGACCTGAATTAAAATCATGTACAACGCTTGGACAATTTAAACAAAAACTAAAGGAAGAAATACTCCAAACATATATGCAAGATGACGTGTAAAATCACATAAGGATTGTCATATCCAGTCTGTGTTGTGTTGTTGCTTAGTTTTTTTGTCACAATTTGTCTTAGCTATGTTCTGAATTGTAATCGCTCTTGTTTTGTTTTTCTTTTGAATTCTTGGATGGAATATGGGTGGGCAATATAAGCTGCGGCTTCAGCCATCACCCATTTCGGATAACTTATGTTGAATTGTATAATCAGAGTGTCACGACTCGCCGCTCATCATCCGCCTCAGCTGCGCGCACACCTGCGCCTCGTCAGCCACGGGCTATTTAGCCCACGCAGCCCTGTGCAGCGGTCTGGAGCCGTCTGTTCGCATCGGCACTCTCTCGCAGCTGGATCGTCTCTCCACGTCAGCTGAACTACGCTTCCACGTAAGCATCTTTACCCTTACCTCGTTACAAGTCTTCTCCCCTGTGCACAGGTGGATTCCTTGGTGGCGGATACCCCATCATCGCCATCCCTTCCCTCATCGTCGTCACTGGCTCAGCAGGACGCTGTCTCCCGGGCTTCTCCCTTGGCCAACGCCAGCCACCCGTCACCTACAAGTAAGCAGCACTCTGCTCATTATACCTGTCTTGGTGTGGTGCCCTTTACCCTTGTCCTCTGCTCTCTTCATAGGGTTGCCTGGCTGTACGGCGTTCTGCTCTGTTTCCTGTGCATCGGCATTCACCCGCATCACATACACATACCTCATACATTCATCCATACACACCTGCTTGTTGAATAAAGCTATTGAATCTTCTCTGAGCCTGCATGCGTGTTTCCTGAGCCGGACATTATGTCAGTACGGCTCCAGCAGAGCTGCTCAGCAGACAGCGGGCTCGCACGCCACCTTTCCACCCTCGAGGCTCGGGTGGATTTAATAGCCCACCAACAGCAGGTGATTTTAAATCAATTAACTAACATCACTCACCGGTTAGACCGTGTGGACCCCCAGCAGGTGTTCCCCCTGGCTCGTCGGGGGGGGGGGGGCAGCTCCATCCGCTTCTGTGGCTGGCCAGCCTGCCGCGGGAACGCCAACCCGACTCACGCCAATCCCAACCCCCGCCCGCTTCAGCGGTAAGCTCGGCAGAGTGCGGGGGTTCATCATGCAGTGCGGGTCGGTGTTTCTGCGCGTTCCTGGGGATTTTCCCTCGGACCACAGCCGAATTGGCTATATAGCCAATCTCCTGGAGGGGCGAGCGCTAACTTGGGCTTACGCCGTCATGGCGAAGCCCAGTCACGCGAACCTCTCCTACGGCCAGTTCGTGCAGAGTTTTCTCGAGGTATTCGACCATTCCCGGCGAAATAGCATCCTCGCTGACCGTCTCCTTGGCCTCCAACAGGGAAGCCGGTCAGCGGCGGATTACACTATCGACTTCCGGGTCGCAGCGGAGGAGGTGGGCTGGGGTGAGGCTTCACTCTGTAGCATCTTCCTCCGCAACCTCAACTCTGGCCTGAGGGATGAGCTGGCCAGCTGAGACCTTCCGGAAAGGCTGTCGGAGCTAATCTCCCTGACAATTAGCCTGGACAACAGGCTGCGTGAACGATCCGCCGAGCGGAACTTAATTGGCCGCTCGCTTGGAGGTTCTGTCCGCACGCCTCAGGCTCGCCCCCTGGCGTTACCAGCTCCGGAGTCCTCCGAGGAGTCGGAGGCAATGGTAGTTGGCCGGTCAAGGCTCCCCCTAGCGGAGAAACAGCGCCGTCGGGAGCTGGGCCTCTGCATGTATTGCGGAGGCGATCAGCATACCGTGGAGCATTGTCCGGAGAAGCCAAACGGGGTGGTCCGCGAGTCACTGTAGGGGGCCTCGCGGACTCCAACCAGTCGAACCCCTCACAAGTTTGTCACTGCCCATACGATTCTGTCACAATTCCACAGGGCACCTCACACACGCACTGGTGGACTCAGGAGCAGAGCAGAGCTTCATTTCTAAGAGCCTGGCAACCCAATTGGGCATCCCCTGCCACCCACTGGCTGCTCCTCTCAGCCTGGTCACCCTCTCCTGTGCGCCCCTTGGACAAGTGACTCATCGCACCCAGCCGATCCCTGTAATAATCTCAGGCAATCACCGAGAGGATCTTACCTTATATGTCCTATCCTCTTCCGTGTCGCCCGTCATCTTAGGCTACCCCTGGTTGCGCCTGCACAACCCAGTGCTGGATTGGCAGACAGGAAGAATTGCCGCCTGGAGCTCCTTTTGCATGGGCACCTGCCTCCAGTCCGCAGCCTGCGCCCCGTCCTCCCCTCCTCGGGCCTCGGATGCCGCGCCTCTGGACCTCACCCTGGTGCCCTCGGAGTTCCATGACCTGGGCCTCGAGTTCAGTAAGTCCAGGGCGATGTCTCTCCCTCCTCACCGGCCCTACGACTGCGCCATCAACATCCGCCCGGGGGCGCCCTTGCCATCCGGACGCCTCTACAGCCTGTCAGCGCCGGAACGGGAGGCCATGGACAGCTATATCAAGGAGTATCTCAATGCAGGTATCATCCGCCCTACTTCATCTCCTCTCGGCGCAGGGTTTTTCTTCGTCTCGAAGAAGGATGGGTCCCTCCGCCCCTGCATTGATTTTCGGGCACTAAACGACATCACGGAGAAGGACCGCTACACCCTGCCATTGATGGGCACCGCTTTCCACTCCCTCCAGGGGGCGACCTGGTTCACTAAGTTGGATCTTCGCAGTGCTTATCACCTTGTCCGGATCCGGGAGGGGGATGAGTGGAAGACGGCCTTTCGTACGCCTAGTGGTCATTTCGAGTATCTGGTGATGCCGTTTGGGCTGACCAACGCCCCTGCCGTGTATCAACGCCTCATTAATGACGTCCTACGTGATTTCCTGGGCCTCTTCGTGTTCGTGTACCTGGATGATATTCTCATCCTCTCCAGGTCACGGGAGGAACACCAGGTCCACGTGAGGCGGGTCCTACAGCGGCTGCTGGAGAACAGGCTGTATGTCAAGGCCGAAAAGTGCGAGTTTTACGCCAAGACCACCTCCTTCCTAGGGTTCGTAATCTCGCACAATCAAGTCCTTCCCGACCCCGCGAAGGTTAAGGCGGTGGTCGAGTGGCCCGCGCCGACCTCCAGAAAGCAGGTGCAGCAGTTCATTGGGTTTGCCAATTTTTATCGCCGCTTTGTTCCCAATTTTGGCGCCATTGTTGCCCCTTTGACCCGCCTCACCTCTCCCAAGACCCTCTTCCGGTGGACCGAAGAGGTTGCAGCGGCTTTCGAGGATTTGAAGATGGAGTTCTCTTCCTCCCGGGTCCTGACCCAGGTTGACCCCGCGCTGCAGTGCCTGGTCGAAGTCGACGCGTCTGATACGGGAGTGGGGGCGGTGCTTTCTCAGCGATCACCCACCGATGGGGTCAAGCGACCCTGCGCCTTCTTCTCACGGCACCTGTCTCCAGCTGAGTGCAACTACGATGTCGGGGACAGGGAGCTTCTCGCCATCAAGCTCGCACTGCAGGAGTGGCGCCACTGGTTGGAGGGGGCTGCCCAGCCATTCGTGGTGTTAACGGACCATAAGAACCTGGAATATTTAAGATCTGCCAGACGACTGAATGCCCGCCAGGTGCGCTGGTCCTTGTTCTTCGCCCGGTTCCGTTTCACCATCACCTACCACCCTGGTTCTAAGAACGGCTTGCCCGATGCCCTTTCCAGGCAGTTTGCCCCTGAGACCCCGGAGGAGCCGGGTCATACCATCTTGCCCAGCTCGTGCGTTGTGGGGGCGATTTCCTGGTCCATCAGGGACAAGTTCCGGAGGGTGCAGGAGACCGAACCGGATCCTGGTGGCGGACCAGAAGGGAAGCTTTTTGTTCCATCGACTGTCCGGGGGGAGGTCATTCATTGGGTTCACACCTCCAAACTCGCCTGTCACCCTGGTGTCTCCCGGCTAGTGGATCTCCTCCAGTGTTCCTTTTGGTGGCCGGGTCTCCAGAAGGACGTCGCCAACTACGTCCGGGCGTGCCCTGAGTGTGCCACCGGCAAGTCTGCTAATTCTCCCCCCGCGGGTCTGCTCCAGCCCCTGCCAGTCCCAGGCAGGCCCTGGTTTCACATAGCCCTCGACTTCGTCACTGGTCTCCCGGTCTCTAACACCTACAATGCTGTGCTGACCATCGTGGATCGGTTCTCCAAGGCTGCCCACTTCGTGCCGCTCTGGGGTCTCCCTATGGCGAGGGAAACGGCAGATCTTCTTGTCCAGCACGTGGTCAGACTGCATGGGATACCAGTGGATGTCGTCTCTGATCGGGGGCCCCAATTTGTCTCTGAGGTATGGAGGTGTTTCTGCAATGCTCTGGGGTGTACGGTGAGCCTCTCCTCCGGTCACCACCCGCAGTCCAAAGGGCAGCGTGAGCGTGCCAACCAGGAACTGGAAGCTGCCCTACGCTGCGTCACCTCCTCCAACCCGTTGTCCTGGAGTGTGCACCTGGCCTGGGTGGAGTACGCCCACAACACGGCACGGTCTTCTGCCACGGGGATGTCCCCCTTTAAGGCATCTTTGGGGTACGACCCACCTTTGTTCCCGGAGCAGGAGGGCGAGCTGGCCGTTCCCTCCATCCAGGCGCACCTAAGACACTGTCGGAGTCTGTGGACCAGAGCGTGCGATGCGCTATTACGCACGGCGGCGCGCAACAGCTCGACGGCGAACCGCCACAGGAGACCGGCCCCTGCCTACCAGGTGGGCCAACGAGTCTGGTTGTCCTCACATGATATTAACCTCAAGGCTGAGAAGAAGAAGCTGGCCCCACGCTTCATTGGCCCTTTCACCATCTCAAAAATCATCAACCCGGTGGCTGTGCGTCTGGTCCTCCCCCCCTCCCTCCGTATATGTCCCACCTTCCACGTCTCGAAGATCAAGCCCGTGGTCTCTGATCCACTCTGTCCCCCGCCCAAGCCGCCGCCCGCGCCTCTGATGATCGACAGCCATCCGGCCTGGAGAGTCGCCTCCATCATGGACTCCCGGCGCCGAGGTCGCGGGCTACAGTACTTGGTGGACTGGGAGGGCTTTGGTCCTGAGTGGAGGTCCTGGGTGCGCTCTTCCTTGGTGTTGGACAGGAGTCTCATCACGGAGTTCCACCAGGCGCACCCGGACAAGCCAGCACCAGGAGGCGCTGCTGGGGGGGGAGTACTGTCACGACTCGCTGCTCATCATCCGCCTCAGCTGCGCGCACACCTGCGCCTCATCAGCCACGGGCTATTTAGCCCACGCAGCTCTGTGCAGCGGTCTGGAGCCGTCTGTTCACATCAGCACTCTCTTGCAGCTGGATCGTCTCTCCACATCAGCTGAACTACGCTTCCACGTAAGCATCTTTACCCTTACCTCGTTGCAAGTCTTCTCCCCTGTGCACAGGTGGATTCCTTGGCGGCAGATACCCCGTCATCTCCATCCCTTCCCTCATCGTCGTCACTGGCTCAGCAGGACGCTGTCTCCTGGGCTTCTCCCTTGGCCAACACCAGCCACCCGTCACCTACAAGTAAGCAGCACTCTGCTCATTATACCTGTCTTGGTGTGGTGCCCTTTACCCTTGTCCTCTGCTCTCTCCATAGGGTTGCCTGGCTGTACGGCGTTCTGCTCTGTTTCCTGTGCATCGGCGTTCACCCGCATCACATACACATACCTCATACATTCATCCATACACACCTGCTTGTTGAATAAAGCTATTGAATCTTCTCTGAGCCTGTGTGCGTGTTTCCTGAGCCGGACATTATGTCACAGAGGAGTTATTGTCTAATTTGACCTTGTTGGATTTTCTTTCCCCCTTTGTTATATTATTCTGTTTCTTTTTTAAGCTCTACTTTTTTTTTCCACAATATTTTTTATTGAACCTTTTTTTTTTACAAACATGGCACAGTCAAACACTAACACTAAAGTAATTTAAAAATTTAAAAAAAAACCACTAACAAAAAAAAAAGTACTAAAAACAACAACAACCATTAACAAAAGCAAATCAACAACAATGCTCCTCTGTTTAGTCTAGGTAATCTATTACATAAGAATACATAATATACATTCACCAGTTTGGAATTTGCAAGGTCCACACATATCATTCACCTTCTTCTTCAGAAGTTATGTTTAATTTCTTTACATAATCAATGAAAGGTCTCCATATATTCTCAAACACACCTTCCTTTAATTTCAGTATATATGTTATTCTTTCTAGTGGAAGGTTTGATAACATGTGTCTTAACCACTGAGTCACATCTGGTCTATGAGTCTTTTTCCACAGTAGTGCAATACATTTTTTAACATTAAGCAAACCGAGGTCTATGAATGCTCTTTCACTCTTATTAAAGTTATGTTTTTCTGGATACAGACCCAACAAAAACAGTTTAGGGTTCAATGTGAATTGTTTTGAAATTATTTTTTCAATTGTTACCCTCACCTCTTCCCAAAACATTCTGATTTTTCTACATTCCCATAAACAGTGAAATAGGGTTCCTTTACTTTCCATACATTTTGTGCATGTATCTGGTATGTTTTTGTTTTATCTATTTAACTCCACTGGTGTAACATACATCCGCATTAATCATTTAAAATGTATCAGTTTAAGACGTACATTTATTGATTTGGTTTGAGCTTCTGCACAAGCCATTTCTCATTGTTCCTCTGAAATTTCAATTTGCAGGTCTTCTTTCCAATAATTCAGTCTTTTCTGTGAGTTTTCACTTGAGACTAGTGTCAATGAGTTATAAAACTCTGAAATAATACCCTTTCTCTTATTATCTTTCGTCAAAATTTTTTCCAAGGATGAATAAGTAGGTCGGGTGAGAGCATTATTTTGATTTGATCGAATAAAATTTCTAAGCTGAAGATATTTTAAAAAATGTGTTCTATTAAGATTAAATTTAATCCTCAGTTCTTCAAAAGACATTATGTTATCTGAACGTGACAAATATAAGTCTTGAATCTTTTGAATCCCTTTTAAATTCCATACTTTAAATACAGCATCCGCTCTCCCTGGTGTAAAATATTGATTACCCCATATTGGGCTAAATTGTGACAGTAAGTGTGGTTCTTTTAAATATTTTTTAGTTTCACACCATATTTTGATCATGTGCTTTACAATTGGATTTTTAACTTGTTTCTGTAATTTTTTAGCCGAGTCTGAGTATATGAATAAGGGAAGAGGTAAAGGTAAATTGTATGATTCCATTTCAGTCCAGTGAGGAGGATCATTTGATGAAAAATAATATGTCATAGACCTCAGTTGTGCTGACCAGTAATACAACATAAAGTTTGGACATTTCAGACCTCCACGATCAAATGGTAAATATAGTAAGGACAAACGTAATCTAGCCTTCCTATTGTTCCATATAAATTCCACTAACTTTTTTTTAATTTTTGAGAATAGATCTGAAGGTGGTGGTAAAGGAATGTTTTGAAATAAATAAAGTATTTTTGGTAAGATATTACTTTTAAGTATATTAATTCTCCCGATCATCGACATTGGTAGTGACATCCATCTCTGAAGTAACTCATTAATATCTGTCATTAAGGCTTCATAGTTGGCACTGGCGACTGATTCTAGCTTAGGCACAATTTGAATTCCTAAATATTTAAACTGATTTACAACATTGAATTGATTTACCTCAGGAGCTGGATGATTTCTCTGGGTCTCATTTAGCATTAATATTGAAGATTTTGTTTTATTTATTTTATATCCTGATATTTCCCCAAAGTTCTTTATTAAATTTAACAAGGTCGGAATTGATTTTTTAAAATTCGACATAAACAAAATTATGTCATCGGCATACAGGGAGATTTTATGTTCTGTTGGTCCTAGTTTAATTCCATTTAATCTCTACTTTTAATCTATCCAAAATAAAGATTCATTCATTCATTCATTCAGCTATCACATGTGTTTTGAGTGGCAAACACATGCTGCAGTTTTAGTTTTTATACAGCAAAAGATAAAAAAAAAAAATCGCACAAAATATTTAGTCACAGCAGTACACAGAGTGAATTTTTACTCTGGGTGTTAATAGTACACTGTTTACTGGACTGTATTGATATGTTGGTAAGATAAGTGAAGAACAGGTTCTGGTCCTTTAATTATTTATTTATCTTTTTTGTTTTCAGTTAATACAAGCTGGAATTATAAAATTAGCTCTCCAGAATGCAAACAGGCACTCTGTGTACTGCTGTGATTGAATACTGTGTGTATTCTTTGTGTTTTACTGCACACACCCTAATGATGCCACTCATTTTTGCCACAGTGTTTTTCAACTGCCTTGAGTTCTGTTTTGAGACATCATGCGCATCCAGGTACATTATGGTAATTGCGGGATTCTGTGTATTCTATCTCTGTGGCTACAAGTACTGTAAGATTCATTCATCTTCCATCCATCCATCCATTTTCTTCTGCTTAATCCTTTTCGGGTGTCGCGGGGGGGGGCTGGAGCCTGTCCCAGCATCTTTTGGGCGAGAGGCAGGGTACAACAGATCGTTGATCCAAATGAAAATCTGATCTAGTACTTCAGTGTTGGCAGATGATGCTCTCTCAGTTTAAGTTTATTTATTTGTAGGTGTTTCCCTAAGTTGCAGTGAGTTTGAGCGCTCAAGCCACCATAAGATCATAATTTAAACTTGAAAAAATTTCCGTAGTGTAGAGAATGCGTTCAAGAATGAGGCTGAGTTTATTTCTCAGAGTCAACTTTATTGAGTGAACACATGCTCTATCAATCTCTATGCAGGAAAAGAGACTGAGCAATCGAATACCACGTTCTTATACTCTGCTGGGGCCACAACCCACAGTCACATGTTACATAAGCAAACATATAATTACATGGCACATAGTCTCAGTCACAATGCACTCTTTCATGTCTCACTATTGTCTCTTGTTCTACGGTGTTCCGGGGATCTTCCTGGGACATCCTCTCGGAGACAAAGGTCAAGACTCACACCTACTCGTCATCTCCTGTAGATCTCTGCAGGTCCAGACCTCTTTTGTCCCACCGTGGAGTCACCAATACACATACAGTCACATATTTGTGGGGAGATATGAGCTCAATATCTTCGCCACAGTAGTACACAAACATTCCCCCCAGGACACTGGGTGGCGCCGTAGCCTGGCTATGTATGCGGAAGTGTTTTTCTTTATCACCGGTCCACCACCAGTAAACAGCCCTGCAGTATGTGGCGATGTGCTAACTTTAGCTTTGAATAACGCAGTTAGGTTTTGGTCACCTTCTTTTATTTATATCCACAGAAAAAAAAATACTTGGAGTAGCGAGAGAATACATAAACTCTGGAAACATTACAGTAAACGGTGATTGAAGAGAAGTTTATGCTACATTGAGCTAGTATGCTAAGCTAAGTGCTAACGGCTAATCGCGCGAGTTCTCTGGTCATGGCAGCGGGTACTCGCGCTGCTCCGGTCAGCTCTCTGGAGTCCACTCTGGACCGGAAACTTCAGAGTCTGAGCAACACGATGGACTCGGTCCAGGGACTGTCCAACTGGTGCATTGAGAACAAGAAGTACCACAGTGTCGTAGTGCGGGAGTGGATGAAGTGCTTGAGGAAATGTGAGTAACCTGGGGGGTGGGGGGGGTGCATTGGAACAGAATTCTTGGCAGTTCTAACAGTTACCATAGTTACCCAGTGGTAAACACATGTGGCAGCTTTACTTTGTATACAGTAAAACATAAAAACCACACAAAATATTTAGTCACAGTAGTACACAGAGTGCCTTTTTTAACTTTAGATGGTGTGCCGTTTACGTAGCTAGTGATGTGTGGGTAAAAACACACATCACTCTAAAGTGGCCCTAGGAGTGAATGTGTGTGTGAATGGTAAAGGGATAGCGCCGTACCGTGGCTGCTTCAGCCATCCAGGTGGATGCCCTCAATTTCCCCTCTGGGGTTCAATAAAAGTATACCAAAAAAAAAAAATTCAAGAAATCTGTCTGTGTGTTACGATCATAGGACATCATAGGACGGCCTTTGATGTGCCTATGATATCTCTATGCATCATAGGACATCAAGCCTGCCTTCATGTCTTTATGATGTTGTATACATCAAGCCTGCCTTCATGACTTTATGATGTCATATACAGTGATGCCTGCCTGACAGCGTATGATATGATTCTGTCCTCGATATCTTTATTATGTCATATACAGTGAACATCAGGACTCGTGATGCCGTCATAAACACAATAGGACACCACTTTAAACCACACCCATTCAAAGCAGTAAATCTGGAAATCTTAAAAAAATATCACTCGATAAATTCAAGAAATCTGTCAGTTTGTGAGCTTTCTCCGTAGGATTGCTGGACTCACCCTCAGAGATAGGGTGAGGAGCTCAGTCATCCGGGAGAGGCTCAGAGTAGAACCGCTGCTCCTCCACATTGAAAGGAGTCAGTTGAGGTGGTATGGGCATCTGATTAGGATGCCTCCTGGACGCCTCCCACTTGAGGTGTTTCAGGCACGTCCCACTGGGAGGAGACCCCGGGGCAGACCCAGGACTCGGTGGAGAGACTATGTCTCCCAGCTGGTCTGGGAACGCCTTGGTATCCCCTCTGAAGAGCTGGAGCAGGTGGCTGGGGAGAGGGAAGTCTGGGCTTCTCTGCTTGAACTGCTGCCTCCGCAACCCGGACCTCCGGAAAAGCAGTAGAAGATGGATGGATGGATGGATGTCAGTTTGTGTGTAAATCTGGAAATCTTACACCCATTTGAAGCAGTACATCATCACTATGACATCATCAAAGATCAAAGGCAGCCATCACTGAATGAGTGCTGACATGCTTACACTCTTGCTTACACCTCCTTTCTACGGGCATGCAGAAATACTTGCTTATACTTGGTTTCTATGGGTATGTACTAGTAAGTCAAAAACTGGTTCTGAGCCTGTAATTAATGGCAGTGGCTATGCATACCGAGGCTGTATCCCTATACAAAATTTCTGTTGGTACAGAAGAGTTGACAATCTGACAAAACCCTTTGAGATCAACTCCAAGTCAGCTGCTGCTATGATGTAGGTAGAGATAGTACGTCTGGCCTGTGATCAGAAGGCTACTGGTTCGTGTCCAGCGATCAGCACCTTGTCCAAACCATTTTACTTGATTGAGATAAAATTTACACTTAACATTAAGAGGTTAGCCTGAGGATTTGGGTGTGGGTAAGGTTAAAAAGGTAGTAAATGGTAGGGATAGGAATTGATAACATTTTATCAATATCAGTGCCGTTGTTGATATTGCTTATCGATCCAGTTCTTTATCAATTCTTGATCAGTTTTCCATGTGGGGAAAAAAAGCTGGCCTTCACAGGATTTCAGCATCAATGTGGGAGTTTTGTTATTTTTCTGACTTTAGACAATGCTTCTTCTCTTTAAAAGATATAGAAAAATCAATTATGAAAGACTATCCATCCATCCATTTTCTACTGCTTTTCCGGAGGGCCGGGTTGCGGAGGCAGCAGTTCAAGCAGAGAACCCCAGACTTCCTTCTCCCCAGCCACCTGCTCAAGCTCTTCAGAGAGGATACCAAGGCGTTCCCACAGCAGCTGTGAGACTTGGGGTGCATTCAAACGGCCACTGTTTGGTCCGGACCAAAGGACCAAACAGTTGCTTCCACAGATAGTTTGGTTCGTTTGGTGCCGCCTGATCGCGTGTTGGAACTCTGGTGCGCATCAAACAAGCGAAGTCTGGACCCCCTGAAAACAGGGGTCTCAGTTCTCTTGCAAACGAAGTCTGGTGTGCTACGCTTGCGGTGTGATTCCAAACAGAGTATCCAGTGGACCAAAGGCCAGAAGTGCCCCCCGGCATTTGCGTAACCATAACAACATGTAGTCTGAGAAGAGGAAGTGGCATTTACTGTAGTACATTTTGTGTAGAAAATAACAATAAAGACAACCGTGTAAATCCAAGAAATCCTTTTACCGGTGAAAGCTGAGGAGAAAAATTAAAAATGTGTCATTTGTGGCGGACAAGCAACCTGGCTGAAGGGAACGGATTTCCGTTTCCGGTCCTGGCCAATCGACAAGCCTGATTTTTCTTCTTCGCCGAGATTTTTTCTTCCTGGTGGTTTTGGCTACAGCGCCCCAAACGAGCAGTTGTTGTAACTGCGTGACGTTGTCCAGGCAGTTTGGTCTGCTGCAGTGTGAATGCAAACCAAACAAAGCTGTGAAAATTATTGGCATTTCCCACCCAGTCGAACCGAGACCCCCGGACTATCCTAGTCTGAATGCAGCCATAGTCTCTCCAGCGAGTCCTGGTTCTGCCCCGGGTGTCACGCCGCGCCATTCATCAGCGGCGCCACCTGCTCACGCACCTGCTACTCATCAGCGGCGAGGGATAAAAGCCGCCTCGCCCTGAGCTTCGGCCTGAAGCCGTTAGACTTCATCGCCTTCCATGCGAAGCATCAACTCTCTCTTCAGCGTCACGCTAAGCGGTAAGAAGATTCCTTTCCTTACCTCTCCCAGTCTGCTCCCCTGTGCACAGGTGGATTCCTCGGCGGCGGACAACTCCGTCCCTCGTCCTTCCTCGCTGCTGCACCGAGTCCTGCAGGTGACTGTCTCCCGGGGTTCCGTCCTTGAAGTGCCTGCCATCAGTCTAACACAAGTAAGCTTCTCTCCCTCGCCTATTCTCCTCCTGTATTGGTGTGTGCCTGTCACCCTGTGTCTGTTCTTTCCCACAGGGTTGCCGGCTGAACGGTCTCCTGCCTCTGTGCCCGAAGCAGACGCCACCACCAATACATTTACATTCCGCTGACACACACCCATACACCCCTGCTGTTAATAAACAGTTTGAACTACTCTGAGCCTGTGTGTGTGCGTCTCCTGAGCCGAACGTTATGTCAGTACGGCTTCAGCAGAGCGGCTCGGCAGACGGCGGGCTCGCGCACCGGCTTACCACTCTCGAGGTTCGGGTGGATCAAATTGCTTATCAGCAGCAGGTGATTCTAAACCAACTTATTAACATCACTAACCGATTGGACCGCCTGGACCCCCAACAGCCGTTCCCCCCGGCTCACCAGGGTGGCGCAGTTCCTGCCGTTCCAGCGACCGTCCAGCCGGCTCCAGCGGCACCGGCTCGGCTCACGCCGATTCCAACCCCCGCCCGCTTTAGCGGAAAGCTCGGCGGAGCGCGGGGGTTCATTATGCAGTGTGAGTCCGTGTTCCACCGTGTGCCCGGAGACTTCCCCTCGGATCACAGCCGAATTGGCTACATAGGGAATCTCCTGGAGGGGCGCGCGTTAACTTGGACCTACGCCATAATAGCGAAGCCCAGTTACGCCACCCTCACCTATGACCAGTTCGTGGCACGCTTCCTGGAGGTCTTTGACCATTCCCGAACCGAGACGGTCCAAGTCGATCGGCTTCTCGCTCTCCAGCAGGGAAGCCGGTCGGCAGCGGACTATGCGGTCGACTACCGGGTAGCGGCGGAGGAATTGGGCTGGGACGAACGCTCCCTCTGTGGCCTGTTTCTCCGCAGCCTGAATGATGATCTGAGGGATGAACTGGCTGGTCGGGATATCCCTGGGACGCTAGCTGAGCTAACTTCTCTCGCCATCAGCTTGGATAACAGGCTGCGTGAGCGCTCCTCTGGACGGAAGTCGTCTTCTTCTCGCCCTCGGGGAGCCTCGTTGCGCCTGCCCCAAGCTCGCCCCCTGGCGACGCCGCCGCCATCGCACTCCGAGGAGTCGGAGCCGATGGTGACGGGCTGGACAAAGCTCTCCTCGGCAGAGAGACAACGCCGCCGTGAGTTGAATCTCTGCATGTATTGCGGAGATAATCAACACACGGTGGAGCTTTGTCCACATAAGCCAAACGGCGGGGTCCGCGAGTCACTGTAGGGGGCCTCGCGGACGTCAATCGGTTAAGTCCCCTTACCCAATTGAAGCTGCCCATCCGTTTTTGCCACAATCCCACTGGGCATCTCACCCACGCACTGGTGGATTCGGGTGCAGAAGGCAGCTTTATTTCACAAAGCCTGGCAACCCGTTTGGGCATTCGCTGTCAGGCACTGAAGAATCCCATCTCCCTTGTTAACCTCTCCCGTGCCTCCCTTGGGAGAGTATCACACCAAACCATCCCCGTTCCGGTCATCATCTCGGGAAATCACCGGGAGGAGATGACCTTCTACGTCCTTCCCAACTCTGTGTCGCCCGTCATCCTGGGGTATGCCTGGCTTCGCCTTCACAACCCGGTCCTGGATTGGAAATCAGCTGGGATATCGGCATGGAGTACATTCTGCATGGGCACCTGCCTTCAGTCCGCTGCCTGCTCTCCGTCCGCTCCTCCCCCTGCGACGGACGCTGCACCCCCGGACTTGTCTCTGGTGCCCCCAGAATTTCACGACCTGGGTATGGTGTTCAGCAAAGCGAAAGCTATGTCTCTCCCCCCTCATCGGCCCTATGACTGTGCCATCAACCTCCGCCAGGGGGCTCCCTTACCTTCTGGTCGCCTTTACAGCCTGTCTGCACCGGAGAAGGAGACGATGAACGCCTACCTGAAGGAGTCATTAAGTGCTGGGATAATCCGCCCATCATCGTCACCCGTGGGGGCAGGGTTCTTCTTCGTGGGAAAGAAGGATGGGTCCCTCCGCCCTTGTATCGACTACCGGGCCCTCAATAATATCACGGAGAAGGACCGTTACACCCTGCCTCTCATGGACACTGCTTTCCACTCCCTCCAGGGGGCGACCTGGTTCACCAAGCTGGACCTACGCAGCGCTTACCACCTCGTCCGGATCCGGGAGGGAGATGAGTGGAAAACGGCCTTCCGTACCCCGAACGGCCACTTTGAATACCTGGTGATGCCGTTCGGGTTGACCAACGCTCCTGCAGTCTTCCAGCGCCTCATTAATGACGTCCTCCGGGACTTCATCGGCCTTTTCGTGTTCGTCTACCTGGACGATATTCTCATCTTCTCCAAGTCCAGGGACGAGCACCAGGTCGACGTGAGGCGGGTCCTCCAAAGGCTGCTGGAGAATCGTCTGTACGTAAAGGCAGAAAAGTGTGAATTTTACGCCAGGAGTACGTCCTTCCTGGGGTTCATCATCGCCCACGATAAGGTGCTCCCTGACCCAGAGAAGGTAAAGGCGGTGGTGGAATGGCCTACACCTGCATCCCGGAAGCAGGTGCAGCAATTTGTTGGCTTCGCCAATTTCTACCGCCGCTTTGTCCCCAACTTCAGTACCATCGTTGGACCACTGACCCGCCTCACGTCCCCGAAGGTCCCGTTCCGGTTGACCGAAGAGGTCGCTGCCGCCTTTGAGGCGCTGAAGGCGGAATTCTCCTCCTCCCGGGTCCTTCGCCAGGTCGACCCCGCGCTGCAGTGCATCGTCGAGGTAGACGCTTCAGACACGGGAGTGGGAGCAGTGCTGTCCCAGCGGTCACCGGACGATGGCGCCAAGCGACCCTGCGCCTTCTTCTCCCGGCGCTTGTCCCCGGCAGAGAGAAATTACGATGTGGGGGACAGAGAGCTCCTGGCCATCAAACTCGCCCTGCAGGAATGGCGTCACTGGCTGGAGGGGGCGAACCTGCCGTTTGTGGTCCTTACGGACCACAAGAACTTAGAATATCTACGATCTGCCAAGCGCCTGAACGCCCGCCAGGCGCGTTGGTCTTTGTTCTTCGCCAGGTTCCAATTTTCAATCACCTTCAGGCCTGGCTCTAGGAACGTCCTGCCTGACGCCCTCTCCAGGCAGTTCTCCCCCGTGGAGTCGGAGGAGGCGCCCCACTCCATCCTGCCCAGGTTGTGCGTCATGGGAGCCATCTCGTGGGACATCAAGAGCAAGATCCGGAAGGCACAGGAGGTGGAACCTGACCCTGGCGGCGGACCGGAGGGGAGGCTGTTCGTGCCATCCGCGGTCCGAGGAGAGGTCATCCACTGGCTCCACACCTCCAAGCTCACTTGTCACCCTGGCACCTCCCGGATGATAGATCTCCTCCAACGGTCCTTTTGGTGGCCAGGCCTGCGGAGGGATGCAGCCCGCTACGCCCGGGCTTGCCCAATCTGTGCCACCTGCAAGTCGGGAAATGCCCCTCCAGCGGGTCTGCTCCAGCCCCTGCCCGTCCCTGGCAGGCCCTGGTCGCACATCGCGTTGGATTTCGTCACCGGACTCCCTGTCTCCAACTCCTATGACACCATCCTGACCATCGTGGACCGCTTCTCCAAGGCCGTGCACTTCGTCCCCCTGCGAGGCCTCCCTACTGCCCTGGAGACGGCGGACCTCCTCGTCCAACACGTGGTCAGGCTTCACGGGATTCCGGTGGACGTGGTCTCGGACCGGGGCCCCCAGTTTTCATCCGAGGTTTGGAGGTCTTTCTGCAACGCCATCGGAGCCAAGGTGAGCCTCTCCTCCGGCCATCACCCCCAATCCAACGGGCAGTGTGAACGGACCAACCAGGAGCTGGAGGCTGCGCTCCGCTGTGTGTCCAGATCCAAACCCACGTCCTGGAGCAACCATCTTGCCTGGGTTGAATATGCCCACAACACCGCTCGCTCTTCTGCTACAGGGATGTCCCCCTTCAAAGCGTCCCTGGGTTACGACCCCCCCGCTGTTTCCGGAGCAGGAGAGTGAGGTAACTGTCCCGTCAGTTAGGGCCCATCTCAGGCAGTTCCGCTCCACCTGGACTGCCGCGCGCAATGCGCTATTACGCACAGCGGAGCGCAACAGGACTGTGGCGGACCGGCGTAGAAGACCTGCCCCGGCGTACAGAGTTGGGCAACTTGTTTACATTTCCACCCAGGACGTCACTTTAAAAGGCGAGAGGAGAAAGCTGGCACAGCGCTTCATGGGTCCCTATCCCATCACCCGGATCATCAACCCGGTGGCTGTGCGCGTGGCAATTCCCCCCTCCCTCCGCATTCATCCCACTTTCCACGTGTCGAAGGTGAAGCTGGCAGTCACTGACCCCCTTTGCCCTCCTCCTGCAGCGCAACCCGCGCCCCGGATGATTGGTGGCCATCCGACCTGGTCCGCCTCCTCCATCCTGGACTCCCGGCGCCGGGGTCGTGGGTTGCAATACTTGGTGGACTGGGAGGGCTATGGGCCCGAGCATCGACAGTGGGTGCCCCCGTCGTTTGTGTTGGACCCATCGCTCATCGCGGACTTCCACCGAGCGCACCCGGATAAGCCATCGCCAGGAGGCGCTGCTAGAGGGGGGAGTACTGTCACGCCGCGCCATTCATCAGCGGCGCCACCTGCTCACGCACCTGCTACTCATCAGCGGCGAGGGATAAAAGCCGCCTCGCCCTGAGCTTCGGCCTGAAGCCGTTAGACTTCATCGCCTTCCATGCGAAGCATCAACTCTCTCTTCAGCGTCACGCTAAGCGGTAAGAAGATTCCTTTCCTTACCTCTCCCAGTCTGCTCCCCTGTGCACAGGTGGATTCCTCGGCAGCGGACAACTCCGTCCCTCGTCCTTCCTCGCTGCTGCACCGAGTCCTGCAGGTGACTGTCTCCCGGGGTTCCGTCCTTGAAGTGCCTGCCATCAGTCTAACACAAGTAAGCTTCTCTCCCTCGCCTATTCTCCTCCTGTATTGGTGTGTGCCTGTCACCCTGTGTCTGTTCTTTCCCATAGGGTTGCCGGCTGAACGGTCTCCTGCCTCTGTGCCCGAAGCAGACGCCACCACCAATACATTTACATTCCGCTGACACACACCCATACACCCCTGCTGTTAATAAACAGTTTGAACTACTCTGAGCCTGTGTGTGTGCGTCTCCTGAGCCGAACGTTATGTCACCGGGGTCTTCTCCCTGTGGGATGTGCCCACAAACACCTCAAGTAGGAGGCATCCTAATCAGATGCCCAAACCACCTCAACTGGCTCCTTTCAACAAAGACTAACCATGTAAAAATGGGCATTTATGCCTTGTAGCATTTGTTTTGTTTAAATGCTGAAAAGCAATATAAATAAAAGCAGTATAAATGGAATACTGAAGTTATTAGAAATACTGTGCAATTATTTTAGCAATCACAAAAATATGCATGCTGTACTTAATTTTTGTGCATTCTTTAAATTATATACAGTATATATACATAGTGTATATACACCCACACATGGATAAAATAATTGTATATTAGCATACTGGTAAAACCTCAAAACATTACTCATTTTGGAAAGGAGTAATTCAGTGTTAATCTGTAACCTACATCACACATACCACCTACCCAAACTCCAGCTGCTCTACGGTCGTGAATCAGGGATGGCAATTTTCCACCGATCCGCGGATTTCCGCCGATTTATTTTCAAATTGATCATTTCTGTGAATCGTCTAAATCTATTGAGAAAATTTTAGGGGGGGTAAGGTACCTTATTGTTACCGATTTTAGCAAAAATCAACACGATTACATAAGCGCTCAGCGCTTCCCTGGAAGTCGTCTCCCGCGATAACCCGAATGTGTTGTGTTTAAGCTACTGCTGTATTGCAGTAGCTTGACAGCCCTGCGATTGGATAGTTGCAAATGATTGGACCAACCAAATGGCTCGTTGTATGCTTTTTCAAAAATTCATGGCGGCGTGTTCTCAGGGATGTGATTTTCTGCTAATTTGCCGAATTCCGCTTTATTTTATCTTCCAGGAAGATAAAGTACGTTAGCGGCTTGTGGTCCACGAACGCACTGAAGGTGCGCCCTTTCAGGCAGGACTGGAAGTGGCGTATGGCCAGGTGGAGAGCCATTAACTCTCTGTTACTGGCGGCGTACAACGGCTGTATGAGCTGGGCTGCGCGGGGGAGGAAACGGTAATAAAAGTTAACCATCCCCTTTTATGATTCCAAACAGTTTGAAATTGACAGTGCACAGTGGACACTGACTCAACTTTTGAATATTTCTAAGACTTGGCTACATCAGTGATTGTGCAAAATGAACTGCTCAAGTCTCAATGGAGATTGAAACTGGTGATCTGAAATGAATGCTGAAATTATAAAAAGTAATGGTATGTTGGAATTTTATTTCTATTATGGAATAGATGAAATTAACTGATTTTGATTTGATCAAGTGTTAAAGCATGTGATGGATAATGCTTGTTGGAATATTTACCTCTGCCAGGAGGTTATGTTTTTGCCGGGGTTTGTCTGTTTGTTTGTTTGTCTGTTGGTTAGCAAGATAACTCAAAAAGTTTTGGACGGATTTCGATGAAACTTTCAGGCGTTGTTGGAAATGGTACAAGGAAGAACTGATTAAATTTTGGGGATGATCCGGATCACCGTCCAGAAGAAAACCGCCATTACGGAAAATGCCATTTTCGTGAATAACTACTGAACCACTAATCCTATCATTGTCAATCCAATTGCTAGTCATATGTTTTCATGGTCAAGGAATCTGAAAACGTACACACAAACACTGTATGGGGAGAACTGTGGCCGCCATTACGGAAAATGCCATTTTCGTGAATAACCACTGAACCACTAATCCTATCATTGTCAATCCAATTGCTAGTCATATGTTTTCATGGTCAAGGAATCTGAAAACGTACACACAAACACTGTATGGGCGGAACTGTGGCACTTGGCGGAGGTCTGCGCTCTCCGAGTGCTTTTCTAGTTTAGGAATGCTATCTTCTTGGAACATAAGTCAATATTATACAGTAATAAGTGGCATTCAGCTGTTTGTTTTATGTCATTTAAGCACAGTTCTGGTACTTAAAAATCATAAAAACCCAGGAGCTTCGGGGGGCTTCGCCCCCTTGCGCCCCCCCCCCCCCACCGGGGCTCTGCCCCGGACCCTGCTGGGGGACTGTTCCCCCCAGACCCCCCTGCTGAATGTTCAGATAATTTCCCCAACCCCAAATCACATCCCTGGTTCGTGTTGGAATTCTGAGCTTTCGGTATTGTTTTCAGCGGAATTATGAGATTTTTATTGAAGGATCAGGAGTCATCAGTGCTAGAAATAGACAAAAGTGTCAAAAATAAGTTCCGATGGAATTGACTTGAGAGAAAAGTGACGGTAAAGGTGAAAATTGGCTCAGAGTTCGACGAGGTAACAGAAACACTCGGACAATTTCTGAAGAAACCAGAAAAGGAGATGAAGTTCAAAGTTCAGAGACTGACACAGCTTGTCCGAGTGACCCGTACCATGAGAGGTGCTGAATGCTGGACTGATCACAGGCTGGTCAGGGCTGTAATGACACTGCACATCGCTCCGCCTCACAGAAATCGACCTAAGACTGTCAGGGCCTCCTACAATGTCACCAGACTGAAGAATCCAATCTGTCTGACAGAGTTTCAAGAAGCACTTGACGAAAAACTCCAAGATGGTCTGACCTCCGAAAGTAGCTCCGAGAAATGGTCCTCTTTCAAAGATACCATCGCTGAGACTGCAAAGGAAGTGCTCAGAGCCAAAACTAGAACCCATGAAGACTGGTTCGACGGAAACGATGACAAGATCAGAGAAGCCCTCCATATTAAGAACAAGGCTTACATCGAGTGGCAGAATGACCCGTCCTCTGCCTCCAAGCGTGAAAGATTCAAAACTCTGCAGGCAAAAGTCTAGTCCGACCTTCGACTGATGCAGGACCAGTGGTGGCAGGATAAAGCGGGCGAAGTCCAGCACTATGCGGATACCCACAATTCCAAGAAATTCTTCATTGCTCTGAAGACAGTCTTTGGCCCCTCCGAATCAGGCTGCTCCCCGTTGCTGTCCTCGGACGGTTCGACCCTGATTAAAGACCAAGAGGGCTTGATCAAGCGCTGGCAAGAGCATTTCAGTAATCTGCTTAACCGACCCTCATCAGTTGACACAGACGTACTGAACCAGATCTCCCAGCAGCTAATGCAAGACTCGCTCGCAGAACCCCTGTCCATAGATGAAATTAAGAAGGCGATCCTTCAGACGAACTCGGGCAGAGCGTCGGGAAAGGATGGCATTCCTGCCGAGATCTACAAGGCGGCAGGCCCCAACGCCCTTGAAGCCTTTCATGATGTCCTGCTGAGTATCTGGGAAAAGGAGGAGATGCCTGATGACTTCCGTGATGCCTTGATTGTCTCCATTTACAAGAACAAGGGAAGCAAATCTGACTGTGGCAACTACAGGGGCATCGCCCTCCTCTCTATTGCAGGGAAAATCTTTGCCAGAGTCATACTCAACAGACTTATCACAGTATCAGAGCAGAATCTCCCAGAGGCACAGTGCGGCTTCAGGCCTGGCAGAAGTACTGTTGATATGATTTTTGCCATGAGACAACTCCAAGAGAAATGCATTGAACAAAATATGCCCCTATTCTCTGTCTTCATAGATCTGACCAAGGCTTTCGACACGGTCAATAAAGAGGCCCTCTGGACAGTCTTAGAGCGTATTGGATGCCCCCCAAAGTTTATATCGATGATCAGGCTTTTCCACGACGGTATGACTAGCCAGGTCATCTCCAGCGGGAATGTGTCGGAAGCCTTTGCAATCAGCAACGGTGGGAAGCAGGGCTGTGTCCTAGCTCCAGTCCTATTTAACGTGTTCTTCACCTGCATGCTGTCCCATGCCGTCCGAGACCTGGTGAAGGGGGTCTACATTCGCTACCGTTTGGATGGCTCCCTCTTCGACCTGCGTCGTCTCACTGCCAAGACAAAGAGCCTGCAAACCCTCCTCCAAGAAGTCCTCTTTGCTGATGACTGTGCCCTTGTGGCCCACGCAGAATTCGGCCTGCAGATGATGTTAGACCGCTTCTCTGAGGCTTCAAAGCTCTTCGGCCTGACCGTCAGCCTTGGCAAGACGGAGGTGCTTCACCAACCTGCACCAAACACTCATCCTCCTGCACCCAACATTGTCATCGACAACACACCACTTGCCAATTCGAACATTTCAAGTACCTGGGAAGCACCATTTCCTGTGATGGCTCCCTGGACAAAGAAATTGCTTCTAGAATCGGCAAGGCTAGCCAGGCACTGGGCAGACTTCGCACTCGAGTGCTCAACCAACACAGTATCCAATTATCAACGAAACTGAAAGTTTACAATGCTGTGGTACTCCCCTCCCTCCTCTGCGGTTGTGAAACATGGACGCTGTATCGCAGACATGTCAAAAAGCTGGAGTACTTCCACATGCGAGCTCTCCGCTCCATACTCAGAATCAGCTGGCAAGACCACATCACCAATTTGGAGGTCCTGGAGCGTGCCAACTCCACCAGCATTGAGGCCATGCTTATTAAGGCCCAACTTCGATGGGTGGGGCATGTCATCCGAATGGAGGAGTTTAGGATGCCAAGACGCCTGATGTATGGTGAGTTCCAGCTTGGCAAGAGAAACCGAGGCCGCCCAAAGCTGCGATACAAAGATACTGTGAAAGCAAACATCCAGTGGTGTCACGTCAAGCCAAAGGAACTGGAGGAGCGTGCTATGGACAGACCAGAAGTCCGTTGTTGTAATCACTGCTGATGCAGCTCTGTGTCGCTTTTCTCTAGCATCAGTGAGTTTCTGGCGTCGTGCTTCTTCGTAGTTGGCAGCAGCTTTGTGGATAAAGGCTCTCCATTCTGGTCTTTTACTTTTTCCTTATAACAATTTAAATTTTTGACCATAATTTTGCAGAGCCAGAACAGAACAATAATTTAACTAAGATTAATAAAACTGTATTTAGTGAAATAAATTAACTTAAAATGACCAAAAATGCAGTTATTTTTGTTATTATATTTCTATGTATTTATAGTTTTGTTTTTTTTAGAAATTTCTTCACTGCTCAGACAGCAAGAAAAACCTCCCTTATTTTGAAATGTGAATGTTGGCACGTTTAGTTTGTCTGAAGGCTGCTGACGGATTAGTCATTGACTTCATGACTTTCGGTCAGCTTAACTTGCCAGGTACATAATAATGAACATAAATTAGGTAATTAGTATTAACTAAGGTAAAGGTAAAACATCTTTTTTTCTTGTTTGAAATAAGAAAAACAAAAAACTAATAATTAAAAAGAAGACAAAATGAACCTACTTGAGCGCCTAACCACACCTGTGAGCTAAGCGACTTTTCATTATTGCTGCCGTTATCAGCGAGTTAAAACCACCATAAATGCCTCCACTGTTTACATACCTCTTCGGCTTTTTTTCTGTGTTTAACCCATTGACTGTGTATGTCACCAAACTGCGACATAACCCCTAGTGGTCAACAGTGGTAAAGATTTTTTCAAGAAAATATTCAGATCATATGTCACAACTTTCCAAGGCTATAACTTGAAAGTGGTAAGTGATAATGGCTTACTGTCAATTTGAAAGATGTAGACGCATCTAATTTGCATACAAACAAACAAAGACATTCGTCACTTGCGCTGGTAAGGTGGCGTCCTTTTGTGACATTCTGGTCGCTATTTTGTCCTCTCCCGGTCATTTTAGCTTTCTCTCCTACATCTACAAACTGTTCTTGATTATTCCACCTCAATTTTGCTTTAATCCGTGGCAATTTCTCATATATGACGACATGCAACCGGCGATTGCCATACAGTCACGTGGTGCTCTGGGCGCCGGCAGGTGAACTCAGCAAGCTTCGCGCTCCCTGTGTTATAAGAACATGTAAACATCTACCTTCATAAGCTAAATAATCTCTTTTTAGAATCATAGTTGGCAAATTCAGGACCAAATCCTCCGAATTTGCTCCTCCGTCTGCGACCCCGTATGTGTACAACGATGGGTGCCCTCCATTTTATTTTGTAATCTCGAAGAAGAAGAAGAAGAAGGATTCCTTCCTCTTTGGTGTATTACGTGTCATCCATGAGTCCTCCAACGCGTGCCTGCCACCTTGTGAACTGGCATGATCAGTACAAATCCTCAGTCCAGCTGGGGAGTGTTTCACACGTTATTATCAGTTGACAGGCGCAGCGCCGCGCTCTGCCACTAGAGGCACAAAAAATCACACAGCTTAAAGGTTAAAGTACTTTAATAAGCTTATGCTGCTCTTGGACAGTGACGCTAGGCTAGAGCGACACTCTGCCTGCTGATTGGAACGGTCGCGGGTGGCGTGCTTCCGAACTCTGCCCGGATGACAGTCACGCGTGTTGTTCGTGTGCATGCTTGCGGAGTGTCATTCTTACATATTTTTTTTCTTAAATTCATATTTCCTTAGAGTGGTGGCATAAATCCCAAGGATGGTGGCCCACTATGCAGAAATGTTACCAGAGGAAACCCTGCATGTGGTCACCCACTGCCGCATTTCACCCGAAAAAGCAGAAGATGACGCTAAGCCCCTAGAGCGCATGTGTGCTGTGCAGAGCGAAAAAAAACTCACCCTTCCGGGTTGCGTCGGACAACCGCAACAAGTTCCAATGGCACGTTCCAGTGTCTACCCGTCAAATCAACAGGGCAGAGAAAGGGACTGCAGCAAACTATACGAACGCAGAAACCTATCTCCACTGCCTCCCTTAAACCTGCTGCTAGACGGAAAAGCAGACCGGACTCAAGTTGCCACAGAGGTGACACAACAGAGGGAGCCCAGATCGTACTGGGTATGCCTGGATTGTCAGGGTGCTGTAATAATGTTTAACAAAGCAGCTCGCAGTTTATTTTCCTGTTAAAACAGTCTACCAGTGCATCTCAGTCAGTCCCTCCAGGATTTCGCAATGTTGCGATCGCGTCAATTCACATGAACTCAGCCAATCACCACAACTATTGCACAACCTTGCAACTTTATCCAATCACGCAACTTTTGGGCAATTTTGGCCAATCCTCGTCAACTTCCGCCAATTTCACCAATCAAATTTCAGCTGAGTGGTGCTGAAACGCTCAGTCTAACCAATCAAATACATCGCTACATCGCGTTCACTTCTGGGTTAACAGTAAGTATTAACGGAATGCTTCAGCAAAAAACTGTGTGATTAAAAAAACCCACTCACCCACGAGGTTTCCAACAGTGTCCCTTCCTCTGTGTCCCCCAGCCTGCCAGTGGACGCCTCCATCCTGACCGCGTGTACGAAGTGCTGGCTTTGTGTTGAAAAACGTCCGCCTGCCCCAAAAGCACCCCATTGCAGGAGTGCATGTGACAAGAGACTCCATAAGTGGGCAAGTGGGCTGCACGGTGGCGCAGTGGTTAGCACTGCGGCAGCACAGTTTACCCTCGGCCGGGGGATCGCAGGGATCATGAGATCGTGGGTTCAATCCCTGCCCCCGGCCAACAGTGATCTGTGTGGAGTTTGCATGTTCTCCCCGTGTTTGCGTGGGTTTACTCCGGGATTTCTCCAGTTTCCTCCCACATGCCAAAAACATGCAGGTTAGGGAGTTAAGGGGCGCTTGCGCACGCAGCGACCGGCAGCTGGTGGCTTGTCATCGGACTGCAGAACAAATCTACCTACGGGTACAAATAAGTTAAAAAAAAAAAAAAAAAAAAAAAAAAAAAGTCTTAACATTACAGCCAGTGTTTGATCATTTCATACATCTTTAGAGGTAAAATCGTTAGTACATCTTGTCAATGAGCTTTAAAGCTGTGAATCTCTGAACACGGGACCCCCCCGTAAATGAAAGACGTGTGTCTGATGAGACGTGTGTGTGTGTGTGTGTGTGTGTGTGTGTGTGTCCAGACGAGCAGCAGATAGACAGGCAGGTAGGAGTTAGACATAGGAATATTGTCTGCATTTTTTTTCCCAGAAAAAACACAGACTCCAATAGACAGTACAGACTAACAGAACAAATTATTTATTTTTTCCTTTCCGCTCGGTACGAAGTGGTTGGGGACCGTAGGGAGTTTTCAAATGAAGGCGCTGCAAATAATTTCCACATCTCTACTCTTAAACATGCATTCAATGCAATTTAGCTGTTGTAATGGATATTGTGTTAAAGTCTGTATAGGCTGTTGCACAAGAGTTTTTCTGTGTAGCAGAAGTTTCTGCTTAATTTACAAATCACTGTAATAGGAAATGGTTGACAATCCTGTGCTTTTCTTGTGTTGTTATATAGAATATCACTTTAGTAAGCTGGAAAAACCATCTGCTTTAAAATTTGTAATTCTTTCCACAACTTTTAGTGCAAAAAAACCCCTCCAAACATCACAACTTTTATAAAAAGCTCCCGCAGATTCAGGCTTTTTGGGCCACAACAATCATAAAAACATCCTGCGAAATCCTGGAAGGCCTGCTCAGTAAATTAGAATGTGAAAGGTTTTTTTTTTTTTTAATATAACTAAAAAAGATGAATTTGATGATATTGGTAGTAGTTTTTAAAATAAATTAAAAAATTGTGACATTTGTAATTTACTGAGATGTCCCAGCACATAGTACACACTAAACAGTGCAAAGTTTGTTAAACTACAAATGCCTTTGTCTGTAGTTAAAAAAAATGCAAATTGTACAATAAATCATTGAGGAATATAATGTTCACGTTTTATTCAGTATATGAAAAAACAGCAACTTTTTATGTTAGACTGTATTGTACCGAGGGAAATTCAGATTCTCAGGAAAAATGCCGCTTATCAATTAATTGTTAATCGATTGATAAGGTGAATCGATTGTCAATTAATGAATTAATTGATAACTTGCATCCCTAATCGGTATATTTGGCTGCCCGCGATACATAAATCATTATCTCGTGGATACACGAATATTTATCACGTTAAAATGAGCTGCTATGAGACAGGTTTGTCTGCAGCTTGGCTGCTGAAAGTGGAAGCTCTCTAGCTCACCGTAGCAGCCCTGCCCCCATATGCTCACAGAGGAATCTAAACTGCAGTGAGCAGAGATGAAAAGGAAGATAGAATAAACGTAGGCTCACCTTAAGCACAGGAAACGGGATGGGGGATAAACATTTCAATTCTGAACTCTACACATTTGTTTGCTAAGTGAACAAACTTAACAAACTTTCAAAATAAGAGCTCCTATCCAGTCTTGCAATTCTTCAAAATAAGAACGAGTGGCTCGCCAAATAAACAACTGATGGAATGTAGACGCATTTTAAAAAATAAGCGATAAATTATACTTGTCACTTATTCGACCGCCAGTATTAACTATGTGTGGTAAACTGAAACATTTCTGCCCATGTGGATACACTTGATTACTTGATAATGTGAGTTCTGTTAAAGGCGTCGGCCGGACGAAATTTCAGTATCGCTAAATCATATCTTAAATTTTTGTGTGAGACGAGCTAATTTGAACCGCACATGTTTTGGTGTCAACAAATGTCGCATAAGGTGACAATGCGCTATTGAAGTATGATTTCCTTGAGAGCTGTCTGTCTGCCAAGCGATCAGCGGCTAAAATGGCCACTGACTGTGTGACGTCAGGTCAGGGAGCGACCAGCAAACACTCGACGGACATTGCGTGTTGTTTACGTTCGGCGATAACGGATATTTCTAGGAGTACTTGTGGATTACAAATAGAGTATTTATTACGATTAGGATTTCAGTGATCGAATTAATTATGGTTTGGCGTTGTGTTGTCTACGGGTGCGACGGTATACCGGAGGAGCACGCGGTGAGTGTTTATGAATTTCCCCTGCCTGGGAAAATCAGAACCGCATGGGTGAATTTCGTTCAGAAAACGCGAAAAAATTGGAATTATGTCGCAAAATCACCCAACATGTGCAGTAGACATTTCGTTGACAGCGATTTTGAGAATAAGATGCAATTTGAAATGAAATTAGCAAAAAGATTGCTGATAAAAAAAATCGGCTGTTCCAAATATATATCCGTTCATTTCAAAGTCCCACTCTCAGACAAGTGTCAGTGACAGTGGCGTGAAAAGCAAGGGTGATCTACCGATGCGATCTGCTGTCAGAAAGAGAAGTAAACAGGGTAAGTTTTCTTTTTTTAATATTCACTGCCAATATTTACTAAAATTATTTACAAGCAATGAATTTCATTGCCTTAACAACTTATCAAATATTAGAATTTTAGGGTATTCATACTAATCAAATATGAAATATTCAGTGCTGTATAGGGAGGTGGTTGTGCCTGTTTGCTCAAGTTATATTTCTATATATGTAATCCAATTTGACACCTCTAGAATGAAATTATGTTGATCTACTGTTTTTGCAGATGTTATCCACTGTCACTCAACCTTCAAATACTGTGGATTTTTTTTTTGAATTTGATTATTCAGCAATTGTCCTCATTGCAGTCATCCATGTGAGGTAACAAGTCACACTAAAGGCTCTCTGTTGGTGATCAAACAACATTGTCCACATTGTGTTGAGGATCGATCCTGGCACAGCCAGCCGATGATCAGGGACATGCCAGCTGGTAACATACAGCTTTCATCCGCCATTCTCTTCACTGGGGCGTCATATGTCAAGGTCCTCAGAGTTCTAAATGCAGCCGGTATCGTTGGAATTTCCACGACCACTTACAAGGAGCTTTCGATTTCTAATTTTTATTAAATTAATTTTATTTCAGAATATGTGGATGATCTGATGAATACTCTTTTCGACAAAACCTTGGTTGATCCAACCCACTTATTGGAGCAGTGGCACTCTGTATAAGCCAAAGTTCCCGCAACATTGAGTGCCAAATTTCAGCGTCCCATCAAAGCTGATGCTGTTGAGCAACATGTATCTAGATTTTCAAAATCAAACATGTAAAAGTAGAATAAATTTCCAATTAGCAATGAAAGTTCAGTTTTCAATTGTTAGGGAAGCAACACCTTTCACTCTGTATATATATCACGGACGCACGGATCGCCCCGGGGGTCTCCCGGGTCGGCGGACGGAGCCACGGTTTGCAGCGGGAGACGTTACAGCGGGGAGGAGCTAGTGCTAGCTAGCACTTGGCCGCCGCCCGGTGCTAATGGGAAACTCGACATACCGGGAGCTGTAGCGAAAAGGACGCGGGTGCCGGGCTGGAGTTTAGGCGGCGTGAAAGAAATATAAGACAGAATAATAAAGAGCGATGGCAAGAACCAAGCAGACCGCCCGTAAAATCTACTGGAGGAAGAAGCCCCCCAGGAGACAGCTAGCCACCAGGGCTGCTCGGAGAGGCGCTCTGGCCACCGGCAGAGTGAAGAGGCCTCGCCGTCACAAGCCCGTGGCTCTGAGAGAGATTCGTCGCTACCAGAAATCCACGGAGCTGCTCATCCGTAAGCTGCCCGTCCAGCGCCTGGTGAGGGAGATCGCTCAGGACTTCAAGACCGTCCTGCGTTTCCTGAGCTTCGCCGTCATGGCTCTGCAGGAGACCAGCGAGGCCCACCTGGTGGGTCTCCTCTTCGCTAAGGGGGTCACCATCATGCCCAAAGACTTCCAGCTGGCCCGCTGCATCCGCGGAGAGAGAGCTTAGACTTTCTGCTGCACATTCACCAGCCATAATGCTCTGCACTGTGTGTCTATATATATACATTTATAGTAATATGGACATATGTTTACTAGATGTTGTTTTTTCTTGCCTTCTGATTGTTGCTCTGAGTGTTGCTATCCCTATGCTGTTGCAATCCTGGAATTTCCCCATTGTGGGACTAATAAAGGCTTATCTTATCTTATCTTATCTTATTTTGCTAAGACAAAAAAATATAAGCCTAAGATTTTTAGAGAAATGTGCTTTTAAAAATTGAACACGAATTTACACCATAAAATGGTAGAAAAATTACTCTATTGTATATGAGATCCGACTTTGATGAATGCTGAAATATTAGAATTATAAAATTGACATGCACATTAATAAACTCAATATATGATTTTAAAAAACTTTATTTAAATAACATTGATCACAAATCTAATCTTGGTAGGCAAAATCCCTTGTAGTGATCAGATGGGAATGTTTCTCTGATGAGGCTCACAGCACAGGCAGGCAATATCACCCTCATTTCTTTCCCAAGATATCCCCAACACCACAGGACCAGGTGCCTGTAGGCTATGAATCTGTATTGCCTGAAAAATATGGGGTTGGCATTGATTATTCCGTTTGCATTGATTATTGAATGTATTGAATGATTTCTTCATAATTGATCTGGAAAATTAAAACACATGAATAAATATTGTTTAAAAACTCACTCGTGTTGACTTGCGTCATGATCACCATATTGCTGTCTGTAGGCCAGATAAGCTGTCTGTAAAACCCAGATGTCAAGACAGACAGAACGGAAACCGGGGTGATCAGTGATATACCTTGGTAGGTTATCATCTGTGTATCCACAGCCCTTCAGTTCTTCTAGTTTCTCCTTCACCTTCAATACCTCCTGGCAGCACCGAGATTCAGTTGATGTTGGCATAATGTTGCATTTCTCACAAGTGCACCTGTTAAAAAAAATGGTATAATCAGATGCTTATAATAAACTAATGGCTCGTGGGAGTGCTATATAAATTGGTCTATGAAGTTTGATTAGAAAATATTAAAAACATGTAAAAAATTTTGAGCAGAAAGAGAAGTTATAGGAAAACAATAATGAATCACAATAATCATGATCCATCAATCTCTTAAGAGAATTATGTAGCTTTTGAGACTAGGATTAACATGATGATGATTAACAACATCTAACAAACTCGTAAAGTACACATATTATCCCTCACATACATTATCCTTTTATTTCCAATGATAATGTTTCTAAATGTTTCTAATGTTTATAAGCCGCCAAGTAAGGCAGCGAGGGAACAATTGGCAGTTTTATTTTGATAATTAAGTGTGTGACCATGCATATCGCCTAAAAAAAAATTTCAAAGCATATTTTACCAATATAAATCAGCGAGCCTCTCGTTCTCAACGTGGGCTGCTCCGGTCGCTGTTTCGTCCGCGTCTTCCGCCACACCCTCGGGCTCGAACAAATACGGCTGAATAACCCCATCAGCACCACCCAAAACTACTTCATCATCAGATTCTTCAGTGTCAATATCATCACTTATATTGCGGTCGTCATACTCGATAAAATAATCGCTGTCCGAATCACTCTGCTGTCGTTCAGCCATTTCCTGTTTCTCCCTGACCTGACGTCACTGCTTACCGCCCCTATCGAGAGATGGCGGTACTGCAGCATCACTAAGTGAAATATGGGCTATTAACAAATAAAGTCATTTATGGAGGCTGGTGACACATTTTAAATCATGGGAATGGCCAGAATGGAATATTTTCATACAATCAGTTTATTGGTTCAATAAAAAAATGTCACCGTCCGAGGCCTTTAAACAAAGGACAAAAGACTCTTTGCTTAGTTACATATTGTTGTGAAGAATTTTCTCTGGCATAAGTTTTCATTTTATTATTCAGCTTTTTCATAAGTGAGATGAATATACAGTTATGCCCAAAAATATTTGGACAGTGACACAAGTTTTGTTATTTTAGCTGTTTACAGAAACATATTCAGGATACAATTATATAATCAGTATGGGCTTAAAGTGCAGACTCTCAGCTGTAATTTGAGAGTATTCACATCCAAATTGGAGCAAGGGTTTAGGAATTACAGCTCTTTAATACGTAGCCGCCTCTTTTTCAAGGGACCAAAAGTAATTGGACAATTGACTCAGAAGGCTGCAAAAAAAAAATAACAAGGCTGCATGAGCTCTTCCCTCGTTAACCTGTCATCAATTAAGCAGTTAAAAGGTCTGGAGTTGATTCCAGGTGTGGCGTTTGCATTTGGAAGCTTTTGCTGTGAACACACAACATGCGGTCAAAGGAGCTCTCAATGGAGGTGAAACAGACCATCCTGAGGCTGAAAAAAAGAAGAAATCCATCAGAGAGATAGCAGAAGTGTTAGGGGTGTCCAAATCAACAGTTTGGTACATTCTGAGGAAAAAAAGAGTGCACGAGTGAGCTTAGGAACTCAAAAAGACCTGGACATCCACGGAAGACAACAGTGGTGGATGATCGCAGAATCCTTTCCATGGTGAAGAACAACCCCTTGACAATATCCACTCAAGTGAAGAACACTCTCCAGGAAGTAGGTGTGTCAGTATCTAAGTCTACCATAAAGAGAAGACTTCATGAGAGTAAATACAAAGGATTCACCACAAGGTGCGAACCATTAATCAGCCTCAAAAATAGAAAGGCCAGAATTGACTTTGCCAAAAAACACCTGAAGAAGCCAGCCCAGTTCTGGAACAGCATTCTTTGGACAGATGAGACTAAGATCAACCTGTACCAGAACGATGGGAAGAAGAAAGTTTGGAGAAGAATTGGAACAGCTCATGATCCAAAGCACACCACATCTTCTGTAAAACATGGTGGAGGCAGTGTGATGGCATGGGCATGCATGGCTTCCAATTGCACCGGGTCACTTGTGTTTATTGATGATGTGACAAAAGACAGAAGCAGACAGATGAATTCTGAAGTGTATAGGGATATACTTTCTGCTCAGATTTAGCCAAATGCAGCAAAGTTGATTGGACGGTGCTTCACAGTACAGATGGATAATGATCCAAAACATACTACAAAAGCAACCCAGGAGTTTTTTTAAAGCAAAGAAGTGGAATATTCTGCAATGGCCGAGTCAGTCACCAGATCTCAACCCAATCGAGCATGCATTTCACTTGCTCAAGACAAAACTTAAGGCAAAAAGACCCACAAACAAGCAACAACTGAAGACAGCTGCAGTAAAGGCTTGGCAAAGCATCACAAAGGAGGAAACCCAACGTTTGGTGATGTCCATTGGTTCCAGACTTCAGGCAGTCATTGCCTGCAAAGGATTCTCAACAAAATATTGAAAAGTAACATTTTACTTAGGGTTATGTTTATTTGTCCAATTACTTTTGAGCCCCTGAAATGAGGAGCGTTTGTATAAAAATGGCTACAATTCCTACATGTTTAATCATATACAGTGGGGCAAAAAAGTATTTAGTCAGCCACCAATTGTGCAAGTTCTCCCACTTAAAAGATGAGAGAGGTCTCCAATTTTCATCATAGGTATACCTCAACTATGAGAGACAAAATGAGAAAAAAAATCCAGAAAATTACATTGAAGGATTTTTAATGAATTAATTGGTAAATTCCTCAGTAAAATAAGTATTTGGTCACCTACAAACAAGCAAGATTTCTGGCTCTCACAGACCTGTAACTTCTTCTTTAAGAGGCTCCTCTGTCCTCCACTTGTTACCTGTATTAATGGCACCTGTTTGAACTCGTTATCAGTATAAAAGACACCTGTCCACAACCTCAAACAGTCAGACTCCAAACTCCACTATGGCCAAGACCGAAAAGCTGTCAAAGGACACCAGAAACAAAATTGTAGACCTGCACCAGGCTGGGAAGACTGAATCTGCAATAGGTAAGCAGCTTGGTGTGAAGAAATCAACTGTGGGAGCAATTATTAGAAAATGGAAGACATACAAGACCACTGATAATCTCCCTCGATCTGGGACTCCACTCAAGATCTCACCCCGTGGGGTCAAAATTATCACAAGAACGGTGAGCAAAAATCCCAGAACCACATGGGGGGACCTAGTGAATGACCTGCAGAGAGCTGGGACCAAAGTAACAAAGGCTACATCAGAAACGCACTACGCAGCCAGGGACTCAAATCCTGCAGTACCAGACGTGTCCCCCTGCTTAAGCCAGTACATGTCCAGGCCCGTCTGAAGTTTGCTAGAGAGCATTTGGATGATCCAGAAGAGGATTGGGAGAATGTCATATGGTCAGATGAAACCAAAATAGAACTTTTTGGTAAAAACTCAACTTGTCGTGTTTGGAGGAGAAAGAACATCATACCTACTGTAAAGCATGGGGGTGGAAACATCATACTTTGGGGCTGTTTTTCTGCAAAGGGACCAGGACGACTGATCCGTGTAAAAGAAAGAATGAATAGGGCCATGTATCGTGAGATTTTGAGTGAAAACCTCCTTCCACCAGCAAGGGCATTGAAGATGAAACGTGGCTGGGTCTTTCAGCATGACAATGATCCCAAACACACCACCCGGGCAATGAAGGAGTGGCTTCGTAAGAAGCATTTCAAGGTCCTGGAGTGGCCTAGCCAGTCTCCAGATCTCAACCCTATAGAAAATCTTTGGAGGGAGTTGAAAGTCTGTGTTGCCCAGCGACAGCCCCAAAACATCACTGCTCTAGAGGAGATCTGCATGGAGGAATGGGCCAAAATACCAGCAACAGTGTGTGAAAACCTTGTGAAAACTTACAGAAAACGTTTGACCTCTGTCATTGCCAATAAAGGGTATATAACAAAGTATTGAGATGAACTTTTGTTATTGACCAAATACTTATTTTACCAAGGAATTTACCAATTAATTCATTAAAAATCCTTCAATGTGATTTTCTGGATTTTTTTTTTCTCATTTTGTCTCTCATAGTTGAGGTCTACCTATGATGAAAATTGGAGACCTCTCTCATCTTTTAAGTGGGAGAACTTGCACAATTGGTGGCTGACTAAATACTTTTTTACCCCACGGTATTTTTGTTCAACCCCTTGAATTAAACCTTAAAGTCTGCACTTCCAATTCTGTTGTAGCTGTTTCATTTCAAATCCAATGTGGTGGCATGCAGAGCCCAAATCATGAACATTGTGTCACTGTCCAAATATTTCTGGGCCTAACTGTATTTTATTATTCAGCTTTTTCATATGTGAAATAAATATATTGTGTGACACATATGTGGGTTTCATATGCTTCATATGTATATCACTGTATGCTTACTGTATGCTTCACGTCTCAGATGAACAAAAGGACTGAGCCTCCTAAGAGATAACAGGAGGATGTGAAATATGGTCTTTGGTATGCAAAGAGATGGCCTTGGGGGATTTCCTGGCCGCCAGTGACTTTAGATGGAGGTGATAAGACCTGGAAGAAGACGCATTGTGACTTGGGATTAAATGCAATGTGACTGTGTGCTTTGATGTCCTGGGGTATAAAAGGACGAATGTCTGGGGGTTTCTTTCTCTTTCTGTTTTTGATGATGTTGGAGAATGTGAATAAACCTGACTCGTGAGATAAACTCAGCCTCGTGATTTCCACATTCTCCACACTGGTGACCCTAAGACGTATCATGAGTGAAAGAAATTCTCCCGAGCCAGACTCGTCAGGAGCCAGCCAAGCGAATGCAGCCACAGTTCAGCTACCGGACTTGTGGCAGAACAATCCGCGCTCCTGGTTTAATGCGGTTGAGGCGCAGTTCAACCTCCGGAGGATTTCGGTAGACGCCACAAAGTTCTACCATGTGGTTGCAAAACTGGACAACCACACAGCCCAGCATGTGGAGAGCCTGATCAACCAGCCGCCGGACAGCGACAAGTACGGCGCGTTGAAGGCTGCACTCATCCGGTACTTCACCCCCTCGGTGGAGGAGCGAGCAGAGGGGCTCCTGGCGCTGACTGAATTTGAAAGCGACAGGCCTGCGGACCTGATGGAGAAGCTGTTGAGGTTGAAAGACTCTGACGATGATCACTTCATCTTCACCCACCTTTTCCTCAGGACCCTACCGTCAGTGGTGAGAGTGACCCTGGCCAGTTCGCCACTGTTGGCCCGACGAGACTACCGCGAGCTGGGCCAGGAGGTGCAACGACTCGTCAACGCCACCAAACTCTCTTTTTATTCTATTCCCTGTACAGCTTGAGTGGCCCCGCCAACAGCACAAGCCATCGTCACAGCTGCAAGTGGTAAGTTCCACACACTGCTCACTCAGTTCCCAGCACTCACGGTCCCAACATTTTCGGCGACCGTGGCTAAACACGGGGTGGAACATTTTATTACTACCACCGGACCGCCCGTTTTTGCAAAAGCTCGGCGCTTGGATTCAGCTAAACTGATCATAACGCGCAAGGAGTTTGCCAACCTGGAAAAGTTGGGCATCATCAGGCGTTCAAAAAGCCCATGGGCTTCACCGCTTCACATGGTCCCGAAAGCTGATGGCTTGTGGCGACCTTGCGGAGATTTCCGCAGGTTGAACAACGCTACAGCGCACGACCGCTACCCAATCCCGCATATCCAAGATTTTTCAGTTCATTTGGCGGGGGGCGCGCGTTTTTTCTAAGATAGACTTGGTACGCGGTTACCACCAGGTCCCAGTGCGCGCTGAGGACATACCCAAAACAGCGGTAATAACTCCGTTCGGGCTATTCGAGTTTTTGCGCATGCCGTTTGGGCTTAAAGGCGCGGCGCAGACGTTCCAACGCATGATGGGCGCGGTGTTGCGCGATCTCCCCTTCGTGTTCGTCTACCTGGACGACATATTGGTAGCCAGCGCGTCCGAAGACGAACACGAAAACCACCTCACGGCAGTTTTCTGGAGGTTGGGAGAGCACGGGTTAATAATCAACCCAGCGAAGTGTCAGTTCGGGGTGACGCAGATTGATTTTTTGGGGCATCGCGTCTCTCCAGAAGGAGCGGTTCCTCTGCCTGACAAAGTGCGCGCAGTAACAAATTTTCCCCAGCTACAAACGGTCAAAGCGTTACAGGAGTTTTTGGGAATGGTGAATTTTTATAACCGTTTCCTCCCCCGCGCAGCGCAGCTCATGCAACCATTGTATGCTGCACTAAAAAAACAAAAACCCACAAATAAAATCGAATGGTCTCCAGAGCAAGAGCGCGCATTCTCGGAAGTCAAAATAGCCCTGGCAAACGCTGCGTTGTTAGCACATCCGGTCCCAACGGCCCGCATAGCGCTCACTACTGACGCGTCAGATGTGGCCATAGGGGCGGTCGTGGAGCAGTATGTAGCCGGAGCTTGGCAACCGCTCGCCTTTTTCAGCAGGACCTTGCGCGATAGTGAACGAAAATACAGCGCATTCAACAGGGAGTTGTTAGCTCTCCACTTGGCCATTCGCCACTTCCAGTTCTGGCTGGAGGGACGCCGTTTCACCACGTTCATTGACCACAAGCCACTGACTTTCGCGATGGCCAAGGTTTCAGAACCGTGGACGGGCCGGCAGCAGAGACAGCTGGCCGCGATCTCAGAGTTTACTACCGATATCTAGCATGTGGCGGGTAAACTTAATGTAGTGGCAGACTGCCTCTCGCGCGCCGTGGCGGCTCCAGCCCGCGTAGGGGAAGATTTTGCAGCCATGGCCGCGGACCGGGTTAGCGACGCAGAAGTGCGCGCAGCCCCAGTCCGCGCAGGGATAGATTATGCAGCCATGGCCGCGGATCAGGTTAGCGACGCGGACGTGCGCGTGCTCCAGTCTGGACCAACAGGGTTAAGGCTGGAGAACAGTGTGCTGCAAGACGGTATGCTCCCCCCTATGTCTCCACTGGGCGACCGCGTCCTGTGGTACCGGCCGCGTGGCGCCGCCGCGTTTTTGACTCGATCCATTCTCTGGCGCACCCGGGAGTGCGCGCGTCGGTCAAAATGGTGGGAGAGAAATTTGTATGGCCGAGCCTGCGCAAACAAGTTAGAGAGTGGGCAGCAGCCTGCATGGCTTGTCAACAAGCCAAGGTACACAGCCACACGAGAGCTCCCTTGGAGCCGTTTCACATCCCGGCTAAGAGGTTTGATCATGTTCACGTGGACCTCGTAGGCCCCCTCCCGCCCTCACAGGGGTGCACACATCTTCTGACAATGGTTGACCGCACCACGCGCTGGCCGAAAGCGGTCCCACTGTCGTCAGCCACAGCCGAGGAGGTGGCACGCGCGTTTTTAACGGCATGGGTAGCGCGTTTTGGAGTCCCGTCAGACATTACGTCCGACAGAGGCCCTCAATTTGTTTCCGAACTTTGGTCAGCGATGGCCCGCAGCCTGGGGGCAACGATCCACCGCACACAGCCCGCAGGCTAACGGGTTATGCGAACGTTTTCACAGGTCATTGAAGGCGGCCCTCAGAGCGTCGCTTACGGATGCAAATTGGGTGGACAGGCTACCATGGGTTTTATTGGGGTTGCGTTCTGCACCTAAAGAGGATTTAGAAGCCTCCCCGGCTGAGCTAGTTTTCGCACAGCCACCTCGGCTGCCCGGGGAATTTCTCCCAGATAATCCTGCGCCAGAGTGCTCCCCAGCTCAGCGGTTGCAGAGTAGCACGGTATCGAGCATGCTGCCTGGCCCTGTTCACCACAGTTTTCCGCGCGTTTTTGTGCCTAAGGCTTTAAACAATGCGGCGTTTGTTTTTGTCAGACACGATGCCCATCGCCCACCCTTGCGACCACCTTATGATGGACCATTTAGAGTGCTGGAAACAGGAGATAAGCACTTTTTGCTAGATTTGGGGGGCAGAAAAGAAATGATTGGCATAAACAGGCTCAAACCCGCTTTTGTGGTGGCTGACGAAGGTGTGCAGTTGGCCAGGGCTCCTCGGTGCGGCAGACCCCCTAGGGAGCATTCCCCAGAGCACCCACAGGGATTGACTAACAATTCTCATCCTCAGACAGCAGCTCCCCAGCAGGAGGGCGCCACGGAGGTGGTAAAGCCCGCTTACAGCAGATACGGGAGAAGACTGAGGCCCAAGCAGCATGTGGACTGATGTGTGTTATTTTATCATGCAATGCAGACTGTTATTACGTTGTTCCATCTTAGACGTTTGGGGGGGGGGGGGGGGGGGTCATGTGGGACACATACACTACTGTTCAAAAGTTTGGGGTCACTTAGAAATTTCCTTATTTTTGAAAGAAAAGCACTTTTTTTTCAATGAAGATAACTTTAAACTAATCAGAAATACTCTCTATACATTGCTAATGTGGTAAATGACTATTCTAGCTGCAAATGTCTGGTTTTTGGTGCAATATCTACATAGGTGTATAGAGGCCCATTTCCAGCAACTATCACTCCAGTGTTCTAATGGTACATTGTGTTTGCTCATTGCGTCAGAAGGCTAATGGATGATTAGAAAACCCTTGTGCAATCATGTTAGGTCTGCAATACTGAAATTGCTGCAAATTGAGGATTCTTTGATGAAAGCAAAGTTTGAAGGAAAAAATTATTATTTCAAATACAAATCATTATTTCTAACCTTATCAATGTCTTGACTATATTTTCTATTCATTTTACAACTCATGGTGGTAAATAAGTGTGACTTTTCATGGAAAACACAAAATAATTGTCTGGGTGACCCCAAACTTTTGAACGGTAGTGTATGTGGGTTTCATATGCTTCATATGCATATCACTGTATGCTTACTGTATGCTTCACGTCTCAGATGAACAAAAGGACTGAGCCTACTAAGAGATAACAGGAGGATGTGAAATGTGGTCTTTGGTATGCAAAGAGATGGCCTTGGGGGATTTCCTGGCCGCCATTGACTTTAGGTGGAGGTGATAAGACCTGGAAGAAGACGCATTGTGACTTGGGATTAAATACAATGTGACTGTGTGCTTTGATGTCCTGGGGTATAAAAGGACGAATGTCTGGGGGTTTCTTTCTCTTTCTGTTTTTGATGATGTTGGAGAATGTGAATAAACCTGACTTGTGAGATAAACTCAGCCTCGTCATTTCCACATTCTCCACAATATACATAAATTTCGAGGAAATGTATAAGAGGAGGCAGAGCAGATGAATCACAGCTCTTTCAGTTTTGCATCACCACAATATGTAGTTAGATTTCTGCAAGTAGTGCATTGGGTACACCATTGTTTTGACGCAGAAGCATAAGGGGGCATGTCCACCAAACGTGTTTTTTATGCTGTGAGCAACTATTTTTTATTCATTCTCTATATATTTTCTCGGTTTTTAATTTGCCACTATTTCCAGATAAGGTTTTGTTTTCAAAATAAACACATTTAATTAACTCACCTTTTTTTTACAACCCACCATGCTACAGGCACCGAGGCATCAGCACCTTGGTGCTTTCATTATGCTATAGTTTTGTTCATATAACTTTGTTGCATCACTAAAAGGGAGCTGTTGAAAGACCTTCCATATATCGTTATTTAGTAGAAATACTATTCTGACACCCCCCATGGATCGCCACTTTATTGTGGTGGAGTATTTGCATGCTCTAGTGATGCCAGGAGCTAAGTTGTCCAGGGCAATTTGCCTCTGGTAGGGTCTCCCAAGACAAACTGGTCCTGGGTGAAGGGCCAGACTAAGAGCAATCCAATAGAGCTAAATATAGTTGCATACCTGCCAACTACTCCGGTTTTGCCGTAATGGTTATGGTTTTCAAGACCCCATTCTGGGTTACGGCTTTATTAATCAAAATTACGGTTTTTCACTAAAAATTCAGTCAAAAATTTTAAATCGTAAAAAAAACACGAAAGCAATTCCAAACACGAGATCGCTAGGAATCGTATCTAAATTTAGAACAAAGGCAATCGGCACTGCTTCCTGTAGGTGTATTGCGCATGTGCGAGAGGTCTGAGCCATTGTTTCCATTTGGAATCGCGAAGGAATTAGGTCAGCATTGTATACGTTTTCATCATGGAATCTGCCGGAGAAAAATCACAAATGAGCGTGAAACCCAAACGAAAATTAGTCTTTTCGTGAGGAATACTCCAAAGCATTTCCAGGAATAATTATTCGCTCAAGAAAGGGTGAAAATTACGCCAACTTTTGAAATTCAATGTACTTTTCAAACAAGAATTATATATTAAATGTTTGGTTGATTGTGAAATGTTTCCCTTGTGTGTTTTTTTTTTTTTAAATTTTTACACCTTTCAGATTTGCTGAGGGAAAAGGTCAAGAGAAATGTCATTTATCAACATTTGTTAAATGCATGATTATGTACTAAGAGAATATTACCATAGTTTGTCCTTGATCTTTTCCATCAGCATATCTGCGTTGACAATTTAAGGAAAATAGAAATATGATTGTTGAAGAAATATGAGGTTGTTAGCCACATTTTAACTTGATTTAATGCTAATATTTGTTTGGCCCCCACCAAGACTTTGTCCTGGACCTACTGGGGCCTGCGGCCCATGGACCCCGGCTAGCTACTAGGCTTTTCAGGTTTTAAAAGTTGGCAGGTATGTATTTGGGCTCACGGCAATGCACAACTCTGGTACTGGAACCCGTTTCCTGGAGGGGACTGGAGCTTGACCTATTCTGGAATTGCCCCGGACGAGAGGCGACGAGCAGGGGTAGGTATTCTTGCATCCCCACTAGGGCTGCAGCTAATGACTATTTTACAGCTCGGGTAATCACCCACTCTAATTGAAGATTACTCGAGTAATCCGATACTTTTTTTAAAAAAAACTTGCATTGACCAACATTTGCGGAACTTTCTTTTCTAAAGCGCAGTAGTAATTGTACCAACCACTCAATAAAACAGGTACACATTTATTGCAATGGTTATTGCAATGTTTATTGCATAGAACGTAACTTTAAACAGTACGTTACACCATAAAGTTCCTTTCGCTAGCCGTTAGCATCCGGATGCCAACGGTGGTGGCTATATGTTCTTTTGTTCATATAAGCATAATTAGCATAGCTGACTACATTCTATTCATCTTAATTTTAAGTCTCAATCAAGTACCTTGTCTCGGATATGCTGTCTGCACGATATGGGATGCTTTCTGCCAAGACACTGTGACATCCAACATTGTAGCATGCTAGCTTGCTGCTCGGCTTTACCATATACACACTGCACAATGTTTTCCTTCAATTTGAGCTTGAAATGATTCCAGACTTGAGATACTTTTGTCATTTATTTAAAATTTTCTTTCTTTGCCTGCCCATCATGATGCCACTCTGCCATGGTGCTGTTAACAGGGCTTAAAGTTTTCCAGCACCGTGCCGGACTTCCAGCGTGTGCTGTTTTTTGTTTGTTTGTTTGATTTTTAATTTTTGTTTTGTTTGTTTTGACTGCGGGGAAATTTAACTTCCTATTTCTGTATGCAGAAACACTTTTTTGTCCAACCTATCTGCAATAGTGGATGAATAATGCTCAAAATAAACAGTCAGTTCTGCATAGTTTGGAGTTCTTTTAAGATATTTACAGTCGTGAATATAGTATTTGGGATGGCGGAATGTAAGAAGCTTGCGCGCTCCACTGATCTCTAAAAAAAACCTGGATAGCTCACACCCCATTAGCGAATACAGAGCTGAGTGAAGCCGCCTGGCCGCCAATTTATATAACTTGATAGAAGTTTAGAATAGAAATAATAGAAATTTAAAATATTTTTATCCACCTTATTCCTGAGGGTGCTGCTCTAGAAACAATTATGGGGGCAACTTCTGGTTTTGGGCTGAAGTAGTGTTACATCAGTAAGTAATAGTGGAGTAGTTGGGCATTTAAAAAAGCGTTTTCAGAAGTTTTTCAAGTTCATTTACACTACCGTTCAAAAGTTTGGGGTCACCCAGACAATTATTTTGTGTTTTTCATGAAAAGTCACACTTATTTACCACCATGAGTTGTAAAATGAATAGAAAATATAGTCAAGACATTGACAAGGTTAGAAATAATGATTTGTATTTGAAATAATAATTTTTTCCTTCAAACTTTGCTTTTGTCAAAGAATCCTCCATTTGCAGCAATTACAGCATTGCAGACCTAACATGATTGCACAAGGGTTTTCTAATCATCCATTAGCCTTCTGACGCAATGAGCAAACACACTGTACCATTAGAACACTGGAGTGATAGTTGCTGGAAATGGGCCTCTATACACCTATGTAGATATTGCACCAAAAAACAGACATTTGCAGCTAGAATAGTCATTTACCACATTAGCAATGTATAGAGTGTATTTCTGATTAAAGTTATCTTCATTGAAAAAAGTGCTTTTCTTTCAAAAATAAGGAAATTTCTAAGTGACCCCAAACTTTTGAACGGTAGTGTATATATATATAGTCCACATACGTAGTTTGCAGTCAAGTGGCAGCTAATTTCAGCACTTGAAGTTTTTGTATTTGTTTTTAACGTTTTGGCATAGTTCTGGTACTTGTTGCTGGTGTTTGTGGTTGTACCATAGACTGTATAAATGGAGGCGTCTCACAAATAAGCACAGCTAAATCTGTGGCTTCAACGGCAATGTGTAGATCATGCACTGAAAACTAAAAAGGACTTGGTGTGATTGGTGGAACAGACACAAGAGGACCAGGTATGTTTTCACTTGTATGAATGTTACAGATCTGACGTTTATGCGTCATATATGTCACCAGATGCAAGGCTGCATGAAGTAAAATAATAAAAAATAGTAATTTAAGAAAGTAAGAAATTTAGAGATTTAAGAAAGATACCAAATAGTTTTTTGGTGTTTTTTTGCATTTGTTGCACTGCCTTGGAACGATATGGACTTGATATTAGCAGCTTCAGCATACATTAATTTTTAAATTATCACAAAATATAGATCAATATAATTTTGAGCAATTGTCTGAAAAAGTCTGTACATTTTAAGTTAAATAACAAGCATTCATGGCATGACAGCAGCATGAGCGTTTTAATTTTGGGGTAAAACAAACAGCTGCAGCTGTCTGTTTTGTTACCCCGATATTAAAACATCCAAGCACAGTGTGGTGGTTCTTTGTGGCTCTGACTAGATTCTATGTTTGCTCTGAAGTAAATTTGATTATGTCCAACATCTTTTAACAAAATGCAACCAACTTTATTGTGGGGGAGACATTGACATATCTTAGAGCTTTTATTTTTTTTACAGCATTAGCATCTTAGCAGCGGAGCTGCTGTCTGCAGGGCCAGTTTTTAACGTCATCTTTTTATCCCTCGATAGTTGTGAGAAGTGGTATTATATTACTCTTTGAGGTGCAAAAGGCCATGTTTTGAAGTCATTGATTTTTAACAAGGAAAAGTGTCCTTTTTCAATGACGACTCCATGTTCTAAACTAGTACCGGAAGTTGCGCGCATAATACACGCAAGGCATTATGGGGCCTAGGAATAAGGTGGATAGACTGTAGGTCATTCTGTACATAATTATATAACTTGACAGCAACAGCATCCTAAATGTTAGATGTTTGCACCATATTAGAGTGGGATGGAGTACTATTTGATTTGATTTTTTTTTTTGTTTTGTTTTGTATACTTCATTGATCCCCAGAGGGGAAATTGAGGGCATCCACCTGGATGGATGAAGCAGCCATGTTACGGCGCTATCCCTTTACCATTCACAGACACATTCACACCTAGGGCCACTTTAGAGTCTCCAGTTAACCTAACCTGCATGTTTTTGGCCTGTGGGAAGAAACCGGAGAGCTCCCGGAGTAAACCCACGCAGACACAGGGAGAACATGCAAACTCCACACAGATCACTGTTGGTCAGGGGCTGGGATCGAACCAGGGATCCCATGGCCAAGGGTGAGTTGCTGTATTGCCGCAATGCTAACCACTGCGCCACTGCATATGTTACTAGCTAGTTTCATGGAAAATCATTATCCATCCATCCACCCACCCACCCACCTCTGTGACCCTGCTCCCCCAAAAAAGTTCACGCTCCAGATTTTTTTTTTGTCTTTTTTGCTTTAACCCCTGCGTTAAACAAATCTGCATTTTGTTTAGGTTGCATGACCGGAAGAAGGCTGCACTGGAAGTGCTGCATTAAATGACACATCAATGCATAAATTTTGGTTTGAGAATTTGCTGTAACCGAATTATTTGAGTAATTGTTGCAGCCCTAATGCCCCCACCTTGCTGCCTTGACATTGGTGTTCTCGGTGGATGAAAGGGTAGTTTCCCTGCACCTGTGGGTTGGGAAACGGGTCCTAACCATCATTTGTGCGTATGCACCAAATGATGGTTCAGAGTACCCACCCCTTTTTGAGTCTCTGACTGAGTTGCTGGAGTGTGCTCCTCTTGGAGACTCCATTGTCCTACTGGGGTACGTCAATGCACACGTGGGCAACAACAGTGAAACCTGGAGGGTCGTGACTGGGAGGAACGGCCTGCCTGATCTGAATCACAGTGGTGTTCAGTTATTGGGCTTCTGTGCAAAGTACAGTTTGTCCATAATGAACACCAAGCATATGGATGCCCATATGTGCACCTGGCACCAGGACATCCTAGGTCACAGGTTGATGATTGATTTTGTTATTGTGTCATCAGACCTGCAACCATATGTCTTGGACACTCGGGTAGAGGTGCAGAGCTGTCAAGTGATCATCTGGTGGTGAGTTGGAACAGATGGCGGGGGTGGATGCTACTTAGACCCAGTAAACCTAAACGTATAGTAAGGGTGTGTTGGGAGCGTCTGGCTGAGGCCCCCTGTTTGAGAGGTCTTCAGCTCCCACCTCCGGAAGAACTTTCACCACATTCCGAGAGTCTGGAGACATGGAGTCTGAATGGGCCATGTTCTCCACCTCCGTTGTTGAAGCAGCTGCCCAGGGCTGTGGCCACAAGGTTGTTGGTACATCTTGTGGTGGAAACCCCCGAACCAAGTGGTGGACACCAATGGTGAGGGCAAACTGAAGAAAGAGTCCTATTGAGCTTAGTTGGCTTGTGGGACTCCCGAAGCAGCTGGGGTATACCGACAGGCCAAATGGATTGCAGCTTGGGTGGTTGCTGAAGCAAAAACTCAGGTGGGGGAGGTGTTTGGTGAGGCCATGGAACAAGACTTTCGGTCAGCCTCAAAGAGATTCTGGCGAGGGGGAAGCAGCTCCGTGTCCACACTGTGTATGGTGCGAATGGGGCGCTGCTGACTGGGGATATCGTCGGGTGGTGGAAGTAATACCTTGAAAATCCCCTCAATCCCACTGACACGCCTTCCACAGAGGCAGCAGGGCTTGAGGACAAGGGAAACGATTCTCCCATCACAGATCCCCCTTGGTTGGGGGATCGTGGGTTCGATCCCAGCCCCTGACCAACAGTGATCTGTGTGGAGTTTGCATGTTCTCCCCGTGTTGCGTGGGTTTACTCCGGGATTTCTCCGGTTTCCTCCCACATGCCAAAAACATGCAGGTTAGGGATACGGGGCGCTTGCGCACGCAGCGACTGGCAGCTGGTGGCTTGTCACCAGACTGCAAAACAAATCTACCTACGGGTACAAAATAAGTAATAAAAAAAAAAAAAAAAAAAGAGGCTGAGGTTGCTGAAGTGGTTAAAAATCTCTTTGGTGGCCGGCCCCTGGGGGTGGGTGAGATTTGCCCTGAGTCCCTCAAGGCCCTGGATGTTGTTGGGTTGTCGTGATTGACCCGCCTCTGCAACATTGTGTGGAGGTCGGGGACAGTGCCTTTGGTATGGCAAATTGGGGTGGTGGTTCTTCTTTTTAAGAAGGGGGACCAGAGGGTGTGTTCCAACTTCAGAGAGATCACACTTTTCAGCCTCCCTGGGAAGGTCTATGCAAGGGTACTGGAGAGGAGAGTCCGATCATTGGTCCACCCTCTGATTCAGGAGGAGCAATGTGGTTGTCGTCCTGGCCGTGGCACATTGGACCAACTCTTTACCCCCTTGAGAATCCTCAAGGGTTCATGGGAGTTTGCCCAACCAGTCCACATGTGTTTTGTGGACTTGGAGAAAGGATTCAACCGCATTCCTCGTGGTCTCCTAGGGGGTGCTGCGAGATTATGGCATATCAGGCTTGTTGCTACGAGCTATCCGGTCCCTATATGACCATTGTAAGAGTTTGGTTTGTATTGCCAGCTCCCAGTTGAACTCGTATTCAGTGAGTGTTGGACTCCACCAGGGCTGCCCTTTGTCACCGATCCTGTTCATAATTTTTATGGGTAGGATATCTGGGCGCATCCAAGGAACGGAGGGTGTCATGTTTGGTGACCACAGGATCTCATCTCTGCTGTTTGCGGAGGATGTTGTCCTGTTGGCTTCATCGAGCAGTGACTTACAGGTCTTACTGGGACGGTTTGCTGTAAGTAAGTAAGTAAATTTTATTTATATAGCACCTTTCACGGATATAAAAATCACAATGCTTCACAAAACAGTAAAAATAAAATACGTAAAATACAGGGTGAATTAAAAAACCACAATAAAATACAATAAACAAATACAACCCTTATCTAGCTAAAAGCCTGTTCTAAAAGAAAATTCTTTTGCTGCTTTTTAACTACATCCACAGTATCTAGGCAAAGAAGAGAAAAGGGAAGAGCATTCCACAGCCTAGGTGCAACTACTTCAAAGGAGCGATCGCCTCATGTCTTGAAATGGGTTTTTGGGACCACAAGTAACATTTGGCCTGTTGACGTCAGACTATGGGTTGGGGGTGGGCTGTGCAATATGACCAAAATTTCATAGCACGTATAAGTAATCTTATTTGATGATAACGATATGTATCACAGTGTGCATTTTCTGTAAAGTCTATAGTTTATATTTGATAACTAATAAAAAGGACATCTCTTTTTCTACATTTTAAATTACATACTGAAAAAAATCAATTGTACATACATTCATCTGTCATTAATTTTATGCACTTTTTTCTCCTCTTTTGCAGTGTTGTTATAAAACTGTTTTTAATGTGCATTTGAGATGACTTTAACAGGGATGGCAATTTTTCGCCGATCCGCGGATTTCCGCCGATTTATTTTCAAATTGATCATTTCTGTGAATCGTCTAAATCCGTTGAGAAAATTTTAGGTGGGGGGGGGGGGGGTAAGGTACCTTATTGTTACCGATTTTAGCGAAAATAAACACGATTACATAAGCGCTCGGCGCTTCCCCGGGTCAAGTCTCGCGATAACCCGGATGTACTCAAGCTACTGCTGTATTGTAAACAGCCCTGCGATTGGATAGTTGCAAACAATTGGACCAATCAACTGGCTCGTATGCTTTGTCAAAAATTCATGGCGGCTTGTTCTCAGGGATGTGATTTTTCCAGTAATTCGCCGAATTCCGCTTTATTTTATCTTCCAGGAAGATAAAGTACGTTAAGTACGTTAGCGGCTTGTGGTCCACGAACGCAGTGAAGGTGTGCCCTTTCAGCCAGAACTGGAAGTGGCGTATGGCCAGGTAGAGAGCCATTAACTCTCTGTCGAACACGCTGTATTTATGCTCACTGTCGTGCAAAGACCTGCTAAAAAAAAAAAGGTGAGCGGCTGCCAAGAACCGGCAACGCATTGCTCCACGACGGCCGCTATGCCCATGTCCGAGGCGTCGGTAGTGAGCGCTGTTTTAACCTCAGAACGCCTGCTCCCGTTCAGAAGTCCAGTCGACTCTGTCCGCCGGTTTCCGTTTGAGTGCAGCGTACAATGGCTGTATGAGCTGGGCTGCGCGGGGGAGGAAAATGAACTGCTCAAGACTCAATGGAGATTGAAACTGGTGATCTGAAATGAATGCTGAAATTATAAAAAGTAATGGTATGTTGGAATTTTATTTCTATTATGGAATAGATAAAATTAACTGATTTTGATTTGATCAAGTGTTAAAGCATGTGATGGATAATGCTTGTTGGAATATTTACCTCCGCCAAGGAGGTTATGTTTTCATTGGAGTTGGTTTGTCTGTCTGTTTGTTAGCAAGGAAAAGTTATGGATGGATTTTTATGAAATTTTCAGGAAAGGTGTGTAATGGCACGGGGAACAGATGATTAGATTTTGGTGATGATCTGAGAGTGCATACCTCCTCCAAGGGCTTTTTTATATTTGTGCAGCAGGATTACACAAAAACTACTGGATGGATTTGGATGAAATTTTCACCAGAGGTGGTTCTTGGGCTAGAGAGGAACCCATTATATTTTGGTGATGATCTGAGAATGCATACCTCAGCCAAGGCGTTTATCTTCTCACAGTGTGTTAGCAACAATCCTCCCAAAACTGATGGACAGACTTTGATGCAATTTTCACCACAAGTGGCTATAGGCCTACACACAAGCCCATTACATTTTGGAGTTGATCCATGACAAACGGAAGGAGCCTTGGCGGAGGTATGCGCTCTATGAGTGCTTTTCTAGTTTAGGAATGCTATCTTCTTGGAACATAAGTCAATATTATACAGTAATAAGTGGCATTCAGCTGTTTGTTTTATGTCATTTAAGCACAGTTCTGGTACTTAAAAATCATAAAAACCCAGGAGCTTTGGGGGGCGAAGTGACAGTAAAGGTGAAAATTGGCTCAAAGTTCAATGAGGTAACAGAAACACTCGGACAGTTTCTGAAGAAACCAGAAAAGGAGATGAAGTTCAAAGTTCAGAGACTGACACAGCTTGCTGCCAAAAGGAAGAAAGTTTCACATTAGAAGTGACTTGGTGACCAGTGTAAATAGTGTAATAAACTCTTATAGAACTGTTAAATATGTTGGACTAAAGACAGTGAGACAACATTGAAGAAAAAGTAAGTTAACTTTTCATTAAATTTAATGATTTATCTAAGTCTAGTATTTCATTTTTTTAATCATTTTTTTCAGTCTAAATTACTTCTGTTTTACTGAAGACCTCCCAGCTTCAGGGGGCTGTGCCCCCCGCCCCCCCATAAGTCAATCGACCAAATTAGATTTCAGCTGAAATCAGAATTTCCTGTTGCCATCCCTGCTTCAACTTTATTCATTATCGCTACTTAACTAATTAAAAATTATTAGAAATCAAGTTACAAAAACATGCAAGTTAGGTTAATTGGCATCAAAACTGGGGATTCTAAATTGTCCTTAGGTATGGCTGTGAGAGTGAATGGTTGTCTGTCTCTCTGTGTTGGCCCTGCGATGGACTGGCGATCTGTCCAGGGTGTACCCTGCCTCTCGCCCAAAGATGCTGGGATAGGCTCCAGCCCCCCCACGACCCAAAAAGGATTAAGCGGAAGAAGATGGATGGATAGAAATCAAATTACATTAAGAGCCAGTTTGTTCCTCCAACATGTTTTAATTTATTTATTATTTAGTGTGTATGTGGCTGATGTCACACTTTTGCAGCTTTAGTAATATTTTTTCCAGACAAAATGAAGAAACTTGGCAGTGATTTAAACCAGAACAATGGTCTGATACACTATGTTTCCTATTGGCGACAAGTTAGCGTTGTCATTTAGCAGCTGTCGCGGTAGAGGAATTTCCCCTGCATTGACAGTGAATAGCTCAACACTGCGATATGCGGTAATGTTGCATATGTTTTTAGGACTCTGTGGTCTTGTAATTTAAACGGGGTTCATAACTTATGTGGCAAACAATGGAAGCTGTGAGAAACTCACTGTAGCTCTGCTTTCTTTGTGTGTGTGTGTGTGTGTGTGTGTGTGTGTGTGTGACAATTGTGTGGCGCTCCGGTCTTTCTAGGCATGAACTGCTGATTCTGTTAAAATAAAAAAGATCATTTTCATAAAGCAGTGGCGGGAATTCCAGTATTTAACTATGGCGTGTGTGGACTGGAGACTGTAGCGACATTCAGCTTATTTAAAAAGGACAGTGTCCGCACAGGACCCTGCATGACTCTTGTCTCTGTGATTTTTGGATTTTTGCCGCTGTCCGAAAAATCACGTTCAAACAAGTAATGCACTATGCAGCAGTTCGGTATTGGAGCTCAATTGTCAGGATCATACACACTCTGCTCATAAGGAAATAAGACGCTTTGGGCCCTTTCAGTGCTCACTGTCACGGCTGTATTTAGCAAGGAGTCCAAATGCTTCACCCACTAACTGCCTGCTGGAGTCCATCTGGAGAGAAGAGTGTCTCACACATCAGCACCCGATGCTGTGAAAGCTTCCATAGTACCAGGTGCAAACATGCTGTTGGCAATAAAAATATGCTTTTCATTATTTTAACAAGATGTAAAATACACTTTACATCTTCTTGTTCGAGATTTAGCCACACACACACAAAAAAACTGAACACCGCGGTTGTTGTGGTTGCTCATCTTCCTCCGTGGTAGGCTTGTCCATAACGCGGTATTACATAATTGTGGTTTTCGCGGCAGCCTTAATTTGCCGTTTTATAATTAGAGAGAGATGGTGTCAGCGTTACCTCCAATTAAAACGAGATTAGAGGACTATCCTCTTGACGCAGCATGGTGGGGAAAAAGTCCCACATCCCTGGCACAGAAGTAATGGCTCAACAGAAGTAGTGACAAAACATTAGCTTGCTGTTAGCTGCTGTGACACTAACCACTGCAACAAACCTGGAATACTGTGGGGAAGAGGCGGGGCGGTGACAAGTAGAAACGGGGTATGTGTCCCAATATAAACAATACAGTTTTACAATACAGTTTTATATGAAACGGTAGACGTTTTTTTTTTATCGCATTACCGATATATCGTCATGTCGCACAGCCCTGGTTAGGGGTATAGGGCTGTAGCAGGTCTGAGATATAAGGAGGAGCGTGTCCATGCAAGGCTGTGAAAGTTAAGGTCAAGATTTTAAAATGTATTCTAAAATTCACTGGTAACTAATGCAGAGAGGCTAAAACAGGCATAATATGGGCCCGTTTGCATGTTCCAGTTAAAAGCCTTGCAGCAGAGTTCTGATTGATTTGAATGTGGTCAAGTTCCTTCTTATTTAAACAGGTAAAAAGACTATTACGAAAGTCCAGGTGCAAGGTTACAAAAGTGTGGATAATCATTTCCAATTCATCCTTGGGCACAAGGGATTTCAAAAACATTGCGGAATAAAAAATAACCCCTAGCGGGCAGCACGGTGGTGCAGTGGTTAGCACTGTTGCCTTACAGCTAGAAGGTTCCAGGTTCGAATCCCCAGGCTGGCAGGGGTTGCAACCTTTCTGTGTGGAGTTTGCATGTTCTCCCAGTGCTGCGTGGGTTTACTCCGGGGGCTCCGGTTTCCTCCCACAATCCAAAGACATACATGTTAGGTGAATTGGTTGTTCTAAATTGTACCTAGATATCTGTCTCCTATAGGCCCTTAGAATAGAGGGTTAGTACTAGTGAGAATGCTTTGAGTGGTCTTTGTGACTAGAAAAGCGCTATATAAGTGCAGGTTAGTTAGTTAGTAGGTTACGAACATGGGGCTGGACAGAAAATGCTGAAGGACCCATGTGCTGTTTTGTTAATGGAATGACATTGTCAGGGGCAACAATTAGAGTTTTCTGTTTCCTCAGAGTTCAGTTGTAAGTAGTTATCGCTTAACCACTGGTTGATGTTGGACAAGCAGTTAGCTAAGCAAGTTAATTTGTGGAACTCGGCCGGCTTAACAGAACAGTACAGCTGGATATCATCAGCATAAAGGTGGTATGACACATCACTGTACTTGCTAATTATCTGTTTCAAAGGAAGCACATATAAAAGAAAAAGTATTTGACCCAAGACAACCCTGAGGTGCCCCACAGGTAAGGTGTGTCGATTCAGACAAAAACTGATTAAGAAAAACACTCAAACTTTGGTCTGAGAGATAAGAAAAAAAAACAACAAAAACACTCCTGAAAGCCCAACCACATCTCGAAGTTTATTAATTAGAATCTTTTGATCGACAATGTCAGAAGCAACTGAGAGAGCCAATAAAAGCACAACTGTGTAGTGTCCAGCGTCGGCTGCCATCGTAATGTCACTTGAGACCCTAAGTAAGGCAGTTTCTGTTGAATGTAATTTATGAAAACCCAACTGACATTTGTCAAATATGTGATGTTTCTCTAAGAAAGAAGTGAGCTGCTCTGCTACAATTTTCTCCAAAATTTTTGACAGAAATGGAAGCTTTGATATTGGCCTATAGTTCTTTGAGACTGTTGGATCAAGGCTAGACATTTTAAAGAAGTGGTTCAACAACAGCTGTTTTAAATGAGCTGGGAACCACACCTGTCAGAAGTGATGTGTTAAAGATAGGGCTGTGCAGTATGACGATATATATCGGATGATGATGTACAGTGGTGTGAAAAAAGTGTTGTGTTTCTTCCTGATTTCTCTTTTTTTTGTATGTCACACAAATGTTTCACAAATGTTTCAGATCATCAGACAAATTTAAATATTAGACAAAGATAACACAAGTAAACACAAAATGCAGTTTTTAAATGAAGGCATTTATTGTTAAACAGGGCCTACATGGCCCTGTGTGAAAAAGTGATTGTCCCCTCCATGTTCAAACATAAATTAACTGTGGTTTATCGCATCTTTGGACGGCTGAGCTCAATTTCTCTTGGCACACCAAGGCCTGATTACTGCTACACCTGTTCTCAATCCAGAAATCACTTAAATAGGACCTGTCTGACAAAATGAAGTAGACCAAAAGATCCTCAAAAACTAGACATCATGCTGTGATCCAAAGAAATTCAGGAACAAATGAGAAACAAAGTAATTGAGATCCATCAGTCTGGAAAAAAGATTTTAAAGCCATTTCTAAAGCTTTGGGACTCCAGTGAACCACAGTGAGAGCCATTATCCACAAATGGCAAAAACATGGAACAGTGGTGAACCTTCCCTCAAGTGGCTGGCCGACCAAAATTACCCCAAGAGTGCAGCGATGACTCATCCAAGAGGTCACAGAAGCCCTCACAACAGCATCCAAGAACTGCAGGCCTCACTTGCTTCAGTTAAGGTCAGTGTTCATGACTCCACCATAAGAAAGAGACTGAGCAAAAATGGCCTGCATGGCACAGTTCCAAGACAAAAGCCACTGCTGAGCAAAAAGAACATAAAGGCTTGTCTCAGTTTTGCCAGAAAACATCTTGATGATCCCCAACACTTTGGGGGAAAATACTCTGTGGACTGAGGAGACGAAAGTTGAACTTTTTGGAAAGTGTGTGTCCCATTACATCTGGCGTAAAAGTAACAGCATTTCAGAAAAGGAACATCATACCAACAGTAAAATATGGTGGTGGTAGTGTGATGGTCTGGGGCTGTTTTGCTGCTTCAGGACCTGGAAGGCTTGCTGTGGTAAATGGAACCATGAATTCTGCTGTCTACCAAAAAATCGTGAAGGAGAATGTCCGGCCATCTGTTTGTGACCTCAAGGTGAAGCACACTTGGGTTCTGCAGCAGGACAGTGATTCATAACACACCAGCAAGTCCACCTCTGAATGGCTTAAGAAAAACAAAATGAAGACTTTGGAGTGGCGTAGTCAAAGTCCTGACTTGAATCCAATTGAGATGCTGTGGCATGACCTTAAAAAGGTGGTTCATGCTCGAAAACCCTCCAATGTGGCTGAATTACAACAATTCTGCAAAGGTGAGTGGTCCAAAATTCCTCCACAGTGCTGTAAAAGATTCATTGCCACTTATTGCAAACGCTTGATTGCAGTTGTTGCTGCTAAGAGTGGCCCAACCAGTTCTTAGGTTTAGGGGGCAATCACTTTTTCACACAGGGCCATGTAGGTTTGGATTTTTTTCTCCTTAATAACAAACACCTTCATTTAAAAACTGCATTTTGTGTTTACTTGTGTTATCTTTGTTTGATGATCTGAAACATTTAAATGTGACAAACATATGAAAAATCAAGAAGGGGGAAAACACTTTATCACACCACTGTAGCTGCTACTCCTGTTTGCCAGGGACGTGGGACCATTTTTCATCGTGCTGCGTCAGAGAGGACAGTTCGCTAACCTTTTTTGCTATTCTCCTCTGGCTCAAGAAATATTTAACTTATTGATGTTTACTTTTTATTCATATATGATTTAGAAGAAAAACTTGAAATTTATGAGAATCAAGTGTTATAATAAATAAACAGTGAAGATTAGTTAGATACTACACAAAGTGTTTGCATATACATCAGTTACTTGCACATACACAGGCTACACACACGCACACCCACAAAATCTCTTGTCTCTGTTTCCTGCTTCCATATATGGGCAAGGGGTTGCGTGGGCTAAAACAACAGAATGCCATAAAGGACTAAAGAGGAGACATCTGGCCGGAGTGGAGCCATAAAGGTGTGTTCACACCAAATGCGAACAGGCAGTGCAAATCCATACAAAGTGAAGGGGAAGACATGAGTACATGCGAATTTGCGTGGTCACTCGTTCGCGTCCATGCTTTGAGATTCTGCTGTCACTGGAGAAAATTATCACCACTGCAGAGTAAACTAGTTAGAAAATGAAACTCACTCACCGGGAGACAGGAGGACTGGGAACTCTTCAGCTGAATTGGGATTTTGGAGTTATTTACCCACGGTTTCTGGCCACGGACGTCCTAGCAAGTTAGCAATGTAAACACCCATCATCTGTGAAGTTTTGGAGGTTTGAGACAACATTTTCAGGTGAGTCCCCAGTCAGATAATGTAAACCTAAGCATGACATTATTTTGGGAATTTCCACAGCAGGTTAAGCACAGCTGCAGAAGTTTTAAAGACAACTTCACCTGTCTGCATCTTACTATTCATGGCTGTTGGCGTGTTTACATTGATTTATAATGTAATCATGCCACGCGAAAAATTTGCCTGTTCGCGTTTGCTGTGAATGCACCTTAGCCATAAAAGCAAGAGGACATCTGGAGCCACTGGAACGCTGAGAGAAAGGATGTGGGAGCTATTTGGACCTGAGAAGACCTGTTTGGACTAGGGATGGGCATTCGGTGAAATTTTCTTCACCGATCGTCGGGAGAATTAATGATTAATAATCGGTTAATCATTAACATTTTTAGGTACGTAACAAGGCAGGTAGACTACATTAGAACATCAGGTGCACGGAGAGCGGCACAACTCAAATCCACCTCTCTCTCTGTTCGCTGTTGTCGTGTTGGCTCGCTCGGGAATCTCGCAAGCTGATTGGCCGAGACGTTTCACCCCGCAAGCTGATTGGCCGAGACGTAAATCATTTTCATCTTGAGTTACGTATCTTGTTATAAGAATAAGAGTTCTAAAAACATATTTATGTACACTTTATTTACATCTACGTATGTATGTACACTTACACACACACACACGTGTGTGTGTGTCTTCTACCGAATCTTCATGACCTTCTCAATAAAGTTTCTGAAAAAAAAAAAAAGAATCTTCACGACCGCCATTACTCAGCGCGCAACCACTGTTGGCGGTTTCTTCGCGTAATAAGGGTGTTCCATGGACCCTGTCGATGAGGTATATTTGTATGCTGCATTGCAGTGATTGCAGTACACCTGGTCATTTTTTAAACTGAAATGGTCCCACGCAACACTTCGCCGTAACCGCTTGCCCTACGGAAGCTCGTATGTATCAACTGAGGCACGCCGGGGTACGGCGATGGTGTAATGTTGCCCCCTGGTGCCCAAATTTTGCCATTGCATTGTTTGAGGACGGCCGTGCATAGGCCTAATAACCTCGGATTGTTTAAAAAAAAAAAAACGGTTTGTCGACGAAAATGAACTTCGTCGGTGAAATTCTTAATGATCAATTATCGGTTAATCGGTAAATTATGCCCATCCCTAGTTTGGACAATGGACATGTATTGTTGGAGAGTTGCTGGGAAATGCCCATCAACTCAGAAGCTATATGTAGGAGGGAATTTCTTTGTTGTTGGTCTTGGACCAGGTTGAGATGCTGAGACCCATGGCCGTGTTTGACTACCTGCGTGCTTCAATAAAAGTTAATCTGAGAAATAGTATTTCTTCTGTGATTATTGGTTGGTTAACTGAAAAGATTCTGCTAACTGTCCAAAATTATTTTCTACACAAGTCTCAAATGCACATTACAAAACTAAATAACACTGCAAAATTATGAGGGAAGATGGTACATGTAAAAAAGAGATGGTCTTTTTTATATGATTAAACTGTAGAATTTACAGAAAATTTGTATTGTGATATATATAATCGTTATATAAGATGACTTATTTAGTGATATGAATTTTTTGCCATATCGCACAGCCCTAGTTAAAGATATCTGTAACACATGGTCCAATAATATCAAACACTTTTGTAAGCAGTGCTGTGGGAAGAACATCATTAGGACATGACGAAACTTTCATATTGCCAAGCAGAGCAGTCACTTCATACAGTGTCACAGGTGTGAATGTTGTCTACATATGAGGAGAAACATCACAGTCACACAAATTTGATGGAGAAATGTTTGCCCTGACATCTCTTATCTTATCAACAAAGAAATTAAGAAAGGCATTACTGTCAGCCTTAGAAAATACTGGAATTTGGGGGCAGCTGGACAAACAACAGAACTAATGGTGTCAAACAGGACTTTAGGATTTTCTTGTTTGAAGATAGTCATGTGAAAAAATTAGGCCTCTCCATTAAATATTCAGTTCTTTATTAATAAATGCTCACATGTCTATGTCTAACCTTGTTTTTGTTTTTTTATTTGCTTTTAACATTTATTTTAGCCATTTTAAGTGGGAATGAATGTGGGGGTGTCCTAATTATTACATTTTACAGAAAATTTGAAAAAAAGTCTTTAATTAATTTTTAATTGTTTAGTTGTATTACACAAATCTCCCAGTATTTTTATATTAAATATCCATCCATCCATCCATCCATCTTCTACCGCTTTTCCGGAGGTCCGGGTCGCGGAGGCAGCAGTTCAAGCAGAGAAGCCCAGACTTCCCTCTCCCCAGCCACCTGCTCCAGCTCTTCAGAGGGGATACCAAGGCGTTCCCAGACCAGCTGGGAGACATAGTCTCTCCACCGAGTCCTGGGTCTGCCCCGGGGTCTCCTCCCAGTGGGACGTGCCTGAAACACCTCAAGTGGGAGGCATCCTATTCAGATGCCCATACCACCTCAACTGACTCCTTTCAATGTGGAGGAGCAGCGGTTCTACTCTGAGCCTCTCCCGGATGACTGAGCTCCTCACCCTATCTCTGAGGGTGAGTCCAGCAATCCTACGGAGAAAGCTCATTTCAGCCGCTTGTATCCGCAATCTCGTTGGTACGTGGAATATTAAATATCCATATGTCCAAATATGTTTAAAAAAAAACACACAGGCTTATACAGGGTGTCATAATTTTTTCACATTACTATATGAGCTGAAACATATTCAGTTCTAGCATTCCTCAAGACATCATTTAGGGAAGTTCTCAGTTCCTTTAAATGAAGCGTATGCACCTTCAGTTTGGTTGATTTCCAAAGACGTTCCACCTTACAACTTGCTGAGTGTGAAGCGGCTGGGATGAGAATCAGCACCTCAAAGTCCCGAGTCCATGGTCCTCTGCCGAAAAAAGGTGGATTGTCCTCTCCGGGTTGGGGACAAGCCCCTGCCCCAAGTGGAGGAGTTTAAGTATCTCGCGGTCTTATTCACGAGTGAGAGGAGAATGGAGAAGGAGATTGGCAGACGGACAGGAGCAGCATCTGCAGTGATGCGGACACTGTACCGGTATATTGTGGTGAAGGAGCTAAGCTCTTAAGGCAAAGCTGTTGATTTACTGGTCAATCTACGTTCCTACCCTCACCTATGGTCATGAGCTTTGGGTAATGACTGAAAGAATAAGAACACAGATACAAGTGGCTGAAATGAGCTTTTCCGTAAGCTTGCTGGACTTGCCTTTAGAGATAGGGTGAGGAGCTCAGTCATCCGTGAGAGGCTCAGAGGAGAACCGCTGCTCCTCCACATTGAAAGGAGCCAGTTGAGGTGGTTTGAGCATCTGATTAGGACGCCTCCCACTTGAGGTCTTTCGGGCACATCCCACTGGGAGGAGACCCCGGGGCAGACCCAGGACACGCTGGAGAGACTGTCTCTCAGCTGTCCTGGGAACGTCTTGGTATCCTCTCTGAAGCATTGGAGCAGGTGGGCAGGGAGAGGGAAGTCTGGGCTTCTCTGCTTGAACTGCTGTTTCTGCAACCTGCACCCCCGGAAAAGCGGTAGAAGATGGATGGATGGATGGACTATTCTGACAAAAAGCAGGGTTGGTTTTTAATTCCCCGCCGGTCGAAGTCCAAAGGGGTTGAAGACCGAAGGGCAATTATGTTGTGGGTCAGTCAGTTTGTCCATCCGTCTGTCCCACTTTTGTGAAATCAGCTCCACCTGCAGTTTTGGTCCAATTGTTTTGAAACTTGGGACCATGGTTTGATATACACTGAGGACACACATATTGCAGTTTGGATCTGATTGGTTGATTTTTGCATGAATTGTTTCACCTCACTTCATAGACAGTAACTGTCTTGTGAAATCAACTCCTACAGTTTTGTTCTGTTTTGAAACTTGGTGTCATGGTTTGATATACTCTGATGCACATATTGGAATTTCACTCTCATCGGTTGACCTTGCGGTCAGAGGTCAGAGTTTCCCTAAATCTTGTAAACACAATAACTGCTTAAAGAAATGATGTAGGTTTTCAAATTGATACAGTAGTTATATCTAATACACATCTTGGACGACTTACACCCTGACTTAACTATGAGGTTAGGTCAAGGGGCCAAAGGTCAAAGTTGGTTAAGTTAGTGCAGTTGCACTAAGGTAAATGCTACATTTACTACTGCAATAAAACGAGTAAAGCTCGGGCCACCAAACCTGGTATCCAGGTTCACCTTGGAATCCTGACCTCTGACTATGGGTTTGGGGTCAAAGGTCAAGGTTAGTGTTCCATTTGCACTATTACTATAAAACGAGTGAGCTAGGGCCACCAAACCTGGTACACAGGTTCACCTTGGGATCCTGACTTCCGACTATGGGATTGGGGTCAAAGGTCAAGGTTAACATTCCCTACTCCTTATTACTGTATAACGAGTAAAGTTAGGGTCACCAAACCTGGTACACAGGTTCACCCTGTGACCCTGAAGTGTGACTATGGTTTTGGGATTGCAAGGTCAAAGGTCAATGTCAAAATGGCTTATAAACTATATTTTAACAACAAAGAAAGCTAGGGGCACCAAACTTGGTACACAGGTTCACTTTTGGGTTATCAGTTAATCACTGGCATTTTTAGTTCGCTAGATGGCGCCAAGTCATCTCAGCAAAGGTGTCTCACGAGATTTAATCTCATTCCAGGTGTACATTAAGATGGCGGAGGGAGCAGCAACACCAGAAAAAAAAAAAAAAAAAACTGAGAAATTTCTATCAAATTTTAAATCAAATGTCTGGACTTTTGATTTTGTAACAGAGGCGGAACAGATGACCTAGATATGACATATTGAGTTTGTAAGGAGTGTCACACAAAAGTAACATAGTGTGGGAATACTACAAGCCATCTCTCTCGGCACCATCCCAGGGCAGCAGTGTTGGCAGATAACAGCGAAGCTAAACCAGCGCCGGGAAAAATCAACCAACTCTGGAAACATATAGCTTGTTAAAGCTATTTCCATATTCTGAGCGAGCTCAGAAGATAACACAGTCAATCACCTACTTCATATGCAAAGACCTGCGTCCATATAGTGTTGTGGAAAATGAGGGTTTTTGCCACACGATTAAAACACTGGCGCCCAAGTATGTGATTCTATTTCGCCGTTGCTTCACTGATTATTTTAAGACTAAATTTTATTATCAGCTGAACATTTATTTTAAGAGCATTTGTTTTTGTATCCGCCACCATCAGTGTGTGAATGTGTGCATGAATGGGTGAATAGCAGGATCTGTAAAGCATTCAAAGAAGCTGAATAAGGAAGCAAAGGAGCGCTGCCTCTAAAAAATATAAATTAACGGGATCGATTGATATGAGCACAAGAAATGGACCAGAGATCTCGACCAACTGCCTCGAGTCATGCTGTCAGATGTGTCTATCTGGTTTGTGGGGTGAGCGCATAAACCCATGAGCAATTTAAAAAAAAAAAAAAATCATTAGAGGCTCATGTTCAATTAACCAATGGATGGGTCCAGCCACCTCAAATATTCTGGGTGAACAACCAGAAAACCGTTGTTTAACAGAAAGGTAAGCAATCATTGTTTCTACAAAGTCGAAATACGTCAAGATTAACGTCTAGCATACCCAAAAATTATTTCTAACGTATGAGTAATGCTCTTTGAACCCATGTGTAACTTATTGAACAGGTTTCTAACTTACAGCTACCATATAATATGCATTTGCAGTGTTGGTTCACAGGAAAAACCCGTACAGAGCTCTGCTGCTGCCTGCAGTGTACACATACACACAGAGCTAAACACACGCACTTGTTTGTGTAATGGGACTTGTCGGAGATGTGTCTGAGCACTTTAAAACTACAGGATAAAGATTTTTACCTTTGACTGCAGTCTGTAACATCAGTTGTCCAGTGTTGTTCTGATAAACCTGCCAAAATGTCAGAACACTGGAGGAGGTGGATCCAATCAGCTGATCACGCTGGTGCACTGAAAAAAATTAATGGTATAATTAACTGCTATAAAAACATACTAAATCAGGACAGTGACATTTTTATAGTCACCTGAAAGAGGAAAATCTACTTAATTTAACGATACCAAACATTGTATGGATTTCAGTTCCCAGCTGATATTAAATCCATGCGTAATGAAGGCAACAAGTAATCACAACTTCATGAAAAATCAAAGAAAATCAGCAACACCGAAAAGCTCTTACTAAAAAAAAAAAAAAACCCTGCTCCAGATTAGCAAGAGAAATTTGGAATAGCAGAGATGATGTGGGGAAATTATTTGATTTTGCCCTGTGCATTGAGAGATGACAGAGAGCCCGTGGCTGAGGTGCAGCCAAAGCGCACCGCGCACAAGACAGCTGCTAAGGAGAGGGGACATCTTTCTGCACTTCTAAATTTTTTTTAAAATCATAACTTACCTTCGTGAAAATGCCGTGAACACACAACCATGTGTGCAGGAATATTGTCGAAGCTGATGTCTTTCCTCCTGATCGCTGCAGTCCATTCCATCCGAAGTCTCTTTGTTAGCCCAGAGACCCGATTCTCTCCACTTTTCTTCCAAGTCAGGAAGTTAAAAAAAAAAGCATACACTGTTATCAGTCTTTTTCCACACCAATCGTGAGAGCAGTTGTTGCATTTGATAACGCAGCAAAACTTCCGCATTCTAACGTTGCATGGTATTCGGAGGAATAATAATGTGCTTGAAAGAACCACGTTGGAAATAAGTGTTTTCACTTTCCTGTGTCATCCTGGATTTTGTATGATGTTTTGTATGTATATTTACATTTCCTTTGTTTGAATAACATTCAGTGTCATTTTTATCCAAATAAATAAATAAATGACAGACTGAAGCAGCCCTCTCAAAAACTTCAGCTTAACCGCATTCATTGCTCACTACTAAGGACAGACAGGCAGAACACTTTTGCCACAATTCCTTGCGTTTTTTCCGTCAAGGGAAATGTGCCCATTCTTAATACTGCAGCCCAGTCAGTTGCACAAAGCAATGACTGTGCGTCACTACTAGTGCTGAAACAGCCCATGGAGGATACAGGATGTCCCTGACTATGGCTGACTGACAGAGCAGTGACTTGAAACTGGCACGTATTTGAGAAGGAATCGTGACCAAAATTACCAGATGGAACCAGTAGTATCATATTTGATCCTTTGAAATAGCTATTGATTAAAATTCACTACAGGTAGCCTTTAAAGTTTAAATGCATTGTCATAAGCGCCCCTCTGGGGCAGATGAATAGACTGACTCGCAGGGCGAAGTTCAGACATAATGTAATGCAAAATAAATGCAACATGAGAGCTGAACACAAAATAATCCACAACGGCAGTAGAAGAGAAATGCTGGGGGAAGAAACCCAAATAGCAGAAACTGTGTAACGTAGAACAGATACGCTGTGGGAGGATATCCAAACAGTGAACTTAACACGACTGACAGCGACTTAACAAAGGAATAAGGAAGTGACACCAATAAATAGGGATTAACATAATAAACTAATGAGCAATAGCCGTGAACAATAATCAGTAAAACAAGGATGAGCTGTGCTGGAAAGGAAGTAAACAAACACTGTCAAAATAAGAGCCAACCCAGAAATGAAGGATGAAGCAAGAAAATATACAACATACAAACGTGACTGAGAAGGGGAAAAATAATGATAATAAGAACTGAGATGGTAGTGAAATCCCCAATGATGATGATAATAATGATAATGACAATAAAGAGTACAGAAAAGAACATAAAGCGTGAACCGGGTCTGACCAAGTCCAGACCACCACATGCCTGCTGCAGAAATGTTGTTTCACTGTTCCAGCGAAGAAGTGCGCATCATGACGACACAGAGCGAAAACCATAGAGAAGGCTAAAAGTTTCTAGAAGTATGGGAGGATTTTACTAAAAATCAGTGAATGAAACAAGTTAAATGTAGACTGTAAAGCAGTGTTGTCATATTACAGCTGCACTACAGCAATGCATCCATTCCCTCCTCTTCTCCGTTCCTCCATCTCCAGCCAATCAACGGACTGCACCGGTAAGGTTAGCAAGCAAAGTTAGCACTTCTTATTACCTCCGCCAGGCCGCAGGCCGCACGAGGTTATGTTTTTGCCAGCGTTTGTCTGTTTGTCTGTCTGTTGGTTAGCAAGATAACTCAAAAAGTTTTGGACGGATTTCCATGAAACTTTCAGGTGTTGTTGGAAATGGTACAAGGAAGAACTGATTAAATTTTGGGGATGATCCGGATCACCGTCTGGATACAGGAATTTTTTAAAAGATTCTTTAACATTGTGAGATACGGCCATTTTCAACATGTGTGCAGGCGCAATGGAGGGCGCTGGTTGTCGTGTCTGACGAACACGAACTCCACATTCTTCAAAGTTTTAGGCACAAAAGCACGCAGAAAACAGTGGTGGGCCGGGCCCGGCAGCGTGTCTGTGTTTGCGCTACGCTGCAAAAGCTGAGACGGGCAGCTGTCCGGCGCGGGATTATTTGGCAGAAATTCCCCGGGCAGCGATAGGGGCTGCGCACAAAGAAGCTCTCTGCCGGGGAAGCTTCCAAATCCTCTTTTGCCGCGGAGCGCAACCCCAATATAAAACCCACGGCAACCTGTCTACCCAATTTGCATCCGTCAGTGAAGCCCTGAGTGCTGCTTTCAGTGATCTATGAAAACGCTCGCATAACCCATTGGCCTGTGGGTTGTACGCGGTTGTGCGATGAATTGCAACGCCCGCAGCCTGGGAGTTTGGAGATGGAGGAGATGGACACAACAGCAACACTTCAGTTTATTACCTCCGCCAAGGAGGTAATGCTTTTACTACTGAACCACTAATCCTATCATTGTGAATCCAATTGCTAGTCATATGTTTTCATGGTCAAGGAATATGAAAACATACACACAAACACTGTATGGGGGGGAACTGTGGCGCTTGGCGGAGGTCTGCGCTCTCCGAGTGCTTTTCTAGTTTTCAATGAGTGACTCTCAGCTTTAGAAAACTGACCAAACTATTAGTACGTGCTGTTTATATAGTTTACTTGCTGTTGGACAATAATCTTTCTTTGACGTTGGTTGCTGACGGCCAAGCAGCTTCCGATGAAATTTTTTACTAGAGGTGGTCCTTGGCCTAGAGAGCAACCCATAACATTTTGGTGATGATCCAAGAACACATACCTCCACCAAGGCTCTTATCTTCTCACAGTGTGTTAGCAAGAATACTCAAAACTACTGGTTGGATTTGGATGAAATTTTTACCAGAAGTGGTCCTTGGCCTAGAGAGGAACCCCTAACATTTTGGTGATGATCCAAGAGTGCATACCTCCGCCAAGGCTCTTATCTTCTCACAGTGTGTTAGCAAGAATACTCCAAAACTACTGGATAGACTTTGCTGCAATTTTCACCAGAACTGGCTCTTGGCTTACAGTGATCCCTCGCTACTTCGCGCTTCACCTTTCGCGCCCTCAGTGCATCGCGGATTTTTCAAAAATATTCATCAAAAATTCAAAATTGAGAAATAATGGGCGGGCGCTAGCAGAAGGCAGGGAGACTACATTAGACCATCAGGTATCAACACGGAGAGCCGCACAACTCAAAAAATCCACCTCTCTGTTCGCTGTTCTCGTGTTGGCTCGGCTCGGAAATCTCGCAAGCTGATTGGCCGAGACGTTTCACCCCGTAAGCGGATTGGCCGAGACGTTTCACCCACCTCCTCTCCCTGCCGAGCGCCCATGAAGGGAAGGAAGACCGCATTCATTGCTCTTTATCGCTCGTGTTACGTAGTCTCGCAGCGTGGAACTTTTTGCTGTTCTCTTGTGCCATTTTGTGCGAAATAGTTTTCCCGTCGAGCCACTACGCCGCCTCCTGCAGCTTCTCCAGTTCTATCGGAAGCTGCCCTCGATGATCCTGCGCTTCTTCTTCGGGCTGCACGGTGGCGCAGTGGTTAGCACTGCGGCAGCACAGTTTACCCTTGGCCGGGGGATTGTGGGGATCGTGGGATCGTGGGTTCGATCCCAGCCCCCAACCAACAGTGATCTGTGTGGAGTTTGCATGTTCTCCCCGTGTTGCGTGGGTTTACTCCGGGATTTCTCCGGTTTCCTCCCACATGCCAAAAACATGCATGTTAGGTTAATTGGCTGTTCTAAATTGTCCCTAGATATCTGTTTCCTATAGGCCCTTAGAATAGAGGGTTAGTATTAATGAAAGCGCTTTGAGTGGTCTTTGTGACTAGAAAAGCGCTATATAAGTGCAGGTTAGTTAGTTAGTTAGTTCTAGCACCTGACGATGAGGCGTCACCTGAGGAGCAGTAAAGCTCTCATTAACCTGTGAAGTAAATCATCTTCATCTTGAGTTACGTGTCTTGTTATAAGAATAAAAGAGTTCTAAAAACATATTTATTTACACTTTATTTACATCTACGTATGTATGTACACGTACACACACACACACACGTATCTTATGAGAGAGAGAGAGTGAGAGAATGAACGTACGTATTATTTATGGATGACGTCATTAGGGGTGACGCTACTTCGCGGTTTTTCACTTTTCGCGGTCGGTTCTGGAACCCATTAACCGCGATAAGTGAGGGATCACTGTATATGTGAACCCATTACATTTTGGAGGTGATCCATGACAGACGGAAGGAGCCTTGGCGAAGATATGCACTCTCTGAGTGCTTTTCTAGTTTGACTTGTGATTTGGTGAGGTGCTGGCAGGTGCTTTTTTTTTTTTTTTTTTGGTGGGGGTGTGTGTAGTATCAGTCGTTGCTCTGGATGTCCAGCTGATGCACATTGGGGCAGCTTTCTCTGCCCGCTTCAGTGAGGTTATGGTGCAGTGTTTTTCTCCTTAATACAGGTTCAGGATTGCATATCAGTGGGGTGGGGTGGGGTGTGGTGTGGTGTGTCGTGGTTCTAGCGTGTTTGTGAGACTTGGGAGACTGTCATTTTTGGCTGTGCTGTGCAGGCGTGTATCTTTGCCTTACATTTGTGGCGGCTTGCTGTTTTTTGCACTGGGAGGGTGGGTTCTGGCGTTGCCACAATGCCTTTTCCGGTGCAGTTTGCCTCTGGTCAAGTGTTTTTGCTGCCGTTGTCTATGTGGTGCCTAGCTGGATGGTTTTTGAGATTTGTGGTGTTTCTGCAGTGTTGCACCTGGTTGACAAAACTTACAGCACCACCTACTACTCACAGGAAGTACTGCACCAAACAGTTTTCTTTATTATTCACGCAGTGCATACCGTGACGACGGGAAATTTTCCGTGCCGGCTGGGTCCGACGAGCGCCAGGTTCCACGGGCACGTGGGAGGGGGGGTGAGGGCCCACTTACAGCTGCTTGCAGCTTTAATTATTTTTTTTTTTTCCCTTCTTTTCCATCTAAGATCTCATTTTTGGGGTAGTCAGCGTGCATGAAAACTCACCATTTTTTTGCAGGAACCTCAAGTCTGGCAAAAAATTTAATATTTTGGAGGAAATATGAATGACCCCACATAAATGGCTCTACAGCGCTACCTAACATGAAGTCGATGGGGAGTGGCACATGCTTGCTTTTGCGTAGAAAGATGAAAATTGGCTGAGATGTTTATCATGTCAAGACATGCAAAAAACTCCATAGAAGTGATGGTCTGCACCCAACAGGAAGTCAGCCATTTTGGCAGGAAGTGGCAGTGACCACATTTCCACCTTGCGCATTTGATTGAACTCATCCTAGGGTTTTAGTCCGATTGAGCTCATTTGTGGTGACAATCATCTATGCCCATGTGCCATTAAAAGTTATTGAAAACTTTTCCATTGTGACGGCAATAACTCTGGTATGCATTGTCAGATTTCAACCAAATTTAGTATTATGGATATCAGTCCAATTCCAAATAGTTCTATAGAACAATATTCATAGAAATCTACAGCACCACCTATAGGAGGCAGAAAGTTTTGCATCAGAAAATTTGCATCATGTTGCTTTTTTTTTTAATTCCTCAGGAATGGAATGTCGAATTGGCACCAAGATTGGTATGCCGTATATGGGTGTGCCTCCGAACAATTACAGCTATGAATATTCATGAGTAGCAATAGTGCCCTCTCTTGGAGACATGAAGGTTACACCAAAGGTTTTCTTCAATATCTCTGAAATAAATAGTCTGATTGGTACCATTTATGGTGACAGTCATCTATACCCATGTGCCATCAAAAGCTATTGAAAACTATTCCAAATGCCCGATGGTTTGGCGGAAGGGGCGTGGCCAAGTTTGCAGTATCGCCATCACCCTTCCAATGGCTTTTACTCTAGCATACATTGACTGATTTCAACCAAATTTTGTCTGTTGAATAGGTAGCCAATACTGATAATTTTGATAATAAAGAATGACACATAGCAACAGCGACCCCTACCGCCAATGCACAGGAAGTTGCTATAACTCACATGCCATACTCACGCGCCGCTTGCCAGAGTGACGTGCAATTTTCTGAGGTTTACCAGACCACTTGGTTGATCATAACTGCACATCACCTTTAGCATGGTGTCACTGCTGTTACCATGGACACGCCCTCCTCGCCATTCAATCCGTGATCTTGTTGGGATGGTTGGGAACGACCTGGAGTCATGAAATCTGGAACATTGGTTGAGGTGACTGTCATATGCAGTCCTATATGGGTGGGCAACACATAACTGACAGGGAAGTGTTGCCATGGCGACATGGCAGCGGTTGACTCCTCGCCATGGAACATCGGAAAGTTGTAACTTGGACAAACTTTGTCTGATTTTCACCAAATTTTCTACGATGGATATTAGTCCCACCCCTCACGCGCCTACATAAAACTGATTGACAAAAGTTATAGCGCCACCTTCTGTTCAGAGGAAGTACTGCGCCAAACGGTTTACTTTATTATTCACGCAGCGCTTGCCGCGACAACGGGAAATTTTCTGAGCCAGTTGGGTACGACGGGCGCCGGGGTCCGCGTTTGCGCGGGGGGCGAGGGTCCACTTACAGCTGCTTGCAGCTTTAATTTGGATTTGTATTGCTATTTTTTTTTTAACGTTATTTTTTAAATTACTGAAAAAATGTCTTAAACACAGTTTCAAAAATTAAGACCTGCTTTGGCACACTAGTGTGTTGTTAGCTCTTCTCAGTTATTGTTTAATGAATGATGAACTCATTATTTATTAGTGAGGTTTACCTGTATTGGTTGGTGTTAATGATTAAAAAAATCTGGGAAACAGTCCTCCTGTTTGGTAAAGCAGGACTAAAAGTAAGATGATTTGATGGCTTTTCTAGAATGTGGAGATCATATAAATAACAATGAACTAAAAAATTCGAAAGCTTGCAATTTGTATAGCAATGTGCATTATGCGGTAGTGGTTCTCACACTTTTTGTAGAATGCACTTTCTCACAAGTCAAAAAATGTTTGTACCTCCTAGAGTTGAACTGTTACACAGTTGGGTCTTTTTAAAATTTATTTTCCCAAAATAACAGCTAATTAACTGTAAAGTGAAAGTAAGTAACTGTGTTTCATTCTATACCTGCGTTCCGATCACCCAGTGGTATACTCCGAAGTGGACTGCACAGGGTATCTGCCATATTAACTGACATTCCAAATCGAAGGGAACGAACGGTCGTCAGTTCAAAGGGAACTGAGAACTGTGCAGGAAAGAAGTGGACAACGGTACATCACTTCACCTGAAGTTGACAAGAAGATTACCCATAAGCCACTGCACCTCAAATACGAGTAGAACAAGCTATTGTTCGGCAGTGCGGTGGCGGAGTGGTTAGCACTGCGGCAGTACAGCAATTCACCCTTGGCTGGGGGATCCTGGGTTCAATCCCAGCCCCCGACCAACAGTGATCTGTGTGGAGTTTGCATGTTCTCCCTGTGTCTGCATGGGTTTACTCCGGGATTTCTCCGGTTTCCTCCCACATGCCAAAAACATGCAAGTTAGGTTAATTGGCATCAAACTGGGGATTCTAAATTGTCCTTGGGTATGACTGTGAGAGTGAATGGTTGTCTGTCTCCTTGTGTTGGCCCTGCGATGGACTGGCGATCTGTCCAGGGTGTACCCTGCCTCTCGCCCAAAGATGCTGGGATAGGCTCCAGCTGCCCTGCGACCCGAAAAGGATTAAGCGGAAGAAGATGGATGGACAAACTATTGTTGCTAACATTAACAAGCTAAACTGATGTTGGCTATTGTTTATATCAACTGATAGTAATACAAATATATTTGTATTAATATTTTTTTAAGAAATATAACCATATCAGTACGTGTCTATGGTTACTGTGGTAACTCACGGAGGAGGGAACCGACGGTTACAGGGTGTTTCAAATGGAGAAATTTTGAGAAGGGCAGTTAACTTACTGATACTCCCTGAGAACGGAGCAGGGAGTAGGGAATACAGTTGAAGTACACTGTGGATTGGAACGTAGCTTATGATTAATTTACTCCTGTGTTTCTGTGCTTGTCAGTGGGTCTCACCCACAGTTTGAGATCAGCTGTCATAAAGTCATATTTCAGAGTCTGCTGCTGTTTTAATGTAATTTAAACACAAAAATGACTACGTGCTCTGTTTCATGGCTTTAAAAATCACTGTGGTTGAGATAAAACAGTGTTTGTGATTGAGACAGTCTGGTAGCAATTAATGTTGTCACTTTACAATGACCCTATACTCTATTTCAGTAAAATATAACATTGACAGAAAAACTTGATTTTTGTTTTATATAAATAAAGAAGGGATCTCACAGGATGTGTTTGGTCATCATCTTTGAATAAAGAGCATACAAATGTCTAAAAGTTTAAAAATATAATGAAATATTGCAACACTAATAATATTGACCAATATTTAAAGAAACAGCTCAGCTGCTTCTTGCTGTATTTGGACTGAAAAGAGCACATTTTCTTTTCTCTGTTAACAGCTGATGCCTCACACAAACTCAACTTGTTGTACCTCGCTAACGATGTCATTCAGAACTGTAAACGGAAAAATGCCATCGTGTACCGGACTGCATTTGCTGAAGTCCTGCCAGACGCCTTCTTGCTGTTCAAGTAAGTGCTTTGTTAGATACTGCTAAACAGAGGTGAGCTGTGTTAATATAAATGTTGGTGCTGTCAGAAACGCAAACTGAAAACAAACACTTGAGAAGATGCACATACAGTGGATATGAAAAGTCTAGACACCCCTGTTCAAATGCCAGGATTTTGTGACTTAAAAAAATGAGACCAAGATAGATCATTTCAAAACTTTTTCCACCATTAATGCAACCTATAACCTGTACAACCCAACTGAAAAACAAACTGAACTCTTTTAAGGGGAAAAATCTTCTTCTTTTCGGCTGCTCCCTTTAGGGGTCGCCACAGTGGATCATTTGCCTCAATCTCACCCTGTCCCTTGCATCTTCCTCTGTAACACCAGCCCCTCTCCATGTTCTCCTTCACTACATCCATGAATCTTTTCTGTGGTCTTCCTCTTTTCCTCTTGCCTGGCAGCTCCATCTTCAACATCCTTTGTCCAATATCTCCAGTATCTCTCCTCTGCATATGTCCAAACAATCTCAGCCTTGCCTCTCTTACTTTATCTCCAAGCTGCTCAATGTAAGCTGTCCCTCTGATATACTCATTTCTAATCTTGCCCCTCCTAGTCACTCCCAATGCCATTTCCAACTCCGCCACCTCCAGCTCCACCTCCTGTCTTTATGTTAGCGCCACCGTCTCCAAACCATACATCATAGCCGGTCTCACTACCATCTTGTAAATCTTCCCTTTCACTCTTGCTGCTTCCTTTTTGTCACAAACCACCCCTGATACTTGTCTCCATCCACTCCACCCTGCCTGCTAGGGGTGTTGGAAAAAAATTGATTAACATAAGAATCTAGCTTCTCATTTTACACGATCCAAAACCGATTCACAGAAATTAAGAATCTTTTTTTTTTTATTGTTATATACTGTCAGGGTGTATATATGCTCTTTCTCCCTCTTTCTCTCTCTGTGTGTTCGTGTTCGTGTGTGTGTGTGTGTGTGTGTGTGTGTTGCGGTGGTGCTGGGGTCCCGCCATGTGACACGTATTGCTGTTTCGTGATACGCAATTACACATTGACGCTGCCAACGCAGGAGAACCATGCAGAGTAGCTTACTAAGCTAGCAGCCGGAAGAAACAGTTGGAATAAAGAAAAAATGGAGCAGCAAGAAATTCAAGAAAGGTCCGTCTGCAGCTCGCAGACTCTGTCAACACCCCTTCAACTTCACGCTCCCTCAGCAAGTTACGCCCCCCACCTTATGTCACTCCACAAAATTGCTGGCTGTAGCAGACGGTGCATATATGGCTGAGCCAGCACTGGGCTGATCATACACAAATTCAAGTGTTGTAGCCTTGTAGACGGGCCGACGGTGGCCACACATTTCAAAGGATGAATGTAAAAGAATCTAAACATGAGAGAATTTAGTCCATAGACGATAAAAAAAGTTAATGGTCTAGTCTTGGGATGAGGTTTGTTTTCATGACCACGTCGTAACCCGTTGACTAGCAGCCCTGACAGCTGCATTTGAGGGGGGGTTTTCAAACATTTTTTGACAGCGATGTAAGCAGTGTTCTTTTCATTGAATAAAAAACAAATCTTTTTGACTAAAAGTAGACAAATACGATTGATAATGAACAGACTAAAATAAAACTATAAAAATAAAATCATCACAATAAATCTGGACTGAAATTAGGTGTCACAAGTAAAATGCATAAATGGTAATTTTAGTTTAATTTTTAGCTCTAATGGATGAAAAAATAGTTTTAGTTAATGAAATTTACACTGGATGGAAGTTTGTTTTTGTTTGTTCGTTTTAAATTATTGCATTTACTTTACCTTTTATTGGAGAAGCTTCACCAGGCAAGGACCATGACCAGATAATCACCCAGAGTTGAAAGAAGTGGAAAAAGTTCTACGTCCTCCTGCTGAACAACGCACACTGCACCACTTTAACAAACTTCTAGCAAATTCTGAACGGGCCAAAAAAAAAAAAATCACGAAAACTTGTAACAGCACTTTATTTTGTTTTATAACTTTAATTTTTTAAATCTTTGAAGAATTTAGATACTTAAGTTTATATTTGTGCAGGTTTAAAATTAATGCTACTTATCTTATGCATCAGTTGCATTCAGTTGTTATTGAATTTGTTCATTGCATTACATTACTGTATAGGTAACTGTACATTGACTGCATACAGTCAGGTAGCACCACTATTTAAATGGATTTTCAAAGTTTTTGTGACAGAATTTACTTTTGTTTTTAAAAGAATAGCCTATATTTCTAGAATGCTGGAGGGTGAACAAACCTTCACACTGTGTAAAAGGAATTGTGATATGCTGAAAAGGAACATTTTAAAAATTTATTTCACTTGTGTACAGTTTCATTTTTGGAACTGACAAGTTTTCAAGAAATAAAAAAGAAATTACTAACCTAAGCCTACTTTTTTCATTTAACAGTATTTTATTGCAAACCAGTTGATGTAAATTTTTAAAAATATAACTCCCCAAAACATCAACACATTGTACTCTGCTTTCAAGCTTTCCTCAGCATTTTTTGCAGTGCAGTGGACTTTTTTTCCCCCTGAGATGAGTGGGTTTTTATACTGAAATGAAAGCCAAATGTGAATCGGAAATCGATTCTGAATCGAATCATGACCTCAAAAAAAAAACAAAACAGAATCGAATTGTATGACCTCTAAAGATTTACAGCCTTGTCTGCACTCTCTTCTTCACCTCTCTTATGCATTTTCCATTGCTTTGGATAGTTGATCCCAGGTATTTATCATCTACTTTCACTACCGCTACTCCTTCCATCTTCACCATTGCATCTGCCTCCCTCTCATTCACACTGATGTATTTTGTCTTGCTTCTACTGATTTTCATTCCTCTTCTCTCTAGAGCATACCTCCACCTCTCCAGGTTCTCTTCCACCTGCCTCCTACTCTCACTACAGATAACAGTATCGTCTGCAAACATCATGGTCCACGGAGATTCCTGCCTGACCTCGTCTGTCAGCCTGTCCATCACCATGGCAAACAAGAAGGGGCTCAGAGCCAGTCTCTGCTGTAATCCCACCCCCACCTTGAATCCATCTGTCACTCCTACAGTGCACTTCACCACCATCTTGGTGTCCTCATACATGTCCTTCACCACCCTCACATACTTCTCTGCCACTCCTGACTTTCTCATACAGTACCACACTTCCTCTCTTGGCACCTGTTACAACCCACTTTTTGGGCCAAGGCTAGAATTGCGTACTTCAGCCTGGGATCATGAATCACAAAGTCCGTTTCAACCCTCATTCAAGGTGGACATACCCACTGCCACCCTTACCCACTGACAAGGGAGACTAAGACTTAAATGGTTTCTTTTGCTCAGAGCAGGCAGACTTACACTTACATCCCAGACTGGGATTCGAACCCATGACACCATAATCTAAATCCTCTCACGCTTACCACTGAGCCAAAGAGGAATTCTTCCATAGCACCTTGGCTAGGAGTGGAGGTGTACCCTGACAGTGTCATGAACTGCACCACTGACTAATTCCCCATGGAGGGGTGCATAACAGCACCCTATCATATACTTCTCTAGATTCACAAAGACACAGTGCAACTCCTTCTGACCTTCTCTATACTTCTCCATCAGCACTCTTAGAGCAAACATTGCATCTGTAGTACTCTTTCTTGGCATGACACCGTACTGCTGCTCACTGATTGTCACCTCTCCTCTTAACCTGGCTTCAACAACTTTTTCCCATATCTTCATAGTTTGGCTGATCAACTTTATGCCTCTGTAGTTACTGCAGCTCTGAGCATCACCTTTGTTCTTGAAAATTGGTACCAAAACACTTCTTCTCCACTCCTCAGGCATTCTCTGAGTCGCCAAGATTTTGTTAAACAATCTAGTTAAAAATTCCACTGCCATCTCTCCTAAACATCTCTGTACCTCCACAGGTATGTTATCTGGACCAACCGCCTTTCCATTCTTCATCCTTTTCAAATCTGCCCTCACTTCCGCCTTGCTAATCCTCAGGACTTCATTGTTCACAAGCTTTCCTTCATCCATCCGCCTCTCTCTTTCATTTTCTTTATTCATCAGCTCTTCAAAGTACTCCTTCCACCTTCTCAACACACTCGTCATCTGTTAGTACATTACCATTTCTGTCGTTAATCAGCCTAACCTGCTGTACATCCTTTCCAGCTTGATCTCTCTGTCTAGCCAGTTGATAAAACTCCTTTTCTTCTTCCTTAGTGTCCAGCCTCTCATACAATTCACTACATGCCTTTTCCTTTGCCACCTCTGTCTTTGCCATGTGCCTCGATTCCAAATACTCCTACTTTCTTCATCTCCCTGACAATCCCACTTTTTCTTTGCTAACCTACTTTCCTGTACCTCCTCATTCCACCAGCAAGTCTCCTTGTCTTCCTTCCTCTGTCCACTGGATACACGACATACCTTTTTACCCGTTTCGCTCAATACTTTTTTTGCTGTACTTTCCCAGTCATCTAGTAATTCTTCCCTACCACCCAGCGCCTGTTTCAACTCCTTCCTGAACTCTGTGCGACCTTCTTCCTTCTGTAACTTCCCCCATTTAATCTTTGGCTCTGCATTCACTCTCTTCCTCTTCTTGTTTTCCAAAGTCATCCTACAGACTACCATCCAATGCTGTCTAGCTACATTCTCCCCTGCCACCATCTTGCAGTCTCCCATCGCTTTCAGATTTCTCCTTCTACATAAGATGTAGTCAACCTGTATGCCCCTTCCTCCACTCTTGTAAGTTACCCTATGTTCCTCTCTATTCTTGAAGTATGTGTTCACCACAGTCATTTCCATCCTTTCAGCAAAATCCACAACCATCTGTCCTTCCATATTTCTCTCCTTAAAACCATACCTACCTAGGACCTCCTCATCACCTCTGTTCCCTTCACCTACATGTCCATTAAAGTCCACTCCAGTTAATAATTTCTCCCTCCCGGGAACACTCTCTATCACTTCATTCAACTTACTCCAGAATTCCTCTTTCTCTTCTGACATCCAACTTGTGGGGCATATGCACTGACAACATTCAACATCACACCGTTGACTTCTAACTTCAAACTCATGATTCTGTCTGACTCCCTCTTTACCTCCTGAACACTCTTCACATATTCTTCCTTAAAGATTATGCTACTCCATTTGTCTTCCTATCTACACCATGGTAGAACAGTTTAAATCCCCCTCCAGTGCTCTTAGCCTTGCTTCCCTTCCATCTGGTTTCTTGAACACATAGTACATAGGGCTGTGCGATATGACGATATATATCGGATGACGATATAAAAACGTCTTATCGTTTCAGAGAATACTCTATCATTTATATCGTTATTTAAAATGCACACACTCCTGTTTATTCAGTAAAGCTCCTCACCACTACTTGTCAGTGCTCCATCTCTCCTCTGCAGTGTGCACAACAGAACAGGTGTGTCGTAGGTGGCTAGGTTTCAGTCCGGTGGATGCTAATGCTAACTCCAAACTACCTGTTCAGATAGCTGCTACTCCTGTTTGCCAGGGATGTGGGACTGTTTTCCATCGTGCTGTGTCAGAGATTATAGTTCACTAACCTCATTTTAATAGGAAGCAAGTAACATTAACACCATGTCTAATTATAAAATGTAAATGGTGATGCTAAGTTGTGCTAACTGGAAACCATAGCAGACCGTTTCTTTTTGGGGTTTTTGGGGGGGGGGGGTTTGGGTGTAAATTACTGCCGAGTTTTTTAGTTTTGTCTGAAAAAAATTTGATAAGCTGCAAAAGTGCATGATGGTGGCACATACATGCAAAATAAATAATAGGTATATTAAAACTGGTGGGAGGAGCAAGTTGGCCCTTAGTGTAATTTATTTGATTTCTAATCATTTTAATTAGTCAAGCAGTAATAATAAAGTTAAAGTCATCACATGTATTTTATTACATTACCTTTTGTGTCTTTGATTTTCAGATAATGACCAATCTGAAATATTTTTACTAGGAAGCAAACAGGTTAAATCAGGCCAGAATGGCAGGCTTTAGGCTGTAGGTCTACACTTACATTTTCACTGATTTAAACTAACAGCTAATTTATATCTGTAGGTGGCAGCCATGGGTAATTTTCTCATTTTCAGACATTTTTTTAATGTTATCTTTTTTTTTTTTTTTTTGCTTTTCTCCTCTGGCACAGGAAATATTTAAGTTATTGATGTTTACTTTTTATTCATATAAGATTTAGAAGAAAAACACCTGAAATTTATGAGAATCAAGTCTCAAATGTACATTAAAAAAATATTTTATAACAACACTGCAAACTTATGGGGGAAAACAGTACTTGTTAAAAAGGTAAAAAAAGATGGCCCTTTTTATTTGATTATCTAAACTGTAGAATTCACAGAAAATGCATATCGTGATGTATATTGTTATCGTGCTATAAGATTACTTGTATCGTGATACGAATTTTTTGTCATATCGCATAGCCCTAACAGTGTATCTACCTTTCTTCTCTCCATCATATCAGCCAACTCTCTGCCTTTACCAGTCATAGTCCCTATATTCAATGTCCCTACTCCCACCTCCACACTTCTACCTGTCCTTTTCTCTCGCTCTCCCTCCTAACACGCCTTCCCCCTCTCCTCCTCCTCAATCTTCGACCAACAGCAGGCGAATTTCCTCCGGCACCCTGTTGGTTAACTGCACTGGTGGTGGTCATTGTTAACTCGGGCCTTGACCGATCCGGTATGAAAGTCTCATTCATCATGATCCACATGTTTGATTTGGCAAAGGTTTTAATTCAATTCAATTCAATTCAATTCAATTCAACTTTATTTATATAGCGCCATTTCACAACAACAGTCATCTCATAGCACTATCAACTGTAGGGGGGACCCCCACAGTTGCAGAAAGACCCCAGCAATCAGGCGATCCCCTGTGAGCAAGCACTTGGCGACGGTGGAGAGGAAAAACTCCCTTTTAACAGGAAGAAACCTCCAGCAGAACCAGGCTCAGGGAGGGGCAGTCATCTGCTGCGACTGGCTGGGGGGGTGAGGGGATAGAGAAGAAGAAAAGAACAAACATGTAGAGAGCAAACAGCACGATGGGGACTCAATCTATGGGAGAGAACAAACAAATGTTAATGACCAGCAAAAAAAAAAAAAAAATTTCATAGAGAGTGAGGAAAGGAGTGAGGCCCAGTGCATTACTGGAGGTCCCCCGGCTGACTAAACCTATTAGCAGCATAACTAAGGGAGGGTTCAGAAACACATGATCCCTCCCTAATTGTAGGCTATATCAAAAAGGTAGGTTTTAGCCCTATTCTTAAAAACAGAGATCGAGTCTGACTCCCGAATCCAGATTGGCAGCTGATTCCACAAGAGAGGAGCTTGATAACTGAAGGCTCTGCCTCCCATTGTACTTTTGGAGATTCTAGGTATTACAAGTAATCCTGCATTTTGGGAGCGTAGTGCTCTGTTAGGATGATACGGTAGTATCAGATCTTTTAAATAAAAAGGAGCCTGATTGTTTAGAGCTTTGTAAGTAAGAAGAAGGATTTTAAACTTAATTCTAAACTCTATGGGAAGCCAATGAAGGGAGGCCAGAACCGGAGAGATATGATCTCTCTTTCTAGTACCTGTTAAAACTCTTGCTGCAGCATTTTGGATCAGCTGAAGACTTTTTAAAGATGTTTTAGGACAGCCTGATAATAAAGAATTACAGTAATCTAATCTCGAGCTAACAAAAGCGTGGATCAGCTTCTCAGCATCACTCTGAGACAAGATGCTCCTAATCTTGGCAATATTACGCAAATGATAGAAGGCAGTCTTAGAAACAAATTTAATATGTGAATTGAAGGACAAATCCTGATCAAAAATAACTCCAAGGTTCCTCACAGAGCTATTAAGAGAAAGAGTAGCTGCATCAAAACTGAAAGTTTGATTTGGAAAGGATTTCTAAGGTTTTTTGGACCAACAAGAATGACTTCAGTCTTATCTGAATTAATAGCAGAAAATTACAAGTCATCCAAGCTTTGATTTCCTTAAGACAAGGCTTCTAACTTGGCTAATTGATTAGTATCATCTGGCTTCATTGACAGGTATAATGTGTGTCATCTGCATAACAATGAAAATGTATACAGTGCTTTCTAATATGTTGCCTAACGGAAGCATATATAAACTAAAAAGAGTAGGGCCTAGCACAGATCCTGTGGAACTCCATGACTAAGCTTTGAGCTGATAGAAAACTCATCATTTACATGAACAAACTGGAACCTATCAGATAAATAAGATCTAAAACACTGCAACGAAGTTCCATTAAGTCCAACATAGTGTTCTAATCTATCAAGTAGAATATTATGATCATAGTATCAAAAGCTGCACTAAGACTAAAAGACAAGTACAGAAACTAGTCCATTATCAATGCAATGAGGAGGTCGTTAGTGACCTTCGCTAAGGCTGTTTCAGTACTATGATGGATTCTAAACCCAGATTGAAACTCCTCAAGTAAACCATTTCCCTGCAGGTTGGGTCAAATAATTGCGTAGCACCAAACTCTTTCTAAGATTTTTGAAATGAAAGGGAGATTAGAGATTGGTCTATAGTTTAGCTAAAGCTCCTGGATCTAGCGTTGGCTTTTTGAGTAAGGGTTTAATTACAGCCATTTTAAAAGCCTGCGGTACATGGCCTAAAGTTAATGAAGAATTGATTATATGAAGAATAAAGCTACCAATAAGTGGAAGACTTCTTTAAATAACCTGGTAGGAATAGGGTCTAAAAGACAAGTTGAAGGTTTGGATGAGGAAACTATTTTGTCTTAACTCACAAAGGTCGATTGGAGAAAACTCATCAAGACAGACATCAATAGAAGGAGTTGTAGTAGTTACAGTATTAAGTTAACTGTGGGAAGAATCTGATTGATTTTTATCTCTGATGGATGAAATTTTATTATTGAAAAAGTTCATAAAGTCCTGACTAGGTAAAGCTCTAAGGGGATGCTAGGATTGACGGAGTCCTTCTCCTTTGTCAACCTGGCTACAGTACTGAAAAGAAACCTGGGATTATTCTGTTCTCTTCTAATTAATGCAGAGTAATATATCCATACCATCCGTCTTCTAACCGCTTAAATCCTTTCGGTCGCAGGGGGGGGCTGGAGCCTATCCCAGCATCTTTGGGCGAGAGGCAGGGTACACCCTGGACAGATCGCCAGTCCATCACAGGGCCAACATCAGAGAGACAGACAACCATTCACTCTCACATCCATACCTAAGGACAATTTAGAATCCCCAGTTTTTGATGCCAATTAACCCTAACTTTGCATGTTTTTGCATGTGGGAGGAAACCGGAGTGCCCGGAGTAAACCCACGCAGACACGGGGAGAACATGCAAACTCCACACAGGAGGGTCACCGATGGTCTGGGGGTGGGATCGAACCCACGATGGTCAAGGGTGGAATCGATCCCATAGACCTTCTTGCTGTGCTGCCACTGTGCTAACCACTGCGCCACCGGTGCTGCCTATTCTATTATGCCAGAGTAATAACTCTGCATTAATAGAAGAGTTGCATCAGTTGCCCTTCCTGACATCAACCCTCCCCATTTTACCTGGGCTTGGGACTGACATGGGGACTGACATGACATGAGGAGTACACTGGCTTGTGCACCCCTTGTGGCTGGGTTTTTTAAGAGGAAAAAAATAAAAAACTTAGAATAGGCCTGATTGCATCAATATGCATCACCACCTTAAACTAATATTTTGTTGCAACAACCTTTGGCTTTTATTACAACACTCAGTCTTTTTGGGTAGGAGTCTATCCACCCTGGACCCCCTGCAGTACGCCTACCGACCCAACAGGTCCACCTCGGATGCCATCGCTGCAGCACTCCCATTATTCTCTATCCCACCTGGAAGATAAAGACTCCTACATTAGGATGCTGTTTGTCAACTACAGTTCCACCTTCAACACGGTCATCCCCCACAAACTCAACTGACAAACTGTCTTCACTTGGCCTGCACCCCACCCTCTGTTACTGGCTACTGGACTTTCTAACTGGCAGGCCAAAGTCCTGTCAGGATGGGGTAACAGGACCTCAACCAAAAACATCATCAGAATGCAGGTGTCCACAGGGTTGTGTTCTCAGCCCCATCCTCGACAGCCTCGTCACCCATGATTGTGTTGCCTCCCACAAGGACAATATAAGATAAGATAAGATAAGCCTTTATTAGTCCCACAACGGGGAAATTCCAGGATTGCAACAGCACAGGGATAGCAACACTCAGAGCAACAATCAGAAGGCAAGAAAAAAACAAGCAAGCAAGAGCAGCTAATATACATATGTAACGTATTACTATAAAATATATTATATATACACACACACACAGACACACAGTGCAGAGCATTGTAGCTGGATGGAATAAATATATGAATAGATGAACACACAGTGCAGAGCATTGTAGCTAGATGGAATAAATTATGTAAATATATAAACACCCATAGTACGGAGCATTGCAGCTAGGTGAATAAATATGCAAGTATATAAACACACACAGTGCGGAGCAATGTAGCTAGATGGAATATATATGTAGATATATAAATATATACACCACACACCAGTGCTGAGCATTGTAGCTAGATGGAATAAATATGTAAATATATAAACACACACAGTGCAGAGCATTGTTGCTAGATGGAATGAAACAGCATAATCGTCTACTTAGTTATCCTACATGGTATGATTATGTGCCCATACATATTCTCACCCTCCATAGCGACCGGTATGTTCCTAGTTGTATGCCGGAGGGGACCATTGTGTAAGTCTATTGCATCTTTTGCATTCAAAAAACTATTAGTTTGTTACGTCTTTTTGCTATCTCTGCGAGCAGCCCTGCTTAGGTTGTACAGTCTGACAGCCGTTGGTAGGAAGGACCTACGAAACCTCTCGGTTGTGCACCTGGGATGATGTAGTCTGCTGCTAAATGAGCTCCTCAGTGCATTCAGTATGTCCTGCATAGGGTGGAACTCGGACTCCAGCAGAGATGACAGTTTAGCCACCGTCCTTCTCTCTCCTATCTCCTCCATCGGATCAAGGCGCTGCCCCAGGACAGAGCTAGCTTTCTTAATCAGTTTGTTCAGTCTCTTCCTATCGGCTGCAGTAATGCCACTGCCCCAGCAGACCACTCCAAAAGTGATGGCTGATGCCACCACCGTGTCATAGAATGACTTCAGCAGCGCCCCTTGTACACCAAAAGACCTGAGTCTCCTCAGCAGGAACAGCCTGCGCTGTCCCTTCTTGTAGAGTGCATCAGTATTGTGTGACCAGTCTAGTTTATTGTTCAGATGAATACCCAGGTACTTATAGGATGTCACCATCTCGATGTCTGTTCCCTGTATATTTACTGGTACTGTGAGGGGCTGCCCATGCCTGCGGCAGTCCACCACCAGCTCCTTAGTTTTCCTCGCGTTGATCTGGAGGCAGTTCCGATGGCACCAGTCCACGAAGTCCTGGATAAGCCCTCTGTACTCAGCTTCATCTCCATTGGAGATGAGGCCAACGATCGCAGAGTCATCAGAGAACTTCTGTAGATGGCAGTGTGTTGTGTTGTGTGAGAAGTGAGAAGGGCTGCACGGTGGCGCAGTGGTTAGTACTGCGGCAGCACAGTTTACCCTTGGCCGGAGGATTGTGGGGATCGTGGGATCGTGGGTTCGATCCCAGCCCCCGACCAACAGTGATCTGTGTGGAGTTTGCATGTTCTCCCCGTGTTGCGTGGGTTTACTCCGGGATTCCTCCGGTTTCCTCCCACATGCCAAAGACATGCATGTTAGGTTAATTGGCTGTTCTAAATTGTCCCTAGATATCTGTTTCCTATAGGCCCTTAGAATAGAGGGTTAGTATTAATGAAAGCGCTTTGAGTGGTCTTTGTGACTAGAAAAGCGCTATATAAGTGCAGGTTAGTTAGTTAGTTAGTTAGAAGTCCGCAGTATAAAGAGTGAACAGGAAGGGAGCCAGCACCGTTCCCTGGGGGGCCCCCGTGCTACTGATGATCGTGTCGGACACACAGTCCCGGGTTCTCACAAACTGAGGCCGGTTCGTGAGGTTGTCCAGGATCCATGATGACAGGTGCTGGTCCACCCCTGCGCGCAGCAGCTTGTCCTTCAGGATCATCGGTTGGATGGTGTTGAAAGCACTGGAGAAGTCAAAGAACATGATCCTCACCAATATTCCCGGGCTTCTCCAGGTGGGACAGAGAACGGTGAAGGAGGAAGATCACCGCATCCTCCACCCCCAATGCCATGCTGGTAGGCGAAACTGGAGTGGATCCATCGCTGGTTCCACCAGGGGGCGGGAGGTGAGCAAGGAGCAGTCTCTCCAGGGTCTTCATCAAGTGGGACGTCAAGGCCACCGGTCTGTAGCTGTTCAGGTCTTTGGGGTGGTGATGTTTTTGGTACAGGTACCACACAAGATGTTTTCCACAGCTGTGTACCCTCCCCAGTTCTCGGCTCATGTTGAAGATAACGTCACAATCCAACACACAGCTGGTCTGCACAGGACTTGAGGAGCTTTGCGCTGATGCCGTCCGGTCCCGGCGCCTTCCTCGCCTTGATCTTCCTCAGCTCCGTCCTCACCTGGGTCCTGGTCAGGGTCAGGATGGGGGGCTGTGTGTTGGGAGTGGGGGGGTGTTGGTGGAGTGGGGAAGTGGGCAGCAGGACTTGATTTCTTTAGAGGCAGCAGTGGTTGTTGTGCAGTCAGGGGGGAGGGCGGTTGGTCAAATCTATTGAAAAACAGATTCAGGTTGTTCGCCCACTCCCTGCCCCCTGTGGCCTGGGGGGAGGTATTCTGGAGCCCCGAGATGGTTTTGAGGTTTCTCCAGACCTCGCTGATGTCGCTCTGTTGCAGCTTGTCCTCCATCTTCTTCCTGAAAGCTGTCCTTGCCTTCTCTGATCTTTCTCCTCAGCTCCCTCTGTACGGACTTCAGCATCTCCCTGTTCCCTGACCTGAAGATCCTCTTCTTCTCTCTCAGAAGTGTTTTTATCTCAGGGTTGATCCAGGGTTTGTGTTTGAGTGACGCCGTATGGTCTTGGTGGGAACGGATTTGTCCACACAGAAGCTGAGGTGCCCGTGAGGTGTGAATGAGGCCATCGATGTCCTCACCATGTGGATCGCAGAGTGCTTCCAGGCGGTTGGCTTCAAAACAGCCCTTTAGGGTGTCCATTTCCTCCTCAGACCATAACTCCACAGTGTGCATGGCCGGAGGTTTGTCTGTGCACTAGGGGTTTGTACACCGGCCGGAGATGAACCAAGTTGTGATCCGATCTCCCGAGTGGGGGGAGTTTGTGATGAGGTGTACGCCTCCTTAGTGTTTGCGTAGAATAAATCCAGTGTTTTATTGTCTCTAGTGTGGCATGTGACATACTGGGTGACGTGGGTTAGAATGGGAGACAGTGAAACATGGTTGAAATCGTCTGAGATGAGGAGAAGAGCATCTGGGTGTTCTGTCTGCAGCCTGCTGGTTACTGAATGGATGACGTCACGTGCTGTCCCAGCGTTCGCCGTCGGATTTGCATAAACAACAATGCAGATCACGTGTGAGTGTTCTATCGGGAGATATGTAGGCCTCATGCTAACAGCTAGCAACTCAATGTCTTTGCTGCAGTGTCGTTGTTTAACAGTGATATGTCCCAGTCTGCACCAGTTGTTGTTAACATACATCATCCTAAAGTTCACAGATGACACAGCAGTGATAGGATGCATCACTGGTGATGACGAAGTATCCTACAGGAGGGAGGTGGCCAACCTGGTGTCATGGTGTGAGGACAACAACCTCACTCTCAACATGGACAAGACAAAGGAGATGATAGTGGACATGAGGAAAGGGAGGAGGAGACCCCATCGACTGCTGTTCATTCGGAAGCTTGAGTTGGAGAGGGTGAGCAGCTTTAAATACCTGGGCATCCACATCAACGAGGACCTTAAGTGGACACGCAACACCACAGAGCTGGTTAAGAGAGCTCAACACCGACTGTACTTTCTGAGGAGGCTGAAGAAATTTGGCATGTCGTCCAGGATCCTCAACAATTTCTACAGCTGCATCATTGAGAGCATCTTGACCAACTGCATCACTGCGTGGTTCGGCAGCCACCACTGCCCTGGACCGCAAACCGCCTGCAGAGAGTGCTGAAGACAGCGAAGAAAATCATCAGGACTCCACTCCCCTCTCTGCAGAGCATCTCACCGCAGAGTCCAAAGGAGAGCTGACGTCATCCTCTGGGACCCCACTCACTCCCAGCACAGACTGTTCACACTTCTACCCTCAGGCCGGAGGTACAGAAATGTGAAATGCAGGACAACCAGACTGAAAAACTCCTTCTTTCTCACTGCCAACAGACTCCTGAACAAATAACAACTCCCAAAACTCCACAACACAGCTTTGCATATAGGAACTCACACACCGGCTGCTAAATTTGCGCATTGCTCACCTGTACAGTAGATATAGTCTCACCCATCTCTTGTCCATATCATCTCTGCTGCTATTTGTCATGTACAGTCTACTGGTACTATTGTTACAGAGAAATTGGCACCGAGTGCTAATTTGTAATTTGTAATTAGACACTGCTTGTTGCACAATGCTCATTTGCACACTGTACATCGGTTCATGCCATCTCAGGTTCACATCAGGTTGCACAATGCTTATTTGCACACTGTACATAGGTTTATGCCATCTCAGGTTCACATCATCTCTGGTATCAATATACCACTATCACTTTAGTCATCCAGTGAATTTTCAGTTTCATTCCTCTTGTCTTGACTGCTTTAACTGTCCAAATTGCCTAGTGTGTGTTAGTAGTACTCATTAGTTTTAGTATTTACTATCAAGGTGTGCTTAAGGAGTCCTAATTGCCTAACTGTGTGTTGCTGTGTGTGTTAATAGCATCCATTAGTATTAGGATTGAATTACTGTGTTAGTGTGTCATTACCTTATTAGAATTGTTTCTGTACCCTGGCATTCATTCGGAGAGCAAAGTAAGAATTTCATTGCTCAGGAAATGTAGCATTTCCTAACTATGCACATAATAATAAAGCCTTTGAATCCTTGAATCCTGTCAGCGTGGCACATCTTGATGCGGCAATATTCAGGGCTTAAAGTTTTCCGGCTTTTGCTTCTTTTCTTTTTTTTGGCTGCAGGGAAATTTACTTCCTATTTCTGTATGTGTAACCCAGTGTTCACTCTCACTTTAAATGTTGCCATAGCAACCCTTTTACGGCTGTTTCAGTCACCTGTGGAAAGACTGGCAGGGTTTAGTCTTTGTGCAGCTGCGACTGAGAACACACGTTAGTTACCTCTCAGGGCTCATTTCCACCAAAATAAGAGCCAGTGCTAGTTCAGTTCTGGGGCTGGTGCCAGTGCTTAACCAGTTCAACTGTAGTGCCTCATAAGAACCAGTTGGTTTTCCACCGATATGGAGCTAGTCGGGGATTATGTCAGGGCTACCTCATTACGTAGTGTGAAGCGTCTTTATGCAGCCCTGCAGAACACCACAGAAGAAGAAGTAGCAACGCTAGCTTGTCAACATGAGAAGTTTGTTGTCTCTTTGGGAGCGCTGCTTTTATTATTACAAACCTGTATTACCATCCAAAAGCAGTTTTATTCTTAATGGCAGAGAACGGCGGCTACGTTTAAGGAGACTGGTAATTATCAATATTTCAGTTATCAGCTGTTGTTAGATCAAGTCTGTAGCACGAGCATTGACTACACTTTTAAACATAATATTTATGTCAGTTCTGTAACAGGTGGTGTTACGGCGCATTACGAGACGGAGGTCGCCTGTTACGTCATGCCAAAAAGTGATCAGCTGGCCAAAAAATGATCGCCAGGGGCCATGTTGTTATGGGTTTATATTAGCCATTAAATATATATTTCAACAGATAAACAGTACTTAGTTAGGTATAACAAGATATATTTAACACTTATGATGCATTTTGAACCTGAAACAAACTTGATCTAGGATTAAAAGCAATTAAAATAATGCAGTCACAAGGTTACATGGAAAAATGCATAGATTTACTGCATATATATACATGAAGATATTGTATTTATACAGTAAGATATTGTATAGATACAATAAGATATTGTATTCTACAGTGGGGCAAAAAAGTATTTATTCAGCCACCAATTGTGCAAGTTCTCCCACTTAAAAAATGAGAGAGGTCTCCAATTTTCATCATAGGTATACCTCAACTATGAGAGACAAAATGAGGAAAAAAAAAAATCCAGAAAATCACATTGAAGGATTTTTAATGAATTAATTGGTAAATTCCTCAGTAAAATAAGTATTTGGTCACCTACAAACAAGCAAGATTTCTGGCTCTCGCAGACCTGTAACTTCTTCTTCAAGAGGCTCCTCTGTCCTCCACTCATTACCTGTATCAATGGCACCTGTTTGAACTCGTTATCAGTATAAAAGACACCTGTCCACAACCTCAAACAGTCAGACTCCAAACTCCACTATGGCCAAGACCAAAGAGCTGTCAAAGGACACCAGAAACAAAATTGTAGACCTGCACCAGGCTGGGAAGACTGAATCTGCAATAGGTAAGCAGCTTGGTGTCAATTATTATCCATATTCATACACACGATAAGAATAGTTCTTTTGATACACCATGCCAAAGTACTATAAAAAAAATAAGCAAAATAAACAAAAATTTATGATCGACTCGAGTAGACACCAATTATCCCCAGTTGGAGGAAGTCATTTGACACAGAGTGAGGAAATTCAAACTCTGAAAATATGCCATTATGCTGAACATAAACCACAAGAGATGGAGAATGATATTGATCCTGATAACCACTTTTTCAATAATATTCAAAACCACTGTGAATATTACACTGAAAAAGCAATTCAAAAGTCAAGTGCAATTAGATGGAGGTAAACTTGTCAATAATACACTTCAATAGCAGAAAGTCTTAACAAAACTTTCCACAGATTCAGGACTATTTAAAACAGCTAGACAGAAAATATACAGCTATTGCAGTCTCTGAAACCTGGCTTAATGACGAACTGGCTCCCCTGATGGCAATAGAGGGGATATCAGATGTTTTATATTACAGATCTCAAAAAAAGGGTGGTGGTGTTGCACTGTATATTGATGACCTGTACAGGTGTAAGCTTGTAAATGAAATGTCCTCAGCACTACCAGGGATTTTGGAATGTGTTACTGTTGAGATTGACCTAGACAAAACAAAAAATCTAATCATAAGCTGCATATATAGAACGCCGGGAACTTGCATTGAGACATTCAGAGATAAATTAGTCGAGCTGTACAATAATATTACTAGAAAGAAAATGGTAGTAATTTGTGGAGATTTCAATATTGATTTACTGAATCCACATCAACAAAATGTAGTTACAGAGTTCATGAACTCTATGTACAGCATGAGTCTATATCCCACAATAACACATCCCAGTAGAATCACAGTTCACTCTGCTACACTTATTGACAACCTGTTTGTCAATGTTTTCGATAAGAAAATAGAAAGTGGATTATTGATAAATGATATAAGTGACCACTTGCCAACCTTTGCACTTATCCATGGCCACACGGGGCCCAACGCAGAAAAAATTTCAAAATCGTTCAGACACAAATCACCAAATGCAATCAGTTCTCTTAAAGAGGACTTGCTGAAGCAAGACTGGACAGAGGTCTGTGTATCAGATGTAAATGAAGCCTATGACACATTTATAAACATTGTAACCACTCTTTATGAAAAAAACTGCCCATTAGTAAAAAAAAAAGCTTAAACACAAATTTGCTGATAAGCCATGGTTAACCAGAGGACTACAAAAGGCGTGTAAAAAGAAAAATTTATTATATAAAGCTTTCCTAAAGAAAAGAACAAAAGAAGCAGAGCAGCGGTATAAAACATACAAAAATAAGTTAACATATACAGTATAATAAGATGTAGTAAAAGAGACTATTACAGTAAAGAACTGGCGAAAAACAAAGACAATATTAAAAATACATGGACAATACTCAACAGTATCCTTGGAAATAAAAGCAGAAATACAAGCTACTCAACTAATATTCCAAAAAATAATAAAACGACTCAGAGTGTGAATATAGCTTCACCTGCAGATGAATTTAATAATTTTTTTGTTAACATTGGACCTAAACTGGCCCGAGAAATACCCACTACAGTGCCTACAGGCGATACAATATGCAATAACACTGCTGTAAAAGACTCCATCTTCATAAAGAACACAGACGAAAGAGAGGTCATTGAAATTGTTAAATCGTTCAAAAGTAAAACATCTACTGACTGTGATGGTATTGACATGCTACTAGTCAAAACTGTTATCGAATGCATAGTAAAACCACTGACGTATATCTGTAACCTGTCTCTCCAATCAGGTATATTTCCCAATGCAATGAAAATAGCTAAAGTAATTCCGATATACAAGACGGGCGACAGAGGGGAACTCTCAAACTATAGACCAATTTCACTATTACCGCAATTTTCCAAGATACTTGAAAAAAATATTCTATGAGAGAATTGACAACTTCATACTGAAGAATGATTTATTATGTGAGCAGCAATATGGGTTCAGACACAAGAGGACAACAGCATATGCGCTAATGGAATTTACAGAAAAAATATCAACAGCCATTGAAAATAAAGAGTATTCAGTTGGAGTATTCCTAGATCTTAAAAAAGCATTTGATACAGTAGATCATAATTTATTAAGATAAGATAAGATAAGATAAGATAAGCCTTTATTAGTCCCACAACGGGGAAATTCCAGGATTGCAACAGCACAGGGATAGCAACACTCAGAGCAACAATCAGAAGGCAAGAAAAGAAAAAAAAAAAAACAAAAAAAAAACAAAAACAAGCAAGCAAGAGCAGCTAATATACATATGTACGTATTACTATAAAATATATATATATACACACACACACAGACACACAGTGCAGAGCATTGTAGCTGGATGGAATAAATATATGAATATATGAACACACAGTGCAGAGCATTGTAGCTAGATGGAATAAATATGTAAATATATAAACACCCACAGTACGGAGCATTGCAGCTAGGTGGAATAAATATGCAAGTATATAAACACACACAGTGCGGAGCAATGTAGCTAGATGGAATAATATGTAGATATATAAATATATAAACACACCCAGTGCTGAGCATTGTAGCTAGATGGAATAAATATGTAAATATATAAACACACACAGTGCAGAGCATTGTTGCTAGATGGAATGAAACAGCATAACCGTCTACTTAGTTATCCTACATGGTATGATTATGTGCCCATACATATTCTCACCCTCCATAGCGACCGGTAAGTTCCTAGTTGTATGCCGGAGGGGACCATTGTGTAAGTCTATTGCATCTTTTGCATTCAAAAAACTATTAGTTTGTTACGTCTTTTTGCTATCTCTGCGAGCAGCCCTGCTTAGGTTGTACAGTCTGACAGCCGTTGGTAGGAAGGACCTACGAACCTCTCGGTTGTGCACCTGGGATGATGTAGTCCTGCCTGCTAAAGAAGCTCCCCTCAGTGCATTCAGTATGTCCTGCTTAGGGTGAACTCGGACTCCAGCAGGCGATGACAGTTTAGCCACCGTCCTTCTCTCTCCTATCTCCTCCATCGGATCAAGGCGCTGCCCCAGGACAGAGCTAGCTTTCTTAATCAGTTTGTTCAGTCTCTTCCTATCGGCTGCAGTAAATGCCACTGCCCCCAGCAGACCACTCCAAAAGTGATGGCTGATGCCACCCACCGTGTCATAGAATGACTTCAGCAGCGCCCCTTGTACACCAAAGACCTGAGTCTCCTCAGCAGGAACAGCCTGCGCTGTCCCTTCTTGTAGAGTGCATCAGTATTGTGTGACCCAGTCTAGTTTATTGTTCAGATGAATACCCAGGTACTTATAGGATGTCACCATCTCGATGTCTGTTCCCTGTATATTTACTGGTACTGTGAGGGGCTGCCCATGCCTGCGGCAGTCCACCACCAGCTCCTTAGTTTTCCTCGCGTTGATCTGGAGGCAGTTCCGATGGCACCAGTCCACGAAGTCCTGCGATAAGCCCTCTGTACTCAGCTTCATCTCCATTGGAGATGAGGCCAACGATCGCAGAGTCATCAGAGAAACTTCTGTAGATGGGCAGTGTGTTGTGTTGTGTGAGAAGTCCGCAGTATAAAGAGTGAACAGGAAGGGAGCCAGCACCGTTCCCTGGGGGGCCCCCCGTGCTACTGATGATCGTGTTGGACACACAGTCCCGGTTCTCACAAACTGAGGCCGGTTCGTGAGGTAGTCCAGGATCCATGATGACAGGTGCTGGTCCACCCCCTGCGCCGCAGCAGCTTGTCCTTCAGGATCATCGTGGATGATGGTGTTGAAAGCACTGGAGAAGTCAAAGAACATGATCCTCACCATATTCCCGGGCTTCTCCAGGTGGGACAGAGAACGGTGAAGGAGGAAGATCACCGCATCCTCCACCCCAATGCCATGCTGGTAGGCGAACTGGAGTGGATCCATCGCTGGTTCCACCAGGGGGCGGAGGTGAGCAAGGAGCAGTCTCTCCAGGGTCTTCATCAAGTGGGACGTCAAGGCCACCGGTCTGTAGCTGTTCAGGTCTTTGGGGTGGGAAGAGTTTATTATTATTAAAGAAACTACAAATTGTGGTATTAGAGGAGTAGCACTGTCTGGTTAAGTAGTTACTTAAAGAATAGATATCAGTATGTATGTGTTAGCAACAAAAACTCAGAGTTGCTGAAGGTCACCTGTGGAGTCCACAGGGTTCAGTTCTGGGACCATTATTATTCAATATGTATATAAACGATATATGTAAAGTTTCAGAAAAAATGGACTTAATATTGTTTGCCGATGACACTAATCTGCTATGCAGTGGAAACAATTTGGAACAACTTCTGGATACACTCGGGAAAGGAATTAGGAAAGCTTAAACTGTGGTTTGATTCAAACAAATTAACGCTCAATTTAAGTAAGACAAAATTTATAGTCTTTAACAACCATCACAACAACCCAGTACCCAAACTCAGTGTAAATGGTGTAGAGATTGAAAGGGTATCTGAAACTAAATTCCTTGGAGTAATAATTGATAACAAACTGTGTTGGAAGTCACATATTAATTATATTAAAGGTAAAGTATCCAAATCAATTGCAATATTACACAGAGTGAAATATTTGCTGAATCAACCCACACTACACACCTTGTATCATTCATTATACTCCCCATACATGACATATTGTAATGAAGTATGGGGGAAATACATATAAAACAAACATATATCCACTCTTTATGCTTCAAAAGAGAGCTATTAGAATAATAAACAAAGCAGCTTACAGGGAACCAACAAACCCACTTTTTCTTAAACAAAAAACTCTCAATTTGAAAGATCTGGTTGACTTTAAAACCGCAATAATAATGTTCAAAGTGAAGAATTTATCACTGCCCACAAATATCCAAAAGTTGTTCCAAACAAGGGAGAAACGATATCACTTCAGAGGAACATGTATATTTCAAAAGCCTACAGTGAGAACAACCACCAAGCAACACTGTATTTCAGTGCAAGGAGTCAGATTATGGAACGATTTTGGACCTGAACTAAAATCATGTACAACGCTTGGACAATTTAAACAAAAACTAAAGGAAGAAATACTCCAAACATATTTACAAGACGACATGTAAACTCACATAAGGATTGACATATCCGGCCTGTGTTGTGTTGTAGCTTAGTTTTTTGTTGTTGTTTTTTTTTTTTCTGTGACATTTTGTCTTAGATTTGTTTTGAATTGTAATCGCTCTTGTCTTGTTTTCTCTTTTTTCTCTTTTGAATTCTTGGATGGAATATGGGTGGGCAATATAAGCTGCGGCTTCAGCCATCACCCATTTCGGATAACTCATGTGGAATTGTATAGTAGAAGGAGTCTTTGTCTAATTTGACCTTGTTGTTATATTATACAGTTTCTTTTAACCTGTACTGTACTATCCGAAATAAATTCATTCATTCATTCATTCATTCAAGAAATCAACTGTGGGAGCAATTATTAGAAAATGGAAGACATACAAGACTGATAATCTCCCTCGATCTGGGGCTCCACTCAAGATCTCACCCCGTGGAGTCAAAATTATCACGAGAACAGTGAGCAAAAATCCCAGAACCACATGGGGGGACCTAGTGAATGACCTGCAGAGAGCTGGGACCAAAGTAACAAAGGCTACATCAGAAACACACTACGCCGCCAGGGACTCAAATCCTGCAGTGCCAGACGTGTCACCCTGCTTAAGCCAGTACATGTCCAAGCCTGTCTGAAGTTTGCTAGAGAGCGTTTGGATGATCCAGAAGAGGACTGGGAGAATGTCATATGGTCAGATGAAACCAAAATAGAACTTTTTGGTAAAAACTCAACTTGTCATGTTTGGAGGAGAAAGAACACCATACCTACTGTGAAGCATGGGGGGTGGAAACATCATACTTTGGGGCTGTTTTTCTGCAAAGGGACCAGGACGACTGATCCATGTAAAGGAAAGAATGAATGGGGCCATGTATCATGAGATTTTGAGTGAAAAGCTCCTTCCACCAGCAAGGGCATTGAAGATGAAACGTGGCTGGGTCTTTCAGCATGACAATGATCCCAAACACACCGCCCGGGCAATGAAGGAGTGGCTTCGTAAGAAGCGTTTCAAGGTCCTGGAGTGGCCTAGCCAGTCTCCAGATCTCAACCCCATAGAAAATCTTTGGAGGGAGTTGAAAGTCCGTGTTGCCCAGCGACCGCCCCAAAACATCACTGCTCGATCTGCATGGAGGAATGGGCCAAAATACCAGCAACAGTGTGTGAAAACCTTGTGAAAACTTACAGAAAACGTTTGACCTCTGTCATTGCCAACAAAAGGGTATATAACAAAGTATTGAGATGAACTTTTGTTATTGACCAAATACTTATTTTACCGAGGAATTTACCAATTAATTCATTAAAAATCCTTCAATGTGATTTTCTGGATTTTTTTTTTCTTATTTTGTCTCTCATAGTTGAGGTATACCTATGATGAAAATTGGAGACCTCTCTCATCTTTTAAGTGGGAGAACTTACACAATTGGTGGCTGACTAAATACTTTTTTACCCCACTGTATGTACCTTCAAACAATGCTGTTTTTGCACATAAATATTGCAGTCAGATAAATTCTATACGTTGATATCCAAACTGCAACACTTTGGCCAACACTATCATTTTTCAGATGTGATAAAACCTCAAAACATTTAGACATATTGTAGGTGGACTGAGACCAGGCAGTACACCTTTAACAAGCGGGAACTCCTGGCTCCTGTAGACGGTGATCACTTTTTGGCATGACACCGGATTTCACCACCCAGCCAACCCCATGCACAAGTGGCTGATGAAACCCTTTTTGGACACAGGCAGACTTACTCCTGAACAACATAACTAACAACTACCGGATGAGCCGTGCACGTTCAGTTGTGGAAATGGCTTTTGGCAGCTTGAAAGGACGATGGAGGTCCCTCTGACAAGGAATGACTGCAAAGAAAGCTGCAGCCTTACAGTGAACAGTCGAAACATGTAAAGAAGGTAAAAACATCTCCTTTCTATTTTTGTCTTTAATAAGAACAAAAAGGTAAATAATTAAAAGAAGACAAAATGAACCTACTTGAGCTATCAAGTGTATAATTGGTTTAATTCACTCCCTCCTTTGTGTGAATGGGTCATGAGCTGAACATCTGTAAATACAAAAAAAAAAAAAAAAGTGTTTTAGTTTGTGCAGTGTACAACTTAAGCCTTCCATTAAATGTGCAGACATAGAAGGCAATTTTATTCAATATCAGTATTAGCGGGCAGCGCGGTGGTGGAGTGGTTAGCACTGCGGCAGCACAACAACTCACCCTTGGCCGGGGGATCCTGGGTTCGATCCCAGCCCCCGACCAACAGTGATCTGTGTGGAGTTTGCATGTTCTCCCCGTGTCTACGTGGGTTTACTCCAGGAATTCTCCGGTTTCCTCCCACATGCCAAAAACATGCAAGTTAGGTTAATTGGCATCAACTGGGGATTCTAAATTGCCCTTAGGTATGACTGTGAGAGTGAATGGTTGTCTGTCTCTGTGTTGGCCCTGTGATGGACTGGCGATCTGTCCAGGGTATACCCTGCCTCTCGCCCAAAGATGCTGGGATAGGCTCCAGCCCCCCCGTGACCCGAAACGGATTAAGCGGAAGAAGATGAATGAATCAATATTAGCAAAGCTTACATGTCTGATTATGGAATAGAAGAATAGGAATAGAATAGGCTTCATTGTCACTGTACAGTTGTACAGTACAATGACATTGTAGGTGCTCGACCAGGCTACTGCGCAATAAAGTAAGAGAAGGATTAGATAAAACACGGCTACACAACACACATTTAAGCACGAGTAAAATTTAAAAAAAAAAAAAAAATTGCCCAATATTATGGAAATATTACCAAAATAGTAAAAAGGACGACGTTACTAGTGTCTTTGGTAGAAAAGTCTCCCATAACACAACGCAAGACACCCATTCACACACAGTATTGATACCACAAAAAGCGTATTTTGCTCTGGATATCTTTATTACCTCCGCCAGGAGGTAATGTTTTTGCCGGGGTTTGGCTGTCTGTCTGTTGGTTAGCAACATAACTCAAAAAGTTTTGGACGGATTTCGATGAATCTTTCAGGTGTTGTTGGAAATGGTACAAGGAAGAACTGATTAAATTTTGGGGATGATCCGGATCACCGTCCAGAAGAAAACCGCCATTACGGAAAATGCCATTTTCCTCAAAAACTACTCAACCGCTAATCCTATCATTGTCAATCCAATTGCTAGTCATATGTTTTCATGGTCAAGGAATCTGAAAATGTACACACAAACACTGTATGGGGGGAACTGTGGCCGCCATTACGGAAAATGCCATTTTCGTGAATAACCACTGAACCACTAATCCTATCATTGTCAATCCAATTGCTAGTCATATGTTTTCATGGTCAAGGAATCTGAAAACGTACACACAAACACTGTATGGGGGGAACTGTGGCACTTGGCGGAGGTCTGCGCTCTCCCGAGTGCTTTTTTAGTTTAAAAAAAGTAATCTGTAAGACACTTAAGAATTTGTTCTAGTTTCTCAAACGCGCATTTATGGCAAGGAGAGATGTTTGTGGTAAAAACACTGTTGGCTTGTTAGCATAGCTAACCGAAAATACTATTAGGCACAAGAGTGATTAAAAAAATATCCGCACTTTGGCCGTTACATATCAATACAAGCGATATACATTTGTCAGCAGAGATGGCCTGTTCATTTCTTTATGGCGAGGAGAAACGTTTGGTCATAGTAAAGGCACTGTTAGCTTGTTAGCATAGCTAACGGAAAATATTATAGTATTTTAGTATACTATATATATCCGCACTTTGGCTGTTACATATCGATACACGCGGATATACAGTATGTATATGTATATAGTATATTGGTTAACTTTTGGCATTTTAAAGACAATACACTTACCAGTGTGTTTTGAGCAGTTTGTTGTACGGACTAATCCACAGCAGTGACAATGGTCCGGCTGGCTGGCCTATCCCCCAAAACAGTTCATCAGATGAGTGGCCCCCTCCAGCTTATCTTGTTCTTCTGCTCATGTCCATAGAGCCAAGAAATGTGTCTCCTCTTTGCTCCACATCTGTTCGGTTTTGGAATCCATCACTTGCTCTGCTGTTGAACATGGCGGTCATGTTTTGAAGCTGGTCAGTTAACCACGCCCATGGCTGTGGACGTAACCAGTGTAAACTGGTGCTGCCTCTGGCCCAGGTAGGAGTTGGGGCCACGATAGCCCCAGTTTTGAGAGCCTGGGAATGGTGCTTCAAGCGGTGGAAAACCAAAGAACTGGTGCTAATCAGGCTCTGACTCCAGCTAAGCACTGGAACCGTTTTGGTGGAAAAGGCCTGTCAGTGTCTGCCTTCGCTTGCCATAAATCACCCGCTGCTTGTGATATTCTCCTGCTAGGTGAGAACTTGTGTTCCTCTATATTTATATTATTCTGTATTTTCTTGAGGTGATATGATGTCATGGGTTGTTTAAAGACAGAATCATTGTTTATTCTAAAGTTAAATGCTCACCGCGATTATGCTAACAATAGTGCTAAATGCTAATCAGCATGCTGCGGACTCTAGTTAAGGAGTCAGCCTGTCATTGTATGAAGAATAAACCCACACGGTTTTCTACTGTTAATTGATAAATATCAGAGTCATGTATTTTCTGAAAAGCTTATTTATACGCCCTACTTTATTGGGAACTGTGGAGTATCCAGTCACTGTAAAATGTGATGCATTTTGTTCTGTGTAATTCATAACACTGAATTTTAAGTAATTGTGTTTTAGTCTATGGTAGCTGTGGTAGACTCACAAATTTAGTTTAAGGTAAAGTCTCTAAATATAAATTAAGTATAAATTTGCAAGAATAAAGCTGTAAAATATGACAAAGAAGGCCAATTTACAAGTAAAATAGAAAATTTGTGAGAAAAAGGTTACAATTTTGTATAAAAAAAACATAATGAATGCAGGGGAGAAATGGCACATTTCTAGAAAAAAATAATTATAAATTCACAAGAATGAAGTGAAAAATTTAAACAACAAAAGCTGCAGATTAATATAAACCAGTGCATTGCCCATAGAATGCAAGTATTCCTGTCTGACACAGATATCCCAATCAGGCTTTACAGGCCCAAATGTAGGCTGTGTTTGAAAGTGGAATACAGAGATGTAGCCTGTATGTAGGCAATCACATGTTAGACTTGGACAAATATAAAAGGGAGTAAATGGCACTAAGATTTATTTGATTGCGTGAATATTAATTTCAGAATACCTAAATATTGAAAATGAATGGGACTGTTTCAGACTGTTAGCGACTGTTTCAGATCCCTCGTTTATTTGTTTGTCAGATCACTTATTTGTCTGATCTTTTATCACTTATATTCAAGATAATAGTGTGTCTTGCACTTTGGGGAATGGGAGTTGTTCACTCACAATCATAATTATTTTAGTTTATGTCACTGTTCAGTGATGGAATTCAGTGTAATATTGAATTTCTTTTGTAGATTGTCAATAAACTCGTGCAGTACTATATAACAGGACATGTTTACAAATATTTGAGACCCATTGTAGTGCATCATTTTATATTTTAGCAATATTTTATTAAAAGTTTTTTTTTTCATAAACTTCAGTGCTAAGATTGAGGTGGTACTTACATCGTCGCGTTGGGGCGATACTGAGGCCAAATAATGATCTGAACATTGAGGGCGTGACTGACAAAGACTGGACACCATCACTCTTTTGTAAGCGTTTGTTTTTTATTAATGCAAGAAGATTATTATTATTATTATTATTATTATTATTAGGCTTATTTTATCTTGTTATTATTCTGCCTAAACTATGGCATTTTTGACCCTCTAAACGTTAACCGAAACACATTTTTTCACACACACCTCAGACCCAGTGAAAAATTTTATAAACTGGAAAAAATATGTGCCCCATGCTAAAAATTTATCCAGCGTATGGTTGATAAGTCCTGCATTCAGTGGAGCAAAGGTTGTCGGGCCTTCCCCCCATGTATTTATTTATTTATTTATTTTTTTTTAACCTTTGGGGAAAAAAAGGTGGCTCCAATCAGCTGATCGCTGGAACCACAGAGCTCAGCTGTTTTTCATGATAAATCAGCCTCAGGGCAAAAGCACACTCCCATGTATTATCTTTTTTTTCACTTTGTTGAAAATAACTTTTTTATCGCCATCAGTTAGCATGCCTTTGATCCAGGTCGTGTCTGGCTGCGTAAGGTGCGTTTAAAAGTGGAATACAGAGGTGTAGCCTATGTGTAGGCAATCACACATGTTAGACTTTTGACAAATATGAAAGGGACTGAAAGATTTATTTGATTGTGTGAATATTAATTACAAAATAACTGAAAATGAATGGGACATCCAATATTAGCCACTGTTTAAGAACCGCTTGTTTATTTTTTTGTCAGATCACTTATTTGTGTGATCTTTTATGAGTTATTGAGCGTTTTTGTGACCAGTTTGGTGACGGTCATCGTTAAGTCAAACTGTGCATGTGGCCGCATATGATATGCAGTTAATCTGGACATTCTGCTTCACAATTATTAACTTTTAATAATTAACTTTTAATAATTGTGCAAGCACACCGAGAGGAGCGCCATCGGCGATGACGAGTTGTGATCCTGCAAAGAGACTCCCATCTACCGCTGACTGGGGCAGGCTGGGCGTGCCTCCCTGCAAACCATCGTGGAGTGCCCGGTCGGACACCGGTGGGAGAAGCAGCAGCTGAATCGGTGGATCGCAGTCCTTCGCGGGGATCCAATCTCAGGCTGCCCGGTTAACGGGAGTCTCGGCTGTTGCTTTACCTGCGGTGCCAGTGGTTCAGCTGCTGCTCCACCCCCTCTTCCCCCAGTGCACCTGGACACCTCATGTTCTCCATGCCGAATTATCCATTAGGCCTACGCAATCACAGCAACTTTATGGTATAATTTTTTAAGCATTAAATCATAAATATTATCTTTTTCTAGTCAAATTTGTCGCGTTTCGCTTCCTTGTTTTGCACACGCTGTGGTAACTGATGCCGCAATGTGTGTATTATCCAATCAGTAGGAGTCAATCTGAAACCAAACCCTGCTTTTACTGATAAAAACCCAAGTTTTTATCAGTAAAAAACCCTTTTACTGAAACCAAACCCAAACTTTTACTGATAAAAATAACATATTTTGACCGAGCGACTCCATATTCGGGGATGCACATCCTTGTAACCTCAGGAAACCATGTTTAAAATCAGAGGCCAGTCTGACAAATGGTTCAAGAGATATGCGGGGAACAGACAGACACACAAACACACAGAGATTTTGTGAATTTATAGATAATGTTTAAATTTTTCCCATTTTCTATGCAATTAGTGAGGCTTTTTTTTGTCAATATTCTTGGACATTTTTAACATTTTTTTCTGGTAAATTTGTGACACAGACATGCATACAGTATATTGGAACAGGACAAAAAATCTATATGGGGAAATTACACAATAATATGATATCATTCCTGACTCTGAGCTGACATGACACTATATATTAGTATTACCTACTAGGTTAAAGTTGTCTAATGAATAGCTATTTTGTTTCTGTAGAATTTTTATGTCACTGAATAAGCGACTTTCACATTACGAGTGCGCATGTGTGGACTATGTGAGTTCAAAGTTCACGACTACCAAACATTCCGGTAACCGGCTTGCTTTTGTATACAAACAGTACTGTCACACCTGAACAATTGCCACAATTGCCGCTTAAAGTCTACTTTTGTGGAGATTGTGTGTGCACCACACTTTAAGCTTTAAACCTCCATTATGCCAGGTGCACATTGTGCCGCAGTGAAGTGTGGGAACGGCATGTATCATCTAGAGCAGTGATTCTCAACTGGTGGGTCGCGGACCTGTTTTCAGTGGGTCGCGGGCCTTTGCCTGGGTAAATAAAATATCAAGAAATAAATCAACATAGTGTCACTCACACTCCTTAACAGTAGATGGCAGTAGGTGGCGGGCGACACCATATTTCGCACCATAGAAGAAGACTCGCAACGTTTGTTTGTATATGCTAATTGAGCATGGTGAAACGGACTGGATACGCGATCCCTTTGGAATCGACATGGAAAGCGTTATGTTGCCAAGCAACGAAGAGAGTCAGCTGGTGGAGCTATCATGTAACCGCACGCTGAAAAAGAGGGTCACGGAGGTAAGCCTCTCGCAGTTCTGGTGCAGCGCTGTGATGAGCGAGTATCCTCTTGCCATTCGAGCAGTAAAAACCCTCCTACCTTTCAGCACTACCTATCTCTGTGAGTGTGGCTTCTCAGCTCTGGTTCAGTTGAAGACAAAACAGAGAAACAGACTGGACATTGAGCATGACCTCAGAGTCGCTTTGTCTAATATAACTCCAGACATTGGGACTCTTGTCAAGAGCAAAAAACATCCCCAGTTCTCCCATTAATTCCTCCAGACTCAGGTCTATGATGTCACTGTTACAGGTTTTAGTGAGTGTTCCTTCATTTTCTTCAAAGCACATAACCTTATCAGTAGGTAAATACTGAAAAAACAATCAGAAGAAAAGTCAATTTTGAGACTTGAATTCTTTTGAATTGCACTTTTTGTTTAATTTTTAATTTAAAATGCAGCTAATTCAGCATTAAAGGGAATTGTTCCCTCTGTTGTATTGCCACTTACTGGTCATTTTGGTTAATCATTAAATTTGTTTTGTGTTTGTGTACTGTGATATTCTGTTCTTCTACCTCAGGTTCAAAATGCACAATCTTTACATTCAGTAAATTTGAGAATTTGAAAATCTTTGATTTGGATCGCGGCTTGTCATTGAGGGGTGATGGTGGGTCCCAAAGCCAGACCAGTTGAGAACCACTGATCTAGAGCAGTGGAAAAAGCAAACTTGCAGCATACATGCCTGTAACTTCGGGACCAGCGTGTGTACATGTCTGCTGCCATTCACGTAATATACATTCCCCACGGAGCTGAAGGATCCGGACGGACGTAATTGTTGGATTAAAGCAGTAAGTCTGTATTATAACATAATTAAATAGTGCTGTGTATTGTTCAAGTTCTAGCCTAATTGACAGGAGTCTAAACCCTGAAGTAGTAGGTACGGACAGGCAGGCCTGGAACTAGGATATAGTTCTTTGTATATTGGTAATGAAGCTTGATCTGCACACACATGTAATTAAGGCCATTGATAAGTAGGCTGGTATAAAATAAAATTGCAAATCATTGAAAACGTGTGGTACATAAACTATAGTAGTATCGACCTATAGATTAAGTAAGCAGGCTATGCCTTGTAGTGAAATTTACTCAAAATGACAAAACCAAAGTTGAGCTGTCAAACCACTCGCTTACCTTCTTTGTAGTTGTTTCGGAGTCTGGCAAGTAAAGGTGCTTGGTCCTTTGGCAACAAAAAATCTGCTATGTCAGCATACATACAGGGGGGCCATTTTGGCCGATTTCTGCAACGTGGCCACGAATGCAAGCGCAACTAGTTCATCCTTGTGTTTGCGGGTACAGCTGGGAAGACCCCTACGCATACAATATGCTCGTAGATCAGGAACTTTGCATAAATTAAATGTATCGATAGAACATGTTTGGTAGCCACGTTCCCATGATGCTTTACGCGAGCCGAGATGCGAAAGTCACTTATTGATGTTCCCATTTGTGATTTATCTTTCAGTTTCTTATTCATTTGTCAGCTTGTTTACAGAGGTGAACTAAGTTCTGTATTCTTGTGAAAACATGTCTGCAATAAAAACTATTGGATAGAAATAGAACTTTTGCTCCAATTTCCTCTACTTGGCAAAAAGTGGGCTAGTCTTGAGCATGAAACTCCCAGGCTGAAAATTGGTCAAACTCCGGCCCTGCATGAGTGTTTCATCCTTCAGTGTACACAAAACCTTTCATATATTCCGTAGAATAGAGAGTTAAGTTTTTTGAAGTCTAGGGATTATTTCTTTTGAACAAAACAATTATGGAAATAATGCATTTTTTGTATAAAATTAACTGTTGCTGTTTTATTTATATATAATATTAAAAAAACATATATATAATATAAAAAAATATGTGTGGGTATCTACCCCAATGACCCTGCCCCTGGAAAAAAGTTCAGGCTCAGGAAATTTTTTTGCTTTCACCCCTGAATATTGGACCACTCTTCTTTGCAAAAATGCTCCAAATCTGTCATATTGCGAAGGCATTTCTTATGCACAGCCCTCTTCAGATCACCCCACAGATGTTCGATTGGCTTCAGGTCTGGACTCTGGCTGAGCCATTCCAAAACCTTAATCTTCTTCTGGTGAAGCCATTCTTTTGTTGATTTGGATGTGTGCTTTGGGTCATTGTCGTGCTGAAAGATGGAAGTTCCTCTTCATCTTCAGCTTTCTAGCAGAAGCCTGAAGGTTTTGTGCCAACACTGACTGATATTTGGAACTGTTCATAATTCCCTCCACCTTGACTAAGGCCCCAGTTCCAGCTGAAGAAAAACAGCCCCAAAGCATGCTGCCACCACCATGCTTCACTGTAGGTATGGTGTTCTTTTGGTGATGAGCAATGTTGTGTTTGCGCCAAATATACCTTTTGGAATTACGGCCGAAAAGTTCAACCTTGGTTTCATTGGATCATAACACATTTTCCCACATGCATTGGGGAGATTTCAAATGTGTTTTTGCAAAATGTAGGCAGGTTTGGATGTTTTTCTTCGTAAGATAAGGCTTCCGTCTTGCCACCCTACACCATAGCCCAGACATGTGAAGAAGACAGGAGATTGTCACATGTACTAAGCAACCAATACTTGCCAGAAATTCCTGCAACTCCCTCAATGTTGCCATTGCCTCTTGGCAGCCTGCCTGACCAGTTTTCTTCTCGTGTTTTCATCAATTTTGGAGGGACGTCCAGTTCTTGGTAATGGCACTGTTGTGCCATATTTTCTCCGTTTGATGATAACTGTCTTCACTGTGTTCCATGATATATTTAATGCCTTGGAAAAAATTTTGTACCCTTCTCTGAGATCCCTCTGATACTTTGGAAGCTCTCTGTGGACCATGGCTTGTGCTGTAAGATGCGACTCCAAAAATGTCAGGAAAAGCCTATTAGAACAGTTGAACTTTATTTGGGGTTAATCAGAGGCACTTTAAATGGTGGCAGGTGTGTGCTGACTCCCGTTTAACATGAGTTTGAATGTGATTGGCTCATTCCGAACACAGCCACATCCCCAATTATAACAGGGTGTGCATACTTATGCAACAAGGTTATTGTGTTTTTTATTTTTTATTTTTCCCTTTAAAAGATTTCAGTTTGTTTTTCAATTGGATTGTAGAGGTTATTGGTCACATTAATGGTGGAAAAAGTTTTGAAATGATTTATCTTGGTCTGTTTTTTTTTTTTTTTTTACATCACAAAACCTGGCATCTGAATAGGGGTGTGTTGACTTTTTATATCTGCTGTATGCATTACATCCATAACAGACCAAACACTAAAGATACAACTAAATGTATACATTTATATAATTTATATTTATAATATATGTTATATATAATAAAATATATATATATATAATGTTTTAGTATATAATATTCACATAAGCATGTATTTTAAGGTACACATGGAGTCATACTTATTTGAAAATATACTAGATTAAGTAGTATAGAAGAAGAAAATCAGAAACTTGAACGAAAGATTTTTTTCATTGTTTGACATTAAAGTCAGGCCAGAACACATTTGTATTCTAAATCATGCATTTCAGAGTCATTAATATCTAATATCTGTCATAATTGGCCCACCATAGTATAGTGCACACACCACAGATACTACAAATTCCAGAATGCTCTGCAGCAGCCAGCACATTAGTCAAGGCTAGAAGCACTAGCATACTTTCACTCCTGTTCTGCCGACAAACTTATCAATGTGGATCTATACTAGATGTATAAATTAACTTCAAACTGGCCTGTTGGGGCGGGAAAATCAAGAAAAATATTGGACTTCAAAAACACACTTTAAAACAGCTGGATTTTTATTTATTTATTTTTTTTCTCATTCTGGCGAAGCTGAAAGGACCTAATGAGATGATGTGTCATCTGTCCATCCACATTTTGTTGGAATCGCTACTTGTTCTAGGCAATTAAGTTTAAGTTTAATGTTTATTTGAAAGGGACATTACATTACTAATGAACATTAATACATATGTAAGTATTCCACATTGAGCAATACTGCTAATTTGCATCTGTAGTCCCCGGCGGGGAAATTGTCCCAATGGTCACCAAATTCACTTACAATGATCCTCAGGTGGGTCTGCATCCATGTTGTGGTCAAGGTTAAAGGTCAGGAGATCTGGGCACTTGTGTAGTCTCAGAAAAATCACTTCTCCTAGGCAATTGCCAAACTCACAAAGAGTCTCAGGGCTGTATGCATCCAGGCCGAGCTCCAGGTCAAGGTCGTTGTCAAAGATCAGGAGATCTGAGCATTTACAATTTCACAAAAATCATTACTCCACCTAGGAAATTACCCCAATGTTCAGCAAACTTCTGCACAGTGATCCTCAATGGTCTTTGGCTCAGAATTGCCAAGAAACTGTGCCATGATGATGTTATGTAGCCGATGATCACTTGCAGATGTTATGTTTGAACAGAAAGGAGTGAACGTTGATCACAACAGTGCTAGTAAGCATCATATCATGTTCATAGCAAACTTAAAAGTTAACTAGACAGTATTTTCATGAAAACAAATATTTTCTTTAGGGATGTTAATGATTAATTGACTTTCAATTAATTGTCGATAAGAATTTAGTCAGCTCAATTAAATTAGTTGTCAGTTGATAACATGGCAGTACTTTTCAGTTTAAGTTTTTTCTATGAAATGCAGTAGCATTGCTGTCCAGCCAGCACAGCCACCCATTGCTGCCTTCCAACCGAAACAAAAGAAAAAGAGCAGATGAAGATGCTAAATAATAATGATAGATTAGATTTATATAGCGTTTTTCATACACAATCAAAGACGCGTTACAATCGATAAATTATTCATTCACTCCACAGACAATGGTAGTGGTAAGTTACTACTGTAGCCACAGCTGTCCTGGGGCAGACTGACGGAAATGTGGCTGCCAACGGCCTCTCCAACCACTACTGAACATTTAAACACTTTCATGCCCAGTATCATGGACACTGGAGACAAGGTGGGTAAAGTGTCTTGTCCAAGGACACAACGGCAAGATGTCTGGTGAAAGCGGGAGATCTAAGCCCCCAAAGCGCATGCATTGTGCAGAATGAAGTGTCTTGTTCTTGCGGGGTACATCGGAGAGCCAAAACAAGAACGGGCAGTTCAGATGGCCTGCAAGCTTGAAGACCCACCTGTCTTCGTCAAATTAACAGAGTGGGTAAGCGGACCGGAGCAAGGAAAAAGACTACACAATAGGGGTGGGAGAAATAATCATTTTTCCAATGCATCTCGATGCAGATGTGAATGATTCTGAATCGATACACAAATGGCAAAATTCCGATTCTTAAATATGTATTTATAATGTAATTTTATGTGGCCGGAACAAAAGAAGTAGAATCTTAAACACAGAAGTTGGTGCCTGCCCAGACGCTATTTCGCATGACGCACAATACTTAAGAGAGACTGCTCGTTTTATTTGGGTTGGGTTGCTAGGGCGTCACTTTAATGCTGTCTGAACATATGAACCGTAGATTAATAATGTAAAAAGCAGACTCTTAAATGCGGAAGTTGGCACCCGGACAGTATTTGTTGCATTATGTAAATGTGTTCATATCTGTGGTTGCGGCATTCAACACTGGCACAAAACTCCTCATTTTATTTAATCATGAATGCTCGGATCAGTTTGCTGGAATGTTGCGGTCATCCTATATGGACATGTGGACCGTAGATTACAGTCAATGCACGTGTGTGAAACGTGGCTGTGACGAGTGGGTCATCCGACCTGCACAGCCGCGGCTAGACCAAAACATGGAAAGACTGAAACCAGCAGGTAAGAATGCTTCTATTTTTCATTAGAAGTGTATATAATATTTCTTTCACAGAGGAAAAAAGTCGGAGCACACTGTTAAATTCACAGCCTTTTTTGATGTTAAGACTAACACAACACTTCTGTTTCTGACTCTAAAGAAGACAGTGTTTGAAACTATTATTATTATTATTATTATTATTATTATGATGATGCACTTGATAGATGCCACTGGCATCTTCCACTCCCTGACACGTGAATTAGAACCCCCCCTGAATTGTAATTGGGTCGAATCATAAGGTGCCTAAGTGCAAAAACCCATCCCTGCTGCCTTCAACCTGCTGCAAGATGCGAAAGCAGACCAGACCCAAGTTACCATTGAGGTAAAGGCATTTACACTTCAACACACAACAGCAGAGGAGCCCAGCTTGGACTAATAGGACAGGCTCGTGTTGACTCCACAACAAACGGAGACAGACAGAGCTGCTGCAGACTCTGTGAGAGTGACTGGAAAAAATGTTCTTAAAAGAAACCTTGCGCTCTCAGCCGCTGTTATATTTACCTCCACCAAGGAGGTTATGTTTTCATCAGCGCTGGTTTGTCTGTCTGTCTGTTTGTTTGATAGCAAGATAACTCAAAAAGTTATGGATGGATTTTCATGAAATTTTCAGAGATTGTCAGAAATGGGGTATCCTACAGATGATTAGATTTTGGTGGTGATCCGGATCACCGTCTGGATCCAGGAATTTTTTAAAAGATTCTTGGGGAACTGTGGCGCTTGGCGGAGGTCTGCGCTCTCCGAGTGCTTTTCTAGTTGTGTAATTGTGGCACACACAGTTGTCTGCTGCAGCTTTGAAATGAATATAATCTGTCAGAATAATGACAGACAGCCTTCTGATTCATTTAAGGGCAGTAGTAGCCTGGTGGTTGTGGATGTGGACTGGTGAGCGGAGGGTCGCCGGTTCAGTCCCTGGCCTGGCAGGATCAGATGTGGGTGGGACAGATAATGTAGCAGTGTCTGCCCCACCCAACTAAACCCCACTGTGGTGCCGCTGAGCAAGGCCCTTAACCCCAACTGCTCCAGTGGAGCTGCTTAGTGGCCACAGGTCAATCTTGTGAATTTGTAACTGTGTGAATGTGAACAGGGCATCCTTGAGAAAGAGGGGTTGCCTCTCAATGGAACTTCCCTGTATAAATAAAGGTTAAATAAATAAGAAAAAAAATGTCCACTGTCTCTCGCTGTGCTGATGTGGTGATGGTAAGGCCTACTTCATTGTGTGTTTATCCACATTGTCCTATTCAAACGTCCGCAGAGGTGAGGTTGCTAACGACCAACATTGCTTTCAGGGTCATTTAGCCGGCGTCACGTAGTGTGGGTAACCTTACCAGACAACAGAGGAAGCCTGGATCGTATTGGGTTTACCTGGATTGCTTGGGTGCTCTGAAAGAAGCTAATGTTTACATGCAACAGATGAATAAGCTCACAATTTATTTTCCTGTTGAAACAGTCTACAAGTGCATCTCAGTAAATTAGAACACTGTGAAAGTAGGGCTGTGCGATATGACGATATACAGTATATCGGTGGTGCAATAAAAACATCTACCATTTCATATAAAACTGTATCGTTTATATTGGGATTTAAAAGACACGTACCCCGTTTCGACTTGTCACCGCCCCACCTCTCCCCCGCAGTATGCCAGGTATGTGCATTAGTTGGTTCCTTGCAGCTATCTAGATGATTAAGGATTTGGAGATGAAAACAGCACTGCAGGACGGGTGCGAAGCTACCACGGAAGCTAAACACTAGTGCATTGAAAGGCCAAAAGAAGCAGGAAGAACTTACACAGGAAATGGATGAAAACTTGAAAGACTGGGACAGCAACAACTCGGAGAATGACATAGAAGAGAAATGGGCAACACTAAGGATACGTACGGTGTATCAGACTGTGAGTGATGTATTAGGCCACCCTGAGAGGAAACATCAAGATTGGTTTGATGAGCATGATGAACACCTGAAGAAACTACTAGAAGTGAGGAATACAGCTAGGCAGGAAAACCTACAGTGTAACACAAGTTGAAGAAGAAGAAATACTCAAAGGCTCAGAGTGAGCTACAGAAGTACACCAAAGAGATGAAGTCCAACTGGTGGGATGAAAAAGCGGAGAAACTTCAAACTGCAGCAGACAGGAAGGACATGAAAACATTCTCGACAGGTTTGAGAGAAATCTACGGCCCTAAACCAAGAGGACTGATCCAACTAAAGGCTATGGATGGTGAAACGGTTTTGCAGGAGAAAGACAAGATCCTGGACAGATTTGCAGACCACTTTGACCAACTACTAAACAACCCTGGAGATCTCACTGAAGAGGCTAAAGAAGCTCTAGTGCAGCAACCAGCTGTATCATGTCTGGATATGTTATATCTGTATGGATATGTACAGTATATCACTGCTAGCCGCTGTTGGTTAAATTCTCTCACGCGTACTACTGAACAGACTCAATGAACACATCTCGCAGAATGTACTACCGGAAACCCAGTGCAGCTTTAGAAGTGGAAGAAGCACAATGGACATGATTTTCTGCTTGAAACAGGTTCAAGAAAAGTGTATCAAACAGAACATGCTGCTTTATGTAGTCTTCATAGACTTCAGTAAAGCCTTCAATACTGTTTTGCGACAAGGACTTTGGCAGGTACTCAACAAATATGGCTATACAGAGAAGTTTGTCAGCCTGATCGAGGCACTCCATACAGATACGCAAGCAAACGTGGCAATGAGTGATTCAGTATCTAAAGACTTTTCAGTAAGCAACGGGGTGAAACAAGGGTGTGTGCTGGCGCCTACACTCTTCTCGCTATATCTGGCAGCCATGCTTGAGGTGGCCTTCAAAGATGCTTCAGAAGGAGTATACATTCAAACAAGGAAAGAAGCAGACTTGTTCAATGTGGCACAGTTTAAAGCCAAGAGTAAGACATTGATAAAGGTAATAAGAAATTCTCTTTGCCGATGACAGTGCTCTAGTTGCACTCAGTGTGGAAGATATGCAATCTTTAGTGGAGAAATTTGCAAGAGCAGCTATCCAATTCAGCCTTCAAATCAACATAAAGAAGACAAGAGTGCCTTTATCAACCACCAAAGTTCCAATTATCAACATCACTACCAGAAGAGATCAGCACTGGTACAGAGCCACTAGTCAAGTGCAAGACTTTCAAGTATCTAGGGAGTACTGTTTCAGAGAATGCTAGGCTGGAGGATGAACTATCTCTCAGAATGGAAAGAGCGAGTGCTGTTTGGAAACTCGAGTGAGAGACTGTGGAACAATCGACATGTCTATCCGTGTGAAATGCAAAGTGTACAGAGCGACAGTACTGGCTACTCTTATTGTACGGTGCTGAAACTTGGACTGTCTACAGAGTGCAGGCGAAGAAACTCCACGCGTACATGATGAGACACCTTCGAGCCATAATGAACATCTCATGGAAAGACAAGATAACCAACATAGAAGTGTTGAAACGAGCTGGTCTACCGTCAATGGAGGACGTGCTAATACAGATGAACCTGAAATGGCTCAGACATGTTGAGAGGATGGACCACCAGCGTCTCCCTCGGCAGTTACTCTACTCACAGTTATGCGAGGGCAAACACAATCAGGGTAGACCAAGGCTCAGATTTAAAGACACTGTAAAAAGAAACTTGAAGAAGTTGGATATAGACAGGAGTTCCTGGCAGCGGAAGGCTAAGGACAGAGCTGTGTGACGGAATCTGATCATACCTAAATGAAACAGTCATTGTCGCCCACGACAGACTACTATGATGATGATGATGCAGCTAACTGCGAGCTAATATTTTGGTCATATAGCCGCTACTTCTGTTTGCTAAGGATGTGGGACTTTTTCCCACTGTGCTGCATCAGAGAGGATAGTTTCTCTAGACATGTTTTAAATTGGAGGTAAGTAGGGCTGTGCAATATGACCAAAATTTCATATCACAATATCGGTAATCTTATTTGACGATAACGATATATTTAATCACAATATAAATTTTCTGTAAATTGTATAGTTTTATATATAATTAACCAGTAAAAAGGACCATCTCTTTTTCTACATTTTAAGTTACATACTGAAAAAAATCAGTGGAGCAATGTGGTTTTTGTCCTGGCCGTGGCACATCGGACCAGCTCTTTACCCTCTCGAGAATTCTCGAGGGTTAGTGGGAGTTTGCCCAACCAGTTTACATGTGTTTTGTGGACTTGGAGAAGGCATTCGACCGCGGCCCCTCATGGTTTTTTGTGGGGGGGTGCTACGGGAGTATGGGGTATCGGGCTTGTTGTTACGAGCTATTCGTCTCTGTGACCGTTGTGAGAGTTTGGTTCATATTGCCAACACTCGGTCGGACTCATTCCCAGTGAGAGTTGGACTCCGCCAGGGCTGCCCTTTGTCACCCATCCTGTTCATAATTTTTATGGACAGGATTTCTAGGCGCAACCAGGGAACAGAGGGTGTCATGCTTGGTGACCACAGGATCTCATCTCTGTTGTTTGCAGATGATGTTGTCCCTGTTGGCTTCATCCAGCAATGACCTACAGTTCTTGCTGGGACGGTTTGCTGCTGAGTGTGAAGTGGCTGAGATGAGAATCAGCACCTCCCAAGTCCAAGTCCATGGTCCTCAGCCGAAAAAAGGTGGATTGTCCTCTCTGGGTTGGACAGGCTCCTGCCCCAAGTGGAGGAGTTTAAGTATCTTGGGGTCTTACTCATGAGTGAGGGGAGAATGGAGTGAGAGGTTGACAGATGGGTCGGAGCAGCATCTGCAGTGATGCGAACGTTGTACCGGTCTGTTGTGGTGAAGAGGGAGCTGAGTTCTAAGGCAAAGCTGTCGATTTACCGGTCAATCTACGTTCCTACTCTCACCTATGGTCACGAGCTTTGGGTAATGACTGAAAGAATGAGATCGCGGATATAAGTGGCTGAAATGAGCTTTCTCCGTAGGATTGCTGGACTCACCCTCAGAGATAGGGTGAGGAGCTCAGTCATCCGGGAGAGGCTCAGAGTAGAACCGCTGCTTCTCCACATTGAAAGGAGTCAGTTGAGGTGGTATGGGCATCTGATTAGGATGCCTCCCACTTGAGGTGTTTCGGGCACGTCCAACTGGTCTGGGAACGCCTTGGTGTCCTCTCTGAGGAGCTGGAGCAGGTGGCTGGGGAGTGGGAGGTCTGGGCTTCTCTGCTTGGGCTGCTGCCTCCATGACCCGGACCTCTGGAAAGGTGATAGAAGACGGATGGATGGAAAAAAATCAGTGGAACAAATTCATCTGTCATTAGTTTTATGCATTTTTCCCTCTTAATTTTGCAGTGTTGTTATAAAATTGTTTTTTTTAATGAGCATTCAAGGATTCAAAGGCTTTATTATCATGTGCACAGTTAAGAAATGCAACATTTCCTGAGCAATGAAATTCTTACTCTGCTGTCCGCAACGAATGCCAAGGTAATAAATACACATCAATACTAATACTAATAAAGGTAATACTAATAAACACATATTAAAAGCAATTAGGACAGTTAAAGCAGTTAAGACTAGAGGAAACGAGAAGAATGAACATTCACTGGGTGACTATAACTTGTCCCTGAGTAAAGTAAAAATTCACTGAGTATGGCCTGTCTCTGATAACACCTAATGGTAATTTTATTATCAGAGATGATATGAACATGAGATGGCATTAGACTATGTACAATGTGCAAATGAGCAATGTACAAATTAGCATCCAGTGTGAGAATTCCTCTGTATAAAGCCATGTGCCCTGATAATACCCAGTAGACTGTACAATGATAATTTAGCAGCAGAGATGATATGGACATGAGACAGGGTGAGACTATGTACAATGTGCAAATGAGCAATGTACAAATTAGCATCCAGTGTGAGAATTCCTCTGTATAAAGCCATGTGCCCTGATAATACCCAGTAGACTGTACTATGATAATTTAGCAGCAGAGATGATATGGACGTGAGACGGGGTGAGACTATGTAGTGTGCAAATGAACAATATGCAAATTTAGCATCCAGTGTGTGAATTCCTATTTGCAAAGCTGTGTCCGGAATTGTTATTTGTTCAGGAATCTGATGGCAGTGGGAAAGGAGTTTTTTTAGTCTGGATGTCCTGCATTTCACACGTCTGTACCTCCGGCCTGAGGGTAGAAGTGTGAACATTCTGTGCTGGGGGTGAGTGGGGTCCTGGAGGATGGAGGCAGCTCTCCTTTGGACTGTGCGGTGATAGATGCTCTGCAGAGAGGGAAGTGGAGTCCTGATGGTCTTCTCAGCTGTCTTCACCACTCTCTGCAGGCGTTTGCGGTCCAGAGCAGTAGTGCTGCCACACCACACAGTGATGCAGTTGGTCAGGATGCTCTCAATGATGCAGCTGTAGAAGTTTTTGAGGATCTTGGGGGACATGCCAAACTTCCTCAGCCTCCTCAGAAAGTACAGCTGCTGTTGAGCTCTCTTAACCAGCTCTGTGGTGTTCAGTGTGCACGTAAGGTCCTCGCTGATGTGGATGCCCAGGTATTTAAAGCTGCTCACCCTCTCCACCTCAAGCTCCCGGATGAACAGCAGCCGATGAGGTCTTCTCCCTTTCCTCATGTCCACTATCATTTCCTTCATCTTGTCTGTGTTGAGGGTGAGGTTGTTGTCCTTACACCATGACACCAGGCTGGACACCTCCCTCCTGTAGGATGTTTCATCGCCACCAGTGATGCATCCTATCACTGCTGTGTCGTCCGTGAACTTAAGATGACATTGTCCTTGTGGGAGGCAACACAGTCATGGGTGAAGAGGCTGTAGACTCTACACAGCCTTGTGTTCTCAGCCCCATCCTCTACAGTTTAGAGCCCAGACTTGAATCCAATTGAACATCTTTGGAGAGATCTGAAAATGGTTGCGCACCGTCGCTTCCCATCCAATCTGATGGAGCTTGAGAGGTGCTGCAAAGAGGAATGGGCAGAACTGGCCAAAGATAGGTGTGCCAAGCTTGTGGCATCATATTCAAAAAGACTTGAGGCTGTAATTGCTGCCAAAGGTACATCAACAAAGTATTGACCAAAGGCTGTGAATACTTTTGACCTTGTGATTTCTTAGTTTTTTTATTTTTAATAAATTTGCAAAAATCTAAAAGAACAAAACAAAAACAAAACTTTTCACGTTGTCATTATGGGGTGTTGTGTGTAGAAGTTTGAGGAAAAGAATGAATTTAATCCATTTTGGAATAAGGCTGCAACATAACACAATGTGGAAAAAGTGAAGCGCTGTGAATACTTTCCAGATGCACTTTGTGTGTGTGTGTGTGTGTGTGTGTGTGTGTGTGTGTGTGTGTGTGTGTGTGTGTGTGTGTGTGTGTTGGTTATATCGCACAGCCCTATGTGAAAGTAATTTTTTTGTAATATAACAAAAAAAGATATATTTATTACACATAGTGAAATATTTAAAACCTTTCTGGATAAATTTGATAATATTGGTTATAGTTTTTAAAATAAATTATAAATCATGACCTTTTAATTTACTGAGATGCACCAGCACATAGTACACATTATACAATCCAGAATTTGTTAAACCATAAATAATGCCATTGCCTTTAGGGAAAAAAATGCAATTGGTATAATAAATTATATAATAATAATAATAAATACAGTAATTCATTGAGGAAGATGATGTGCATGTTTTAGTCAGTATATCAAAAACAGTAATTAGGTTTTTATGTTATAGACAGAAAGATCGTACTCTACCAAGAGAAATTCAGATTCTCAGGAAAACTGCCACTTATCAATTAACCGTTAATTGATTGGTAAGATGAATCAACTAATTATTAATGAATTAATCAATAGCTTGCATCACTAATTTCCTTAAAATAATACATCAACAAAATTATAAGCATGTGCAAGGTGAATTAAAGTCTTTATACACTTAAAAAAATATATTGATGAAAAAATATGAGCAGTTGGATGACCAGACTCTGGTCCCTGGTGACATAGATACAGTGGGGTAAAAAAGTATTTAGTCAGCCACCAATTGTGCAAGTTCTCCCACTTAAAAGATGAGAGAGGTCTCCAATTTTCATCATAGGTATACCTCAACTACAAAATGAGAAAAAAAAAAAAATCCAGAAAATCACATTGTCTGATTTTTAAAGAATTTATTTGCAGATTATGGTGGAAAATAAGTATTTGGTCAATAACAAAAGTTCACCTCAATACTTTGTTATATACCCTTTGTTGGCAATGACAGAGGTCAAACGTTTTCTGTAAGTCTTCACAAGGTTTTCACACACTGTTGCTGGTATTTTGGCCCATTCCTCCATGCAGATCTCCTCTAGAGCAGTGATGTTTTGGGGCGGTCGCTGGGCAACACGGACTTTCAACTCCCTCCAAAGATTTTCTATGGGGTTGAGATCTGGAGACTGGCTAGACCACTCCAGGACCTTGAAATGCTTGTTACGAAGCCACTCCTTCGTTGCCCGGGCGGTGGGTTTGGGATCATTGTCATGCTGAAAGACCCAGCCACGTTTCATCTTCGATGCCCTTGCTGATGGAAGGAGGTTTTCACTCAAAATCTCATGATACATGGCCCCATTCATTCTTTCCTTTACACGGATCAGTCGTCCTGGTCCCTTTGCAGAGAAACAGCCCCAAAGCATGATGTTTCCACCCCCATGCTTCACAGTAGGTATGGTGTTCTTTCTCCTCCAAACACAACAAGTTGAGTTTTTACCAAAAAGTTCTATTTTGGTTTCATCTGACCATATGACATTCTCCCAGTCCTCTTCTGGATCATCCAAATGCTCTCTAGCAAACTTCAGACGGGCCTGGACATGTACTGGCTTAAGCAGGGGGCCACGTCTGGCGCTGCAGGATTTGAGTCCCTGGCGGCGTAGTGTGTTTCTGATGTAGCCTTTGTTACTTTGGTCCCAGCTCTCTGCAGGTCATTCACTAGGGCCCCCCATGTGGTTCTGGGATTTTTGCTCACCGTTCTCGTGATAATTTTGAGCCCACGGGGTGAGATCTTGCTTGGAGCCCCAGATCGAGGGAGATTATCAGTGGTCTTGTATGTCTTCCATTTTCTAATAATTGCTCCCACAGTTGATTTCTTCACACCAAGCTGCTTACCTATTGCAGATTCAGTCTTCCCAACCTGGTGCAGGTCTACAATTTTGTTTCTAGTGTCCTTTGACAGCTCTTTGGTCTTGGCCATAGTGGAGTTTGGAGTCTGACTGTTTGAGGTTGTGGACAGGTGTCTTTTATACTGATAACGAGTTCAAACAGGTGCCATTAATACAGGTAACGAGTGGAGGACAGAGGAGCCTCTTGAAGAAGTTGTTACAGGTCTGTGAGAGCCAGAAATCTTGCTTGTTTGTAGTTGACCAAATACTTATTTTCCACCATAATTTGCAAATAAATTCTTTAAAAATCCTTCAATGTGATTTTCTGGATTTTTTTTTTCTCATTTTGTCTCTCATAGTTGAGGTATACATATGATGAAAATTGGAGACCTCTCATCTTTTAAGTGGGAAGACTTGCTCAATTGGTGGCTGACTAAATACTTTTTTGCCCCACTGTATATATAAACACTAAATAGGAACTGGCTAACATTTTCATGGCAAATGGAGGCATTGTATCCTGGAGGTCTTGGATGGGTAACATGCGGCCCACCTCCTCATCTGCTACAACCCTCCAGTACATTTCCAAAAATCAATTATTTATATACACTACCGTTCAAAAGTTTGGGGTCACTTAGAAATTTCCTTATTTTTGAAAGAAAAGCGCTTTTTTTCAATGAAGATAACTTTTAACTAATCAGAAATACACTCTATACATTGCTAATGTGGTAAATGACTATTATAGCTGCAAATGTCTGGTTTTTGGTGCAATATCTACATAGGTGTATAGAGGCCCATTTCCAGCAACTATCACTCCCGTGTTCTAATGGTACAATGTGTTTGCTCATTGCGTCAGAAGGCTAATGGATGATTAGAAAACCCTTGTGCAATCATGTTAGGTCTGCAATGCTGTAATTGCTGCAAATGGAGGATTCTTTGACGAAAGCAAAGTTTGAAGGAAAAAATTATTATTTCAAATACAAATCATTATTTCTAACCTTGTCAATGTCTTGATTATATTTTCTATTCATTTTACAACTCATGGTGGTAAATAAGTGTGACTTTTCATGGAAAACACAAAGTAATTGTCTGGGTGACCCCAAACTTTTGAACGGTAGTGTATATCACGTTTGCCATATTTGGAACCACATTCTTAAATGCAATTATAGAGTCTGCCAGCACAGGGAGCTCTAATCGAAACCTAGGTGCTGCTCTGTGCATTGTGTGCAAGTGGTAAAGCGAGAGAGCAAGAGTGAGGGAGCCACACAGAGGGAACAGTGCACCGGACGGGGGTATGTTGCCTGCTAAGACCACATTAATAGGCTGTAAACAGCAGTAAATGTACAAAGTAGGCTGCTTTTAAACAAGAATAAATACTACTGCGGCGCTATAGCATTTATTTTCTTTTGGCAGGTGACCTTATTGAGGTTGGGGGCTTTTCTTCTAATTGTGGAGAAAAAGATTTGAATCATTGAGGTTTCTTTTTAAAGAGCGCGACTGAAGCACTGACAGTTTCAATCCCATATCAGTAGTAAAAGTTTAGAGACTAGGGTCATTGTAATTTGCTGATTCTTTTTTTTTTTTTTTTTTGTTCATTTATACCAGTGGCTCAAACTTTTTTTTAATTCCTCATTTTGGGGAGCTAGACGATTACACACAGCTATTTCTCTCTCCCTCCACACCCACAGTGAATCCAAGAGCAAGTTAAGCCTCGTCATATTTCCTTTTCTTCTTGGCTTTTTTGTTAATTATCATCCGGAATTCCTCTTTGTTCGTCATTTTGATAAAGAGTTTTAAAAATTAGGTCATGATATAATTTTATCCATACATTCATCAATCCATCCGTCTTCTACTACTTAATCGTTTTCTTTCGGGGGGGTGGGGGGTGGGGGAGGAAGCTGGAGCCTATCCCAGCATCTTTGGGCGAGAGGCAGGGTACACGCTGGACAGATCGACAGTTCATTGTAGGGCAGATACAGTGGTTTGAAAAACTGTTTGCCCCCTTTCTGGTTTCTCATTTTTTTTACGTTTGTCACAGTGTTTCAGATCAACAAATAAATTTAAATATTAGACAAAGATAACACAAGTAAACACAAAATGCAGTTTTTAAGTGAACGTGTTTATTATTAAGGGAAAAAAATCCAAACCTACATGGCCCTGTGTCAAAAAGTGATTGCTCCTAAACCTAATGCTTGGGCCACCCTTAGCAGCAACAACTACAATCAAGCATTTGCGATAACTGGCAATGAGTCTTTTACAGTGCTGTGAAGGAATTTTGGCCCAGTCAACTTTGCAGAATTTTTGTAATTCAACCACATTGGGAGGTTTTTAAGCATGAACCACCTTTTTAAGGTCATGCCACAGCATCTCAGTTGGATTCAGGTCAGGACTTTGACTAGGCCACTCCGAAGTCTTCATTTTGTTTTTCTTAAGCCATTCAGAGGTGGACTTGCTGGTGTGTTTTGGATCATTGTCCTGCTGCAGAACCTAAGTGTGCTTCAGCTTGAGGTCATGAACAGATGGCCGGACATTCTCCTTCAGGATTTTTTGGTAGACAGCAAAATTAATGGTTCCATTTACCACAGCAAGTCTTCCAGGTCCTGAAGCAGCAAAACAACCCCAGACCATCACACTACCACCACCATATTTTACTGTTGGTAAGATGATTTTTCTGAAATGCTGTGTTACTGTTATGCTGGATGTAATGGGACACACACCTTCCAAAAAGTTTTAACTTTTGTCTCGTCAGGGCACAGAGTATTTTCCCAAAAGTCTTGGGGGTCATCAAGATGATTTCTGGCAAAACTGAGTCAATTTTTTGCTCAGCAGTGGTTTTTGTCTTTGAACTCTGCCATGCAGGTATTTTTGCCCAGTCTCTTTCTTATGGTGGAGTCATGAACACTGACCTTAACTGAAACAAGTGAGGCCTGCCGTTCTTTGGATGTTGTTGTGGGGTCTTTTGTGACCTCTTGGATGAGTCGTCACTGCACTCTTGGGATATTTTGGTCAGCCAGCCGCTCCTGGGAAGGTTCACCACTGTTCCATGTTTTCGCCATTTGTGGATAATTGTTCTCACTGTGGTTCGCTGGAGTCCCAAAGCTTTAGAAATGGCTTTATAACCTTTTCTAGACTGATAGATCTCAATAGCTATGTTTACATGGACACAAGTAACTGGATTAAAAGCCTGATCAGAATAAAAATGCTTCATGTAAACACACCAGTCTGAATATTCTAACCCAATCACGCTTATTACACGGATCAAAATTTCATTCTGATTGAGAGGGGGTGGGTTATGCCGATTGTTAATCCGAACGGTGCGCATGAAAACACTTAATCTGAATGTAGGGCAGAAAATATGTTTACTGCGCATGTCTGTACATCAGCTGCACATCGACGTGACATATTTCTGCCTTAGCAGCAGCTTGCGGAAGACATAGTGGGAGTAAAACAAAACTGGTCTGTATCATCCTGCTGTCTCCCTCTGTTCGTCATATGCAGAAGTATGTACTTGTAGCTTCATTACGGAGTCCAGCAGAATCAAAAGTACGGTCAGAATAACACAATACAGGTCAATTTCGACACGAAGCGGAGCTTGCAAACACCGGAAGTTGCTGCTTCTTCTACTATTTTTGGAATGTCGAAATGTCGACGTGCGCATGTCAAAATGATTTATTCCGTTCAAACATGTGACGCATGGAAACGCGCGTCCTAATCGGATCAACTTTTTCAGGATCCATGTAAACAGTAAAATTCTGATCTGAATTGTAATCAGATTGATGAAATTTTGCCCATGTAACTGTGGCCAATGACTTTGTTTCTCATTTGTTCCTGAATTTCTTTGGATCGCAGCATGATGTCTAGCTTTTGAGGATCTTTTGGTCTACTTCATTTTTTCAGACAGGTCTTACTTAAAGCGTACCTGTGGTGGTCGTGAAAAAAAAGATATTATATTGAGCCCCTGTCTCATGTTCTAGTTCAAGTTTAAGTTCAAGTTCAAAGCAATGATATAAATCCATTGCTGATGTGCTGGTTCAGCTATGTCAGCAAAACATGGGTGCAGCCATACTAGCGGCTACATGGCCTGCCAGGACGCTTCCTGTGACGTAATATCGTTGGCACCGCGATCTGGATCAATATTGGCTGAGCCTGGAGTGCCCGGATGAGCAGTGGCTTTCAGGATATTCAAATTCAAATTCAAACGTTTATTTCAAACTCAGGGTTCATATTAAATGCAGAACTAAAACGAGTAGAATATAAATAAATAAATGCTTAAATTCAGCGGGTCGTCTCGTCTGATCTGAGCTTGTAATGGCCGCCAGACTGCCGATGATTCTAAAACTATATACAGAGCGGCAGACACTCGGCGCTCTTGTAATAACAAAAACATACAATGCGATATGGATATCGCAACATGGCGGAATGTAAAGCCTTTGGATGTCTCAATAATAAGCGAAAAAAACAAAGATAAACACTTCTTTTGTGTACCCAAACCCAGCTCACCTTGTCAGAAGATCGTAGCGGAAAAGTGATTGCGCAATCTCGGAACAGGGCACAGACGTCTCCTTTCAGACGAAATTGCGTTGTGTGTGAGGACCACTTTGTCACTTTGACCCTCAGAAGACCTTTCTGGCTCAAACCTGTAGCCATGTTGGACAAATTCTTCCTCAGAGTCCGACAATTCAGCCATAATAGAATAAAAACACTCACAACAGCACCCTAGTCGCTCATACAGACGGGAGTATTGACTTTTCAGTGGCAACGTAATGACGTCACATCCGCATGTGTCATGGCTGCGCGCAGAGTTTTCATTGGCTGGCCATGCCTGCGGTCGTATTTGAATATTTCTCTGGTGGTATATGGCTGGCAATAATTATTTAACGAAATAACGAATACTTTGCCTAATGTTTTCAAGTTGAATGCGTTTAGACGACCACCACAGGTACGCTTTAAGTGATTTCTTGATTGAGAACAGGTGTGGCAGTAATCAGGCCTGGTTGAGGCTAGAGAAATTGAACTCAGCTTTCCAAAGATGTGATAAACCACAGTTAATTTATGTTTTAATGGGGGGTGGGGGGGCAGTCACTTTTTCCACACAGGGCCATGTAGGTTTGGATTTTTCTTACCCTTAATAATAAACACCTTCATTTAAAAACTGCATTTTGTGTTTGCTTGTGTTATCTTTGTCTAATATTTAAATTTGTTTGATCTGAAACATTTTAAGTGTGACAAACATACAAAAAAAGATAAATCAGGAAGGGGGCAAACAGTTTTTCAGACCACTGTATTGGTAATTTTAATTCTAATATTGTAGAGGGAAAGGAAAGGATGTGAGGCGAGGCACGAGCACAGGACGACACAGAATCTTTATTTCCCTCTAACAAACATGTACAGCCATGAACGCTGGGGCTAACAAGCCTCCCCGGTTTCTCTGCGTTCTGCCTTTATAGCTTTATTAATCATTCATAGAAACTGGGGCTGGCGCATTATGCATCGTGTATGTACAAAGGAATTGTGTGATGCTATTATCATAACACTTGTACCTAAATTACAATACATTCATCCCCCTGCCTCTTCACAAGGCAGCTAGGTACAGCAGGGGGCAAAAGGCGCATCTTTGTCTGGTCTGGTTCCATGTAAATTTTCCCCTCCCTAGGAGATGTCTAAACTCTGCCCAGTCTGAACCTCCCGGTGAGTTTCCCCACGTGGTCCATTGTCCTCGTATTTCCTCCTGCCCCTCTGGGTGTGAGAGAATGCTAGACCTGTGTATTGTGTCCACCAGAATATGATAAAACACTGAGTAGTTTTTATTGCATTTTCAGTTTTAATTGTGGAACTTTTGACTTTGCTGTTAATGCCACAGAAGATTTACATGTAAATCTGGTCCTCGGGAAGTGAGGAAAAAATTTTGTGGCCCTCACTACAAGTTGCCCATCCCTGCTGTAGGTAATTGTAATGGTTGACAGCACCTGCAACATTGTGATAACAGGATGCACAAACAGTTGTCCGTTGTATGTGTTGTAATCATATACAGCGGGGAAAATAAGTATTGAACTCAACATTTTTCTCATTAAACATATTTCTGATTGAGCCATTGACCTGAGATTTTCATCAGATATCAGTAACAGCCCAATAAATGCATGCATACAAAGAAATCAAGGCAACTGTGTTCACAAAACAAGTTATATTTAATGAAGTGGAATGACACATTCCCTGTGAAAGATGACGTTCATCTTTGAGCATGACAGTGACCCCAAGCACACAACCAAATCAACAAAAGAATAGCTTCACCAGAAGAAGTCTGTTTTGGAATGGTCCAGACCTGAGTCCAATTGAACATCTGTGAGGTGATCTTAAGAGGGCTGTGTACAGGACATGCCCTCGAAATCTGACAGATTTGGAGTGTTTTTGCAAAGAAGAGTGGGTAAATATTGCCACATCAAGATGTGCCACGCTGATTGACTCCTACCTAAAAAGACTGAATGCTGTAATAAAAGCCAAAGGTGCTGCAACAAAGTATTAGTTTAAGGGTGTGCGTATTTATGCAACCAGGTTATTGTAAGTTTTTTTTTCTCCATAAAAGATTTCAGTTTGTTTTTCAGTTGAATTGTACAGGTTTTAGGTGACATTAATGGTGGAAAAAAGTTTTGAAATGATTTATCTTGGTCTCATTTTTTTTTACATCACAAAAACCTGGCATTTGAACAGGGGTGTGTAGACTTTTTTATATTCACTGTACATGGACTGTGACTAGCCTGGCGGCTAGCCATGCCCTGTCTAGTGTTTATACACAGTGGAGAACAAAATTCAAGAGTGACCTATAATTTCCTAAATTTTAAAGTCAATGCTTGTATGTTATTTGAAGTAATGCTAACATGAATGCTATAGGGGGCTGTAGGGGGGCGAGGAGCCGCTGAACGGGACCCTGGTGGGCGCAGGGCTGATCTCCCCACTGAGCCACCAGCTGGACCATCTCCAACTGGGCGTAATTTTGGCACACCTCCTTGGAATAGGCCACCCATTCCCATTGGCCCACCACCTCCACCACCTCCACCACCTCCTCCCGATTTTTCCAGAATGGGAGCACTCCGGTCATTGACGTCAGTGACTTTCTTGAGCCTGGCGCCTTTGCAAATGTCAGACAGCAGAGCTCCTCTGCCTTTTGCCTCAGATGAGCTCAGTTTGGGAGGAGTCGTGTTTGCCTGATTGAAGGTTGGAGGAGGCGGGGGTCCTGGGGGAGGAGGTGGAGGAGGAGGGATAGGCATCCTGACCCTCTGTTGGCACCGTTAAATGTGGGGAAATGGCCGGTGACTTCACTGTCTGAGCTGGAATGACACACTCCGGCTCCCTGACTCGGTCGAGAGGAGATTGGGCAGTCATGTTAGCAGCCACAATGCAAAAGCTGCCAGAGAACTAAACATCCACCTGAGCGGACTCAAGCTTAAGCATGCCCCAAATCCAACTTATCTTGGAGTGACCCTTGATAGGACCTTATCCTTCAAGGAACATCTAAAGGGGACGGCTGCTAAGGTGAAAGTACGAAACAACCTGCTCTGCAAGCTCGCTGGTGCAAAATGGGGGGCGGCAGTCTCCACCCTGCGCACCTCAGCACTGGCCCTTTCATACTCTGTAGCAGAATATTGTGCCCCTGTCTGGTCCAGGTCATCTTACACACACCATGTAGACACCCAGCTCAACTCAACCATGAGAACTATAACTGGAACAATCCGCTCAACACCACTCCCCTGGCTCTCTGTACTGTCAAACATAGCCCCTCCATACATCCGGCGAGCAGCATTAACTCAAAGGATGCTCCAAAAAGTTAAAGATTTTCCTCACTTACCAATCCATGCAGATATCTACACCCCACCCACTGCCCGACTTTCATCCAGACGGCCGATTTGGAAAAAACCCTCCCCCAGCTGACTTTACCATCCAGACAGCTTGGCAAGAGGAATGGGAGACCAAGGAGGTCCCAAACAAACAGCTGGTGATAAACCCCAACCAACAGGTACCGGGCACCAACCTCCCAAGGAGACAGTGGTCTACACTCAGTCGCTTCAGGACTGGACATGGCCCCTGCTTGGCCAGCCTTCACAGATGGGGCAGTAGCCCTAGCCCACTGTGCGCATGTGGAGAGGAGCAAACTATGGAACACATCATAGAGGCTTGCCCGCTCCAAAGACTGGAAGGAGGATTACACACCCTCCATACAGCAAACCAGGAGGCAACTGCTTGGCTTAAGGACTTTGCATTCGCTAAATAAATAAATAAATCACAAATGCTTGATTGCAGTTGTTGCTGCTAAGGGTGGCCCAACCAGTTATTAGGTTTAGGGGGCAATCACTTTTTCACACAGGGTCATGTAGGTTTGGATATTTTTTTCCCTTAATAATGAACACCTTCATTTGAAAACTGCATTTTGTGTTTATTTGTGTTATCTTTTTTTTCCGTTTTTTTTTTTTTCCGGTTCCGGTTCCGCCGGACCGGCGGCGCCACACGAGTCGGCTGCCTGTTGCAACAGCCTTTTCTTTTTATCTTCCTTCTTCTTTCTACACCTTTCACTCTGTATATATATCACGGACGCACGGATCGCCCCGGGGGTCTCCCGGGTCGGCGGACGGAGCCACGGTTTGCAGCGGGAGACGTTACAGCGGGGAGGAGCTAGTGCTAGCTAGCACTTGGCCGCCGCCCGGTGCTAATGGGAAACTCGACATACCGGGAGCTGTAGCGAAAACGATGCGGGTGCCGGGCTGGAGTTTAGGCGGCGTGAAAGAAATATAAGACAGAATAATAAAGAGCGATGGCAAGAATCAAGCAGACCGCCCATAAAATCTACTGGAGGAAGAAGCCCCCCCCCCCCTCCCCAGGAGACAGCTAGCCACCAGGGCTGCTCGGAGAGGCGCTCTGGCCACCGGCAGAGTGAAGAGGCCTCGCCGTCACAGGCCCGTGGCTCTGAGAGAGATCCGTCGCTGCCAGAAATCCACGGAGCTGCTCATCCGTAAGCTGCCCGTCCAGCGCCTGGTGAGGGAGATCTCTCAGGACTTCAAGACCGTCCTGCGTTTCCTGAGCTTCGCCGTCATGGCTCTGCAGGAGACCTGCGAGGCCCACCTGGTGGGTCTCTTCTTCGCTAAGGGGGCCACCATCATGCCCAAACACTTCCAGCTGGCCCGCTGCATCCGCGGAGAGAGAGCTTAGACTTTCTGCTGCACATTCACCAGCCATAATGCTCTGCACTGTGTGTCTATATATATATACATTTATAGTAATATGGACATATGTTTACTAGATGTTGTTTTTTTCTTGCCTTCTGATTGTTGCTCTGAGTGTTGCTATCCCTATGCTGTTGCAATCCTGGAATTTCCCCATTGTGGGACTAATAAAGGCTTATCTTATCTTATGAATCTAAGGGCAGATTTTTGAGCCCATTTCCAAATTACCTATATTTTCAAGTGAAGTACGGACTGAGAAATCCATCACAGCAAAGAGGCAGTACAGAGAGAAGCTGTATGGCTTCTACCTGGAGTCAGCAGTAGAGTAGATGTGGCAAGGCTTGCAGCACATCACAGACTACAGGACCAGCACCATCAGCTCTACAGACAGCCTGCCAGATGATCTCAATATCTTCTACGCCTGCTTTTTTTCTTCTTCTATACCTGCTTTGAATCCTCCACTCACAGCACAGAGAGAAGGCACACACACTTCGACCACTCGACTTCCTTCCCCTCCCCCAACAGTCTCAGTAGGACAGGTGTACAAAGCTCTGAAGAGGGTCAAGCCCCTCAAGGTACCAGGACCAGACAACATCCATGGGCTGGCCCTCAGAGCATGTGCCAAGGAGCTGGCTGATGTTCACCCCTCCATTTTCAACCTTTCCCTCAGCCAGAGCACCGTTCCCTCCTGCTACAAGACCACAACCATCGTCCCCATTCCCAAGAAGAGTCCACCTATCTACCTGAATGACTACAGGCCAGTAGCACTCACTCCAATCATTCTGAAGTGTTTTGAGAGAGTGGTGCTGGCCCACATTCAGAGCAGCATACTGGACCCCCTGCAGTATGCCTACCAACCCAGCAGGTCCGCCTCGGACGCCATCGTCGTTGCACTCCATTACTCTCTCTCCCACATGGAAAACAAAGACCCCTACATCAGGATACTGTTTATTGATTACAGTTCTGCTTTCAACATGGTCATCCCACATAAACTCACCAATAAACTGTTCACACTTGACTTGCACCCCACCCTCTGTGACTTGCTTTTAGACTTCCTAACTGGCAGACCCCAGTCTGTCCAGATTGGAAACAGAACCTCAGCCAGCATTGTTACAAGCACAGGCATACCACAGGGATGCATCCTCAGCCCCATGCTTTACACCCTTTCACTCGCCACTGTGTCCTCTCTCACAAGGACATCATCATCCTGAAGTTTGCGGATGACACCACAGTGATGGGAAGAATGACTGGTGGGGACAAAGCAGCCTACAGGAGGGAGGTGGCCGGTCTGGTGTCATGGTGTGAGGACAACAACCTCACCTTCAACAGAGACAAGACTAAAGAAATGATAGTGATACATGAGGAAGGAAGAAGAGACCTCATCGCCCACTGTTTATCCGGGAGCTCAAAGTGGAGAGGGTGAACAGTTTTAAATACTTGAGTGTCCACATCACTGAGGACCTCACCTGGACAATGAACACCCCACAGCTGGTCAAGAAAGCTCAACATCAGCTGTACTTTTTGAGGAGGCTGAGGAAGTTTGAGATGTCACCCAGGATCCTTGGCAACTTCTACAGCTGCATTGTTGAGAGTATCTTGACCAGCTGTTTCATTGTGTGGTATGGCAGCACTACTGTCTTGGACCGCAGCCTGCAGAGAATGGCCACCGTACTTTCTTCTTACTTTTGTAAGAAAATCAAACTGCATTCTTTGCAGGACTGGATCTTCTTAAATTGATGGGTTTTTTCCCTACAACTTTACAAAGGTCTTAACATGTAAAAATGTTTATTTAAATACATTTATGTTGCTCCACTTCCTCCTGCTTTCTTTCAGTCTCAAACCTTTTTTTCCCTCTTCTCCTTCACTTGTCCTTGAGCTCATTTGTTCTCCCGGAGACAGGCCTAACACATAAATATAGAAAATGTCATTATACCAAAGAGCATACATCACTAGTAGTCCTTGTTGTTATTCTGTTATCCCCTCTACTCTCTCCAGCTTTGAAGGTGACCCTAAAGTGATTAAATCAGTGGAGAGGATTTTGTCCATCTGGGAGGACAGATCTGTTTATTCAGGGACTCTCATAACTGATCTTAGAGGTATCTTAATCAAAGAGGAGTCCCCTCCTGTGACACCTGTTGAGCAAAAAAGTAAGTTTAGTGATTACTTTGACATGGTTTTAGTTGTAAATGCATCTTTTTCCATCTGACACAATCTTTTTTATTATTATTATTTCTAAAAGCTCCAGTTGAGTCTAAAGCTGATCTGCGGTCCAAGATTGTAGCCGAGTTTGTGGTAAGTAAATTATAAAATGGGCTGAAGCCATAGTCTCTTACTCAGATATTGTTTTGGTTTGACAGTATGACTGACAGCATCCTCTGCTTTAGCCCCAGGTTCTAATAGAGCAACTGTCCAAGTACAAGAGATCTGTGGAGGAGGTTGACCTCAGAGAAAAACAGTTGGCAGCTATGAGGGTTGACATCTTTAGTTCTGATGCCCTCAGGAGACTTAAAGGTGCTTGTTCAAGGAATCTTTCATTGCTGTGTTGACTATAGATTTATATACAGTTGGGTCTTATCCATTTATTTTTTTTTAACTTTATTCTGGTTTTTACAGATAAAGCTGGAGGAAAGAAGTTCTCCAGGGACTTTGAGGAAGGAAGCACACAGCTTCAAGAGTTTGTGAAGTTCTTTGACAAAGAAAACAAAATAGGACCTCCACTTCTGGAGGCTCTAAGCCATGCAGATATCTTCTATGAAATGCAGTACAAGGAGGTCAAGATTGTTGCTAATGTAAGTAAGTGGCTAAAAGACTGGTTGTTGGGAAAAATAACAAGGAAAAAATTAGATTTTTCTACATTTCTGGATAAGTAGAAATAAATTCTGGGCTTGACCAGAATCTGCACCAGTGAAGGAAAGTCAAGATCTTTGGAAAAACAAAAAACAAGGGCATAATGTGTAATAATCTGGAAGGTCAAAAAGGAGCCCACTGTAATTTGTAAGCTGTGAATGCCTGTGGACTCTCAATAAGAACGAGGCACATAACAGGACTTCAAGGAGAAAGCACTACGGTCTGAAAAGGACATTGCTGCCCATGATTAATTTGAAAAATCTTGGGAATGAGATAAAAGGCTGAAGAAAAGTGGTTAATGGAAAGATCTTATTTTTAATAAGAAACATTACCCTGTATTGTACCTGTAAATGTGGTATGTATTGTACTGTGTTGTAGTATTTGTCAGGTCTGTCAAACAAGGACAGTTGTATTTTGGTTTTAGCATGTTATGGTCTATTTTTGCCATGACATTTTTAAATGACTGATTTTAGAGTAATACATTTTTTAATAACAGCAGAAAATTCTGTTGGATATTTTGCAGTAAAGCAATAACACAAAGCATACCCATTGTTGCATTAAAATGATCAAGCAAGAATAAAATTAATGTTTCGGAACAACCAAATTAAAGTTCTGCCCTTAAACGGACCAGAGTAATATTCAGCATTTTGAAACAAGCACTGTCATAGCAGTAAAGCTGTTCTCTATTTTAATCTTTTTTTTTAATCTTATCCAAACAAATTAATTCACACTTTGGTTTAGAATTGATTTCTTTCCCAGCCCCTAGACACTGCTTATAACTTTACAGAAACCACTGCAAACCAGTGTGAATATTAAAGGGGTCATTGACTGAAAATGGTGGGTTTGTAAGTTTTAACTGTCTGGAATGTGTCTATTGGTCATGTGATCATCAAAAAAAATTTCACAACAGTCAATTCTCTAAAAGACTCACTCCAGTGGCTCTAAAACCACTTCAAAAACTGATGTATATTTCCCAAAATAGTATGTTTTGGCTTTTTATACACAAAAAAGCTTTCATTGCCTTAGAATTGTTTGGAAAGAGCTTTTACATTTTCCACCTACTTAAATATGTGTGGATCTATGAATATTCTAATTAACTCCATCTATACTCCCACCCACCAGTATCTGGAAGAAAACAAGGACATTGTACAAGACTCCAAGAGGGCGATCCAACTTGAGGACGTAAAAGTCGTAACAAGGTTTCCATACAGTATCTCACAAAAATGAATACACCCCTCATATTTTTGTAAATATTGTATTATATCTTTTCATGGGACAACACTGAAGATATAACACTTTGATACAATGTAAAATAGTCAGTGTACAGCTTGTATAACAGTGTAAATTTACTGTCCCCTCAAAATAACTCAACACACAGCCATTAATGTCTAAACTGCTGGCAATAAAAATGAGTACACCCCTAAGTGAAAATGTCAAAATTGTGCCCAACTAGCTATTTTCCCTCCCCGGTGTCATGTGACTCGTTAGTGTTACAAGGTCTCAGGTGTGAATGGGGAGCAGGTGTGTTAAATTTGGTGTTATTGCTCTCACACTGTCTCATACTGGTCACTGGAAGTTCAACATGGCACCTCATGGCAAAGAACTCTCTGAGGATCTGAAAAAAAAATTGTTGCTCTACATAAAGATGGCCCAGGCTATAAGAAGATTAACAACACTCTGAAACTGAGCTGCAGCATGGTGGCCAAGACCATACAGCGGTTTAACAGGACAGGTTCCACTCAGAGCAGGCCTCGCCATGGTCGACCAAAGAAGTTGAGTGGACGTGCTCAGCGTCATATCCAGAGGTTGTCTTTTGAGTGCTGCCAGCATTGCTGTAGAGGTTGAAGGGGTGGGGGGTTAGCCTGTCAGTGCTCAGACCATACGCCGCACACTGCATCAAATTGGTCTGCATGGCTGTCATCCCAGAAGGAAGCCTCTTTTACAGATGATGCACAAGAAAGCCCACACACAGTTTGCTGAAGACAAGCAGACTAAGCACTTGGATTACTGGAACCATGTCCTGTGGTCTGATGAGACCAAGATAAACTTATTTGTTTCAGATGGTGTAAAGCGTGTGTGGCAGCAACCAGGTGAGGAGTACAAAGACAAGTGTGTCTTGCCTGCAGTTAAGCATGGTAGTGAGAGTGTCATGGTTTGGGGCTGCATGAGTGCTGCCGACACTGGGGAGATACAGTTCATTGAGGGAACCATGAATGCCAACATGTACTGTGACATACTGAAGCAGAGCATGATCCACTCGATTTGGAAACTGGGCCGCAGGGCAGTATTTCAACATGATAACGACCCCAAACACACCTCCAAGACGACCACTGCCTTGCTAAAGAAACTGAGGGTAAAGATAATGGATTGGCCAACCATGTCTCCAGACCTAAACCCTACTGAGCATCTGTGGGGCGTCCTCAAACAGCAGGTGGAGGAGGGCAAGATCTCTAACATCCACCAGCTCTGTGATGTCATGGAGGAGTGGAAGAGGATTCCAGTAGCAACCTGTGAAGCCCTAGTGAACTCCATGCCCAAGAGGTTTAAGGCAGTGCTGGAAAATAATGGTAGCCACACAAAATATTAACACTTTGGGCACAATTTGGACATTTTCACTTAGGGGTGTACTCACTTTTATTGCCAGCGGTTTAGACAGTAATGGCTGTGTGTTGAGTTATTTTGAGGGGATAGCAAATGTACACTTTAATACAAGCTGTACACTGAATACTTTACATTGTATCAAAGTGTCATATCTTCAGTGTTGCCCAATGAAAAGATACAATAAAATATTTACAAACATGTGAGGGGTATATTCACTTTTGTGAGATACTGTAGGTGAACCTGCAGAAGGGTCATTCTCGATGGAGTGGAGAGTTGCTGCTCGGCCCCGCGTGGAAGCTGGAGTACTCTTTGCTGGTCTCTAGTTTCCCACTCGCCACAGATCTCCCCGGCTCACTCCAAAGGAGGTGGGCAAGCACACCGAACCACTGGCCCCCATCAAGCAGACCAATTTACTGCATGGGAGTGAAGGAGGTGAGCGGGCCGGCATCCGCTGTCAAAGCAAGCTGCTTGAACCGCTGGCCCCCAGCGAGCTTGCCTCGCCAGCAGACGCCGGCCCGCTCACCTCCTTCACTCCCACACGGGAGAGCCGGGGAGTCAGGCAGCGACTCTCCGCTCCACTGAGAATGATCCTTCTGCAGGTTCACCTACTATGATACTTGACCCTGCTGTTGTCCCACGCACCCTAGTGCCATCTCCTCCAGCATGCAGGGTAAAATGCAGGCTGCAAACCTGTGTCCTCTCCAGTATTTTAGCAGGGACACTGAGGTTTTTCAAATAAAATTGATCATTGCTGTCATATTTTCATGTCTGTGGGTAAGACATGTAATTTAAAAGAAGAGGATTTTTTGCTCACACAGCCAGAAACTGAACACGAGTAATCTGCCAACTTCCCCAACTTGTAAAAGCTCCTGCTGCTCCTCGGCTTCTCCCTCTACCTCCAAGGCGGTGAACTCAGGGCTGTAGCCATGCCCAGTTCTTAGCCTGATTAGTTAATGTTATAAGCGGGCTAAGCAGGAATACTTGCGTAGCTAGAAACACTCCGTTTAAACACATTTTGTGGGGGGTGGGCCTTACATGAAACTTGACAGCAGAAAACAGATATGAGACATTTGAGTGATTTCGCTCTTGATAAGTCTTGTAAGTTACAAAAAACATGTTACAGACATGTTAACAACAGAAAAAACTTGATTTTTGGTGGAGTGTCACTTAAAAAAAACCCCAGCCTGTCTCATTTTTCTCTCCCAGAAACATTTTTGACTTTTTTGGGTAACTCGTATACGCCATGATTTGACAAAGCCAACTCACCGTCGTCCTTGAGACCCACCTACTGCTCTATTATTGGCCCGCCTAGCTGTCTGTCATGTAGATGGAAGGGGTACTAAAAGTAGCTTATTAGCCCCTGAGCTATTGGCTCCCGAGCTAACACTGATACCAGGAGGCTCACACCAAGAACATCTTACATTATTTTCTTCAGATCTTAGTCACCTTAATAGCCATCCCTGTTACCACCTGGTTCACCAATCCATAGTCGACATCTAGTGTCACTCCGGCGCATCTCCAAATAATTTCGCCGTGATTCCACAGCAAATCGCCAGCACCGGGACCCGAGCCCACTGGCTTTCACGGGCCGCTCCCTTATTGTCCTCTGGGGTTCTGTGCGACTCCACTCTCACGGGCAGTGCAGGGAATCCACCTCGTGACGGGGCATCCCCCAGCTGGCCATGGGAGAGGAGTCCCACAAAGCAAGACACTGCCCTTTGAGATCCTGTGGCTCGACAGCTTGACTCGGCAAGCTTTGCCTCGACTTGGCCAGCAGCCTCGGGTCCCAGGCCAAGTCGGTTGTGGCAGTCAGGGGGCCATTCGGCACATGGTGCTAGCAGTTTGTTGTGGAATCACGGCAAAATTATTGGGAGATGGGCTGCTCATCTGAGCTAGAAGGAGGCTAAAAGCTAAAGGTTAGAAGTTAGTCAGCTAATGGCTAACTGACATATGAGGGAGGGCGGAGTTGAATAGGTGAGTGAGGTTTCTTAAAGCGATAGGCTTTAAATAAGAGCATTTCAAGAAAGCCAGGAGAAATGCAAAACAGATTTGCTTCAGTTATTAAAATATTAAAGAAAATTGAACAAAATACATCACAGATACTTCATTAAGATGTGAGCTGTTCAGATGTGGAAAAAGTGCAATCAATGACCCCTTTTAAGAGTTTTCTTTTCTACAAGAGTATGCGTGTGCATTTGTTCTATGCTATAAGAGTTTTGTATAAGAGCCCTAAGTTTAAAAAGGAATAGTTAAATTAATAGTATACACACAGACCATTGTGCTTAGATTGTATTTGTTTTTAACTAAAATGACTGGAAAATACATAATACAGGAAATGTGAATTAAAGAAAAAGTTCTGAACATGAAAACAACTTGGAATAAAACCGCAATCATTCTGTGAATTTTATGTTTGATTTGTGAAATTCACTTTTTCTTTCTAGGCCTACCAAACATTTGCTAATCGGGTGTCCCACCTCAAGCGAAAACTAGACTCCCTGAAGGCAACCTTACCAGATCTGGATGAGTCGCCCATCCCCTCACCCTCCGCAGATGCACCCTCACCAACAGGCTCAGAGTCTCCTTTTCGTGGTCTGGAACTGGCCCACCCCGATCCAGATCTTGATGGTTCAGCTATGGACGATGACGCAGAACCGCCGGCCCCGAGCCCCTTGTCCTCTCCTGGAGCTTCCCCCAAACCAGCAAAGACCGTTGGAGACGCTGACAATCGAGAAGTAGAGGACATGGAGCTCTCAGAGGATGAAATGGACAGTGGTGGCATCATAGGTGAGGAGTGGTTTGGGACTTGATGAAAACACAGTGAAATGCTTGATGAAAGCATGACTTTATATTCAGTTTTTCTTCATCTTAATAGATGTACTGTATTTCAATGCAAATATTTTAGTATAGAATTACAAGGTATCACATTAAGGCCATTTTCCATTTATTCTCAGGACCATATATGTTGTTATTAATCAACACCTCTCTCACCACTGTTTATGTCCAAACGGGGGCACTGAAGTAAGTCTGTAGTTTTTGGCAGGCAGCCCTAGTTGTGCAGCCTGCTGCTCAGTGGTATGTTATAAGAAAAAGTCAAGTCTTTAACTACTCCTGATTTAATATTTATTGTGTTATTGGAAAGCTAGGATTATGTATTACCTTCTAAATTTCAAAGAAACATTGAATTGGGTTGTGTTCTGCGAGTGTCAAAATGCCCATAGTAGGTTGAGGTCTTCATATTTAGCTTATATTTTGTTTTCTGGAAGTGTTAGAAACTGCAAGAACTGATTTGTGGTACTTATCTAAGTTGATAACTACTCCACTGGTTGTTTGTTTTTTAAATGCCAATCAACTATCATTTAATACAGCTGGCCAGGAGTCAGTAAGTTTCTTTTTTTATCCTGAATGAGTAATGGTTACACCCCACCCCCACCCCCGTACATCGCCACCTTATCGTGGTGGAGGGGTTTAAGTGGCCAAATGATCCCAGGAGCTATGTTGTCGGGGGTAACTTGCCCTCTGGTATGGTCTGCCAAGGCAAACTGGTCCTGAGTGAAGGGCCAGACTAAGAGCGGTCCAGTGGATCTCCATGAAAAACGTTACATCAAGGACCCAGTGTATCCAAAGGAGGCACATGGGTCCCGCCCTCCAGTGGGCTCACCACCTGCAGGAGGGATCATGGGGATCATGGTGCTATGTGAACTGGGCAGAGGTCTGGGCTGCTCTGCCAGGACTGATGCCCCCATGACCCAGATTCCTGGATAAGTGGTAGAGGATGGATGGATGGAGTAATAGTTACAGGTATAAAGCGGAGTCGGGGAGGTTGGTGTAATTAACCTTGTATGAACATGAAAGAAACAATTCCAGTAAAGATTTTCAGGATGATACAGGTGCAGCAGAACTAAACCATAACAAATTTTAGTCATTGTAGCACTACTGGGCCTCTTTCTTCCTTTTAAATATGAATTATCTTCCGGACCTAGATGCCGTAGCATTTTGAAATTGATAGTGTTTGTATAGTTATATGAAATAACAGCTGTTGTCAGCATCATTACATAGATTTTCATCCCCCACGCAATGAAGTTACAGAGGGAATAATGTTTTGACCTGTCTGTTCATTCGTCATTTCATGTTGTCTCCACTATAACTTATACATTCGATGGAACTGACTTCAGAGTTATACAGAAACTTTTAACTCATCACAATTCGATTTTCAGATGCATCTAATGGGGGCTTCCATTTTGTAATAGTCACCACTGTACAGCCCCTGGAAAAAATTATGTAACCACAGCTCTTGGATGTTCATTCAGTTGTTTAATTTAGTAAAAAAATAAGCTAATCACACACATGCTACAAAACAAATTTTATTCAAAATGCCAGTCTTCTGACTTTAAGAAACATTAAAAAAAAAGAGCGAAAGAAAGTTGTTGCAATTTTTTAATAGCTCAAGCAGAGGGGAAAAAATAAGGAATAACTCAATTGAGGAAACTATTATGGAATCACCCTGTAATTTGCAGTCCTAAAACAAATACCTGTATCAAATTAAATCTGCTAATTAGTCTGCAATTAAAAAAAGAGTGCACACCTTGGTGAGCCGTTGCACCAAGCTGATCAACATGAATCGTGGCTCGAGCATGAGAAATGTCCGTTGAAACAAAGGAGAGGATTATAAAACGTCTTCAAGAGGGTAAATTATCATGGCATGTAGCGAAAGCTATTTACTGTTCCCAGTCAGCTGTGTGTAAAATCTGGACTCAAGTGTAAACAAAATGGGAAGGTTGTAAAAGGGAAGCATACTGGTAAATCAAGGAAGACTTCAAAGTGTCAAGATGGGAAAGCAATATGTCTTGAAAACAGAAAATGCACAACAAATCAAATGAGGAGCAAATGGGCAGAAACTGGAGTCACTGTATGTGAATGAACTTTAAGAAATCGCCAGAAAAAAATGGGATTTACATGCAGAAAAGCCAAACAAAAGCCATCATTAACACCTAAAAAGACAGCAACAAAAAAAAAAAACAAGGTTACAGTGAGCTAAAGAAAAGTAATCATGGACTGTGGACAACTGGATGAAAGTGATATTCACTGGTGAATCTTGAATCTGCATTGGGCAAGGTGATGATGCTGGAACTTTTGTTTGGTGTTCTCAATTAATTTTATGGAGACAACTGCCAGAAGAAAACATGCAAATTTGCACAATCATTGATGATATGGGGCTGCATGTCCAGTGCATCCGGAAAGTATTCACATCGCTTCGCTTTTTCCATATTTTGTTATGTTAAAGCCTTCCAAAAGAGATGAAATTCTTTTTTTCCCCTCTAAATTCTACATACAATACCCTATAATGACAATGTGAAAGAAGTTTTTTTTTTTTTTTTTGAGATTTTTGCAAATTTATTAAAAATAAAAGACTAAGAAATCGCAGCCCTGGCGGAGTCCAACTCTCACTGGGAATGACTTCGGAGTCATTCCCAGTGGGAGTTGGACTCCGCCAGGGCTGCCCTTTGTCACCGATCCTGTTCATAATTTTTATGGACAGGATTTCTAGGCGCAGCCAGGGAATGGAGGGTGTCATGCTTGGTGACCACAGGATCTCATCTCTGTTGTTTGCAGATGATGTTGTCCTGTTGGCTTCATCCAGCAATGACCTACAGCTCTTGCTGGGACGGTTTGCCGCTGAGTGTGAAGCGGCTGGGATGAGAATCAGCACCTCCAAGTCCGAGTCCATGGTCCTCAGCCGGAAAAAGGTGGATTGTCCTCTCCGGGTTGGGGACAGGCTCCTGCCCCAAGTGGAGGAGTTTAAGTATCTTGGGGTCTTGTTCACGAGTGAGGGGAAAATGGAGCGAGAGATCGACAGACGGATTGGAGCAGCATCTGCAGTGATGCGGACGTTGTACCGGTCTGTTGTGGTGAAGAGGGAGCTTAGTTCTAAGGCAAAGCTGTCGATTTACCAGTCAGTCTACGTTCCTACTCTCACCTATGGTCACGAGCTTTGGGTAATGACCGAAAGAACGAGATCGCGGATACAAGCGGCTGAAATGAGCTTTCTCCGTAGGATTGCTGGACTCACCCTCAGAGATAGGGTGAGGAGCTCAGTCATCCGGGAGAGGCTCAGAGTAGAACCGCTGCTCCTCCACATTGAAAGGAGTCAGTTGAGGTGGTATGGGCATCTGATTAGGATGCCTCCTGGACGCCTCCCACTTGAGGTGTTTCAGGCACGTCCCACTGGGAGGAGACCCCGGGGCAGACCCAGGACTCGGTGGAGAGACTATGTCTCCCAGCTGGTCTGGGAACGCCTTGGTATCCCCTCTGAAGAGCTGGAGCAGGTGGCTGGGGAGAGGGAAGTCTGGGCTTCTCTGCTTGAACTGCTGCCTCCGCGACCCGGACCTCCGGAAAAGCGGTAGAAGATGGATGGATGGATGGATGGATGGACTAAGAAATCGCATGTACATAAGTATTCACAGCCTTTGCTCAGTACTTTGCTGATGCACCTTTGGCAGCAGTTACAGCCTCGAGTCTTTTTGAATATGATGCCACAAGCTTGGCACACCTATCTTTGGGCAGTTTCGCCCATTCCTCTTTGCAGCACCTCTCAAGCTCCATCAGGTTGGATGAGAAGCGTCAGTGCACAGCCATTTTCAGATCTCTCCAGAGATGTTCAATTGGATTCAAGTCTGGGCTCTGGCTGGACCACTCAAGGACATTCACAGAGTTGCCCTGAAGCCACTCCTTTGATATCTTGGCTGTGTGCTTAGGGTTGTTGTTCTGCTGAAAGATGAACCACCGCCCCAGTTTGAGGCCAAGAGCGCTCTGGAGCAGGTTTTCATCCAAGATGTCTCCGAACATTGTTGCATTCATCTTTCCCTCTATCCTGACTAGTCTCCCAGTTCCTGCCGCTGAAAAACATCCCCACAGCATGGTGCTGCCATGACCTTTGGCATGGTTATGAGCAGTGCCTTATTTCCTCCAAACATGACACCTGGCATTCACGCCAAAGAGTTCAATCTTTGTCTTATCAGACTAGAGAATTTTGTTTCTCATGGTCTGAGAGTCCTTCAGGTGCCGTTTGGCAAACTCCAAGCGGGATGCCATGTGCCTTTTACTAAGGAGTGGCTTCTGTCTGGTCACTCTACCATACAGGCCTGATTGGTGGATTGCTGCAGAGATGGTTGTCCTTATGGAACATTCTCCATTCTCCACACAGGAACGTTGGAGCTTGACAGGGTGACCATTGAGTTCTTGGTCACCTCCCTGACTAAGGCCCTTCTCCCCCATCACTCAGTTTAGATGGCCGGCCAGCTCTAGGAAGAGTCCTGGTAGTTCCAAACTTCTTCCATTTACGGATGATGGAGGCCACTGTACTCATTGGGACCTTCAAAGCAGCAGAAACTTTTCTGTACCCTTCCCCAGATTTGTGCCTTGAGACAATCCTGTCTCAGAGGTCTACAGACAATTCCTTTGACTTCATGCTTGGTTTGTGCTCTGACATGCACTGTCAACTGTGGGACCTTATATAGACAGGTGTGTGCCTTTCCAAATCATGTCCAATCAACTGAATTTACCACAGATGGACTCCAATTAAGCTGTAGAAACATCTCAAGGATGATGAATGGAAACGGGATGCACCTGAGCTCAATTCTGAGCTTTATGGCAAAGACTGTGAATACTTACGTACATGTGATTTCTTAGGTTTTTTTATTTTTAATGAATTTGTAAAAATCCCCCCAAAATCTTTTTTCACGTTGTCATTAATGGGATATTGTGTGTAGAATTTTGAGGAAAAAAATTAATTTAATCCATTTTGGAATAAGGCTGTAACATAACAAAATGTGGAAAAAGTGAAGCGCTGTGAATACTTTCCAGATGCACTGTAAGGTACAAGTGGTGAGATGGCTACTTTCAATAAATGCACAAGTTTATATTGGAATTTTGGATAATTTTGTTATTATAATTTAATGGATGTTTGATGATGATGACATCATCTTCCAGGATGATAATCCATTTTGCCATAGTGCAAAAAGTGTGAAAACTTTCCTTTACAAAAGACATAAGGGGCCCTATTTTGAGGGTCATCCGCACACTTTTCAAACAGACTTTCCGCCATGTGCTGGTGTTTATTTTGTCAGCGCAATGTCTGTTTTTTTATGCCTTGCATCATGCCATCAAATTACCAGTAAACGGTGCGCCCGCTATGCATTCAGAAGAGGCACCTGATTTCAAAGAGGTGTGGCGGCACGCAATCTTAAAGTGCATTACTATTACAGTGCATTTCATGAGAATCCACTTTTGATCAAGAAAAAGGAGGTCTATCATCAGAATCGCATTGTTTAATGATATTTCGGTGGTGTGTTTTGACATCGCGGAGCTCAGGAAATGGCATACCCTGAGATCTTGTAACAGTCATAATCGCCCGTCATTTTAGTGAAAAAGTGTTTGTCCACCTCCTGATTTCTCATTTTTGTATGTTTGTCACACTTAAATGTTTCAGATCATCAAACAAATTTAAATATTAGACAAAGATAACACAAGTAAACACAAAATGCAGTTTTTAAATGAAGTTGTTTATTATTAAGGTTAAAAAAATCCAAACCTACATGGCCCTGGAAAAAGTGATTGTACCACCATTAGAACAAAAGTTAACTGGTTTATCACATCTTTGGAAAGCTGAGTTCAATTTCTCTAGTCACACCCAGGCCTGATTACTGCCACACCTGTTGTCAATCAAGAAATCACTTAAATAGGACCTGCCTGAGAAAGTGAAGTAGACCAAAAGATCCTCAAAAGCAAGACATCATGCTACCATCCAAAGAAATTCTGGAACAAATGAGGATCAAAGTAATTGAGATCTATCAGTCTGGAAAAGGTTATAAAGCCATTTCTAAAGCATTGGGACACCAGTGAACCACAGTGAAAACCATTATCCACAAATGGCGAAAACATGGAACAGTGGTGAATCTGTCCAGGAGTGGCCGGCCAACCAAAATTACCCCAAGAGTGCAGTGACGACTCATCCAAGAGGTCACAAAAGACCCCACAACGACATCCAAAGAACTGCAGGCCTCACTTGCCTCAGTTAAGGTCAGTGTTCATGACTCCACCCTAAGAAAGAGACTTGGCAAAAATGGCCTGCATGGCAGAGTTCCAAGACAAAAACCACTGCTGATCAAAAAGAACATAAAGGCTCATCTCAGTTTTGCCAGAAAACATCTTGATGATCCCCAAGACTTTCGGGAAAATATTCTGTGGATTGATGAGACAAAAGTTGAACTTCTTGGAAGGTGTGTGTCCCATTACATCCGGTGTAAAAGTAACAGCATTTCAGAAAAGGAACATCATACCAACAGTAAAATGTGGTAGTAGTGTGATGGTCTGGTGCTGTTTTGCTGCTTCAGGACCTGGAAGACTTGCTGTGGTAAATGGAACCATGAATTTTGCTATCTACCAAAAAATCCTGAAGGAGAATGTCCCAGCTGGTCTGGGAACGCCTTGGTATCCCCTCTGAAGAGCTGGAGCAGGTGGCTGGGGAGAGGGAAGTCTGGGCTTCTCTGCTTGAACTGCTGCCTCCGTGACCCGGACCTCCGGAAAAGCGGTAGAAGATGGATGGATGGATGGATGGAGAATGTCCGGCCATCTGTTTGTGACCTCAAGCTGAAGCGCACTTGGGTTCTGCAGCAGGACAGTGATCCAAAACACACCAGCAAGTCCACCTCTGAATGGTTTAAGAAAAACAAAATGAAGACTTTGGAGTGGCGTAGTCAAAGTCCTGACCTTAATCCAATTGAGATGCTGTAGCATGACCTTATAAAGGTGGTTCATGCTCGAAAACCCTTCAGTGTGGCTTAATTACAACAATTCTGCAAAGATGAGTGGGCCAAAATTCCTCCACAGTGATGTAAAAGACTCATTGCCAGTTATTGCAAACGCTTGATTGCAGTTGTTGCTGCTAAGGGTGGCCCAACCAGTTATTAGGTTTAGGGGACAATCACTTTTTCACACAGGGCCATGTAGGTTTGGATTTTTTTCCCCTTTAATAATAAACACCATTTAAAAATGACATTTTGTGTTTACTTGTTATCTTTGTCTAATATTTAAATTTGTTTGATGATCTGAAACATTTAAATGTGACAAACATACAAAAAAATGAAAAATCAGGAAGGGGGCAAACACTATTTCACACCACTATATGATGATCACACACTAGTTTTTTTTTTTTAATTCCATCCACACTCATTTTAATTGTGGACTTACCGTTGCAGTCTATAGATTAGGCATTAATGCATGATTTATTTATTTTTTTTTTTTTAAGAGAATGAATGAATGAACATGGAGCATGTGTGGCAGTGTGTTCCAATGCGATGTGTAGCACGCAGGGATTGGGGGGGGGGGGGGTCAGTTTCATCATGGACCTATTAGGCATTAATGTGTTTATTTATAGGGGAATAAATGAAAGAACAGGGAGTGTGCAGCGCTTTACTTTTCCCTGTAACTCCCCAGAGAGACAGGAGATGCGTCTAAAGTTAAAAGTATCATCAGGGCCAAGCAGCAGACTAAGTGGAGGCAGCAGCATCCAAGCCAAAACGGAAAAGATCCATACTTTTTGATGACCCAGTGTGAGCAAGTAGCCTTAGTCAGGCTTAGGACAGGCCACAACCGCCTGAACTATCATCTATACACAAAATTCCATTTCGGATACCTACAGTGTCCCTGTAGGTCAGGCAGCCAGACAGCAGAACATCTGCTGCAGTCCTGCCCACTGCATGAAGCGCTCAAGAGAGAGGACCTGGCCCTCCCCAATCCCAGTGGCTCGGAAGCTCTATGGCAAGTTGGGGGACCTGCAGCGTACTATCGCCTTCAAGAGGTGGGAGTGTCCATCTGATGAACGAGAAGAAGAAGATCCCTCGCCAGTTGAAAACAAAAGGGGAATTATGGTATGGGGCAGTCCATCCATCCGTCTGTCCCACGTTTGTGAAATCAACTTCTCCTACAAGTTTTGTTCTGATTGTTTTGAAACTTGGTACCAGGGTTTGATATACACTGATGATGTGCATATTGCAATTTGACTCTGCTCGGATGACCATGAGGTCAGGTCAGGTCAGTTTTTTCCTTAATCTTGTAAACGAATGAACTACTGAAAAAAAGGATGTAGGCTTTTCAAATCAATACAGTAGTTGTCTCTAAGATACATTTTAGATGGCTTACACCCTGACCTGACTTTGGGTTTGGGGTCAAAAGGTCAAAGTTAACATTCCATTTACACTATGATAAATGCTAAATTTACTGTTACTATAAAACGGGTAAAGCTAGGGACATCAAATGCAGTAGACAGGTTCACCTTAGGATCCTGACCTCAGACTATAGGTTTGGGGTCAAAGGTCAATGTTAACATTCCTATGCCCTGTTACTGTACAATGAGTAAAGCTTGGGTCACCAAACTTGGTACACAGGTTCTTCCTGTGACCCTGAAGGCTGACTACAGGTTTGGGGTCCAAAGGTCAAGGTTGGCACTCCCTATGCCCTCTTACTGTAGAATGTGTAAAACTCTGTGGGGTCACCAAACTTGCGACACAGGTTCAACTCAGGATCCTGCCCTACAACTATGGGTTGTATACTTTGTTGTATATTTATGGATGATGGGTTTGTCATAATTTGGCTCGCCCCAGAAACGTTGAAAACTGCTCTCCGTCAGCAAGTATTGGGATCTTCAAAGACAATGGAGGTGGGGGATATTGCACTTGCATCAGTGCTCTTGTGTGACATGTCCTCGATTAGTTTAGTTTTTATAAAATTAAACAACTGATTGAACATCCTCCAAAAGTGGTGATTCCATACTTTTTGCCAGAGGTTGTAGCTTCTACATTTCTGATTCAAAATTATAAATCTAATGAGGGATTCCATTTTTGGCGGAGGGGGGCCTGTACTTTTTCTCTCCATTTTATGTTTTCAACAGTATAGCTTCTGCATTTCTGATCAGATTGACTTCCTATTTGTACAGAAGCTTTGCCTCAAATTGGGGGGGGGGGTCATTTTTGGGCTAGGGGGCTTATTTTTTTCCAGTTCATTCTATGTTGATCACAGTTGTCATTAGAAGCCACAGATGTGTAGAGTATTTGAGCTTTTTCAAAAAGGTTCTTTTTCATTTCTCCTTCTCACTGCTGGCACTGTCATATTGTTTTCTGCACAGTTGAGGAGAACAACCTATCTGTCCCCGAACTAGAGACACCTGCTCCCATCCCAGAAAAAAATGATCCATCAGTCACAACAGAGCAGCCTGTCACACAGGTCTCACCTGCAGCAGCACCTCCAGAAGTACCTCCTGCAACGCCTGCTGTAGCTACTCCTGTATCTGTTCCTGTAGCTGCCCCTGTAGCAGTTTTGGAAAATGTTGACATGGGTAAAATTGGATCCATCCTGAACAGTTTAAGCTCAGTTTTGAAGAACACTGGTAAGTGCTAGAGAAAATACAACTGCCATATTTTACAAACTGTGAAATGTAAATGAAGCATTTTGATCATCAGTATTGCGTATCTGTTAAAATCTCAAAAAGAAATCGTTAATATTATTTCTTGAATGTTGGTTCATACATCATGTTTAATTGTAGAGTCATTTGTGCCTTAAAATCTTTGCAATATGTGACTGGAAAAAAAGTCTACATCAATGAATTGAATTAAATACATAAATGGTTATTTGTTACAGTTTGGTGATTGAAATTTTGTAAAATAAATGTTATCTGCCTTCCAGGACCATTAGTGGAGAGTTCTCCCCCGTCTGCCCCTGTTGTGCCACCAGTTAAGACCCCACCCGTTACCCCTGTTGTTCCACAGGATGCCAGCTCACTGGTGAACCTCCTCTCTAAGGTGGACGTGAGTCCTGCAGACCTCCTCAGTGCTCTGTCTAAAGTCCAAAGTCAAAGCAGTGTTGTTGGTGAGAATAAGGAGCCATTTGCTTAGTTTGAGCATCAGTCACAAGTTACTTTATAATAGACATTTAAACCAGGACGCTTGGTTGATTGTTTTTTTTTCCCATATGTAGGCATCAGTTCACTTCTGGACAGTCCATCTGCAAATGCTCCTTCAGATTCCTCCAACACAGTTAAGATTACTCCCTCAGATGCGTCTTCATCAGCACTGCCCTCCCAGAGTCTACCACCCTCCTTCGTCACTCCTCTGCCTCCTTCATCCAACACCTCTCATGCAGCTTCGTCAACCTTGAGCATCCCAACACCCCCCCAGATTCCTAACCCAGCCTCTGCTCTGGTCCAAGCTTTGCATAGAGACATGGACTTAACAACAGAACAAGAGCCAGAACCAGAACAGGAACTAGAACCAGAACCCAAACAATCCATTTCTTCTACAAGTTTAGAATCTAAAATTCACAGCTTCTTGCAGGGGAATCCTGCTTTTAACGCGCTTGACTTGCTCTTTCCTTCAAACCCAGTTCCTGGAGGTAATAATTTCAGTCCAGTAACTGGTACAGACACCCAGGATGGGACCCCAGTGAGAGATGAGGGTGGAGGCACCCCCACTCAAGATGAGATCATGGACAAAGCAGTGGTGGTCCCATTTGCTTCCAACATGAATCAGTTGTCTGTTGGTGAAGGAACAAATACTGCTCCAGTAACATACCCGAGCAGCACCCATCAGAATCCCATCAATGCACAACAGCCAGCTCACCAGCAACCAGGTGTAGCTCAGAATGCACAGGTCTACCCTCAATACCCATATGGTAAACAGGAAATGAGTGCACCAGTTGGACATTACCAGCAACTTCCTATACAAACAGGAGGCGCAATGCCTGGAGAAAAAGCCCTAGGCAGTGCCAATAGCACACAGACAGTCCAAGGGTTTCAAGGGGCGAGTGAAAGAAGTTGGTATGGTGACACCTACCCAGAGGGGCGTTTACAGCAGCCGGCCAGCAGCTTCAATTTGGCTGGAGGGGTGCGAGAAAACAGCACCTCAGGAATTTACCAAGCAAAGCAAACACTAGAATCTCAAGAGCCAGTCTCCCAGCAGGGAAACACCATACCTCCTACTTTGTTTCAAAGCACTCTTCCTCCTGTCCCAAAGTTACCCCCACCTCCTCAAGGTTTCATTCCTTCCTCAACCAGTAGTATGACTATTCCACCAGAGCAGCAGACAGTTCCCAGCACAGACGCAGGGGGAGTAATCAGGCCCAGAAGTGACAGTGCCATCGGTGGGACAGTAGTCCATGATCATCAACATAAGCCTTTCTTTCATCCTGATGAACCACAGCACGACACTGACCAACACCTTCCACACCATTCTGAGGATTTTCACCGCCACCCAGATGACATGCGTTACCATGGTGATATCAGTCATTACAACAACGAGCTTCCACCACATGATGCACCTTTCTTACCAGACAATCCTTACCACCATCCTGATGATCCATTCCACAGACCTGACAGTCCGCCACACCCCTATCCCAGAGCACAAGGGCGCCTCACTCCCCCTCTCTCACCCGTTGAAGACCCTTTCTATGCCCACGATTACCTGCAGCAAGGCCCTCGACCACCGCACCATCTTCCTAGAAGACCGCCACCCCATCACGAAATCCGTCATCCAGGCATGCGCCGTCCACTAAGACCTCTTCACCCAGTACGTCACCCACCCCCCAGAGGACCCCCACGTCCACAGTTTCCTCGTTTCCACAGGCCCGAGCTGAGGTTAAGACACCTGGGTCCGAGAGGAGGGGGTCCACTGTTCCCCCCAAAAAGACCCTATCTACCCCCACGGTACTGAGTGGACACTGAGCTCCGAGTGTCAAGAAACAAAACTTTGAGTTTCGCACCACGCCATTAGAAAACTTTTGAGATGCTAATGCAGAATTGCATAATTGGAGTGGGTGAAAGTGCAGATGTTGTGGGCATGTGGAGAAAACGTGTGGAAGAATTAAACATCCCAGAAGAAAACTGTGATAGATGGAGAATAAAGGCCAAAGGTTGAAGTGTCAAGAAAATGGATGCTCTGAGAGGGCTGCTGAGCTGAAGATTGAAGACAGAAGATTAAAGAAATGAGGTGGATATATATATATATATAATTCACTTATGTTTTTGTTCCACAAGAAACATTGCAGTACATATGTACATTAGCATCAGTTTGATATCAGCCACAGTGTGCATGTGTCTGTGTGCATGCAGTCCAGTGTAAGTACACTAGCTGCAGGTGATTCCTTTTTTTCCCTGCTGATGTTCAGTCCCAAGGTTATTTTTGCAGTGGGCAGAGCAGTGTTTCTGCTGTCATTCAGTTCTTTAGTGAGCAGTTGACTGCTTCTCTTCCCTATCAGCCCAGGAGCTTTAGATAAATTATCAGTGAAATTTTTACTTTGACATATGAGTGTATGTCGTAGAATAAGCATTTTTTTTTTGGGGGGGGGGGGGGGTAGTTTTCATTACTTCAGCTCTGAATGTTTTATTTGTGAAACAATGCCTTCTCCTCTCGTGTGCAAGATTCCTTCGGTGATACATTAATATCTCGTTAAGTTCCGGAAAAACAAAGCAAGTCTATCAGAAGGGGGGGAGGAGGGGGGAGAGAAAGGTTTGTGAGTTATATTTTTTTGAAGCCTCCAAAACGGATGCAGAAGAAGTGCATTTCTGGATTCGGGAGCAGATGAAGAATGTCGTCTTCAGTTTCATTTATTTGTATTGTCTAATAAAATCAAAGTTTGAAAAACGTGTTGTTTTTTCTTCTTTCCTGGGATTTTTTCATCACTGCTCTAAAATATCACTCCTCATTTCTGCATTGAATTAGCCTGTGTCTAAAGAGAAATAGCACCAATATATCTATTAATATTTAACTATTATTGTGGAATTTGGCACTTATAAGATTTTTTCCACTTTAATACAAACAAGAATAATATTTTAAGAAATTTGTTCAAAAACACATCACACTAGGTCTAAAACAGGCCTTAATTATTGAAGTGAGATAAAATATTAAATTTAAAAAATAATATGAACCTAAGTACATTGCTGAAATAGTTAAACATGATGTATTGTGTTTTGGTAACATTTTAATATTTTCTGCCCAGCTTTTCTGAAGAAAAACATAATATGAAAGAATAGAATTTTTTTTTTTTTTTAAATACAGCCATTCTGGATTATACTCAAAATTAAGGTACAGTAAAAGTAATGTTAACATAGCCTTGTTTCTTAAGTCCTGCTGGCCTGGGAGTTACTAATTATCAATTTGCATATATCTGCATAGGTTTCTACAGTGTAGCACCTGTCAAGGAGAGTCGCACTAGAAGGTCAAAGGTTTTAATTCGGTCATGATAGCACCAACTGGTGTTTAGCCAATTCTGATAGCTGCACTGGAGTTAGTTTTTCTCCACCTTATTACATCCATCCATCTACCGGTTGGACCCATTTGGCCCTTTGGGTACACTGTGTTATGTTTGGAAATATGGGTGGACACGACTGTGTGTTGAGGTTAGTTTTATTGAGCATTCACAGCAAGTACACAGTACAGGGTGTGGCTGGAAGCAGAAAGTGGGGGTGACTGGCCTAGTAATCCCCAACCAATGTGCCATGGAGGCCTGAGACCCTACAGGTTTTATTTTCAACCAGAGTCTTCAACAGGTGACTTCACTGAATTTCTTCCTACTGATTGCTCAGTGGAAGCACCTGCAGAAGAAGCTGGAAGAACAGAAAACCTGCAGGGTCTTGGGCTTCCATGGAACAGGGTTGGGGACTGTTTGCCTAATATGCTCTGAGGCACACTAATGTTACCCAAGTGTGCTTGCTCCTGCAGTGCATCGTGCTGTTTTACATACACCACATTTATAACCCCCCCCCCCCCGAGAAGCTCAGAACCTTAGCTCATTTAGCTAGTGTAGCAAAAACGTGCTGACATCGAAACGAACGTGTATCACCTAATATAACATTGAACATATACAGTGGATATAAAAAGTCTACACACCCTTGTTCACATGCCAGGTTTTTGTGTTATAAAGCAAGGAGACCCAAGATGAATCATTTCAAAACTTTTTCCACCATTAGTCACCTATAACCTGTACAACCCAATTGAAAAACAAATCTTTTAAGGGGAAAAATAAAAATGTAAAAACAACCTGGTTGCATAAATACGTACACCCTTAAACTAATACTTTGTTGCAGCGCCTTAGGCTTTTTTTTTTTTTTATAGCACTCAGTCTTTTTGGGTAGGAGTCTTATCAGCGTGGCACATCTTGGTGTGGCAATATTTGCCCACTCTTTGCAAAAATGCTCCAAATCTGTCAGATTGCGAGGGCATCTCCTGTGCACAGCCCTCTTCAGATCACCCCCACAGATGTTCAGTCAGATTCAGGTCTGGACTCTGACTGGGCCATTCCGAAACCTTAATCCTCCTGGTGAAGCCATTCTTTTGTTGATTTGGATGTGTGCTTTGGGTCATTGTCGTGCTGAAAGATGAAGTTTCTCTTCATTTTCAGCTTTCTAGCAGAAACCTGAAGGTTTTGTGCCAACACTGACTGGTATTTGGAACTGTTCATAATTCCCTCCACCTTGACTAAGCTGAAGAAAAACAGCCCCAAAGTATGCTGCTGCCACCACCATGCTTCACTGTAGGTATGGTGTTCTTTTGGTGATGAGCAGTGTTGTGTTTGTGCCAAATATACCTTTTGGAATTATGGCCAAAAACTTCAACCTTGGTTTCATTGGACCATAACACATTTTCCCACATGTGTTTGGGGAGATTTCAGATGTGTTTTTGCAAAATGTAGCCAAGCTTGGATGCTTTTCTTCGTAAGATTGTCACCCTACCCAATAGCCCAGACATATGAAGATGACGGGAGATTGTCATCACATGTACAATGTACTAAACAACATGTACTAAACAAGCCAGTACTTGCTAAAAATTCCTGCAGTTCCTTTAATGTTGCTGTCGGCCTCTTGGCAGCCTCCCTGACCAGTTTTCTTCTCATCTTTTCATCAATTTTGGAGGGACATCCAGTTCTTGGTAATGTCACTGTTGTGCCATATTTTCTCCACTTGATGATGACTGTCTTCACTGTGTTCAATGGTATATCTAATGCCTTGAAAATTCTTTTGTACCCTTCTCCTGACTGATGCCTTTGAACAATGAGATCCCTCTGATACTTTGGAAGCTCTGCGGACCATGGCTTGTGCTGTGAGATGTGACTACAAAAATGTTAGGAAAAGCCTACTCGAACAGCTGAACTTTATTTGGGTTTAATCAGAGGCACTTTAAATGGTGGCAGGTGTGTGCTGACTCACATTTAACATGAGTTTGAATGTGATTGTTTAATTCTGAACACAGTCACATCCCCAGTTATAGCAGGGTGTGCATATTTATGCAACTAGGTTATTGTAAGTTTTTTTTATTTATCCCCTTAAAAGATTTCAGTTTGTTTTTCAATTGGGTTTTACAGGTTATAGGTCACATTAATGCTGGAAAAAGTTTTGAAATGATTTATCTTGGTCTCAGTTTTTCTCATCACAAAAACCTGGCCTTTGAACAGGGGTGTGTAGACTTTTTATATCCACTGTACCTGACTGGGCCAAGCAGGCCGGCATAAAGAACCAATTAAAGCACATTTCAACCATAACATTACTAGCTGGGCAACCGAGTAGACTGCCGGTGTGCCTGCATGGTCATGTGGGTTATTCTGCCACTGAGTAGACCATGCCCTAACTACCAATGTATTTAAAGTCAGTAACATAGTCCTCAAGATGAAGAGGCCTCCAACATGCTTGTGCCAAGTGGGGCTCAGGCTGCGCCGTCTCGGGTACTTCCAGCAGACATCCTGCTGGGGCTGCGACCCAGTTATCAGCGAAGTCCCTGTCTGGATGGGCTGAGTCGGTTGCGGTTTCGATCAGAAGTGGGAAGTGATGTCATCCTTTTGTGGTGGCTGGCGTGCCATCGTGACCCATCAGTCAGAAGGAAGGTGGCTGGTCCTAGCTGAGTGATGATTCGTGTCGGCACTACCCAGAATGACTGCAGCTTGTACGAGCGATTGGGGCAATGTACATAGACCCAGTCGAGCACCGTGAGTGAAGGGTGCTCTGCTCGACGTTCCTTCTTCATGACGTACTGTTGTCGCTCTGCCACCCTGTTGTAAGGGAAGAGCGCCACCGCTGGAGTGTCATCTGATGGAGAACGTGGCAGGTCCTGTTCAGATACGGCTTGCAACTCCTGCAGTGATGCGGCAGCTCCAGGAGGCTCGTGCTGCGTGAGGCGCTTCTGTTGTTGCTCTTCTGTCCCACTGCTGGAGAAGGGCACCATTACTGGAGTGTTGTCTGGTGGAGGACGTAAGCAGTCCGGGGGAAGACGTGGAGGCGGGCCGGTTTTGTCATTGACGGGTAGGCCCTACCTTCTTCTGGGTCCTGCGTGACTGGACCGGAGCTCCTGTGGTGAAGCGGCAGCTTGAGGACGCTGGTGCTGTGTGAGGATCGGCTCCAGTTCTACAAGGTTCTGCTCAGTGTGCGGTGTGAAGCAGGAAGTGGCTACATCCACGTCTGAGTGCAGTGGAGTCGGGTCGTCATCGGTCAAACTGAGCTTACCACTGGGTCGGCATACTGTGGTGCCTCGCTGTCCCACGGCATCTACCTCGGGGCCGTCGAAGGGCTGAACAGCCGGGGCAACGGCTTGTACCAGTGGAGCTGAATGTGGGGAGCGCTAGGGCCCACTAGCTACGATGCTAACTGGGCCGTTACCACTAGCTGGGTGCTATTTCCACCACGTCTGTCAATGGCAGGTCATCCAGCACTATCAGCAGCAACTCCCATAGCATTTCCACCGTGTCTGCCAATGGCAGGTCGTCCGGCGCCATCAGCAGCAACCCCCGTGTCTCCGAATTCAAGGTGTACACCTTTAACTGGCCTCGCACCAACCCGTCTTCCAAGTGTCTGAACTCGCACATGCTAGCCAGACAGCGGAGGGCAGCTACATACTGTGGGACCGACTTGTCCAGTTGCTGTCAGCGCTGGTGAAACACAATTCTTTGGGCTATCACACTCTGTGGAGCAGCAAAATGTCTAATCAACAAAGCTACACACTCATTGTATGTGTCCGTGGGCCCAAGTGACTGACAGATGCCCTGTCCTTCAAAGCCAAGGCTATGAAGTTGTATTAACCTTAACCTAGCATTTCTAACATTAGCTAGGTTGGAGGCGGATATGGGTTTCAAACAATTTATACCAGCGAGGCCATAGAATCGGTGGCTCATCAGGCAGGGCAAGGAACAGCGGCAGCGGTATAAGCAAAGTCTCCATTATCCTCGTCGCTGATGTTATGTCTGGAAATATGGGCAGACACAACCACGTGTTGAGCTTTGCTTTATTGAGTGTTCACAGCAGGTAGTACGCAGTATAGAGTGTGGCTAGAAGCAGGAAGAGCAGAAAAGAGGGGGTGACTGGCTCTGGGCAGTCACCTCTAATAAATTCTGAGGTGCATTTTTTTTTTTTTTTTTTTAAATGGGAATCCGCTGGATTACTCTTGGTCTGGCCCTTCACCCCGGACCAGTTTGTCTTGGGTGGCCCTACCATGGGCATGTTGCCCTTAACAACATGGCTCATGGGATCATTAGGGCACTCCAACCCCTCCACCATGATATGGTTGTGATCCATGGAGGGGACCTTATTACATCAGACAGTCCAAAGATTGTGTAGCTTGTTAATTGGCTGAATCTCAATAATGAGGAACTGTTGTGTTTAGACAGAGCATTAAAGCCGTCTGTTTGGCTCCAGTTAAAATATTTAGTAGAACTGTCTGCCTCAGAAAACAGCCTCTAGGGATGAGGCCCAGACTGAATCACTGTTAAACATGACTGATGTAGGAATGAGTTTGAAAGACAATGGTAAATGATCAGGTAAAAATAGGCTTTTTTAAATGGAAAAAGTCAGGGCATTTTAATTGAACAGCTCGGTCAACCCTAAATATGAGTATCATTTTTATTCAGAGGAGCTTCTATCAGATTAATCCGCCACGTTAAAAAAGTAATTTGAGGAAATGAGCATCGAGTTATATCGCTTGTAACTGTGCATGCAAGTAATATTAAATTTTCGGTAGATGAAGCGTAAATAAAATAAAAGACAAAGATGAATCCGTGAGTTTTGTTTTTGCACGTAAGAAAACAGTCCCCTGACTGTAGATGTCCTGCTATAAACTGAAAAAGTTGAGGTGAGGCAGCCGTCGCCAGATGTCAGCACACCTCCCCAGGATCATGTTCACTTCTCTGTTAGATGGAGCAACCGTAGTGTGGAAAATTGACTATATAAATAAATGCAAATGATGCCGACTTTGATATTTCAGGTATTTTTCTCCCTGGTGTGTTGGGGAGATAAGTTCACTGCACTCTGCCCTCAAGTATGTGGCGCTGTGTGTTAATTTCGATAATTAAATAAGCACCTGAAAAAACGTTGGATTTGCTTAAATAACACCGCCCCCCCCCCCTTTGAATTCCAACCCATTTATCGTTTCATCTGCCCTCTGCCGTTTTCATCCTCAGTGATCCGGAATTTGACTGATGTTGATGGAAACCGCCGCCGCATGTTCACCGAGGGGCCCCTCTCCTCCGAATCCCGCCTGGATCCCAGTGATGGATCTTCACGGTCTGTTTGGAGAGCTGCACACCCAACAGTGAGCTTCAGGTTTGACTTCAGTGACACCAGCAGGAAATGAAAACAGCCAGAGCGGGAGGAAATGAAATTATGAAACGGTTTCATTTCCCTAAACTGATTGTCTTTTTGTGTGTTTTTAGGAGACACGGGTGCACAGGGAGGGAGGTTCAACTCTGAGGCTCCGATGAGTAAGTACAGACAGGCAGGGCTGTTTCTAGATCTTTGGGGGCCTTAGACAAGAATGTGTTGGGGGGGGGGGGGGGGCTATTTTACAATGAAAGGGGAAATCCCCCCCCCCCCCCAAAAAAAAGAAAAACAGATGAACAGAAAAAAAAATTACATAAAATGGACATTTAACCAGCTTCCATATGAACATTGTGAGTTTACCAGGAAAAAAAAATGCATAAATTTACAAGAATAAAAGTAGGTTTGTGAGAAGAAAGTTGCAAATTTTTGAGAAGAAAGTCATGCATTTGCAAGACAAAAATCTGCAAATTTACAAGAAAAATGTCACAAATTTATGAGGAAAAAACTTGCTAATTAACAAGAATAGCAAATTTCAGAAAAGTGTCAAGTTTGAGAAGAAGTGCAACAAGTTTGAGCGAAGTTTTCGAAAAGTTGCAAATTTATGGTAACTTACAAATTTGCAAGAAAAAAGTCACTCATTTATTAGAAAAAAATGATAATTTATTAGAAAAAAGTAACAAATTTATGAAAAAGTAACAAGTTTAAGAGAGAGTTGAAAAATTTATGAAGGGAAAAAAAACTTGAAGTCCTAAAAAGCATTTGAGGGCAAGCTTGTAACTCGATGTCCCCCTAGTGGCTGAAGGGACAATAACATTTGTGTACCCTGCTTGATCGCCAGAAATGGATATGCAGGCAGGAAGAATTTTGAAAAATGTGGGATTTCACATTCTTCAAATGTCATGTAAAACATTGAATCTGATTTTTGTAATCTTTTCTTGTGCATATAAAAATAAAACAGTTTTGGCAATACTTGCTTGTTCAATAACTCATTTTGTTTAAAGGTGAACAATATCAACACATGGAGGAGCAATTAGGTTTAAATGAAAATTGCCATTTAAATTCCCCATTTAAATGAAAATACCCAAAACAATCAAGGAAGATCCCCAATGACCTGTGGCACGACTCTGGGCAGTATTTTAGTAAATTTTGCAAGACATATTTGTGTTGTTAATCTGTGTTCCCACACAGAACATTAAGAGTTTCATCTGAGGCTACATTTTATGGTTCTGCTCCACTATATTAGAGGAGAAAACTTTAATGTCACATCATTATTATGTACAGTGGGGAAAATAAATATTGAAACACGTCAACATTTTTCTCATTAAACATATTTCTGATGGAACCATTGACCTGAGATTTTCACCAGATATTAGTAACAACCCAAGTAATCCACACATAGAAAGAAATCAAGGGAACATTCACAAAACAAGTTATATATAATAAAGTGGAATGGCACAGGGAACACCCTTGGTGAAATGCATTTAATATTTAGTAGAAAAGCCTTTGTTGGTAATAACAGCTTTCAGACACCTCCTGTATGGAGAAACTAGGTGCAGGCATTGCTCAGGAGTAATTTTAGCCAATTCTTCCACACAAACTGTCTTCAGATCTTGAAGGTTCCGTGGGTGTCTTCTATGAAATCTGATCTTCAGTTTGTTTCATAGATTTTCAATTGGATTCAAGTCAGGCGACTGACTGGGCCATTCTAGCGGCTTTATTTTTCTTCTCTGGAGCCAGTTGAATTTCCTTGGCTGTGTGTTTGGGATCATTGTCTTGCTGAATTGTCCAGATGGGAGCAGATTCTTATCAAGGATGTCTCTGTACATTTGTCCATTCATCTTTCCCTTCATTATATGAAGTCTGCCTGTACTGTGTGCTGAAAGAAAACCCACACCATGATGGGATGTGCAGTGCCATTTCTCCTCTAAACATGCTGTGTGTTGTGCAGTGTTGGGCAAGTTACTAAAAAAATTGTAACTAATTACAGTTGCTAGTTCTTTTTTTTTTCAAAAGTAATTGAGTTACTTTACCAATTACTACATGATTAAAGTAACTACTGGGAAAAGTAACTTTCATGTTACTTTTAAATGCATACTTAAATCATCTTGCACACATAGCAGGATAATTTAATTAATGGATTACATTATGGGCTTATTAATGTCAGGTTGAAAACAGACTTTCAGACAGAGTTTTTAGAACATCTTCAGTCTGCTTTATTCTGCTTTGAGAGCTCTTATTGTGGGAAAAATCTGAAGAAAATCAACATGTTATTGTCAGTAATTTCCTCATTTTGGAGTGAGAAATAGGGTTTGTGGATTGAGAGAGAGGGACAAAAAAGTTTGACTCACTCCAAAAGAGTTGTCAACACTGCATAAAGCTGTCCATGTTTATCTTACTTTTATGATATGGATTTAATACGATGTGCAGTGATCCAAAGAAAATGTCCATTATCCACAGTCCAGATGTCTGCTGTGACAGAGAAATGATCCAGTCCCTCAAATTCCTTTTAGAGATCAAAATCTATTTTTGAATAATCTTTATCCAGGTAGAAGTAAATGCATTTACTTCCTGGGTGAGCGGGCCGGTCTCCGGCCTGGGGGGTGGGGCGCTGGCCTCCTGGCTCCTGGGGCCCAGGGACTGGCGTTGGCTCCATTTGGGGGGGGGGGGGGGCATGCTGCGCCGCATGCTGCATGCGTGCACTCTCATATATACGCACATGGACACACACGCACAAATGTCTCTCCTTTAACAGGTGTGGATACCACACTCGTGTTGAGACATCTTCGGTGGAAGAAGCAGTTTGTCTTCTGTTTGTTTTAGTTGCTTGCTTATATGTTCCATCCATCCATCCATCTTCTACCGCTTTTCCGGAGGTCCGGGTCGCGGAGGCAGCAGTTCAAGCAGAGAAGCCCAGACTTCCCTCTCCCCAGCCACCTGCTCCAGCTCTTCAGAGGGGATACCAAGGCGTTCCCAGACCAGCTGGGAGACATAGTCTCTCCACCGAGTCCTGGGTCTGCCCCGGGGTCTCCTCCCAGTGGGACGTGCCTGAAACACCTCAAGTGGGAGGCGTCCAGGAGGCATCCTAATCAGATGCCCATACCACCTCAACTGACTCCTTTCAATGTGGAGGAGCAGCGGTTCTACTCTGAGCCTCTCCCGGATGACTGAGCTCCTCACCCTATCTCTGAGGGTGAGTCCAGCAATCCTACGGAGAAAGCTCATTTCAGCCGCTTGTATCCGCGATCTCGTTCTTTCGGTCATTACCCAAAGCTCGTGACCATAGGTGAGAGTAGGAACGTAGATTGACTGGTAAATCGACAGCTTTGCCTTAGAACTCAGCTCCCTCTTCACCACAACAGACCGGTACAACGTCCGCATCACTGCAGATGCTGCTCCAATCCGTCTGTCGATCTCTCGCTCCATTTTCCCCTCACTCGTGAACAAGACCCCAAGATACTTAAACTCCTCCACTTGGGGCAGGAGCCTGTCCCCAACCCGGAGAGGACAATCCACTGTTGTTGCAGCAAACTTTAAAATGAGCTTCAACATGCTTTTTCTTCAACAATGGAGTCTTGCGAGGTCAGCGGGTGTAGAGCCCATGTCGGTTGGGTGCATTACTTACGGTTTTCTTTGAAGCTGCAGTACTTGCTAACTCCAGATCTTTCTGGAGCTCTCCACACATGGTCTTTGGCTCTTGGATAACTCTTCTGATAATTCTTTTGACTCCTCTCAGAAATCTTGTGAGGAGGTCCTGGTCCTGGCCAGTTTATGGTAAAATGATGTTCTTTCCACTTCCGAATAATGGCTCCAACAGTGCTCATTGGAACATTAAGCAGTTTAGAAATACGCCTGTAACCAATGCCATCATTATTTTTTGCAACAATAAGGTTGTGAAGGTCTAGAGAGAGCTCTTTGCTTCTACCCATCATGAGTTTGTAGTGTGGTAATCTGATATTCACAGACCTTTTTAAAGGCTAGCAGTCAGGACTTAACCAGCTGAAATTAATTTGCACTGATGGGGGATGAGATGGCTTCCTAAATTCTGATGGCTTTTTATGTCTTTTTGCACCTCTTTTTCTTTGTGTGTTCAATACTTATTCCCTGTGTCATTCCACTTTATTAAATATAACTTGTTTTGTGAACACAGTTGCCTTGATTTCTTTGTATGTATGGATTACTTGGTTGTTACTGATACCTGGTGAAAATGTCAGGTTAATGGCTCCATCAGAAATAAGTTTGTGAAAAATGTTGACGTGTTCAGTACTTATTTTCCCCGCTGTATGTTTAATCACAGATGAGTAGGCCACATTATCCACTAGTTATTCCACTTGTTATGGCTGTAGCAGTAACCCCAAAAGAAGGCTAAAAGCTTGCAGGTATAAATGGGAAGCAGTTTACAATTTCCATATAAATACTCTTTCAAAATATTTTAAAAAGTAGGCCACAAAGTAGGCTTAACAAAGTAGAAATTTGTCATTTGAAGTCTTCAGTTACACAGGGGGACACTTTCTGGAAAGAGAAATGTAGAATGGAACAAGTAACATTTGTCTCGACGGAAAAACCAGTTCTTCAACCACTCTTTACTGGAGTGGTGGCCTAGTGATAGAGCATCCGCCCCACGGCCAGGAGATCGTGGATTCAAGCCCTGTCCGGGTCATACCAAAACCCTTATGAAAAATAGTGCTTCCCACCTTCTAGCTTGGTGCTCAGCATAATAGAATGGGGGAAGGAAAAGTTGTTTGTGGCGGTGCCTTGCATGGCAGCTACCCCTCTGATTTTAGATGTGATTAACATCGTAGATAGGAGAAACGTAATTTTGTTCTACAGTACATGATTGGCATGGATTGAATGACAAAGTTGGCTGTTTCTTCTTAATATAAAAGTAAACGACTCAGTCATCATCATCATCATCATAGCAGCCTGTTGGCGGTGACAAGGACTGTTTCATTTAGGTCTGGGCAGATTCCTCTACGCAGCTCTGTCCTTCGCCCTCTGCTACCAGGAACTCCTGACCTTGTTAACCTGGGTGACATCCGAGCCGGTACTGAGGCAACGACCTATTTTTCAAGTGATTTTAGGGCATTTTCATACTTGAAAGTTTGCACCAAAGGCCTGAACCAAGGTGTATGCTTTTGTTGAATTGTGTACATTTGGTGTAAACAACTTTTATCTGACACACCAACACCCTGTTGTCATGATGTGTGTGTTGTTAGGACAGACCGGTCGTTAGCCAACATGCTACTCACCCTCCAAGGTGTTTTCTGCAGTTCTGGGCACATCGGTAACAGTACTTAAAGTTGAAACTGGGAAAAACTCTGTATTAGTCAGTGAACTAGTTTGTTGCTAAGATTCTCAGTGGGAGTGACTAGGAGGGACAGGTTTAGAAATAAGTATATCAGAGGGACAGCTCAAGTTGAGTGGTTTGGAGACAAAGTAAGAGGCAAGGCTGCAGAGGAGGGATAGTGGATATATTGGACAAAGGATGTTGAAGATGAACTTCCCAGGTAGGAGGAAAAGAGGAAGACCACAGAGAAGATTCATGGATGTAGTGAAGGACATGGAAAGGGTTGGTGTTTCAGAGGAAGATGCAAGGGATAGGGTGAGCTGGAGGCAGATGATCCACTGTGGCGACCCCTAAAGGGAGCAGCCAAAAGAAGAAGTCAGTGAACTAGTTTCATCAGACTAGAATATTATCCAGATCTTCATTACAAAGGACATTTGTCATTTTCATCAGTTGTGATGATTTTCTGGTGGCATTGCACATCTTTTTTTTTTCTTCAAAAATTGTCACATCCTCTCGAAAATTATCTGGTAAGTTTCTGCATTTTTATTAATTTTTTTTCAGGTGACTGTGCTGCTGATGATCATATTTCCCCTCTCTCAGTACTACCATAGCCCATTTCCCCCTCTTATCAGCTGCCTTAACTTCTGTGTGTGGTCCAAAAACCCAAGCCTTTTTGAAAATTGCTTACACACTTGGTCTGTACCAAGGTTCAATTTTATCTGTTTGGGGGAGGTTTCACACTGAAAATTTTGGTCCAAACCAAAGCGAAAAGTGCGAGTTAGGTGTGAAAGCCCCCTTAGACTTACTATATATTTGTGAGTGGCTGTAGTTTTACTGTTTTAGAGATACTTTGTATAACTTCTGGAAACTCTTGTTTTTGTGACACCTTCTGTAACTATGAAAACTGCAGCCATATGCACAGATTTTTTAAGGACTCCAAATTGCAGAAAACCCCAAAATTTCGGAAAGGGACAGCTATTCACTTATAATCCGTAAGCTGCCATTAAAACCAGATTTCAAGCTCCATACATTGCAAATACGTTTCCACCCTACAGACTCGAGTTCAGTACTCCGTCTTGATGTTTACTCACTGCTCTGTCTTTCCTTTCACTTGTTCACCACCCACTTCAGGGTTGACAATTAACTTATTTTACAAATTAAACACATTTTTTGGAGTTTAAGGTAATGGGTAGGGGTAAGTACAACAAGTATTTTGATTTACAAAAATGGTTAGGGACAGGGTTATGTAATATACCCATTCCAGCTGTCATGAATCTCATCTCATCTCGATGTTTCTTCATGTCATTATTTTTGCAACCACAAGGGGTCGCAAAAACGTGATTGAGATAGTATTACTACCTCCTGGTCAACAGGTGTCGCACTCTCTTATCCCACTTATATCCTGCTAGTTGTCAAGTTGAGACAAATATACATGACCTGGCAACCCCTGAGCTTCCTGAACAATGGCATTTGATATCAACCAAGTTATTCTATTGGCTTTGAGATACTTACTCTGCCAGTAGTTCTCATTAGCCAACTGCTCAAATATGTGATTGTGTTGGACCTTAAAAATGTTTTTAAATAATCATTTATTAACTTTATTTTTGAAAGAAAATATAAGCTTTCATTCTGGACCGTCCCATAAGCATTGTGGACATATATTTTTATGTTTTAAGTTTGTTTTTTTCAGGAAATGTCTTCAATGTCCACTTAATGTCAAAGATGTAAAAGCCTTTAAAAAGCACTTATGTAGTCTTTTTCTGTTGGAGAACAGTCTCAAACTAAAGCTATAATTAAACCAGAAATGTGTTTATGAAAGTGTGGTTTCTGACTTGAAATACTAGTGATAATGTATTAATAAAAAAGTATCTTTGTACTGTATATATGGATGTTTACATTAGTTGGACTTTCTGAAATATATTTGTTTATTTTGCACTCGATCCCAGCCCCCGACCAACAGTGATCTGTGTGGAGTTTGCATGTTCTCCCCGTGTCTGCGTGGGTTTACTCTGGGATTTCTCCGGTTTCCTCCCACATGCCAAAAACATGCACGTTAGGTTAATTGGCATCAAACTGGGAATTCTAAATTGTCCTTAGGTATGACTGTGAGAGTGAATGGTTGTCTGTCTCTCTCTGTTGGCTCTGCGATGGACTGGATAAGCTCCAGCCCCCCTGCAACCCGAAGAGGATTAAGCGGAAGAAGATGGATGGATGGATATTTTGCACTGATTCTGTACACTAGATCACACAGTGACGTATACATTAGCCTTAAAAACCTGACCACCTTTGCTGTGCTGGAATCGTGTGTATGTACAGCTTGTCACCAGATGTCGTCGTTGGTTGCATTCTGAAAAATTAAAAATGCCATCCATTGTGAAAATGACACAAATCACGTCCACAAAGCAGTCATTTATCATCCATTTATACCGATTTAATCTCACATAAAAACGATATCCACTATTATTCGTATTGTGGGTTTATATTGTGTTTAATGTCGGGAATCGGACGTGATTCAGGTGGCAGTCTAATAACAGACGAGCCGTGGAGGACATTTTCTGCGGGTGGAAAAGAAGAAAACATGGAGAGGCCATGGATAGATGTATGCCAGCAGACTTGCTTAGAATAACTGTAAGGTAGCTTCGGCCAAGCAGCTTCAGATCGTGACTCCTTTGAAGTGTGTCCGTGTGCGCATGTCGGGCGTATGCAGCCTGCTGTCATGTGGGTTCATTGTTTACATGCTGCCGAGGTTTCACGGAGGGCGTGTGTGAGTCCTGTGAAAATAGCTCCCCGCTTTCACGGACGCACCTAATAGAATAATCATGTTTTTTTCTCCCTCCTCAACCCAACTCCAAAGATTTCACATTGTACCCTCCTCACGAGGCGTCCTTGGGTGCCCGGAGCAGACAGATTTCAGCACCACGGTCAGCTCCACGGCGAGAGAACAAAAGGCGGATTTGCAGCGCTTGATGTCAGGGACTGTCTGCGTTTTACCAGTCCTGGGAGAAACGAAAATGTGAATAAGACTTGGTTACATGCATTCTATTCAGGATTATTGCAATAACTGTATCTGAAAATTAATGATGATGACAGTGTAAAACGCTGCAATCTAATCCTTATTTGAAATGAGTGTATGCTTTTGATACTATTGTCGTTGTTGCGTTTTATAGGACTTTTTGGGGGCTTGTTTTCCTATAATTGCTCTGCTTTTTAGAAACCTAAAATGATGATGCAACTGCCTGTATTTTTGTTTAGAAATAAGTCTGCTCAGAGGTTGTGAAAATTATATTTGTACACGTTAATTAAAAGTCATACTGACATGCCCAGTTATCAAAAAAATCTGTCTAAAACAACTAAAAACATAAACCCAGTGAAAACTAATGTGGTCCCAAATATCAGTTGTGGGGTTCTGAACTGTTTGGGACCAATCCAGAGCTAAAATTAGCATATTCTGTGGAGGGTTTTTTTTCTCCCTCAGTGGACTGCATTGGCATCAATATTTATCAGAAATGTGACTTATAAATTTGGAATATTTTCATGTAAATTTTAGTTTTTCTTTTAAATTTTACATGTTTTTTATCATAATTTACATTTTTATATTTTTTATTTTGAATTTTTTTGACTATCATCAAGTTGCTATTTTTTTTCTTGTGAATATGTAAACGTTCTCTTATAAATTTGCATGCGGTTCTTTTGATAAAATTGATAAAGATAAATTTGTAATTTATCTTTATTAAAATAAAACAGGTGTAAAACATCAAGTAAATAAAGATTAATGACTTAATTTATTCTTTTGGGAGGGGGGTTGGAAGCCACTGGTTTATTTACAGATTAGTGGTGATGGCTGATGGTATCTTCAGCATGTATTGGATAATGGTTTACTCATATTCATGAGATGGGTTTCTCATGCAGCCCAGGAGCAAAATGTATTGAGTCTATGATTGTAATGTACCATAAGTTGTATTGTTTGTAAGCTCGTGTTGAGTCGATGGAATAAAATGCCCTTTCATACAGTCATGTGAAAAAATTAGGACACCCTGTATAAGCCTGTGTGTGGGTTTTTTTTTTTTAAACATATTTGGACATATAGATATTTGATATCGATGTTAAAAATATTGGGAGATTCATGTAATACAACTAAACAAAAATGAATTAAAGACTTTTTTTCAAATTTTCTGTAAAATGTAATTCTAAGCAAATAGTGAGGAATAAATTAGGACACCCTCACATTCTTTCCCACTTAAAATGGCTAAAACAAATGTTAAAAAATGCAAATAAAAACAAAAACAACGTTAGACATTGATATGTGAACGTTTAATAAAGAGCTGAATATTTAATGGAGTGTCCTAATTTTTTCACATGACTGTAGCTTAAACTGACCTTTATCAAAAACCAGAAAAAACTAAAATATCAGAATTTTGCTCCTCTTATACCTGCTCAGCAGTATCACTAGTGTGCTAGGCTAAGTCAAATTAAACCAGTTTGCTAAGAGGCAAGCTTATTCCTGTCAGTGCAGTAAATTCTGTATATGGGTAGAGACACTGCATGATAGCTAGCTTAGAAATCCCGAACAGAAGAAATAGTAGGGCCCTCACCAACTACTTAAAAAAAATTAGTCCTCGATAATAGTGAGAAATGTTGGCTTTCTCCCCCTTGGATGCACATACATCTATGATTATGTTGCCCTTAAACCCATCTGTAGCCCTACAGTATGTTATGTGCCATCATAGTGAGCATATAAAAGCACATCTGGAAATTATTGTCCTATTTTTTATTATAAGAAATGAACTGATATGCAAGTAATTTAGTAGCCAAGAAACCTTGTTTTCACTTCATTTTGACACATGTTGCTCCAGATGTGAGATTTTAAGGAGTGTGCCACCGGTTTCTGACTGCAGCAATGCCCAGCGGATCAGCTGTTCAATGGTCCATAAATGTCTTTTGTCAAGATGAAATGGTACATTTTAGAGTGAGCTTTTATTGTGACACCCCTGTGCAACAATAATTTTGTCTTAATATGCCACCACACCTGTTGGGTGAATGGATGATCTTGGCAAATGAGAAGTGCTTGCAAACAGATTAAAAAAAAAAAAAAAACGGTGCTCAAAATCTGATAGAAGTATTCAGTTTCTGTACAAAGAAGAAGCCTTATATATTTTCCCCGACTTGTTGAAAACAATAGCGTTATTTTTTTTCATTCATTGTTTATGTTCATGTTCAGTTGCTGGTGAAAGTGACGGGTTAAGGAAGAGGGAAAGATAATGGTTATCTACTGGCACTGTGGTAACCAAAACAATCTGGGTATACACATGTAAAATGTGTTTACATCTTTTCAATTCAATTCAATTCAACTTTATTTATATAGCGCCATTTCACAACAACAGTCATCTCATAGCACTATCAACTGTAGGGGGGAACCCCCACAGTTGCAGAAAGACCCCAGCAATCAGGTGATCCCCTGTGAGCAAGCACTTGGCGACGGTGGAGAGGAAAAACTCCCTTTTAACAGGAAGAAACCTCCAGCAGAACCAGGCTCAGGGAGGGGCAGTCATCTGCTGCGACTGGCTGGGGGGTGAGGGGACAGAGAAGATGAAAAGAACAGACATGTAGAGAGCAAACAGCACGATGGGGACTCAATCTATGGGAGAGAACAAACAAATGTTAATGACCAGCAAAAAAAAAAAATATTTCATAGAGAGTGAGGAAAGGAGTGAGGCCCAGTGCATTACTGGAGGTCCCCCGGCTGACTAAACCTATTAGCAGCATAACTAAGGGAGGGTTCAGAAACACATGATCCCTCCCTAATTGTAGGCTATATCAAAAAGGTAGGTTTTAACCCTAATCTTAAAAACAGAGATCGAGTCTGACTCCCGAATCCAGATTGGCAGCTGATTCCACAGGAGAGGAGCTTGATAACTGAAGGCTCTGCCTCCCATTGTACTTTTGGAGATTCTAGGTATTACAAGTAGTCCTGCATTTTGGGAGTGTAGTGCTCTGTTAGGATAATACGGTAGTATCAGATCTTTTAAATAAAAAGGAGCCTGATTGTTTAGAGCTTTGTAAGTAAGAAGAAGGATTTTAAACTTAATTCTAAACTCTATGGGAAGCCAATGAAGGGAGGCCAGAACCGGAGAGATATGATCTCTCTTTCTAGTACCTGTTAAAACTCTTGCTGCAGCATTTTGGATTAGCTGAAGACTTTTTAAAGATGTTTTAGGACAACCTGATAAAGAATTACAATAATCTAATCTCGAGCTAACAAAAGCGTGGATCAGTTTCTCAGCATCACTCTGAGACAAGATGCTCCTAATCTTGGCAATATTACGCAAATGATAGAAGGCAGTCTTAGAAACAAATTTAATATGTGAATTGAAGGACAAATCCTGATCAAAAATAACTCCAAGGTTCCTCACAGAGCTATTAAGAGAAAGAGTAACTGCATCCAAACTGAAAGTTTGATTTGGAAAGGAATTTCTAAGGTTTTTTGGACCAACAAGAATGACTTCAGTCTTATCTGAATTTAATAGCAGGAAATTACAAGTCATCCAAGCTTTGATTTCCTTAAGACAGGCTTCTAACTTGGCTAATTGATTACTATCATCTGGCTTCATTGACAGGTATAATTGTGTGTCATCTGCATAACAATGAAAATGTATACAGTGCTTTCTAATAATGTTGCCTAATGGAAGCATATATAAACTAAAAAGAGTAGGGCCACTTCCGGTTATGGCTGCCACGTAGGACGGACGTGTCTCGCTCTGCTCTGCTCCTGGAGAAAAAAAATCGGCAAATAACTCTCTCATTTGGGACAGAACGTATCCCAGCATTTGGGCGAGGATATGTCGGCGAAGCCTAAGGCTGGAAAACCAGGAAAAGGAAAAAGCGAGCCGCCGAAACAGTCCAAATTAACGGACTTTCAGGTCTGTGACGCAGCAAACAAAACTCCATATATGGCGGAGGAAGCTGGCGGCGGTGCGATGTTTGCGGGGAATGGCGCAGATGCGCTGATGGCTGCCATGAGTTCAATGAGAGCGGACTTTTCCTCTAGATTTGATGGGATTATGACAGCGTTGGAAGGAATAAGAAAGGAATTGGGTGACTGTGTAGAACGAACGGCGCAGATGGAGCTCCGTCTCGCTAGTGCTGAAGATGACATCACCCGTCTTCAATTAAAGGTGCGCACTTTGGAAAAAAAAAATAAATCTCTGGAAGATAATATTTTGGATTTGGAATCTCGGTCGAGACAGAATAATTTGAGGCTGGTGGGTCTTCCAGAGGAATCAGAAGGTCGGGACGTATGTTCCTTTCTGGAAAAGTGGATTCCGGAGGTGCTGGGCAGCGAGGAGTTGCAATCAGCAGTGGTTCTGGAAAAAGCACATCGTATTGGCCCACGGAGAGATAAGGGACCGCCGAGGACCTTAATTATGAAGTTTCTTAGCAACAGAGACAGGATGAAGATCTTCAACGCTGCACGTGCTAAAGGAGAGATTAAACACCAGGACCAGCAGGTGCGGTTCTACCCAGATTTGGCCACAGGAATCCAGCAATTGAGGAAGCAGTTTGATCCCGTACGTAAGGAGCTGCGCAACCTTGGGATTCGTCATGGTGTAATCTATCCTGCGAGACTGCTGACCACGTATGAGGGCAGAACCCACATTTTCAAGACCCCAGAGGAGGCGCAGGAGTTCATCAAGAAGATCAAAGAAGAAGAAGAGACTGGTGGGAGCTAAGCATGAACAAAATATAAGGTAGAATAATTAAGCATTTGCACAGGCATCTGACTGACTTGAAGTAAATAGTAAGTTTACAAAATATAGATTGTATTATATATTAAAAAAACAAAACAAAAACAAAACAAACAAAAAAAAAACTATGATGTACAAAGTTGTTAAAAATTTTGGAGTTAAGTTGGAAAACTACAGAGGAGAGTTAATGTTACGTCATTAAAAGCAGTAGAGTTAGGGTGATTGGGAGGATGAAGAAGGAGTGGCTTAGGCTGTTCCCCGTGGGTGTGGAACGGTCAATGGCTATATCGGGAGACAGAATTTTTCTTTTGATTTTGGGGGGTTTGCCACAAGTGTGGGAAGGGGAAATTTGTTTGTGTGTAGTTTGTAGGATGAATGTTCAACCACTCATGTTTTTGCTTCTCTGTATGAGCATGTTTACACTGCAAGGTAATCCCAAACTCTCTATTGATCATGGACCAAAGTGTTAATCTTAATTTAACTTCATGGAATTGCAGAGGTCTACAAAATTTAAAAAAACTTAAACAAGTTATGAATAAAATAAAGGACATGGGTTCAAGAATTGTGTTTTTACAAGAAACTCATCTGATAGAGGAGGATGTTAAAAGAATTAGGAGTAGATGGCAGGGAAGTGTATTCACCTCTTCATTTTCATCCCGAGCCAGGGGAGTTATGACTCTCATACATAAATCAGTTCCTTTTCAGGTGAAAAATGTAATTGGAGACAAATTTGGAAGATATGTAATCATTCAAGGTTCTTTGCTATTAGAAAATATAAATCTTGTGAACTTATATGGTCCCAATATAGATGATCAGAAGTTCTTTGCTAATTTATTTCTCATCTTATCATCACTTACAGGGCAACATATAATAGCAGGGGATTTTAATTGTACATTGAATCCAGGTGTGGATAGATCAACAGGACTGGATTGTACGCACATTGGATGTAGGATGACTATTAATCATTTTATGAAAGAATTGAGATTGTTAGATATATGGAGAGAAATGAAACCACAAGTTAAAGCCTATTCTTGTTATTCCAGTACCTACAAGACATTCTCACGTATTGATTATTTTTTGATTTCCACAGAATTAAGGTCCAAGATTCAAAACTGCTTTTATGATAACATCGTGATTTCTGATCATGCACCCTGTTGTCTAATATATGTAGATAAAAAATTGACAAAGGAATCAGGTAGATGGCAATTTCAGCATAAATGGCTTCAGGATGAGGAATTTGTCAAGTATGTAGAAAAACAGATAGACGAGTTCTTTGACATCAATACTACACAAACATCAGCATGTGTAAAGTGGGAGGCTTTCAAAGCTTTTATTAGGGGACATATTATTAGTTATACAGGATCAAAATCTAAGAAGACTCGAGAGGAGAGAGCTAAATTGGAACATAAAATAAAAAGTCTTCAGGAAAAAGTGTATGCAGGAAGTGACCCAAGGTTGGAGAATGAATTACTGATTTTGAGAGCTGAATACGACAAAAAATCAGCGAATAGAGCTGCCTCGAGTCTTCTAAGATTGAAACAATCTTTTTATGAACAAGGTGAAAAATCAGGAAAATTATTAGCATGGCAGATTAAACAATTGGAAATTAAAACACCAATTACCAGTATTATAAGTAATGGACAGGTAGTTATAGATCCTTTAGAAATTAATAGAGCCTTTAGAGATTACTATGAAAAATTATATGATACCAAAAATGAACCTGATTTAACAAAACTAAATGGGTTTTTGAACGAACTATCTATACCGTGTATTCCAAATGAAAACAGGGAGATATTGGAGTCTAAAATTAGTCAAGAAGAAGTTGGGCTAGCCATTGATAATATGAAATCAGGAAAAAGTGCAGGACCAGATGGTCTTCCAGTTGACCTTTATAAAAAATTTAAGAATAAATTAATAAAACCTTTTTTGGAAATGGTTTTAGAAGCATTTCAAAATAATAATTTACCATCATACATAAATAATGCCTTAATTATACTGTTGCCAAAACCAGGTAAGCCCTCTAATAAATGTGAAAATATGAGACCAATAAGCCTATTAAACGCCGACCTTAAGATAATCTGTAAAATTTTAGCAAGACGAATACAAGAAATTTTACCAAATATTATTAATCGAGATCAGAATGGCTTTATAAAGGGTAGACAAGGCTTCCATAATGTAAGAAGACTATTTAATATTATTTATTTTAATAAAGAAGCACCGGATACAGCTCTCCTATCATTGGACGCCGAAAAGGCCTTTGATAGAGTTGAATGGCCCTTTCTTTTTGAAGTCCTACAAAGGTTTGGACTTGGAAATAATTTCATAAAATGGGTTCAAATAATATACAATAATGCTACAGCAGAAATCCTAACAAATAACAATATTTCAAAACCAATAAAAATCAATAGAGGATGTCGACAAGGCTGTCCACTTTCACCTTTACTGTTTACTATGGCAATTGAACCTTTAGCGATAGCGATACGTTTACATTCACAAATATATGGAATTAAAGTTGGACCAACAGAACATAAAATCTCCCTGTACGCCGATGATATAATTTTGTTTATGTCGAATCTAAAAAAATCAATTCCAACCTTGTTGAATTTAATAAAGAATTTTGGGGAAATATCAGGATATAAAATAAATAAAACTAAATCTTCAATATTAATGCTAAATGAGACCCAGAGAAATTACCCAGCCCCTGAGGTAAATCAATTCAATGTTGTAAATCAGTTTAAATATTTAGGAATCCAAATTATGCCTAAGCTAGAATCAGTCGCCAGTGTCAACTATGAAGCCTTAATGTCAGATATCAATGAGTTAACTCAGAGATGGATGTCACTACCAATGTCGATGATCGGGAGAATCAATATACTTAAAAGTAATATTTTACCTAAAATACTTTATTTATTTCAATACATTCCCTTATCACCACCTTTAGATCTATTCTCAAGAATAAAAAAAAAGTTAGTGGAATTTATATGGAACAACAGGAGGGCTAGATTACGTTTGTCTTTATTATATTTACCATTTGATCGTGGAGGTCTGAAATGTCCAAATTTTATGTTGTATTATTGGTCGGCACAACTGAGGTCTATGACATATTATTTTTCATCAAATGATCTCCCTCACTGGACTGAAATGGAATCATACAATTTACCTTTACCTCTTCCCATATTCATATACTCAGATTCGGCAAAAAAATTACAAAAACAAGTTAAAAATCCATTTGTAAAGCATATGATCAAAATATGGTGTGAAGCTAAAAACTATTTAAAAGAACCACAGTTATTGTCACAATTTAGTCCAATATGGGGTAATCAATATTTTAAACCAGGGAGAGCGGACGCTGTATTTAAAGTATGGAATTTAAAAGGGATACAAAAGATTCAGGATTTATATTTGCCATGTGCAGACAACATAATGTCTTTTGAAGAGCTGAGGATCAAATTTAATCTCAATAGAACACATTTTTTTAAATATCTTCAACTTAGAAACTTTATTCGATCAAATCAAAATAAAGCTCTCACTCGACCTATTTATTCATCCTTGGAAAAAATGATGATGAAAGATAGTAAAAGAAAGGGTATTATTTCAGAGTTTTATAACTCATTGACACTATCTTCAAGTGAAAATTCACTGAAAAGATTAAACTACTGGAAAGAAGATCTGCAAATTGAAATTTCAGAGGAACAATGGGAATTGGCTTGTACAGAAGCTCAAACCAAATCAATAAATGCACGCCTTAAATTGATACATTTCAAATGGTTAATGCGGATGTATGTTACACCGGAGGAGTTAAATAGATATAACAAAAATATACCAGATACATGCACAAAATGCATGGAAAGTAAAGGAACCCTATTTCATTGTTTATGGGAATGTAGATTAATAAGAATGTTTTGGGAAGAGGTGAGGGTAACAATTGAAAAAATAATCTCAAAACAAATCATATTGAATCCTAAACTGTTTTTGTTGGGTCTGTACCCAGAAAAGCATAATTTCAATAAAAGTGAAAGAACATTCATAGACCTCAGTTTGCTTAATGCCAAAAAATGTATTGCACTATTATGGAAAAAGACTCATAGACCAGATGTGACTCAGTGGTTAAGACAGATGTTAACAAACCTTCCATTAGAAAGAATAACATATATACTGAAATCAAAGGAAATTGTGTTTGAGAATATATGGAGACCTTTTATTGATTATGTAAAAAATTTAAACATAACTCTTGAAGAAGAAGGTGAATGATGTGTGTGGACCTTGTAAATTCCAAACTGGTGAACATAATATGTATACTAATGTATTGGATTGTCTAGACTAAACAGAGGAGCATTGTTGAAGACTTGATTTTGTTGGTGGTTGTTGGTGTTTTTAGGGTTTTTTTTTTTTTTTGTAGTACTTTAGTGTTAGTGTTTGATTGTTTGTATCATGTTTGTTAAAAAAAAAAAAAGGTTCAATAAAGATATTGTGGAAAAAAAAAAAAAAAGAGTAGGGCCTAGCACAGATCCCTGTGGAACTCCATGACTAAGCTTTGAGTTGAAAGAAAACTCATTATTTACATCACAGGTGTCAAACTCATTCCATGGAGGGCCAAGACCCTGCAGGTTTTACTTCCACCCAGTGTCTTCAACAGGTGATTTCTCTGAATTTCTTCCTACTGATTGCTGATCAGTGAAAACACCTGCTGAAGAGACTGGGTGGAAGTTAAACCTGCAGGGTCTTGGCCCTCCATGGAATGAGTTTGACACCCCTGATTTACATGAACAAACTGGAACCTATCAGATAAATAAGATCTAAACCACTGCAATGAAGTTCCATTAAGTCCAACATAGTGTTCTAATCTATCAAGTAGAATATTATGATCGATAGTATCAAAAGCTGCACTAAGGTCTAAAAGGACAAGTACAGAAACTAGTCCATTATCAGATGCAATGAGGAGGTCGTTAGTGACCTTCGCTAAGGCTGTTTCAGTACTATGATGGATTCTAAACCCAGATTGAAACTCTTCAAGTAAACCATTTCCCTGCAGGTGGTCGAATAATTGCGTAGCAACAACTCTTTCTAAGATTTTTGAAATGAAAGGGAGATTAGAGATTGGTCTATAGTTAGCTAAAGCTCCTGGATCTAGCGTTGGCTTTTTGAGTAAGGGTTTAATTACAGCTGTTTTAAAAGCCTCCGGTACATGGCCTAAAGTTAATGAAGAATTGATTATATGAAGAATAAAGCTACCAATAAGTGGGAAGACTTCTTTAAATAACCTAGTAGGAATAGGGTCTAAAAGACAAGTTGAAGGTTTGGATGAGGAAACTATTTTGTCTAACTCACAAAGGTCGATTGGAGTAAACTCATCAAGACAGACATCAAAAGAAGGAGTTGTAGTAGTTACAGTATTTAAGTTAACTGTGGGAAGAATCTGATTGATTTTATCTCTGATGGATGAAATTTTATTATTGAAAAAGTTCATAAAGTCCTGACTAGTAAGCTCTAAGGGAATGCTAGGATTGACAGAGTCCTGACTCTTTGTCAACCTGGCTACAGTACTGAAAAGAAACCTGGGATTATTCTTGTTCTCTTCTATTAATGCAGAGTAATAACTTGTTCTAGCTTTTCTAAGAGATTTTTTATAAATTAAAAGATTATTTCTCCAAGCTAAATAGATTTCATCTAAATTAGTAGAGCACCATTTTCTTTCTAATTGACGAGTCTTCTGTTTTAAGCTACGAGTTTCTGTGTTGAACCAAGGAGTTAGAAATCTCTGATTAGACTTTTTCTTTTTTAAGGGGGCCACCAAGTCTAGAGCCTGATGCAGAGAAGCTGAAACACTATCCACCATGTTATCAATTACAGAAGGAGCAAGCTGTCTATAGCTTATTTCCGTTGTGTTGACACATGGCATAGAGGAAACAATCTGCATAAATTTGGAAACAGCATCATCTGAGAGGCATCTACTGTAATAATATTTTTCTTTAGGAGCCAAATAGTCTTTGGGTCATCAAAAGATAGAGAAAATGTGCATGGGCTCCAGGTCTAGTACAGTAAATTCATGATTAATACATGGTTAATTAAGTTACATAATATATTTGGCAGGGTTTGCAATAAACTCCAGACAAATGCAGCTGGAATTCAGCAGTGGCCTGGCTTCCTAGAGATTTTGGCAAGTGGCAGGTCTCGTTTTATAGTATTCACAGAAGTCGACGAGAGTAATAAACCTATTTACAGTTATAAGAAAAAGTAGTATATTTATGATATAATCAACAATTTATTAGGGAAAAACATTTTACTACATAATATGCAAATTGAAGAGAGAAAAATAAATTTTCAAGAATGAAGTCACAAGTTTTGATGAAAAAGATGCAAATCTGAAAGGAGTCACAGTTTTTCCAAAAATAAGTCATAAATTTACAAGAAAAAGTTGCAAACCTATGATTAAGAACTTGCAAATTTACAAGTTGTAAACCAATGTATTACTGAGGAAATGAATATAAGTAGCATGCCACTTCTGAATTTATTTGGATGTAATATATATACAAAATTGTTACAATTTTATATGGAATATCATGCAAAAAATAACCCTTTTTATATGGCACCATTATCACATGATCAATCACATGAACATTTCCATTTTTAAATAACACAGTTTGTTATTAACTGCTCCTTGCACGGCCTGCTGTTTACTTATTAGAAATCATAGTTTATGTCAAAGGAGCTTTATTGTCCATCCATCCATCTTCTACCGCTTATCCAGGAATCCAGGTCGCGGGGGCATCAGTCTAGGCAGAGTAGCCCAGACTTCTGCCCAGTTCACACAGCACCATGATCCCTATGATCCCTCCTGCAGGTGGTGAGCCCACTGGAGAGTGGACCCATGTTCCTTGAACACCTTGGGTCCTTGATGGAATGTTTTTCTTGGAGATCCACTGGACCACTCTTAGTCTGGCCCTTCACCCAAGACCAGTTTGCCTTGGGAGGCCCAACCAGGGGCAAGTTACCCTCGACAACATAGCTCCTGGGATCATTCGGGCACTCGAAACACCTCCACCATGATAAGGTGGCAATCCACAGAGTGGGAGCTTTACTGTGACTACTGTGGGTTTTTTTTTAATCATTTATTTATTTTTATATTTATTTTGTGAGAATCATTAACAGTTCTCGCATAACCATTTACAGTGGTGTGAAAAAGTGTTTGCCCCCTTCCTAATTTATCTTTTTTTTTTGTATGTCACACTTAAATGTTTCATCAAACAAATTTAAATATTAGACAAAGATAATACAAGTAAACACAAAATGCAGTTTTTAAATGAAGGTGTTTATTATTAAGGGTAAAAAAAAATCCAAACCTACATGGCCCTGTGTGAAAAAGTGACCCCCCCCCCCCCTCGTTAAAACACAAATTAACTGGTTTATCACATATTTGAAAAGCTGAGTTCAATTTCTGTAGCCACACCCAGGTCTGATTACTGCCACACCTGTTCTCAATCAAGAAATCCTTTAAATAGGACCTGCCTGACAAAGTGAAGTAGACCAAGAGATCCTCAAAAGCTAGACATCATGCTGCCATCCAAAGAAATTCAGGAATAAATGAGAAAGTAATTGAGATCTGTCTGTCTGGAAAAGGTTATAAAGCCATTTCTAGAGCTTTGGGACTCTAGAGAACCACAGTGAGAGCCATTACCCACAAATGGCAAAAACATGTAACAGTGGTGAACCTTCCCAGGAGTGGCCGGCCGACCAAAGTTACCCCAAGAGTGCAGTGACGACTCATCCAAGAGGTCACAAAAACCCCCACAACAACATCCAAAGAACTGCTGGCATCACTTGCCTCAGTTAAGGTCAGTGTCCATGACTCCACCATAAGAAAGAGACTGGGCAAAAATGGCCTGCATGGCAGAGTTCCAAAATGAAAACCACTGCTGTGCAAGAAGAACATAAAAGCTTGTCCCAGTTTTGTCAGAAGACATCTTGATGATCCCCAAGACTTTTGGGAAAATACTCTGTGGACTGACAAGACAAAAGTTGAGCTTTTTGGAAGGTGTGTGTCCCATTACATCCACCATAAAATTAAGACAGCATTTCAGAAAAGGAACATCATACCAACAGTAAAATATGGTGGTGGTAGTGTGATGGTCTGGGGCTGTTTTGCTGCTTCAGGGCCTGGAAGACTTGCTGTGGTAAATGGAAGCATGAATTCTGCCATCTACCAAGAAATCCTGAAGGAGAATGTGCGGCCATCTGTTCGTGACCTCAAGCTGAAGCGCACTTGGGTTCTGCAGCAGGGCAATGATCCAAAACACACCAGCAAGTCCACCTCTGAATGGCTTAAGAAAAACAAAATGAAGACTTTGGAGTGGCCTAGTCAAAGTCCTGACCTTAATCCAATTGAGATGCTGTGTCATGACCTTAAAAAGGCGGTTCATGCTTGAAAACCCTCCAATGTGGCTTAATTACAACAATTCTGCAAAGATGAGTGGGCCAAAATTCCTCCACAGTGATGTAAAAAAAACTCATTGCCAGTTATTGCAAATGCTTGATTGTAGTTGTTGCTGCTAAGGGTGGCCCAACCAGTTATTAGGTTTAGGGGGCAATCACTTTTTCACACAGGGCCATGTAGGCTTGGATCTTTTAATCATAAACACCATCATTTAAAAACTGCATTTTGTGTTTACTTGTGTTATATCTTTGTCTAATATTTAAATTTGTTTGATGATCTGAAACATTTAAGTGTGACAAACATACAAAAAAATGAGAACTCAGGAAGGGGGCAAACACTTTTTCACACCACTGTATGTCATTGGCCACTGTCGGCTGGGGTGAGTGCAGGATGTAAAAATGCACTTTGGTGCAAGACATCAGTTTGACTTTTACCTGTTCCTTTGTCTCAAAAACCATCTTTTCTGTTGTTAAGGGGAGTGTTAGCAGAATAAAAACATGCTGTCATTTCTACATTTGAGGACCTCAAATCGCCTACAGCTCAACTGAGTCATTTTCACCACTGCCAGATATCATATGTTTTCCATACCCAACTACAGCTCCTTTTTCATACTGCTAGACCAAGTGTGAAGCTCCAACCCAAAACTATATGTATAAAATGCAATACAGTACATGCCAAATAACCTAGGAAATATGGCTTATCACTCATTCTCATATTCATAATACTGGGCTATGTAAACTCATAAAACGGTTGCAAAATTATGGGAGAAAAAGCTAATTTATGAGTAAAAAGATGCAAATGTAAAAGGGAAAAACTTGCTCATGATTGATGCTGTTAGGAGTGTTTTTTTCACTTTTGTGTTGAACACAAAATTTAGAACTGTTTTATATGGAGTATTAGGGACACATTAAAGTGAGAATAAAGTCCAGATTTCAAGGAAACAAAATCCTTTTTTAGAAAAAAAAAAAAGTTGACATGCAGTTTGAGAAAAGAAGCTTTAACAGTATTTTTGGGGGGCAGGGGGGTGTCAAAATAATATGTTGAGAAAGAAAAGCCGGAATGTGTGGTGAAAGTGTTACTAGTCAAACTCCTATCATCAATGCAGGACTGCTGGACACTCTGGACCATCTAATAAATGTTGAGGCTGGATGTATTGGTGAAATCATACTTTGGATTGGTCTTAGTAACAAGGAAGTTATCTTTTCGTACAAACACAATATAGCAAGAAGCATTTGAAGAGATGGTGCAGCTACTTTTATATAGGTATATACAGTATATGCTGAGAGGTTTTAAAAACGCACCATTGTATCAAATTCAGAAAGTGGTACAAGTTATCACTGAATTAAACAAATGAAGATTCACTTCATGTTTATTAGTTAAAGAGCACACTAGTACACCCCAAAGATAAGCTGGAACAGGACAAAACAAAATGCAGCATAATATATGAAATTCCATGCAGATCATGTGACAAGACATACAGTACATCGGGGAAACGGGTAGAACACTCATCACAAGAAAGAACACAAGAAGGAATGTGAAAAGGAAACACTAGAATGACTCACAAGATCACAAAAAGAAAAGGCAACAAGAAACCCTGAAATCAGCAATATAGGACCACTGCAGAAGGAACAATCACGTCATGGACTGGGACAACACAAGAATCATTGGACCGAAGGATAATAAACACAAACACTGGATCAAGGAAGCCATAGAAATCAGAAAACGTGCAAAGGACACCATGAACCTGGATGAGGGAGCATTCATGCTTTCCCACACCTAGGACTCCATCCTCCAGAGACCACCTGACGACACCAGGTGTGGCCAGTATGGTGGATCTGTCAGGTCCATCAGGCTGGTCACGCCTAAGAAAAACAGCTGATAACACGTCACAGCGATCAGCTGACGCATCTGAAGATGACTACAGATGCCAGTCGAAACATGTTAAGGTAAAAACAAACATCTACCTTTTTGCCTGAAAAAAGAAACAGTAAATTAATTATTTGTTTCTCATGGTCTGAGAGTCCTTCAGGTGCCTTTTGGCAAACTCCAGGTGGGCTGCCATGTGCCTTTTACTAAGGAATGGCTTCGTTCTGGCCACTACCATACAGTCCTGATTGTTGGATTGCTGCAGAGATGGTTGTCCTTCTGGAAGGTTCTCCTCTCTTCACAGAGGAACGCTGGAGCTCAGACAGAGTGACCATCGGGTTCTTGGTCACCTCCCTGAATAAGGCCCTTCTCCCCGATTGCTCAGTTTCGACAGCCGGCCAGCTCTGGGAAGAGTCCTGGTGGTTCAGAACTTTTTCCATTTACGGACGATGGAGGCCACTGTGCCTCCATTGTGCATTGGGACCTTCAAAGCAGCAGAAACTTTTCTGTACCCTTCCCCAGATTTGTGCCTTGAGACAATCCTGTCTCAGAGATCTCCAGACAATTCCTTTGACTTCATGTTTGATTTGTGCTCTAACATGCACTGGCAACTGTGGGACCTTATATAGACAGGTATGTGCCTTTCCATATCATGTCCAATCACCTGAATTTACCGCAGGTGGAGTCCAGTTAAGCTGTGGAAACATCTCAAGGATGATCAGTGGAAACAGGATGCATCTGATCTCAGTTTTAAGCTTCATGGCAAAGGCTGTGAATACTTATGTACATGTGATTTCTTAGCTTTTTATTTTTAATAAATTTGCAAAAAATCTAAAAAAAAAAAAATCACATCATTATGGGGTATTGTGTGTAGAATTTTGAGACAAAAAATTATTCCATTTTGGAACAAGGCTGTAACATAAAATGTGGAAAAAGTGAACTGTTGTGAATACTTTTTGGATTCTATCTATCTCACTTTTTGACACATTTGAAGGAAGTTATGGACATTTTGACTTTTTTCCTTAAGTATTTTGACTTTTCTAAAAATACGAATTCAAATTTTTCTTGACATACTATTCCATTTTTTTTTTGTTTTTTTTTGTTTTTTCAAAATACTGTTTTGACTTTTTACTGGGAATTTTGAATTTATTCTTAAAATGCAAAATGTTTATTTTTTTTAACGTGGCCCTATACTCCTTTGTTGTTTTAACCTCCTTGTCCTTTTTTGTAGCTTTATACAGATTTGGCCAGCAACTTTAGTAACTAGTCACACCCACTGTAAGTACAAAAGTTAACCCTGTGAAGCCCCGATGTTTACTATTAAGTCAAAAACCTAAAAAAAAAAAGAAAAAAGATCTGGCATCCACCACCTCAGTGGGTTGCTTTTTTTTTTTTTGTTTTGTTTTGTTTTTTTGCACTGGCTCTCCTTTCCTCCCTCCCTCTTTGTGCGGCTGTCACAGGGTTGGTGACTGAGCGCCGGTCCCTGCCTGCAGACATCAGGACCCATGGGAGGAGGGATGGAGCTGATGGACAGGGAGGGAGACACCGGCTTACGACGTCAAAGGAGGACAGACACACGCGCGCACACACACACATACACGGAGAAGAGAGGAGCGAACAGCCAGTCAGACTGCCAATTCCCTCCAGTCTACTAAAGGAAGCCTGAATATTGACTCTGTCTTTAACCAAGCCAGTAAGAGATTTATTTATTTATATAAAGATTTATTTAAAAAAAAAAAAAACTGGAGCATCTGTCAGGGAAAAAAAGCAAGAGGAGGAGGAAATAAACAGATTTGGAATGAAGCACGCTCATGCCGAATAAAGGACCATCGCTGGATGTTACTTGCGCTGCTTTTTTGGGGGGGTGCAGGCCTAACTTGTTACAGGATTTAAAGACAGATGAACTGAGCAATTTTGTGGTTTAATAACTAAACAACAGCGGAGGGAGAAGGAAAAAGAAGAACAAGGAAAAAAAAAAAAGGGCATCCACTGATCACACCGATTCTTCTGCACGACCAGCACCACAGGTATTTTTTTTAATCCATTTAACACTTTGCTGTTTTGCATCTCTTTGTTGTTGTTGTCAGACATGTGACAGATTGTGTCGGGGTCGTTGCTGTTGCCACCGGAGTCTTGACAAAGAGAGCTCCAGCTGTGTTGACAGAATTCATTCTGTTTACAACATCACATGCGTATTTTTCAGTCATCATTTCAGTGGAAGGCTAGGGCTTAATATTTTATCTTTTGTGGCTGTGAATCATGCTCAACGGATGCACACGACTCCCAAAATATGAAAGTTGGGAGGTGATTTTTGGTCATTGTTATATGTATATTGTATATTTTGTGGAAGTCAAAAGCAAAATATATGACATATCTCACAGTGTGTGGAATTCAACAATCACTTAAAGGCTCATTACATATGTTTAAAATTCAGGCGACTTTTAACCATTTTTCATAATCAGTATGTATTAATACAGCATTCTGCTTCACAAATAAACTGTCTTGTGTCCATATTCTGTTTGTTGTACCCCGCCGACAACACCTGGACCCTCAAATCCCAAAGGGTGTAACGAAGGCGCATTTCAGCCTCCCACAACCGCTGAACGCTCCCATCTGCACCTCCATCCTCGGCCTCCTGTTTGCACCTCCTGTGCAGTGTGAATTTAAGCCTGCAGGCTCCTGTCTGCTCCTCCTGACCGCCTCCACTCGCTCACACTCTCTGTCTGTCTGTGTGTGTGTGTGTGTGTGTGCGCGCGCGCGCGCGTGCATGCGTGTGCGTGTGTTGTTATTCCTCCCCAGACTTCTCAATGAAGGAGCCTGACGCAATCAAGCTCTTTATCGGGCAAATACCCCGAAACCTGGAGGAAAAGGACCTGAAGCCCATCTTCGAGCAGTTCGGCAAGATCTACGAGTTGACAGTGATAAAGGACAAATACACGGGGATGCACAAAGGTGAGGGAGGTGTCCAGTTAGAGGACAAAAACGGAAGCAGGAATGGGCCGTGGTGTTGATTTGTTGTGGAACCGTGGTGACGCGTGTGGTCCGGCTGCGATTGAATTTCCAGTCAGTCTTGAGTGAAGTGAAATGATTTCTCTCTGAGCTGTTGTCCCCTTGGATTCTTTTAGATGTATAGTTGGTGGGAAGTTTATGTCCCAGGAGTCCGTTTAGTGGTTTCACGCTGAAATCCAGCCATCCAGCCATTTTCATAAAGACTTATTCCAACTTAGGTTCACGGGGGCGAGGGGGGGGGGGAGTGGGGAGCATCACTGAGCAGATCCCAGCTGAGAGAGGGGAGAGATGAGAGTGCACATTTTATAATTTCTTATTTCAGTTTAATCCTGACTGAGGACAAAAGGACTCTGGTTTGATTTAAGACCAGTGTTGGTTTATTGCTAGTCCATGTTATCCAGTATATCCAGTGGTATGGAAAAATGTGGCAACCCCTTGCCAAATAGCATATTTTTTAATTGAAAAGAAAACGAAAAGAAACAATATTACAGGCAAACATTAAGGCATGGTTAGTTTTTATTTCATAAATTGAACAAAAATAACTCTTTACACACTTAGTCAAACACTATTAAACAAGCAGCGAAATACTGTATGCCATTTATCATGGGGCGGCCAAATTTTCATACACAGCTGTACTTAGACTTACTGAAAAAACAGATACACAAGATTGAGTGAGAGTTTATATTTATTAAGAGCCATTAATTATAAGAAATAATGTGTTATACAGTTTGCTCACTGGGGTATGTACAGGTAAAAAAAAAAAAAGTTAAATTTAAGACTTTAAAACCACTTTATCATTTTTAAGACCCTACATCCACAAAATTATCAAAACTACATTACAAAGAGTTTTGTCCAAATATTATCTGGAGCTGAGATTGATACAAATGTGGTTATCTATCCAGCTCACATTAAATTTATATTTGGTCAGGTTTGATGCTGCCACTCAGTAATTAAGGTATTTAAGTGAGCTACTACTGTGCCTATATAGTACTCTGCTGTTGGTTGGTTTCTTTTCAGTGTTCATTATGTTAAAATGCAAAACAGTTACGACACGTTCACAAACCTTGAATGCAAAAGTTTCATTGTACAGTTGAAAATATAGTGGAAATATACTGACAATATAACAATGTTGTGGCATTTTAAGAACCTTGAAATATAGACTTAAGAAGTGGTTCTAATTTTCAAGGATAATTAAGGCCTTATTGGGACATTTTAAAAGTCCCATTTTTTGCATTTTCCGTGGATTAATTTCAAATTCTGTCATCACCAAAAACATATATCTGTGTTTTGTCTTTTTTTATATGCGATCTGGAAAACTACTCTGTGACCTCTTCCAGAAAGTGCTGTGTTTCAGGCCTGATTGGATGAAAGCATTATGATTGACACATGCGGCAAAGCCAGTCACAAGTGAGGAAGCGTAACCTACAGCAAGGCCAGAAGTTTGAATACTGACGGAGGGCTACGTACAGTACACCATACACGGAAATGAGAAGCGCCAAATTTGACCAGATAAAGAGCATAATGAAGCTCTAATGCCTCTGAAGATAAAATCTAATCCTACCCTGATTGTGCTAATGCTACCGTGAGTCTGAACAGTTATTCGGCATATGTAGCCAAGCAGCACAAGCGTCGGGGCGACACATGAGCACAGTGAAACGGCTTCTGGCCAGCCAACAGTGTGAGCTCACACTCCAGATATGAAAAATGTGGACTGCTGGTCCTGTGTCTTGTCCGTGTCACCTGATGCACATGCTGTGTGGTTGCATATGATACTGATCTAGCCATTTCTCTCCACAATCACAAGATGTTAAATGTTTAGGCATTTTAAGGCATCGGTGCACGAAATACAGTGGTATCTTTAAGAATAAGCTTTTTGACAAAACTTAAGCTATACTTTCCAAGGTTTTGGGGTGAATCCGTAGTGAAATGACCAGAACCAAGGAAGAAGTCTGGCCTAAAATCCTCCAGAACGTTTGTAAAAATAAATTTTTGCCACTTTGCTCTTAGAGATGCCTCCTTTGGGAGTTTGTGCAAGGATCCTGTTGTTGCCTTACATGGCTTGAGTGCACAGTGATATGTTTGCAGACATCTCCAGCAGGAAACAGGCTGGCCAATGATGGAGCAGCGGGCAGGGTTTACCTTTTCATGACATTCCATAGCATTCCACTGGTTCCTCACAGACAGAACAGATATAAAGGCTGTGTGGTTGTTTTTTTTTAATACATGTGAGCATTTTGATGTTTTTTTTTATAATCACGTGACCAGTAGACACATTTCAGAAGGTCAGAACCTACAAAACAGAATTTTTCAGTGAATGGGACCTTTAAGGCACATGGAGAAGATTTGGCAGAAGGACGTTTTAACTGATATGACACAATAATGTTGCTGAAACAAAACAGGCCTGACAGTTAAACATTCTGCATGTGGCACTGGAAAATTATATTAAGTTTAGAAATGGCAGAAATTAAGTTAAACACAATGTAGAACACAGCCAAATACGCAGCTAAAATGACTGTTGAGTTTGCCCCAAGGCATGCTGGGAGGCTTGCCTTCACGCCCACATCGAGGTGCTACAATTTAGATTCAAAGACACATTTATCACTATTTGTTCTTTGCTACCAGCACAATACAACCCAGACTCTACTATTAAGAGTCGCAGAAGACAAAATGAGCATATAATTTGGGGTTGTTTGAGTGGTGGAGGATCCAGCAGCATTTTTGTACCACATCACAAATCTAAGATCAATTTTGTCAGTTTATAATTAGCTTCATACTGTGATTTCAATCAATTTCATCTCCAGCTACTACTACTACTACTATTACTGCCTCTCTGCCACGTGCTGAGCAGGCTCCTCATATTTTGTCATTGAAAATCCCGTTTGACAGATGGACCATGGCTGAATCTAAACAGAAATCCTCGCCGTCGTCTCTAATGCAAATCTGAGCGCAGAAAACAAAAGCTTTAATAAACCCACACAAACCGTCAGTCATTTGAGAGATGTATAGGCCAGGTGGTATCAGTCCTGTAACACCTATAACACCTATTCTGCATACATCTACATATTCATGATTGGTGGGAGCTGCAAAGGTTAATGAAGGCCTTTCGCTATTATGTGGGACTGCGTGCATTTTGTTTGAATGGCATGGTATTGAATGCTCATTGAGACCGCATGTGCCTGAATAGATGATATGTTTTAATAATCCCATACATCTCTACTGGCTAAACTACTTAACAGAATTACCATTGTGTGTTGTTTTTTTTAGATATTTTTTTGCACATATGGATCCGCAATTGCAGTTGTATATTAATTCAAATAACTAAGATGTAAAAACTTAGAAAATTAAGCAAAATGGCAACATGACAACAGTATATACAGGTTCATATAAAAATAGAATATTGCAGTTCATACTTTAATTCAAAAAGCTAAAACTCAAAGTTAAAATCTGAAAATAATCAAAATTAAAACAAAAAAAGACTGAAATTTTTAAAGACACACTGCAGTGGATATAAATCCCCTTAAAAACAAATCTACATTGTCTAAAATGGTATCTTATGCCTTTTATTCCACAAAAAACTTTTATTGTCTTACAGTTGCTTGTAAAATCTTTTCCTATTTTCTCCTCCTTCAAATGCCAGGATCTAATTAGGCCCGCCCACATCCCACCCGCCAGCACACAGAAGTCTGCAAGTTGGCATATTTGAGTCAGTGCTTAGTCCTGATTGGTTCTCCTGTTAAAGTGACATCACAAAAACATTCCAGTCTAAACTTGCCTTTTTCCAAGGGGAGGAGCTTAACTGAACTTTCACAGCAGAAAAACACAGACATGACACATGAGTGATTTTGCTCTTGATATGTCTTGTAAGTCATAAAAACATGTTACAGACATATTAACAAGACAAAAACCTTGATTTTCACTGGTGTGTCAGTTTAACTTTACACATAATGAATAATGACACTTGGTGAAGGGTCTTCAACTTGCGGCGCCAGAGCCACATGCATTTCCTTTTGCACATGATTAATTGAAAAAAAAAAAAAAAAAAGATTTACAAGAGAAAAAAAATAGTTGCTCAAACTTAAAAGAAAAATGCAGTACATTTTCAAAAAAAAACCCAGCAAAAAATACTCATTTGCAAGTATAAAGTCTAAATGCATGAGTAAAAGTCACAAATGTATTTGAAATAACATTGCAACTTTAGAAGAAAAACTGCAAATTAAAGAGAAAAACAATTTATGAGGGAAAAAAGTCACAAAATGTGAGAGTAAAGTCACAGTTTTTCTGAAAATTAAGTCATGAATTTATGTAAACGAGGCTGCAAATGTACAAGAAGCAAGTTGCTAATTTACAAGAATATTGACGAGAAAAGAAGTTGAAAATTTATGAGAGAAGAATTAAGCTAAGAGTAAAAACTCTGTTTCTAATGTTGACAGGTCATGTTATAGACAGGATTCGGTGTTTTTGACTTTACCCTAAAGCTCAGATATGTTTTATGGCTCTATGCAGATTTTTGGGCCAAAATTACTCTTCCATAATGGAGGTTGCAGACTTATGGGATAGGGCTAGGCCATTCAGTACCTTTGAATTGAATAAATAATTAAATGAATAGCAACAATTATTTTATGGGGGCATTTACTTTATCATATAGGGCCAGGTACGTTTGAATCACGGTTTTCCCTTAATAAATGAAATCATCATTTAATAACTGCATTTTCTATTTACTCGGGTTATCTTTGTTTAATATAAAAATTTTGCTTGATGATCTGAAACATTTAAGTGTGGCAAATATGCAAAAATATAAGAAATTAGGAAGGGGACAAACGCCTTTTCACAGCACTGTATGGTTACCTTTGGACGCTGGTGTTCTGAACAGCAATTAAAGCAGACTGTAAGCCTCCCCATGCTTCTACTGTGCTGATCTCCTGCCTCTTGTCTGTTTCCAGGATGTGCCTTCCTGACATACTGTGCACGTGAGTCCGCCCTCAAAGCCCAGAATGCACTGCACGAGCAGAAGACACTACCAGGGGTGAGTGTTCCACCGTCGCTTCCTCAGCGGCACACGTGTGAATATGGAGGGGAGGGAGTAGCTGGTATGCTAGTCTATCCGCTCACACGTGGATTATCAGTGACCAAGTTTGACGTGTGGGGTTGACTTCCCTCTGTAGCTAATACACACCAATAAAGGTCAGAGGCTGCTCTCCCCTTTTATGTTTCATATGTGATGCATCCAGGCATATCCATCCAGTTAAGGCATGAGTCATCCAGCTGCATGTCACAGGTCGTAAGAGACAGCTATGAGGCTCGCTGCTGGAGTGACTTTGCCAGTTCTGATTCTCTTTGATGTTTCTCTTCCTTTCTGCGTCTCTGTCTTTCCTCCTTCTCTCCCCCCTCCCCTCCTGTCCTTCAATCCATCTCTCCCACTGAATCCTAATCAAAGTTAAACCTAGCTTTATTAGCATAGCCAGGCAGCAGGTGTGCTGCCAAATGGCATTTCCTGGGCTAAATATGACATGACAGCCGCGTCTCTATAATAACCCACTATATGGGAGACAAGGCGACAAGGCAAGGAATTACTGAGACAGAGTGTGCTCCCAGACTTGCTGCTGCTTCCTCTTTTACAAACATGGCTCTACCGCTGTTCCCTTTTGGTTATTTTTGTTGAGACCTACATCATTCACTTCTTTTTTTTTTTTCTTCTCCTAAATGGCAGCTGCGGTGTTTGTAGGAAGAAGGTGAACAATGCAGGGTTTGAGCTTTTATTATTTTTGGTAGTGATTAATTGGTTTGTCTAAAAATAGCAAAATATGGGAAAATTTGACTGATTTGTGTCTACGAACTGCTGGTACAAAATGAATTTGTCAGTTTAAAATTAATCAAGAGTGTCTCCAGTTCCACCTTCTGTAATGTGAGTGTATATCTAGTGTTTTCTTTGCTGTGATAGCAGCATGTTTTGACTGATTACTGAGGATAGTATTGTCCGGTTTTAAAGATGTAAAATTAAAAATACAGTTCTTAGTAGGGATGCACCGATTTTGATGTTTTGGACTGATGCCTAAGCTTAATAAAAAATAATGTATGTAATAGTTTGTCCAGTAGCTGATACCGAGTCTTCTGTTTTCCCTTTAATCCCAGGGAAACTAAGAAATAGGCGGTATAAATTTGTATTTGAGCCCTTTATCACACCATATTTGAATGAGCACAAATTCAATCATACATACAAATGTATGAAACAACCTTTATTATTCACGTAAAAAGGACACACCAGAAAACATCAGCCACTGCCATTGGTAAATGTTATCATCAGCCAACCCTGACAGGAAGCTGATGAATTGGTGTATCTAAAATTCTTAGTGTTTTGATTATGTATATTATTGAAAATATTTGAACAGTTTGCAGTGTGATTTAAAGGTACTGTATGCAACTTTCAAAAACCCTGTTTTAGTGACACCCTTTGGCCACTGAAAGAACTGAAGCTGTATTCACTCAATTTCTGTGAAGGACTATGCACGCTGTCTTTATAAAAATGAAAACTTCACGGGCCATCCAAGCAGGATTTTTTTGTTGTTGTTGCTGAATTTGCAGGACAACTTCCATGAGATGTGACGTTTATGCTCTCTGAATTGTTTAGAACATAAAAGGTTCTCCTATCAAGCTAAAATTTGCTGAAGCTAGAAATAGTGTGCTGTTAGGCAACAGAAATCACAAGTGGTATGCGTATCGGAAATCATTGTAGTTATTGTGAAGTTTTCTTTTAGTTCAGGAAGTCCTGATTACAGTTAAACCTCAAGGTTGGCACTTTCAGTGTATCTTGATATTTCTTTGAGAAATTCACTGTTGTGAGGCAGAGACATCAATTTTGGCAGGTGCAAATCAGAAATATTCTGTTTTATCATAATACAGGACTCTAATAGGGACTATAATTTTAAAAAAAATATGTAAAAGTAGTGATTAATGGCATTCATTCAAAACTGAAGTGTATGAAAGCTATCATGTCATTGCCCACCAACTTCATTGGCAGCTACAGGTGTCGCTATTTGCTGGTTGTTAGGTTGAATGTAGAATACAGTGTTTTCTCTGGCTTAAAGACCTTGGCGTGGTGGCAACATATTTTCCCCGCCGGTGGGGTGGGGGGGACAGTAAACATACCGGAATATGTTAATTTTATACCATTTATTTCTTTTTAAAATTTTACACAGTAACGTTGCATATGGAACTTACCATTTGAAGTATTGTACAATCGAGGCTTGAATATTGGGCCAGTTGGGGTCCCACCCAGACATCCTGTGTTTAGACTTTTTAGTGGTGTTATCCTTCTCTCCTTCCTCTGCCTGAACACTCCCCTCTCCTTGGCTCCTCTCTTCTGTCTCATCTTTCCCTCTCTGAGCCCTGTCTATGGTGGTATACAAACAGGTTAGAAAATATCAAGTATCATGTTTTGTCCTGCAGGATTTTTTTTGTCATGGTTTACATAAATGATAAAAATATGTGTATTTTTTTGTATTTTTATTCTAGTGTTTCTTTTTTCCATTGAAAGAGTAGGGAAGGGAAAGAAACATTCATAATAGCAATGTACTATGTGTACTTAAATTATATGATCAGGTGGGTATAGTAACCAGAAATTCTACTCATGTAAAAGCAGTGCTTTGAAATTAATAATTAAAAGTAGGCAACCAAAAATTGATAATTGAGTTAAGGGTACAAAGAGCACCCACTTAAAAACTTGAGTAATGACTTCAGTCTTGAAGGTTTGAGGTTTTTCTCAAAAATTTATAACAATTTTCTTGTAGTTTTCTACTTTTCTCTGTAAATCTAAAGTTGAAACCATGTTCCTCAAATTTGTAATTTCCTCTTGTAAAACTGACTTTTCTTGTACATTTGAAACTTTATTATAAATTTGTGGATTATTTTATAACTAATTTTTGTCTGTTTTTTTAAAATAAAATTACTGTTTTGGGTTTTTTTTTAGATAAATTTGAAACAGACTGTGGTCATTTTTTTTTTTAACTTTTTCCTTATGACAATTTACATTTTTGACCATAATTTTGCAGTCAGAACAGAACAATAATTTAACTCTGATTACAAAGAAAAAAATATTAATAAAACTGTATTTAATTAAGTAAATTAATTCAAATGACCAAGGATGCTGTTATTTCTGTTATAATATTTCTTTATATTTATAGTTTGGTTTTTTTTTGTTTGTTTTTTTTAGAAATCTCCTCACCACCCAGACAGCAGGAAATACCTCCCTTATTTTTGAAATCCAAATGTTGACACGTTTAGTTTGTCTGAAGGCTGCTGACAGATTAAAGCCACTGACTTCGTGAATTTCGGTCATCTTAACCTGCCAGGTACAAAATAGGGAACTGTATCGGACTCCATCCATCCATCCATCCATCTTCTACCGCTTTTCCGGAGGTCCGGGTCGCGGAGGCAGCAGTTCAAGCAGAGAAGCCCAGACTTCCCTCTCCCCAGCCACCTGCTCCAGCTCTTCAGAGGGGATACCAAGGCGTTCCCAGACCAGCTGGGAGACATAGTCTCTCCACCAAGTCCTGGGTCTGCCCCGGGGTCTCCTCCCAGTGGGACGTGCCTGAAACACCTCAAGTGGGAGGCGTCCAGGAGGCATCCTAATCAGATGCCCATACCACCTCAACTGACTCCTTTCAATGTGGAGGAGCAGCGGTTCTACTCTGAGCCTCTCCCGGATGACTGAGCTCCTCACCCTATCTCTGAGGGTGAGTCCAGCAATCCTACGGAGAAAGCTCATTTCAGCCGCTTGTATCCGCGATCTCGTTCTTTCGGTCATTACCCAAAGCTCGTGACCATAGGTGAGAGTAGGAACGTAGATTGACTGGTAAATCGAAAGCTTTGCCTTAGAACTAAGCTCCCTCTTCACCACAACAGACCGGTACAACGTCCGCATCACTGCAGATGCTGCTCCAATCCGTCTGTCGATCTCTCGCTCCATTCTCCCCTCACTCGTGAACAAGACCCCAAGATACTTAAACTCCTCCACTTGGGGCAGGAGCCTGTCCCCAACCCGGAGAGGACAATCCACCTTTTTCCGGCTGAGGACCATGGACTCGGACTTGGAGGTGCTGATTCTCATCCCAGCCACTTCACACTCAGCGGCAAACCGTCCCAGCAAAAGCTGTAGGTCATTACTGGATGAAGCCAACAGGACAACATCATCTGCAAACAACAGAGATGACATCCTGTGGTCACCAAGCATGACACCCTCCATTCCCTGGCTGCGCCTAGAAATCCTGTCCATAAAAATTATGAACAGGATCGGTGACAAAGGGCAGCCTTGGCGGAGTCCAACTCTCACTGGGAATGACTCCGACCGAGTGTTGGCAATACGAACCAAACTCTCACAACGGTCGTACAGAGACCGAATAGCTCGTAACAACAAGCCCGATACCCCATACTCCCGAAGCACCCCCCACAAAAATCCACGAGGGACACGGTCAAATGCCTTCTCCAAGTCCACAAAACACATGTAAACTGGTTGAGCAAACTCCCACGAACCCTCGAGAATTCTCGAAAGGGTAAAGAGCTGGTCCGATGTGCCACGGCCAGGACGAAAACCACATTGCTCCTCCTGAATCCGAGGTTCGACCAATGGCCGGACTCTCCTCTCCAGTACCTTGGCATAGACCTTCCCAGGGAGGCTGAGGAGTGTGATCCCTCTAAAGTTGGAGCACACCCTCCGGTCCCCTTTTTTAAAGAGAGGAACCACCACCCCGGTTTGCCATGCCAAAGGCACTGCCCCCGACCTCCACGCAATGTTGCAGAGGCGTGTCAACCATGACAACCCAACAACATCCAGGGCCGTGAGGTACTCAGGGCGAATCTCGTCCACCCCTGGGGCCCGGCCACCAAGGAGATTTTTAACCACCTTGGCGACCTCAGCCCCTGTGATAGGCGAGTCATCCCCTTCGTCCCCAAACCCTGCTTCCTCTGTGGAAGGCGTATCAGTGGGATTGAGGAGATCCTCGAAGTATTCCTTCCACCGCCCGACGATGTCCCCAGTTGAAGTCAACAGTGTCCCATCCGCACCATACACAGTGTGGACGGGGAGCTGCTTTCCCCTCCTGAGCCACCGGACAGTTTGCCAGAATCTCTTTGAGGCCGACCGAAAGTCTTGTTCCATGGCCTCACCGAACTCCTCCCATACCCGGGTTTTTGCTTCAGCAACCACCCGAACTGCACTCCGCTTGGCCTGCCGGTACACCTCAGCTGCTTCGGGAGTCCCACAAGCCAACCAAGCTTGATAGGACTCCTTCTTCAGCTTAATGGCCCCCCTCACCACTGGTGTCCACCACTTGGTTCGGGGGTTGCCACCACGAGATGCACCGACCACCTTGCGGCCGCAGCTCTGGGCCGCCGCTTCAACAACAGAGGTGGAGAACATGGCCCATTCAGACTCCATGTCTCCAGACTCCCTTGGAATGTGGTTGAAGTTCTTCCGGAGGTGGGAGTTGAAGACCTCCCGGACAGGGGCCTCAGCCAGACGCTCCCAGCACACCCTCACTATACGTTTGGGTCTACCAGGTCTGAATGGCTTCCTCCCCTGCCATCGGATCCAACTCACCACCAGGTGGTGATCAGTTGACAGCTCTGCACCTCTCTTTACTCGGGTGTCCAAGACATACGGTCGCAGGTCTGATGACACGATAACAAAATCGATCATCGACCTGCGACCTAGGGTGTCCTGGTGCCAGGTGCACATATGGACACCCTTATGCTTGAACATGGTGTTCGTTATGGACAGACTGTGGTTAGCACAGAAGTCCAATAACTGAACACCACTCGGGTTCAGATCGGGCAGGCCGTTCCTCCCAATCACCCCCCTCCAGGTTTCACTGTCGTTGCCCACGTGCGCATTGAAGTCCCCCAGTAGGACAATGGAGTCTCCAAGAGGAGCACCCTCCAGCACCCCAGTCACAGACTCCAAAAAGGGTGGGTACTCTGAAACATCATTTGGTGCATAGGCACAAATAATGGTCAGGACCCGTTTCCCAACCCGAAGGCGCAGGGAAGCAACCCTTTCGTCCACCGGGGAAAACTCCAATATAGAGGCAACAAGGTGGGGCGATACAAGAATACCCACCCCTGCTCGTCGCCTCTCGCCCGGGGCAACTCCAGAAAAGGCCAAGCTCCAGCCCCTCTCCAGGAGACTGGTTCCGGAACCGGAGCTGTGTGTTGAGGTGAGGCCGACTATATCTAGCCGGTATCTCTCAACCTCGTACACCAGCTCAGGCTCCTTCCCCACCAGAGAGGTGACATTCCACGTACCAAAAGCCAGTTTAGAAAGCTTGGGATCAGTCCGCCAAGGTCTCCGCCTTTGACCGCCACCTGATCCACATAGCACCGGACCCCCATGATCCCTCCTGCAGGTGGTGAGCCCACTGGAGGGCGGACCCATGTAACTCCTTCGGGCTGAGCCCGGCCGGGTCCCATGGGTGGAAACCCGGCCACCAGACGCTAGCCTTCGAGCCCCTCCCCCAGGCCTGGCTCCAGGGTGGGGCCCCGGTAACCCCATACCGGGCGGGGTACACTGAATCCTTGATATACAATTCATGAGAGTCTGTTGGATCGTTCTTAGTCTGGCCCTTCACCCAGGACCAGTTTGTCTTGGGAGACCCTATCAGAGGCAAATTGCCCCGGACAACATAGCTCCTGGGATCACTGGGGCACGCAAACCCCCCCACCACGATAAGGTGACGATCCATGAGGGGGTGTATCGGACTCTAAAGACATAATTCGCTACAATATGTGTTCATGTACAGAATGATCTGTTTAGGCAGTTATAGTTGTGCGCTCAGGCTTTCTCATCAGGCACCTCTGTAGGCACCCGCTGAAGGATCTCAGTTTAGAGGTAGCGTTTTTAGCTGTTGCTTTGTTACTGCCACTGGAAAATAAAAATGGTACGCCTGCTCGTGCAAGAAAAGAGAGAAATTGCCAGTCTCATAACTTAATATTGTAGTGGCTGGTGAAATACTGTATATCCTCAGCAATTCATCAGTCCCCCTGCCTTTCCCTTCATATGAAGCCGGCTGCATATGAATTCTAACCACATCTGTTAGCTAAGCGACTCTTCCATTATGGCTCCTGTTTCCAGCTGGTTAAAACCATGATAAACGCCAGTGCTTACATACCTCTTATGATTTTTTTTCCACGTTTAAAGTACTTTAATAAACTCATGTTTCTGTCGGACAGTCACGCTTAGCGAGACACTGCCTGCTGACTGACTGGAAAGCTCACGTGAGCAGGGCGCTTCTAAACTCCGCGTGGATGATGGCCACGCGCGTTGTCCGTGTGCGCGCTTGCGGAAAGTCATTGCTTCATATATTTTTATTAATAAATTCATATCGCGTTGCGGTGGCGGTAAAATTTCCGGCGAGGCGGGCCGCCACGGAGAAATGTTACCAGAGGAAACCCTGGAATATAGAAATGTAGACACTTAAAGATGCACTTCGGTGGCTATAAATCCCCAATAAAAACAAGTCTACATTGTCTAAATGGTATCTTATGCTTTTCTCTTCCTGTCTTTAACGTGCAGCAGCATCTCTCCAAAAAAGTCTGGACAAACAAATCAACACGTGCAGCATCTAAATATATCCAGGCTTATTTGGATATTTGTGGATCATTTTTCTTTAGCACATTACCTATCTGACACAAGGCTTTGACATTTACTGCACATAAAATCGTACCGTTAGTAGGCTGCTGTTATCAGGCATATTAAAGGCTAATGGTGGTTAGTGCTACATTAAACAGAATAAATCCTGTAATAAAAAAAAACTTACCGGTTGAAGGACATGTCCAGTTGTATGCACGGTGGCCCAGGATATTGACTGAAACTGCATCAGTCCTTAAAAGTAGCTTAATGGTAAAACCCAGCTTAATTTGGGTCAAGTTTTCAAAGCTGCTGTCAAAAATGCTAACTAGTCCTGGAGGCTAACTTCAGTCTTTATTTCTGCTCTCTTCCCCCGAGGCCAAAGACAGTTCTTAGTCCTGATTGGCTCAACACTACAGACCTGTTATAATGATGTAACTATAACAGGTACTTCTAAACTTGCCTTTTAGCAAGGGGCGGAGCTTAACTAAAATGTCACAGCCAAAAGACAGACATGACACATTTGAGTGATTTTGCTCTAGATACAGTGCATCTGGAAAATATTCACAGTGCTTCACTTTTTCCACATTTTGTTATGTTACAGCCTTATTCCAAAATGGATTAAATTAATTTTTCCCTCAAAATTCTGCACACAATACCCCATAATGAATGTGAAAAAAGATTTTTTGACATTTTTGCAAATTTATTAAAAATAAAAAACTAAGAAATCACATGTACATACTGTAAGTATTCACAGCCTTTCCTCAATACTTTGTTGATGCACCTTTGGCAGCAATTACAGCCTCAAGTCTTTTTGAATATGATGCCACAAGCTTGGCACACCTGTCTGTAGGCAGTTTCGCCCATTCCTCTTTGCAGCATCTCTCAAGCTCCATCAGGTTGGATGGGAAGCGTCGGTGCACAGCCATTTTCAGATCTCTCCAGAAATGTTCAATTGGATTCAAGTCTGGGCTCTGGTTGGGCCACTCAAAGACATTCACAGAGTTGTCCTGAAGCCACTCCTTTGATATCTTGGCTGTGTGCTTGGGGTCGTTGTCCTGCTGAAAGATGAACCGTCGCCCCAGTCTGAGATCAAGAGTGCTCTGGAGCAGGTTTTCATCCAGGATGTCTCTGTACATTGCTGCATTCATCTTTCCCTCTATCCTGACTAGTCTCCCAGTTCCTGCCATTGAAAAACATCCCCACAGCATGATGCTGCTACCAACACTGGGGTGGTTATGAGTGGTGCCTGGTTTCCTCCAAACATCACGCCTGGCATTCACGCCAAAGAGTTCAATCTTTGTCTCATCAGACCAGAGAATTTTGTTTCTCATGGTCTGAGAGTCCTTCAGGTGCCTTTTGGCAATCTCCAGGTGGGCTGCCATGTGCCTTTTTGCTAAGGAGTGGCTTCCGTCTGGCCACTCTACCATACAGGCCTGATTGGTGGATTGCTGCAGAGATGGTTGTCCTTCTGGAAGGTTCTCCTCTCTTCACAGAGCAACGCTGGAGCTCTGACAGAGTGACCATCAGGTTCTTGGTCACCTCCCTGATTAAGGCCCTTCTCCCCCGATCGCTCAGTTTAGATGGCCGGCCAGCTCTAGGAAGAGTGCCGGTGGTTCCAAACGTCTTCCATTTACGGATGATGGAGGCCACTGTGCTCACTGAGACCTTCAAAGCAGCAGAAATTTTTCTGTACCCTTCTCCAGTTTTGTGCCTCAAGACAACCCTGTCTCAGAGGTCTACAGAGAATTCTTTTGACTTCATGCTTGGTTTGTGCTCTGACATGCACTGTCAACTGTGTGACCTTATATAGACAGGTGTGTGCCTTTCCAAGTCATGTCCAATCACCTGAATTTACCACAGATGGACTGCGCGGTGGTGGAGTGGTTAGCACTGCGGCAGCACAACAACTCACCCTTGGCCGGGGGATCCTGGGTTCGATCCCAGCCCCCGACCAACAGTGATCTGTGTGGAGTTTGCATGTTCTCCCCGTGTCTGCGTGGGTTTACCCTGGGATTTCTCCGGTTTCCTCCCACATGCCAAAAACATGCAAGTTAGGTTAATTGGCATCAAACTGGGGATTCTAAATTGTCCTTAGGTATGACTGTGAGAGTGAATGGTTGTCTGTCTCTCCGTGTTGGCCCTGCGATGGACTGGTGATCTGTCCAGGTTGTACCCTGCCTCTCGCCCAAAGATGCTGGGATAGGCTCCAGCCCCCCTCCCCCCCCCCCGCGACCCGAAAAGGATTTAGCGGAAGAAGATGGATGGATGGACTCCAGTGAAGCCGTAGAAACGTCTCAAGAATGATCAGTGGAAACAGGATGCACCTGAGCTCAATTCTGAGCTTCATGACAAAGGCTGTGAACACTTATGTACATGTGATTTCTTAGTTTTTTATTTTTAATAAATTTACAAAAATCCCCCAAAAAGCTTTTTTCACATCGTCATTATGGAGTATTGTGTGTAGAATTTTGAGGAAAAAAAATAATTTAATCCCTTTTGGAATAAGGCTGTAACATAACGAAATGTGGAAAAAGTGAAGCGCTGTGAATACTTTCTAGATGCACTGTACATCTTGTAACATGTTACAGACATGTTAACAAGAAAAAAAAAAATTTTGGTGGCGTGTCACTTTAAACTCACTTTATACCAAACTACAAGCTTTAGTTTGTTCACTTCCATGTAGTGCATTATGAATGCTACATCATTACTTGTGTAGTAAACTATGCAAAGTTTGGCAAGTTCTTGTTTTGTTTTTTTTTTAAATCAAAACTATCATGCAGATCATGCTTTAACCCTACGCCGTTGACTCACATGACTAACTGTGCAGTGTTTGAATGGAGGAGTTTTTTATACTTAATAAAAACATGTCAGTATGTTAATGATTTTTATTATTGCTTAAAATTTTGACGGTTGGTTTGTTGCCCCTACCCCTCCACTGTGTTGTTAATAAGGTGACTGTTGGCTCTCTGGGTTTGTAAATAATGTTGCATTCCAGAACTTGTCTTGAATCACTATTTCCAGAATTCCTGAGTGGAAGTTGTACCTGGAATGTCCCCTGGAGAATTTTTTCCCAGCTCGTAAAGTTGGCCACCCTTCACCATAACTAACTTGATTATCCAAGATGGCTGTGTCTATACGCCATGCATCAACGAGGTGTGTGATGTAGAGCATTTCTCTTTTATATGTCTGCTCTAGTCGATCCTCCTCACAGTGCTGCTTAACTTCTGTGTATGAACACGTCGCTACACTGTTCCCACACACAGGTTAATGCAGACTGTGTTGTTTTTAGTTGCCCTTGCTTTTAAATAGTTTTTAGCTTCACACCATATTTTGATCATATGCTTTACAAATGGATTTTTAACTTGTTTTTGTAATTTTTTTGCCGAATCTGAGTATATGAATATGGGAAGAGGTAAAGGTAAATTGTATGATTCCATTTCAGTCCTGTGAGGGAGATCATTTGATGAAAAATAATATGTCATAGACCTCAGTTGTGCCGACCAATAATACAACATAAAATTTGGACATTTCAGACCTCCACGATCAAATGGTAAATATAATAAAGACAAACGTAATCTAGCCCTCCTGTTGTTCCATATAAATTCCACTAACTTTTTTTTTATTCTTGAGAATAGATCTAAAGGTGGTGATAAGGGAATGTATTGAAATAAATAAAGTATTTTAGGTAAAATATTACTTTTAAGTATATTGATTCTCCCGATCATCGACATTGGTAGTGACATCCATCTCTGAGTTAACTCATTGATATCTGACATTAAGGCTTCATAGTTGACGCTGGCGACTGATTCTAGCTTAGGCATAATTTGGATTCCTAAATATTTAAACTGATTTACAACATTGAATTGATTTATCTCAGGGGCTGGGTAATTTCTCTGGGTCTCATTTAGCATTAATATTGAAGATTTAGTTTTATTTATTTTATATCCTGATATTTCCCCAAAATTCTTTATTAAATTCAACAAGGTTGGAATTGATTTTTTTAGATTCGACATAAACAAAATTATATCATCGGCGTACAGGGAGATTTTATGTTCTGTTGGTCCAACTTTAATTCCATATATTTGTGAATGTAAACGTATCGCTATCGCTAAAGGTTCAATTGCCATAGTAAACAGTAAAGGTGAAAGTGGACAGCCTTGTCGACATCCTCTATTGATTTTTATTGGTTTTGAAATATTGTTATTTGTTAGGATTTCTGCTGTAGCATTATTGTATATTATTTGAACCCATTTTATGAAATTATTTCCAAGTCCAAACCTTTGTAGGACTTCAAAAAGAAAGGGCCATTCAACTCTATCAAAGGCCTTTTCGGCGTCCAATGATAGGAGAGCTGTATCCGGTGCTTCTTTATTAAAATAAATAATATTAAATAGTCTTCTTACATTATGGAAGCCTTGTCTACCCTTTATAAAGCCATTCTGATCTCGATTAATAATATTTGGTAAAATTTCTTGTATTCGTCTTGCTAAAATTTTACAGATTATCTTAAGGTCGGCGTTTAATAGGCTTATTGGTCTCATATTTTCACATTTATTAGAGGGCTTACCTGGTTTTGGCAGCAGTATAATTAAGGCATTATTTATGTATGATGGTAAATTATTATTTTGAAATGCTTCTAAAACCATTTCCAAAAAAGGTTTTATTAATTTATTCTTAAATTTTTTATAAAGGTCAACTGGAAGACCATCTGGTCCTGCACTTTTTCCTGATTTCATATTATCAATGGCTAGCCCAACTTCTTCTTGACTAATTTTAGACTCCAATATCTCCCTGTTTTCATTTGGAATACACGGTATAGATAGTTCGTTCAAAAACCCATTTAGTTTTGTTAAATCAGGTTCATTTTTGGTATCATATAATTTTTCATAGTAATCTCTAAAGGCTCTATTAATTTCTAAAGGATCTATAACTACCTGTCCGTTACTTATAATACTGGTAATTGGTGTTTTAATTTCCAATTGTTTAATCTGCCATGCTAATAATTTTCCTGATTTTTCACCTTGTTCATAAAAAGATTGTTTCAATCTTAGAAGACTCGAGGCAGCTCTATTCGCTGATTTTTTGTCGTATTCAGCTCTCAAAATCAGTAATTCATTCTCCAACCTTGGGTCACTTCCTGCATACACTTTTTCCTGAAGACTTTTTATTTTATGTTCCAATTTAGCTCTCTCCTCTCGAGTCTTCTTAGATTTTGATCCTGTATAACTAATAATATGTCCCCTAATAAAAGCTTTGAAAGCCTCCCACTTTACACATGCTGATGTTTGTGTAGTATTGATGTCAAAGAACTCGTCTATCTGTTTTTCTATATACTTGACAAATTCCTCATCCTGAAGCCATTTATGCTGAAATTGCCATCTACCTGATTCCTTTGTCAATTTTTTATCTACATATATTAGACAACAGGGTGCATGATCAGAGATCACGATGTTATCATAAAAGCAGTTTTGAATCTTGGACCTTAATTCTGTGGAAATCAAAAAATAATCAATACGTGAGAATGTCTTGTAGGTACTGGAATAACAAGAATAGGCTTTAACTTGTGGTTTCATTTCTCTCCATATATCTAACAATCTCAATTCTTTCATAAAATGATTAATAGTCATCCTACATCCAATGTGCGTACAATCCAGTCCTGTTGATCTATCCACACCTGGATTCAATGTACAATTAAAATCCCCTGCTATTATATGTTGCCCTGTAAGTGATGATAAGATGAGAAATAAATTAGCAAAGAACTTCTGATCATCTATATTGGGACCATATAAGTTCACAAGATTTATATTTTCTAATAGCAAAGAACCTTGAATGATTACATATCTTCCAAATTTGTCTCCAATTACATTTTTCACTTGAAAAGGAACTGATTTATGTATGAGAGTCATAACTCCCCTGGCTCGGGATGAAAATGAAGAGGTGAATACACTTCCCTGCCATCTACTCCTAATTCTTTTAACATCCTCCTCTATCAGATGAGTTTCTTGTAAAAACACAATTCTTGAACCCATGTCCTTTATTTTATTCATAACTTGTTTAAGTTTTTTTAAATTTTGTAGACCTCTGCAATTCCATGAAGTTAAATTAAGATTAACACTTTGGTCCATGATCAATAGAGAGTTTGGGATTACCTTGCAGTGTAAACATGCTCATACAGAGAAGCAAAAACATGAGTGGTTGAACATTCATCCTACAAACTACACACAAACAAATTTCCCCTTCCCACACTTGTGGCAAACCCCCCAAAATCAAAAGAAAAATTCTGTCTCCCGATATAGCCATCGACCGTTCCACACCCACGGGGAACAGCCTAAGCCACTCCTTCTTCATCCTCCCAATCACCCTAACTCTACTGCTTTTAATGACGTAACATTAACTCTCCTCTGTAGTTTTCCAACTTAACTCCAAAATTTTTAACAACTTTGTACATCATAGTTTTTTTTTTTTGTTTGTTTTGTTTTTGTTTTGTTTTTTTAATATATAATACAATCTATATTTTGTAAACTTACTATTTACTTCAAGTCAGTCAAATGCCTGTGCAAATGCTTAATTATTCTACCTTATATTTTGTTCATGCTTAGCTCCCACCAGTCTCTTCTTCTTCTTTGATCTTCTTGATGAACTCCTGCGCCTCCTCTGGGGTCTTGAAGATGTGGGTTCTGCCCTCATACGTGGTCAGCAGTCTCGCAGGATAGATTACACCATGACGAATCCCAAGGTTGCGCAGCTCCTTACGTACGGGATCAAACTGCTTCCTCAATTGCTGGATTCCTGTGGCCAAATCTGGGTAGAACCGCACCTGCTGGTCCTGGTGTTTAATCTCTCCTTTTTTAGCTCGTGCAGCGTTGAAGATCTTCATCCTGTCTCTGTTGCTAAGAAACTTCATAATTAAGGTCCTCGGCGGTCCCTTATCTCTCCGTGGGCCAATACGATGTGCTTTTTCCAGAATCACTGCTGATTGCAACTCCTCGCTGCCCAGCACCTCCGGAATCCACTTTTCCAGAAAGGAACATACGTCCCGACCTTCTGATTCCTCTGGAAGACCCACCAGCCTCAAATTATTCTGTCTCGACCGAGATTCCAAATCCAAAATATTATCTTCCAGAGATTTATTTTTTTTTTCCAAAGTGCGCACCTTTAATTGAAGACGGGTGACGTCATCTTCAGCACTAGCGAGACGGAGCTCCATCTGCGCCGTTCGTTCTACACAGTCACCCAATTCCTTTCTTATTCCTTCCAACGCTGTCATAATCCCATCAAATCTAGAGGAAAAGTCCGCTCTCATTGAACTCATGGCAGCCATCAGCGCATCTGCGCCATTCCCCGCAAATATCGCACCGTTGCCAGCCTCCTCCGCCATATATGGAGTTTTGTTTGTTGCGTCACAGACCTGAAAGTCCGTTAATTTGGACTGTTTCGGCGGCTCGCTTTTTCCTTTTCCTGGTTTTCCAGCCTTAGGCTTCGCCGACATATCCTCGCCCAAATGCTGGGATACGTTCTGTCCCAAATGAGAGAGTTATTTGCCGATTTTTTTTTTCCAGGAGCAGAGCAGAGCGAGACACGTCCGTCCTACGTGGCAGCCATAACCGGAAGTCAGTTGCCCTTGCTAATAGTGGATATAAAATGCAGCATTAAAACAGTTTTGAAAGCTCCAAACAGTCAAATATTATTATATATTTTTTTAATATAAAATCATTAATGGCTCTTGCACTTATAGTGGCAGGCGGGGGCACTTTAAAGAAGCAGACTGGTGTTATAGGTGGCAGCAAAAGAAATCCTGTTGTTAGCGTGACAGTAGCATGACCTTTCTGACCTCTTATAGGGGATCAGCAGTGCCCGATGCCCCCATACTAAAACCCTCTCCCCCTCTGGATTTCTACTCTCCTCACAGCCCCTTACCTCTAAGCCATGTGGAACAAGCTAAACCCTCCTGTGTCCTCCCAATCCTTCCCTGCCCTCCCCCCTTCCCTCCTAAAAGGGGGAGAAAAAAAGAGAATGAAAACCATCTTATTAGCTCCATTCACGCCCACACGGACAAGATCTGCTTTCCACCTCTGCCACCAGCTGTGGTGTAATTGTCATCTAATTGCACCTGCACTGCCAAAGAATAATTAACTTTGGCATCTCATGGCCATGGTGATACAAAAGAAAAAACATGATAGCAATTATGGGACTGAACAGGGAGAGCTTAAAGCACACCTGAATGTAGAGAAAGCTGAAAGATCTCATTAACAGTCAGCTCTGCTTTTTTTAAAATAGCATGTCTTCTTTCTGTGAAGAAATAGTCGGTCTGACTGCCTTTTTTCTCCTCGCTTTTTCACTGATTTTCTTTTTTAAATCCCTGGTAACAATGGGAATAAAGACAGAAGGAGAAGGAAAAAGAAAGAAAGAGAAAGAAGTCAGGCAGGGGCGAGCAGATGGTTGTATCAGAGTGGCACCCGGCCTTGTGTTTAATTTCAGGTGAGAGAGTCCGTCTCTAAGTGAGAGGTGGGAGAAGAGTGTCAAAAGCACATTCAGCTGGAAGCGGGGAAAGAAAGTGAGAGAATGGTGGAGATGAGAGAGGAAAAGAAAAGGGCACTGGCAATAAAGCTGATTCACTCTGAGTGTAGAAATGGAGGTTTTGGAGGAGAACCCATCCTTTTCCTCAGCTGGCCTCCCTCTGTCCAACGTGGACGCCTCGTGCTCTCGTCCCCTCTGTTGTTATCGCTTTATCTCTGTACCATCTCAGGCCATTTGTCTGGCCTGGTCAGCTGTTGTGGGGCTCTTAGAGACAATAGCATCCACATGATGCCACATTAATCAAAGCTGTTTTACAAAGCGGCCTCCTGTACTGAACATAGATCTCAATAACTTTAATGCTAAATAGGGTCATTAGAGCTGAAATTCAGTGAAATAATCAGTGTAATTGAAATAGATTCAGCACAGTTTTCACAATCCATTAAACTTTCATCTCATATGGTTTGAAAAATGGTCCAAATTCTGGGTTCTGCATTTTGCTTGTGCTTATTTACTGTTTTCTTGATAATGATAAATGATTTATTTGGCATTGTTTGTCTGACAGATGTTACTGTGTGGTCTAAGAAGTTGTTAAGAAAATAATCAGTAGTTTGGGGCAAACAAATTCTGACTCTATAGAAATAATATAACCCCTTAATCTTAATACATATTGTATTTACAGTGCTGTGGAAAAAGTATTTGCCCCCTTCTCGATTTCTTAAATATTAGCATATTTGTCACACACAAATATTTCAGCTCATCAAACAAATTTTAAAATTAGACAAACATAAACTGAATAAATACAAAATGCATTTTTTAAATGATGATTTAATTTATTAAGGAGAAAAAAAAGCTATCCAAACCTACCTGGGCTTATGTGAAAAAGTAATTGCCCCCTTGTTACATCATATTAACTGTGATGAACCACATTTCTTGGAAAGATGAGTTTAGTTTCATTAGCCACACCCAGGCCTGATCACTGCCAGACCTGCTGAATCTAGAAATCACTTACAATGGATATAAAAGTCTGCACACCCCTGTTCAAATGCCAGGTTTTTGTGGTGTAAAAAAATGAGACCAAGATAAATAATTTCAAAACTTTTTCCACCATTAATGTGACCTACAACCTGTACAACCCAATTGGAAAACAAACTGAAATCATTTAAGGGGAAAAATAAAAAAGATACAGTAACCTGGTTGCAAAAATATGCACACCCTTAAACTAATACTTTGTTGCAGCACCTTTGGCTTTCATTACAGCACTCAGTCTTTTTGGGTAGGAGTCTACCAGCGTGGCACATCTTGATGTGTCAATATTTGCCCACTCTTCTTTGCAAAAACACTCCAAATCTGTCAGATTGTGAGGACATCTCCTGTGCACAGCCCTCTTCAGATCACCCCACAGATGTTTGATCGGATTCAGGTCTGAACTCTGACTGGGCCATTCCAAAACCTTAATCTTCTTCTGGTGAGGCCATTCTTTTGTTGATTTGGATGTATGCTTTGGGTCATTGTCGTGCTGAAAGATGATGTTCCTCTTCATCTTCAGCTTTCTAGCAGAACCCTGAAGGTTTTGTGCCAACACTGACTAGTATTTGGAACTGTTCATAATTCCCTCCACCTTAACTAGGGCCCCAGTTCCAGCTGAAAAAAAACAGCCCCAAGCAGGATGATGCCACCACCATGCTTCACTGTAGGTATGGTGTTCTTTTGGTGATGAGCAGTGTTGTGTTTGAGCCAAATATACCTTTTGGAATTATGGCCAAAAAGCTCAACCTTGATTTCATCGGACCATAACACATTTTCCCACATATGTTTGGGAAATTTCAAATGTGTTTTTGCAAAATGTAGCCAGGCTTGGATGTTTTTCTTCATAAGATGAGGCTTCCGTCTTGCCACCCTACTCCATAGCCCAGACATATGAAGAAGACGGGAGATTGTTGTAGCATGTACTATATAGCCAGTACTTGCCAGAAATTCCCACAGTTCCTTCAATGTTGCTGTCAGCCTCTTGGCAGCCTCCCTGACCAGTTTTCTTCTCGTCTTTTCATCAATTTTGGAGGGACGTCCAGTTCTTAGTAATGTATGGTGTGTTATGTTGTGCCATATTTTCTCCACTTGATGATGACTGTCTTCACTGTGTTCCATGGTATATTTAATGCTTTGGAAATTCTTTTGTACCCTTCTTCTGACTGATGCCTTTGAACAATGAGATTGCTCTAATGCTTTGGAAGCTCTCTGTGGACTATGGCTTGTGCTGTAAGATATGGCTACAAAAATGTCAGGAAAAGCCTACTAGAACAGCTGACCTTTATTTGGGTTTAATCAGAGGTACTTTAAATGGTGGCAGGTGTGTGCTGACTCCCATTTAACATGAGTTTGAATGAGATTAGTTAATTCTGAATACAACCACATCCCAGTTATAAGAGGGTGTGCATATTTATGCAACTAGGTTATTGTAAGTTTTTTTATTTTTACCTCTGCCAAGGAGGTTATGTTTTTACCGGCGTTTGCCTGTTTGTCTGTTACCAACATAACTCAAAAAGTTATGAACGGATTTTGATGAAATTTTCAGGAAAGGTGTGTAATGGCATGGGGAACAGATGATTAGATTTTGGTGATGATCTGAGAGTGCATACCTCCACCAAGGGCTTTTTTTGTATTTGTGCAGCAGGATTACACAAAAACTACTGGATGGATTTGGATGAAATTTTCACCAGAGGTGGTTCTTGGGCTAGAGAGGAACCCATTATATTTTGGTGATGATCTGAGAATACATACCTCAGCCAAGGCTCTTATCTTCTCACAGTGTGTTAGAAACAATACTCCAAAACTGATGGACAGACTTTGATGCAATTTTCACCACAAGTGGTTATAGGCCTACACACAAACCCATTACATTTTGGAGGTGATCCATGACAAACGGAAGGAGCCTTGGTGGAGGTATGTGCTCTATGAGTGCTTTTTCTAGTTCTTATTAAAATATTTTAGTTTGTTTTTCAGTTGGATTGTACAGGTTTTAGGTCACATTAATGGAGAAAAAAGTTTTGAAATAATTTATATTGGTCTTATTTTTTTACATCACAAAAACCTGGCCTTTGAACAGGGGTGTGTAGACTTTTATATCCACTGTAAATAGAACCTGCCTGACAAAGTGAAATGGGCTAAAAGATCTCAAAAAGCAACATATCATGCAGCGATCTAAACAGATGAGAAACAAAATTCTAGAACATCTAAAGACCTGCAGGCCTCACTTGCCTCAGTTTGGACTCTGGTCCATGACTGAACATTTAAATAAGAAAGAGACTGGGCAAAAATGGTATCCATGGGAGAGTTCCAAGGTGAAAATCACTGCTGACCAAAAAGAACACAAATGCCACCCCCACCCCACCCCCCCAAAAAAAAAAAAAAATCTTAATGATTGCCAAGACTTATGGAAAAATATTCTGTGGACTAATGAGACAAAATTTGAACTTTTTAGGGAAGGTCTGTGTCCCGCTACATCTGGCATACAACTAACACAGCATTTCATAAAAAGAACGTCATACCAACAGTCAAACATGAGGGTGGTAGTGTGATGGTCTTGGGGCTGCTTTGCTGCTTCAGGACCTGGATGACTTGCCGTGATTGATGGAACCATGAATTGTGTTCTCTACCAGACTACCTTGAAGTAGAATGTCTGACCATCAATTTGTGACCTCGAGCTCAAACCCTCCAATGTGGCTGAATTAAAACAATTCTGCAAAGAATAGTGGGGCAGAATTCCTCAACAGTGATGTAAGACTCATTGCCAGTAACTGCAATTGTTGCTGCCAAGGGTTTTACAACCAGTTATTAGGTCTAGGGGGCAATTACTTTTTCACATAGGACAAGGTAGGCTTGGATAGCTTTTTTTTTTCTCTTATTAAATGAAATCATCATTTTAAAAACTGCATTTTGTACTTATCCAGGTTATCTTTGTCTCGTATTAAAATTTGTTTGATCTGAAACATTTAAATGTGACAAATATGCAAAAATATAAGAAATCAGGAAGGGGACAAATACTTTTTTGCAGCACTGTGGCTATAATTCCCCTTTTTATTCTTTATGCTAATATAAGCAAACCAGCTGAATATTCTAACTGATATTTAGTGTACAGACACGAGAGCAGTGCATATCTTCACATTAAGTCTGAACCAGGAAGTGAAATGTCAAATTTGAAAAAAGCACAAATGTGCTTCACTAGTCACCAAAATGTGACACTGTTTTTTTTAAACACTGCCACACTTTTTAAGTTTGATATTTATAATTAATGTTTAAATGAGTGAGTGCCTCAATGGCAAAGTGCCTGTGTGTGTTTAGTGTTTAGTAACGTGTGCAGAGCAGGCAGGTGTTCACACTACATGCCTTAATAAGTGTGAGTGTGTTTGTGTCCACAACTGTCTGTTTGCCTTTGCATGCATGCGCTTCCTAAAGGCACACACACACACGTCCAGAGATATGGGTGTATGGATGAATGGTTGGAAGTTGTGGAGTTTATTATGAGCTCTCCTCAGGTTTCTTCATTCACTATCTACAGTGTGTTTGAGAGTCAGATCTGTGCTGTGAGGCCTTCTGTGTGATTAAGCCGCCCATACGAGAGGGAAGAGCTCTTTGTGGTGGAACATCTGACTAAGCCTGACATTTACACAGACATAAGGACTCAGACGGTAGCAGACAGAGTGGTTTTATCAATAGTCTGAAAAAAAAAATTGCATATGCTAAATATAGCCCAGGCTTTTTGCGCAGGATATGAGATAGGAAGTTGTAGCGCAGATTGCTGTAATTTGTGCTCTTAATGTCTTAGCAAATGTCCTGCAGTAGCTACACATGAGCTGCGGACAGTTGCAGGCTCCATATTATGCATTACAACACAGTTTTTTCTCCAGCACGCTGCTATAATGTGGCCACATGACTCCAAATGTATCTGACAAAAAGCAGATGAAACCACACCTCTGTCTGTGAGTCCTGGTAATGACAATGATGATGATGATGATGATGATCATCATCATCATCATAGCAATTAGTGTGGCTTGGAGCGAATGCGTTCACTTGATGATTCTATCTGGAGTTAAGTGTGCATTCATGCGTCAATTCATTTACATATGCATGCATATCAATGCGGCGAGTGGACAATGCAGGACGTGCACTGATTGACAGCACGATAAAAGGGAGGGGGGGCTCGCCCTCTGTGCTTAACTCTGGTCCAACTGTCATGATGAACGCAGATCAGATTTATGGAGGTGGTAAATGGGTGTGAATTGGAGAGAAATTGGATAAATGAAGCAAGGGGAGCAGCAATGGAGGGTGGGGGGAAGGGGGAGGAAGAACTGAATGAAAGTTTGACATAACGAACAGTGGGTGGCAGCAAGGGTGGAGGGGGGTGGAGGTACATTGAGGCAGTGTGTTTATCAGCTTAAATACAGACATCTGTCATGGAGAAAGTGTGTGTGGTGTGTGTGTGTGTGTGTGTGTGTGTGTGTGTGTTTTGGGCAAAAGACAAAAGTAGAAAAGGGCCGTTGCCACAAACTCATTCGGCTCTTTGAACTTTGGTGCAGGGCTGGTTATCTAATGAGCATGCATGGATTGTAGAGAAGGGAAACGGTGTAAACTCGTGCCAGATTAGAAGTTTAAATAAAAAAAGAAAAACTAGGACATGGACTCTATCTGTACTCGCACACAAACCGAAACGTGTCCGTGACTGTTCTTTTCCCCCCTCTGCTCCACTGAATCGAGTCAAACAACGCTTGACATGAATATTTAACAGTCAGAACAGACAAAACAATTGCGAGTCGGCTCAAGTGTTCGAAATTTACTCTTTGATATTCACTTTCTCCCCTTTGAAGGGGTTTGGCTGGCTGGCTGACAGAACGGCTGAGTGTCAGCTTCATCTCAAACCGGACAGACCCGTGAACCCTTTAAGAGCGGGAGACTGCAGCTAGAAAGCGGCTTTGACACTGAAGCCCAGGACAGGTTTAAATATTATTGAACCGTACAAGTGTCGCACTGTCAGTCTCTTTGTATTTGATTGATTTGGTGACCAGCTGACTTCGGGAAAAGGTTGAGCTTCTCTCTCACTTTATGTCGCTGCCCGCCCATGTGGGTGCGCATCTGTGTGCGCATCCACGTGTGGAAACATTCACAGAGTGTTCTTGTGCATCTCTGCTTTTTTTTTTTTTTTTTTTTTTTGGTTTCAGCCTCTCACGCTTTTGTTCCAACTCTTTGTGTGAGTGCACAATCAACTGCCTCTATTAATCTCTTGTTTTCTTTTCTTTTTTTCCTTTTTCATCTTGTGAATATACCAATTTCCACCTGTGTTCCCCCCCCCCCCCCCCCGGGTGAATTCACAAGTGTATCTCCGCGTAAGTGCATTTGCAACGAGCGGAGAGGTAGATGGAGAGGCCAGGGAGCAAAAGCAGCAGAGACGGGAGAAGGAAGCGGAGCAGGGAGGGGAGGAGGGAGACGGGAGGTGGCAGGTTGATTACGGTCGCAGGTCTCGTTGCCTGGCGACGGCTGGGACGAGGGATGCCAGGTTGCTAGGCGACCAGCACGATGCAATGACCAGCGCTGTCTGATGGAGGGGAGGTGAAGATGGAAAATTGTCTTTGTGCCCCCCCCTCCCCAACCTCCATTCCCGCTCCACCCATTTTCACCCCCCCTCCCCCAGCCCCTCCAGCTCTTGCCTCCCTGCTGTAAATGTTCTTGAAAGAGCAGGGGTGATGTTTTCTGACGATATATTTACCATTCAGAGCAGCTCCTTTTTAGGGTACACAAACAGAAGGAGAGTGAAATTGGAGAGGAAACAGGCAGCAGAAATGTATCACCCTCGGTGTAGCCGTAGCAGCACTGATTTTCCTGTGATGAGAGTACAGAAATTATAAACTGCTTCATGTCTCACGATAGAAAGGTGAGAAAAAATGCCAGCATCAGTACCCTTAAAGAAATATTCCTGTTCATTCACAGTGGAGCACTACTTTTTTATCATTCTCACACTATAATCTACAATATTCTTTTTGTGTATAAAAGATAATACAGCTTTGCATTATAATGAAGTCAGCTGTTTGCCATGTTTTCTATTGCAAACTCAAACAGCAAAAATACACACTCACCTGCCACTGTAATAGGTACACCTTGCTATTTCTGAGTTGGATCCTTATTGCCTTCAGAACTGCCTTCATTTCTCATGGCTTAGATTCAACAAGGTGCTGGAAACATCCCTCAGAGATATTGGTCCATATTAGAGATAAGGACCCGCACTTATATAGCGCTTTTCTAGTCTCAAAGACCACTCAAAGCGCTTCACTAGTATTAACCCCCTATTCCAAGGGCCTACAGGAGACAGATACTGTATCTAGGGACAATTTAGAACAACCAATTAATCTAACATGCATGTCTTTGGATTGTGGGAGGAAACCGGAGCCCCCAGAGTAAACCCACGCAGCACAGGGAGAACATGCAAACTCCACACAGAAAGGTTCCTACCCCTGCCAGCCTGGGGATTCGAACCTGGAACCTTCTAGCTGTTAGGCAACAGTGCTAGCCACTGCACCACCATGCTGCCCATTGATAAAGTAGCATCACACAATTGCTGCAGATTTATTTGCTGCACATCCATGATACTCCATTCTCTCATTTAAGCCATGTTTAAAACATGTTTAATGTTGCAGCAAAAAATTAGACTCGGACCAGCCAACGCTTTTCAAATCTTCTTCTAATTTTGTTGAGCCTGTGTAAACTGCAGCCTCAGTTTCCTGTTTTTAGCTGAAAGGAGATGAACCAGGTGAGGTCCTCTGCTACTGCTGTAGGCCCTGCTTCAAGGAACAGTGTGTTGTGCCTTCAGAGATGCTCTTCTGTATAGCTTGGTTATTGAGTGGTTATTGAGTTTCTATTTATGTCGACTCGAGCCTGGCTTTTCTCCTTTGACATTTGGCATCGACAAGGCATTTGGGCCCAGAGAACCACTGCTGTTTTCTCTTTTTCAGACCATTCTCTGTAAACCCTAGAGATGGCTGTGTGCAGGGCTTGGCATTAACTTTTTTGCTCACTGGCCACTGTGGCTAGTGATTTTCCAAAGTCTCTAGCCATTCAGCCTTATCACTAGCCACAGTTTTGTGGCTGGAAAATTATGTTCAATATGATCAGATTTGACTATTGCATGCTAAATTTTTCTTGAACTAAATTTACAACCTTTTTAAATGGAAATGACCCTTATACATACATTAAAATAGCAAGAGAAACACTGTTTAATTATTAACAGGAGTAAATACTGTAAAGCTGTCAAGAAAGATATTTGCAATATGAGAGTGAAGATATGGGGTCTGTCCAAATTCTCATTTGTACCTCTTCCCCTTTGCCAACCCCCACCCCTTGGTCCTCAAAATCAAAGTCCAAGGGGTAGGGGTTGAAAATGACCCCTATGAATTGCGACACCCCTTCAGGGCTGCACGATGTCATCAGTAAAGGTGCCTTCAGACCAAATGCAAACGGACGGCGCAAATCCATACAAAGTCGATGGAAAGAGGTGAGCACATGCAAAATCGCGCATTCACATCCAAGGGATTGCGCAAGCTTTGAGATTCTGCCATCACCAGAGTAAAAGTATCAACATTGGAGAGTAGACTAGTTTGAAAATGAGACTGCCACTCACCTGGAGACAGAAGGACCAGGAGCTCTTCAGCTGAATTGGGATGTCGGAGTTATTTACCCACGGATTCCTGCCATGGATGTGCTAACAAGGCTAGCAAGCTAGCAACGGAAACACTCATCATCTTGTAAAGTTTTGGAGATGGGGACAACTTTTTCAGGTGAGCCCTCCGTCGGATAATGTAAACCTAAAGCATGATGTTATTTTGGGGATTTCCACAGTAGGTTGAACACTGCTGCAGAAGTTATAAAGGTAACTTTGCCTGTCTGCATCTCAGTTAGATGGTGAATTCATGTCTATTTGTGTGTTTACATTGGGTTATAATGTAATTGTGCTGCGTAAAAAATTTGCCCGTTCGTGTTTGGTGTGAAAGCATCTAATTACTGATGGATTTAATCTAAATGGACACTACCTATTTTCACTAAAAAAAAAAGAAGAAAAAGAAAACTAATGAGAAAAAAGTCTCATCTTAAGGAAAAAAATGTCTCAGATTTGCCGCCATCAGTGTGTGAATGTGTGTGTGAATGGGTGGATAGCAGGATCTGTAAAGCGCTTTGGTCGTCAAGAGATGAGAATAAAAGCGCTATATAAGTGAATGCCATTTACCATTTACATGAACAATTCTAATCAGTAGAAAAAGTCAGAAATTTACTAGAAAGAAAGCTGTAAATTCAGAAAAAAACTTGGACCCCCTGGCGGGCCATTTTTGGCCCGCACACCACATGTTTGACACCCCTGTGTTATGTTTGAATAAGGGAGTTGGAGTCAGGGTTATCCCATGCAGCAGATTCAGCCAACAGAACTTTTATTAACACACAGACAGAACTATATACAGTGGGCCGTGCCCGCCTGACGTCACGCCAGGGGCGGGTACGGCAAGCCCCATGGGCCACATACTCATGCCACACTCACTACACAACACCCTGGACCAGCACATAAAAAGTACATAATTAGAGATTTTATATCCATGAAATAGCTGTATATCACAGGCATCAGAGATAATCACAGATAAACAAAAGTTCACATCAGAAGAAGCTTCATTTTCTCTTTACAGCAACAAAGTTTAATCACTTTTTCTCTCTCTCCATCATACAAAAACTTAAATTTGCACAATTGCGGACAGTAAATGGAAACTTCTTGCTCTGTAAGTAATCATATTTAACCACAGAGGTTGGAGCTGATGTGGAGGGAGAGTGGAGGTTATTCTCACCGCTGGGACAACAGGAAATCAGGGGCAGTTGTCCCCGTGATCTGATTGCTGAGTGCAGCTGCTGTCTGGTCATTGCCGTTTTTCAACTGGAAAGAAAATGAGCCGACCTGCAGCGCTGACAGTGAACCATTGAGAATACACTGTGTGCGCAGATAGTGCTCATGGGAGTTGTAGTTTTGTAGTCTCACTTTGCGATAGGTTTATTATTTAGATGTCATTTGAGAAAACTACAACCCACCAAGGTGGCTAGTTGGAGTCGCTGTCTTACCCACCACAGATGAAATATACCCACCAGGGGTGGGTGGGCGGGTGTTAATGTCAAGCCCTGGCTGTGTGTGAAAATCCCAGTAGACCAGTAGTTTCTGAAATACTTAGACCAGTACAAAATTACTCTTGTTCCCCATTCTGATGCTCGGATTGAACTAAAGCACCTCATCTTGACCGTGTCTGCATGCCTAAATGTATTGAGTTGCTGCCATGTGATTTGTTGATGAGAAATTTGCATTAACATACAGTTTAACAGGTGTACCTGTTAAAGTGGTGGTAAGTGTAACTCTAAATAAAAGACTGGAATGTTACCCACTGATGCAGTGTGTAAATCTGGGACCATTTTGTTTTTGTAGCCAGAGGTGACCATACTTAGACAAGAAGGTGATGTGCAAAGATATACAGCGGTGTGAAAAATTGTTTGCCCCCTTCCTGATTTCTCATTTTTTGTATGTTTGTCACACTTAAATGTTTCAGATCATCAAACAAATTTAAATATTAGACAAAAATAACACAAGTAAACACAAAATGCAGTTTTTAAATGAAGGTGTTTATTATTGAGGGTAAAAAAAAAAATCCAAACCTACATGGCCCTGTGTGAAAAAGTGATTGCCCCCCCTTCCCCCCGTTAAAACATAAATTAACTGTGGTTTATCACATCTTTGAAAAGCTGAATTCAATTTCTCTAGATACACCCAGGCCTGATTACTGCCACACCTGTTCTCAATCAAGAAATCACTTAAATAGGAGCTGCCAGACAAAGTGAAGTAGACCAAAAGATCCTCAAAAGCTAGACATCATGCTGCTATCCAAAGAAATTCAGGAACAAATGAGAAACCAAGTAATTGAGATCTGTCAGTCTGGAAAAGGTTATAAAGCCATTTCAAAAGCTTTGGGACTCCAGCGAACCACAGTGAGAGCCACTATCCACAAATGGCAAAAACATGGAACAGTGGTGAACCTTCCCAGGAGTGGCCGGCCGACCAAAATTACCCCAAGAGCACAGCGACAACTCATCCAAGAGGTCACAAAGAGGCCCCACAACAACATCCAAAGAACTGCAGGCCTCACTTGATTCAGTTAAGGTCAGTGTCCATGACTCCACCATAAGAAAGAGACTGGGCAAAAATGGCCTGCATGGCAGAGTTCCAAGACAAAAACCCCTGAGCAAAAAGAACATAAAGGTTCATCTCAGTTTTGCCAGAAAACATCCTGATGATCCCCAAGACTTCTGGGAAAATACTCTGTGGACTGACGAGACAAAAGTTGAACATTTTGGAAGGTGTGTGTCTCATTACATCCGGCGTAAAAGTAACACCGCATTTCAGAAAAGGAACATCATACCAACAGGACAATATGGTGGTGGTAGTGTGATGGTCTGGGGTTGTTTTGCTGCTTCAGGACCTGGAAGATTTGCCGTGGTAAATGGAACCATGATTTCTGCTGTCAATCAAAAAATCCCAAAGGAGAATGTCCGGCAATCTGTTCGTGACCTCAAGCTGAAGCACACATGGGTTCTGCAGCAGGACAATGATCCAGAACACACCAGCAAGTCCACCTCTGAATGGCTTAAGAAAAACAAAATGAAGACTTTGGAGTGGCCTAGTCAAAGTCCTGACCTTAATCCAACTGAGATGCTGTGGCATGACCTTAAAAAGGCGGTTCATGCTCGAAAACCCTCCAATATGGCTTAATTACAACAATTCTGCAAAGTTGAGTGGGCCAAAATTTCTCCACAGCGCTGAAAAAGACTCATTACCAGTTGTCGCAAACGCTTGATTGCAGTTGTTGCTGTTAAGGGTGGCCCAACCAGTTCTTAGGTTTAGGGGGCAATCACTATTTCACACAGGGCCATGTAGGTTTGGATTTTTTTTTCCCTTAATAATAAACACCTTCATTTAAAAACTGCATTTTGTGTTTACTTGTGTTATCTTTGTTTAATATTTAAATTTATCTGATGATCTGAAGCATTTAAGTGTGGCAAACATACAAAAAAAAAAGAGAGAAATCAGGAAGCGGGCAAACACCTTTTCACACCACTGTAAGTTAACTGTTGTAAGCTCAGATAGTGGTTTGCATATAGATGTGTTCCTTCTAATTCCCCAAGTCGATTTCATGGATGTGCTCTTCTTGTACTTCCAGCTGTGAAGTTGTTTTTCTGCTTGTGAATTCAGGCAAGCCTTTACATGACTGACATGGGGATTGTGCACCCATGCTATCGTTCAACAGCAATGTAAACTTGTTTTTATTTGTTTCTTGCAGTTGGTCATAAACACAGTACTGGCCTAACTTCTATCTCTGAACATGCTTCTATGGTGTTTATACAGCCAGATCCGTCGACCAGTCAGGTGCAGCCTGTGTGTTCTCAGCAGCAGGACCGATGAGAGTCTTTCCCCCAGGACAGAGCTCTTTGACTATTGGTTTTCCATAATGTCAGTTATTTTCTGTTACTCCACCTGACTGCGCCTTTCCCTGCACTGCAACACTTCTCCTGTGCCCTGCCTTCCGACAAAAAAAGGACCAGTGGACACGTACCATTAAAAGCTAATTGTTGCAGTTTTTGAGCTGTAGCAGTGATATCATTCTTCACATCCCAAACAGTGGATAACTCGAAGGCTTTTAGTTTATACAGGTGACTTATGAAGAAATTCAACACCTGCAGAAACGTTTACTTTTACTCTAAACATTGTTTTAAGTACGTCAGTCTTTGGGGAATAATTTGCTGTTGTGGCAGGCCTCAAGTGGCCAGATAATTAACTGCACTTGTCTACAGTTCCTCATTGACCATTTTTATTTTCTTTTTTATTGCTTTTTGACTTTGATTCCCCAGCCATGCACCTTAAACTGAGCTTCTTATCTTTCCTGAACTATGATAAGGTGGTGACTTTGTTGCAGTGGATATAAAAAGTCTACACACCCCTGTTCAAATGCCAGGTTTTTGTGATGTAAAAAATGAGACCAAGATAAATCATTTCAAAACCTTTTTCACCATTAATGTGACCTATAACCTGTACAGTGAAAAACAAACTGAAGTCTTTTAAGGGGAAAAGTAAAAAATTAAAAACTTACAATAACCTGTTTGCATAAATATGCACACCCTTAAACTAATACTTTGTTGCAGCACCTTTGGCTTTTATTACAGCACTCAGTGTTTTTGGGCAGGAGTCAATCAGCATGACAGATCTTGATGTGTCAATATTCGACCAATCTCTTTTGCAAAAATGCTCCAAATCTGTCAGATTGCGAGGGCATCTCCTGTGCACAGCCCTCTTCAGATCACCCCACAGATGTTCGATCGGATTCAGCTGTGGACTCTGGCTGGACCATTCCAAAATCTTAATCTTCTTCTGGTGAAGCCCTTCTCCTGTTAATTTGGATGTGTGCTTTGGGTTGTTGTGCTGAAAGATGAAGTTCCTCTTCATCTTCAGCTTTCTAGCAGAAGCCTGAAGGTTTTGTGCCAACACTGACTGGTATTTGGAACTGTTCATAATTCCTCCACCTTGACTATGGCCCTAGTTCCAGCTGAAGAAAAATAGCCCCAGAGCATGATGGTGCCACCACCATGCTTCACTGTAGGTATGGTGTTCTTTTGATGATGAGCAGTGTTGTGTTTGCGCCAAATATACCTTTTGGAATTATGGCCAAAAAGCTCAACCTTGGTTTCATTGGACCATAACACATTTTCCCACATGTGTTTGGGAGGTTTCAAATGTGTTTTTGCAAAATGTAGCCAGGCTTGGATGTCTGTCTTGCCACCCTAGACGGGAGATTGTTGTCACATGTACTAAACAGCCAGTACTTGCCAGAAATTCCCACAGCTCCTTCAGTGTTGCTGTCGGCCTCTTGGCAGCCTCCCTGACCAGTTTTCTTCTTGTCTTTTCATTAATTTTGGAGGGATGTCCAGTTCTAGGTAGTGTCACTGTTGGACCATATTTCCTCCACTTGATGATGACTGTCTTCACTGTGTTCCATGGTATATTCAATGGCTTGGAAATTCTTTTGTACCCTTCTCCTGACTGATACCTTTGAACAGTGAGATGGCTCTAATGCTTTGGAAGCTCTCTGCGGACCATGGCTTGTGCTGTAAGATGTGACTACAAAAATGTCAGGAAAAGCCTACTAGAACAGCTGAACTTTATTTGGGTTTAATCAGAGGCACTTTAAATGGTGGCAGGTGTGTGCTGACTCCCATTTAACATGAGTTTGAATGTGATTGGTTTATTCTGAACACAGTCACATCCCCAGTTATAAGAGGGTGTGCATATTCATGCAACCAGGTTATTGTAAGTTTTTGATTTTTGATTTTTCCCTTTAAAAGATTTCAGTTTGTTTTTCAATTGGGTTGTACAGGTTATAGGTCTCATTAATGGTGGAAAAAGTTTTGAAATGATTTATCTTGGTCTCATTTTTTTACATCACAAAAACCTGGCATATGAACAGGGGTGTGTAGACTTTTATATCCACTGTATACGTTTCATAGTACTTGAAATTACTGTTGATGTAAGCCAACGTTTTCCTGAACCACATGTGATCCTCATTACAGGTCTAATGAAAACAATTGAGACCACATCATACATCCAATACTAAAATAATGCCCCAGTATTTCTAAGTTACAGTGGGGGAAAAAGTATTTAGTCAGCCACCAATTGTGCAAGTTCTCCCACTTAAAAGATGAGAGAGGTCTCCAATTTTCATCATAGGTATACCTCAACTATGAGAGACAAAATGAGAAAAAAAAAATCCAGAAAATCACATTGAAGGATTTTTAATGAATTAATTGGTAAATTCCTCGGTAAAATAAGTATTTGGTCAATAACAAAAGTTCATCTCAATACTTTGTTATATACCCTTTGTTGGCAATGACAGAGGTCAAATGTTTTCTGTAAGTCTTCACAAGGTTTTCACACACTGTTGCTGGTATTTTGGCCCATTCCTCCATGCAGATCTCCTCTAGAGCAGTGATGTTTTGGGCCTGTCGCTGGGCAACACAGACTTTCAACTCCCTCCAAAGATTTTCTATGGGGTTGAGATCTGGAGACTGGCTAGGCCACTCCAGGACCTTGAAATGCTTCTTACGAAGCCACTCCTTCCTTGCCCGGGCAGTGTGTTTGGGATCATTGTCATGCTGAAAGACCCAGCCACGTTTCATCTTCAATGCCTTTGCTGATGGAAGGAGGTTTTCACTCAAAATCTCACAATACATGGCCCCATTCATTCTTTCCTTTACACGGATCAGTTGTCCTGGTCCCTTTGCAGAAAAACAGCCCCAAAGTATGATGTTTTCACCCCCATGCTTCACAGTAGGTATGGTGTTCTTTCTCCTCCAAACACGACAAGTTGAGTTTTTACCAAAAAGTTCTATTTTGGTTTCATCTGACCATATGACATTCTCCCAATCCTCTTCTGGATCATCCAAATGCTCTCTAGCAAACTTCAGATGGGCCTGGACATGTACTGGCTTAAGCAGGGGGACACGTCTGGCACTGCAGGATTTGAGTCCCTGGCGGCGTAGTGTGTTACTGATGGTAGTCTTTGTTACTTTGGCCCCAGCTCTCTGCAGGTCATTCACTAGGTCCCCCCGTGTGGTTCTGGGATTTTTGCTCACCGTTCTCATGATCATTTTGACCCCACGGGGGGAGATCTTGCGTGGAGTCCTAGATCGAGGGAGATAATCAGTGGTCTTGTATGTCTTCCATTTTCTAATAATTGCTCCCACAGTTGATTTCTTCACACCAAGCTGCTTACCTATTGCAGATTCAGTCTTCCCAGCCTGGTGCAGGTCTACAATTTTGTTTCTGGTGTCCTTTGACAGCTCTTTGGTCTTGGCCATAGTGGAGTTTGGAGTCTGACTGTTTGAGGTTGTGGACAGGTGTCTTTTATACTGATAACGAGTTCAAACAGGTGCCATTAATACAGGTAACAAGTGGAGGACAGAGGAGCCTCTTAAAGAAGAAGTTACAGGTCTGTGAGAGCCAGAAATCTTGCTTGTTTGTAGGTGACCAAATACTTATTTTACCAAGGAATTTACCAATTAATTCATTAAAAATCCTTCAATGTGATTTTCTGAATTTTTTTTTCTCATTTTGTCTCTCATAGTTGAGGTATACCTATGAAAACTGGAGACCTCTCTCATCTTTTAAGTGGGAGAACTTGCACAATTGGTGGCTGACTAAATACTTTTTTCCCCCACTGTATTAATTTAAACCCCAATATTTGCTTTCTAAAAATATAGTAAAAATATAGTGTACAGCATTGACACAGTCGTATTAATATTTTTCCCATTATTTGCTGCAGTATATGAATCACTCACCCTAAGACACATTTATTTACCAAGTGCCACTCCACAGTTGTGTATGATGGGGTGGGGAGGTCGTGCATTATGGTGAAGGGGTCGTGCTGTTATTTGATTGGATAATCTGTGGATTTAATATCTCGTAATGCTAGTCAAATCCCCAGCGAGCATCACAGAAAGAAAAGATTTAAGTATGTGAGGATGTGTGTTCGTATCGCTATAACCGAGAGTAGCAGACAGAGCGCCGCGTGGATGGTTGTATATAATATCTCCGCTCTGTGTTTGGAGATGTAGTGCATGGGGACACAAAAATCAAACAGCAAAATAAAAAACAACAACAACACACACACACACAATGGTGAAATGAGTTGTTGATCAGGCAGGTTTTGCCTGCGTGTTGTCTGTGCACAGTATGGGGACCGTTTTTGTAAACAAGCCTAAGAGAGAAAGGGGAGGGGAGCAACAGGAGGCGGAGGGGAGAGAGCAAATTACTGTCAAGTGTGTGTTAGCGGTTGAGGCTTAGAGGGAGATATTTTTCTCCCTGCTTCTGCATCTGCTCTCGAGGCAGAGCCAACATTCAACAGGCACGAACACTGCCTCCATCATCCTTTTTTTTCTCCTCCTAATTTCAGTCTTTCATTTTTTTTCTTCCACTGCCTGTCTCCACCTTCCTCCCCCACTCAGCTAATCCCTCCATCTCTTGACCTAGAAGCACCCTCTGTCCTCCTCATTTGTTTTGCACCCATCTCTTAAGCAGGTTGTTCAGGGCAACTTTGTTTACCTGACGTGGGGTTCTCATCACTGGGGTTGTCATGACGATGGCCGTGTGAGCATGGTCTTTATCGGACCAGCGGCTTGTTGCTGTGCTGATCTGAAGTGGCACAGCCTTGATGGCCTCCACTTCTCGCTGTTTTCCCTCTTGTATATTCTAATTCCAATCTCCCGAGCCATCTGCCGTGCTTCTCCTTATCACCACCACCACCACAGCCTTCACTGTTTGTCTTTCCACAGTGAAATATGGGCCAGGGGACTTCTTTATAAGCATCATTCAAACATGCTTTTATTCAGAGATGTCCCATAAATTAAGGCCATCATTTTGTGCTATCACCTTTCAGCACTAAACCCAAGATGAGTCCAGATTTGAAACGGTCAGATCGTTCCAAAACATGTTTTTATCTTTTGTCAAAACTAATAGACAACAATAGTGAGGCATCAGTATTAAAACAATTACATTAAATATAACTCTTCATATAAGTAATAACCTGAGGACATTTTGTGCTTATATGTGTTATTTAAATTTTAAATCAATGAATGTTACTTTATATTTCAAATCTATGGCATTGCACAATAAATATCTCTAAAATACTTTTCTCAAATTATTTATTTCTGCTCATTTTCTGAGCCATAAAAGCATTATTTTCTGGAACATTTAACCAACCTTTTTTATTGTTTAAATATTCTGAAGGTTTGTTCATATACTATGCAGCAGCCTGAATCATGTTGATTTTACTTTCTCTTGAGAATATATTTTTTATTTCATTAGTTTTTTTGTCGTAATATTTTTTCAAATTCCCGTCAGTAAAAATTCATCTTGAACATGTGAATAAAGTTTAACAAGAATTTGAAGCCTTTCATTATCCAGTATTTAGGTTCTGCTCTGAACATTCATGACAAATTGGCGTTGTTTCCAAAAATAGGGAATCACTTATCGCCATATTTAAACCTATCCTTAGTATCTTTGATTTTTTTTTCCATTTGTTGTGTCTGCCTTTAAAGTTTTAACCCATATTTTTGTGTATTGTTTCATCATGCACAATTAATCATGACAACAGAACTACCTCTGTGATCTGATCAGCAAAAGAAAATAATTTATCTTTTTAGCCATGAGTTTTTCTGTATTTATTCATCATGCACTTATATTTTCAAAAACAATATTAAACATTCCTCTTTGTTTCTCTTTCAAATTGATTTAATGTGAGGGGATGACAAAAATAAATGGGAAACATTAAAGCAAGCACACAACTGATATTGATTTGTATTTGAAAAATAACATATGAAAAAAGCAGGGGTTCAAATAGGGCTAGTTTTATGGGGCAGCAATAAATAAAATACATAATAATGCTGTCAGGAAGTAAATAATTTTGTACTGATTGTTGTTGAAATATCTGTACATAGAGAGACTTTATCCTGAATTTTAGCATGCACACCAATTCAGGATTGTTATTTTAACTGCTGCAAATTTCATTTAAGAAAAAAAAACTACAATTAAACATTTATTACATTAGAAAGCTGTAATTTAAGCAAACAAACAAAAAAAGACTCTTCACTGAGCAGGAGCGGACCTCCATTTTCTTGACTGATTGGAAGATGGTTTTGAGACTTTTCCCCCTCATCTCCTCCATCATCATATTAATTGGTGCAGTCAATTAGGCACTCTCAATGAGAGGGCGCAGCAGCCTCCTGCAGCCACGGCTGGTGGTTCAGCAGATGTTTGTTCATGCCAGTCCTGGCGGCGCCAATCAATAGTGTCTCCTGTTGACCGATCGCAGTGGATCAATCAGTGACACAGGATCAGTGACTGGCTGAAATGTCACCAGCTCCATAATTAAGACCTTCATTAAGCCAAAGTTAACAGTGTTACTCTGTGGCTCTCACCTCGACTCCTCACCCCTCCCCTGCGCCTGCACATACACACCCCCACCTCCCTCCTCTCCTCCATATGCTTCTTTCCTCCCCCCCCCCCCCCAATCCTGCTCAGTCCTTCCCTGCTCGCCTTTATGCCCTCTGTTATTCACTGTTTTTCTTTATTTCATTCAAATATCTTTTAATGCTCTATACATTTAAAGGACAAGCTGCCAAAGTACTGATGTGTGAACAACTTCATATAGAGGTTTAGCTGAATAGTGAGGATGGATGAGAAGTCTTCTGATGAATAGAGAAAAGGTTGCTTAATCCTTCTCATATTGTGTGTTCTCTCCTTTTCCTTCATCATTCATCTACTCTGTTTTTTTCCTCATACTAGTACTTCCCCTCTGACCCCACAGACGTCCATCTCTGCTTCTGTGCCCGGCTCAGAATCTCTCACTGTTCTGATGCTGCGTGCAACTTTAATCCAGATTAGCTGGCGAGTGTTCTTAATCTTATCACTTCCCCAATCCCGCGTGGGTGTGTGCTTTTCCTGGTTTTGTGTGATAGGGGGAGAGCAAACGATAGACGGCAGGATTAGAGCTGATTCTGAGAGAGAGACTCTGACAGAGGAGGCGGAGGGAGAGAAAGAGAAACTGTGTGACACTGCAAATGTAATATCACACATATCAGTGTCAGCCGTGGTCTGCTCCAGTACAGTTGGCCAAATAAAAAGGAAAGGAGAGAAATGAGTGAGTAAATATAGGAGACTGGAGCAAAGGCTAAATACACAAACTCAGTATATTTGTGTTTATTTGTTTATAAGACAGAAGAGGGTTCATTGCAAATGAAACAGATATATTATGCTTTTCCTTATTTCCTGTAACATAGTTAATAGTGCATAGACAGTATAATGCCATAATAGTGGATGCTCCTACTGAAGCTTTAAATAAGCTCATGTTTAATTCAGTTCAACTTTATTTATGTAGTACCAATTCACAACAATAGTTGTCAAATAGCACTTTTACTTGTAGGGTAAAGACCCCATAATCACAGAAAGAGACCCCAACTTGGTGACTGTAGAGAGAACAAAACCTCTCTTTTAACAACAAGAAACCTCCAGTAGAACCAGGCTCAGAAAGGAGCAGCCATCTGCTGTGACTGTTTGGAAGGTGAAGGAAATTTATGCAGTGTTCTCTAATAATATTACCTAGCGGCAGCATATTCATTCATTCATTCATTCATCTTCTTCTGCTTAATCCTTGATGGACTGGCGGCAGCATATATTAAGTAAAAACAATTGGACATAACAGAATCCTGTGGAGCTCCAGGACAGAAGTCTGAATTTGAAGAAGACTCCTTAACATGAACAAACTGGAACCTATCAAATAAATAGATATAAACCACTGCAAAGTCCAACAAGTAGTATTTTATTATTCATAGTATCAAAAGCTGCAATAAGGCCTAAAAGGACAAGTAAGAAAATCATTAGTGAGCTTCACTAAGTCTGCAGATAGTTAAATAAGTGAATGGCAACAACTCTTGAGATTTTTAAAAAGAAAGGTCAGTTGGCATGTAGAAAGACAAAACTCCTGAATCAGGTGTTTGCTTTGTAAATAACAGTTTAATTACAGCATTTTAAAAAACTTGTGGTACTTAGCCTATTCATTCATTTTCTTCCGCTTAATCCTTTTCGGGTCGCGGGGGGGCTGGAGCCTATCCCAGCATCTTTGGGCGAGAGGCAGGGTACACCCTGGACAGATCGCCAGTCCATCGCAGGGCCAACACAGAGAGACAGACAACCATTCACTCTCACAGTCGTACCTAAGGACAATTTAGAATCCCCAGTTTGATGCCAATTAACCTAACTTGCATGTTTTTGGCATGTGGGAGGAAACCGGAGAAATCCCAGAGTAAACCCACGCAGACACGGGGAGACCATGCAAACTCCACACAGATCACTGTTGGTCGGGGGCTGGGATCGATCCCAGGATCCCCCGGCCAAGGGTGAGTTGCTGTGCTGCTGCAGTGCTAACCACTCCGCCACCGCGCCGCCCACTTAGCCTATTGTTCATGAAGAATGCTCTTTAGAGGTACAGTATGGCATTTTTGAAAACTCAGTTTTTATAGCATATTCTTCTTCTTGGAGCAAGTCAGATTTGATGTGTACCCAAAGGGGCTGTGAGGTTGGGGGGGTTTTTTCACTCACAAAGTTGGCAAACCTGGGAATGAGCAGCTTAAAGATTCAAGATGGCTGCCCCCATACACCATGCATCAACAGCAGTGTAAAATATATGACTTATTAGTACCATTCTTTTATGTCTCTTCTGGTCAGTTGTACACACTCAACTTCTACGGCTGTGGCACAGGTGTAGTGTTGCCGACTGCTAATGGGACAGTCAGGGGTTCAATTCCCGCTCTGTCTGCATGTTGAAATGTCCTTGAGCAAAACACTGAACCCCCAGGTGCTCCTGGTGGGTCTGGCCAGCGCCCGTGCATGGCAGCTCCGCTGCCGTCAGTGTGTGAATGAGTGGATAGCAGGATCTGTGAAGCGCTTTGGTCATCCAGAGATGAGTAGAAAAGCAATATATAAGTGAACGCCTTTTACGATTTTTATTGATTGACTGATTCCTCCACCTCTTGCAATGAAACAAAACAAACTCTAACTTACTTGAAGTGCAAATTATAGTTTAAAATTGAGTCAAAATCACTTTTACAATGGGTCAGAAATGTCAAAAAGACCACACATTTTGGTAATATGCTTCAAAACACCTGTAACTGATCCGTTTTTTGGGGGGGGGGGTATGGAGAATGGTTGACTCAGACATGATGTGATATTGTAAGATTTTATTTTTTTTTTTACCTCAGACAGTAAATAAATGAACCTTTAGTGGCACTTTTTTTGACAACCTGCTGTTATTATTAGAAACTGAGTAAACCAGGCTGCAGTTTACTTATTTGACAATGACAACAGAGTTGTCACTAAAACCTGGATTTCCCCAATTACTCCACAGTGTTCCTTCTCTTTGTTTTTTAGAAAGTAAATGAGAGGTCATTTCCTTAATACAGAAAGCTTAGCTGCTGTTAAATCTTCTGTTTGTTAGGGACAGCCAATCAGACGAAAAGGGTTTAAAGAAAGACGGTCTAACGCATCTTTAAAAAAAAAAAAAAGGCACATAGAGGATGAACTGAGAAGCTGCAACAAGTCTCAGTTTTAAAAAAATATATATTTCAAACTTTGGATCAAGCAAAGCTACTTTAGCAGAGTCCCAAGGAAAAGTTTGACACTGGAAATGATCCTAAATAACAGTGGTATTCAAATAAATTTGCTTAAAACTTTAAAAATATTCACATATTATAACAGGATATATTGTTAAGTTCCAGTCCTACATAAACAAGTTGCTGACATAGAAAACTACTATATATTATGTTTGGGGTTAGATTTAAGACATTTGTCCACCAAGTTGCAGTAAAAGTTTGACAAACTGGCTTTACTAGCCTTGGAAAATGTGCAAATTATAGTCACTCAAACTGGAAAAAAATGCCCTGTGTACAATACATTTGCTGAATGAGATACAACCTTTAATACACATTTAATGTGCCTCTCTCTGGAAATAGTAATCTATAGTGATATGGGGGTGCTATATAAGTGCAGGTCCTTATACTGAACCCATACAAACGGTTCATACTTAATGATCACAATAATGTTTAACATAATAATAATTTACAGCATCCTTATAGTATGTAATGTCCATATGCACCATATACATGCATTGGTTTTTGTTGTTTTGTGGCCCCGTTTGAAGCCCTTCAGGGTCCAGATTTGAACTGGAGTTTGTGACTAATGTTCTGTATAAGCTAATTTCTAATAAATGCCGTAATTTGTAGCCATATAATATCCCTTCACTTTAGGGCTGGGCAATGAATCAATTTTAAATCACAATCAGATTAATTTGTCTGGACAGTTTCTGAAACTCGATTTTCCCTTTCACTAGAGTAAATACGGTAGCCTCCAGCTCTAAGCCCCTCCCCCACCCCCATCTGTCTTAGATACAAACCCACATGGAATGAAACATGGCAGCTGGCATCAGTGAGACCATTTTATTACCTCCGCCAAGGAGGTTATGTTTTTGTCAGCGTTAGTTTATTTGTTAGTCTGTCTGTTAACAAAATAACTAAAAAGGTTATGAACGGATTTGGATGAAATTTTCAGGAAAGGTGTGTAATGGCACGGGGAACAGATGAGATTTTGGTGATGATCTGAGAGTGCATACCTCCACCAAGGGCTTTGTTTGGATTTATGCAGCAGGATTACAAAAAAACTACTGGATGGATTTGGATGAAATTTTCACCAGAGGTGGTCCTTGGGCTAGAGAGGAAGCGATTACATTTTGGTGATGATCTGAGAATGCATACCTCAGCCAAGGCTCTTATCTTCTCACAGTGTGTCAGCAAGAATACTCCAAAACTAATGGACAGACTTTGATGCAATTTTCACCAGAAGTGGCTCTGGGCCTACACACAAACCCATTACATTTTGGAGGTGATCCATGAGGGACAGAAGGAGCCTTGGTGGAGGTATGCACTCTCTGAGCGCTTTTCTAGTTTATTTTAGTTCAGTTCAATTTATTTATATAACACCTTTCAAGCACATGTGCAACCCAAGGTGCTTTACAGAACCATAGTCAAACAGCAACACGTATAAACACTAAAAGGTAAGAGGTTAAAATGTTCAAAAAATATGTAAACAAGAAAGGAATTGGTTATAACAACTATACGACAGTAAAATCACAATAAAACAGTCAAAGTGAGAGTCAAAAAAATTCCATGAATTGGAAATCATTGAAAATAACAACAACAGCATTACTAATAACAACAATAAAGCTAATCGTAAGCTCTATCAAAAAGAAAAGTTTTAAGCTTGATCTTAAACGAAGAGAGGGTATCGGCATCCCAGACCCAGGCAGGGAGCTGTTTCCCCAGGAGAGGGGCCTGATAGCTGAAGGCTTGGCCTCCAAATTTACTTTTAAAAAATCTGGGAACCACAAGTAAGCCTGCATTCTGAGAGCAGAGGTGTTGAAGGGTAATATGGAACAATAAGGTCTTTAAGATACAATGGGGCGTGGCCGCTGAGGGCTTTATACTGTAAGTAATGAGAAGAGTGTTAAATTCTATTCTTGTTACAGAAAGGTAAAAGATGGGTTTATTTGTTCAGTTTTAAGATTATTTAGGAGCCCTTTATTATCATAAATTAATTAATTTTGTAAAACTTATGTTGGCACTTTATTAGCCTGAAATTTGTGGATTCCTGTTTGAGCAAACCCTTTTTTAAAAAAAAAAGGTTTGATTAAATTCAGGTTTGCACTTTATTCCCAACAGAGAATCACATTTGTTTCAAATAAGAAGAACCAATTTGAAACCTTTCCCCGTCATTTGTAATTAAACAATAAAAAGTAAATAAAATCAATCAAAATCAAAAATTTCATGCAGCATGAAAAAAATCTAGGATTTTATTTTGAGGCCATATCACCAAGCTCCACTCCACCTTTTTTTTTTTCACGTGTTGATCATCTCCTGTGACCTGCATTTTAACTGACTGTACCATGTCACCTCTATCTCTCCAGATGAACCGCCCAATCCAAGTGAAGCCAGCAGACAGCGAGAGCAGAGGGGGTAAGAGACACCTGCCCCAACTCAGACACACAGCACCTGTTCAAATAATGCAACGCCCACCTTTACCACGTAAAATACATCAATGTCAGTTAGGCCTGAACTGACATTTTGAATCACAGTTCCTGAAACTGGTTCCCCAAGAATCAAGATTTTAGCATACTTCATGCAGACTGTTAGTAGATACTGCCTTCCTGATAAAAGAGACCTTTAGGTGTCAAAAATACACCTGCACAAAACAAAACTGTGTATCCTCAGTAAAGCGGCACACTTGCACTGTGTGATGTACAATCTGATAATGCAGGTTTACTCAAGTCTGATCAGGCAGCCCTCCATTCAGTTCATTTCAGCATGAGTGAGGACATTTTTATTAACTGAATCCCATGTTTTGTATTTTTCACTTGTTACTGTAGTTTTACGACATGCAGTCTATTCAATTTTCCCTTTTATCAAATTATACCATAGTTTAATGTCAGCTGTTTCCTTTGCATAGACATAAACATTTTCAAACCTGAAAAAGTGCTCCAGATAAAGTAGGCATTCCATTACAGATGCTGCTATGTTTTCACATTTTGTCAAAGTGCTGTTGAAAAATGCTTTCTTCAGTCTTTTGTGCTCCTAGAAAAGCTTCAGTATCAGAGCTGGCATCCAGGAAATAATCCAGATCTCTTTCTTGGCATCCACTGTTTCTAATGGTCCTTTTTCACAGGAGTTTCTCATGCTACAGTGGGAAAGGCACAGGTGTAGATGATAAAAATTAACGTTGGCCAAGTGCCATTTAGCTGCTTCAGTTTCTGGGTCCTGTTGTTGTGAACACTGGCTTGATGTCAAACTGTGACAAATCAAAATGTCTGCTGTGAAAAAGGTCTGTTCTCCTTAAAGTCGTATTAACTTTTAAATGTCTGGACCATTTGGTTTGATTCCGCTGTTGCGGACCTGAAGGATGATAACTTGGCGTTTGCTGAAGTGTTTTGATTTTCAGGTCATTTGATTTGCTTAGACAGACATTTAGTTACTGGCTTCATAACAGTAGCTGCAGTTGTCTTTCAGAAACATGCCTGAAAAATGACAACACTTGAACTTGTTTAGTGATTGTGAGAAGCTCCTGAGACTATGAAGCTAAGAAATCTACAAATTCTCACTTATGTGTTTTTTTTCCTCGTGGCATTGATTTCCTGCTGTCACAGAGTGTGAATTTGGTGCGTTTGATCCGGCAACACGCAATCATTGGCATCAATGCAGCACACAGGCAGGTGTTTCTAATCAAACCACATTTTCATCCGCAATCTCCTTGACATTTAGGCTTTAGCTAGGTGAACAATAAAAATAATAACATGCTCCCTGTGACTGATTGTATCTCAAATCTCTGACATTTGATTTTCATGCAAAAATAAATTGGAGAGAAATGGCAGCCTAAATCGTTGCAAAAAAAAGAGAGAGAGAGAAAGAAATGGATGCTTCAGTCTTTGGTTTTCTTTTGGAGAATGGTGTGCAGGAATGTGGGACGTCTAGGATTTGTAGTGAATGGGCTCCAACATGCAGAAACGCTGGCCTGATCCTCCACAGACGGGGACAGACGGAGCAGCTTCTCTGACCACACAGAGGGTGACGAGCATTTGAGTCACCGCCAGATGCTGTTTGTTTGTAGTGCTGCTTATGCTGCTGCACTCTGGTGGTGTGCTGAAGTATAGCAGGCTGATTTCCACCCTGCTCTGTAACTGCTAATAATACTGTCGTTGATGTCTATTATTCATGCATGTGTTGTGACATGGCACTTCCTTGTTTTTCCCCTCCATCACCACTCGTGTATCCCCCCCCCCCCATCTCACTGCTATGACCCAAACATTATACCATATTCTCCCTCCCATCTTGGTGATCTCCTTCCCCTTAGAAGACAGGAAGCTGTTTGTGGGCATGCTGGGAAAGCAGCAGACAGACGCCGATGTGAAGAAAATGTTTGAGCCCTTCGGGAGCATAGAGGAGTGCACGGTGCTCCGCGGGCCTGACGGTACCAGCAAAGGTATTTCATGTCATATCATAAAATGAAACACACATGACAATGATAATAAAAATTTTAATCCCACGTGAAGCTACAACAGTATAAACTATGATCAGAAACATGGCACAGGGGTTCTACAGCTGGACATGTAGATGTGTAATAGACTTGGTGAAGACTTTTCTACATTTCTTCTCACATGATCAAACCATTTAAACATGCATCAGCTGAATATCGGTACCTGCTGACATCAGTTTTACTATGTCATGCTGGGCAGATGTTAGTTTGATGAAGAACTCAAGGCGGTGTCAGAAATGAACATTTTCACTCATCAGCCAAATGATGGGGAAATAAAAATTTATTATCCAAGCCAATTTTTTATATACCAGAATTATAAATTGCCTCTTTGTGTCATACACAGAGAGAGAGAGAGAGAGAGTGAGAGAGAGAAAGTGGGGAAAATAAGTATTGAACACGTCAACATTTTTCTCATTAAAGAGATTTCTGATGGAGCCATTCACCTGAGATTTTCACCATATATCAGTCACAACCCAAGTAATCCATACATACAAAGAAATCAAAGCAACTGTGTTCACAAAACAAGTTATATTTAATAAAGTAGAATGACATAGGGAATAAGTATTGAACACGCTTGGTGAAATTCATTTAATATTTAGCAGAAAAGCCTTTGTTGGTAATAACAGCTTCCAGACACCTTCTGTATGGAGAAACCAGGCGCAGGCATTGCTTAGGAGTGATTCTAGCCCATTCTTCCACACAAACTGTCTTCAAATCTTGAAGGTTCCGTGGGTGTCTTCTATGAACTCTCATCTTTAGTTTGTTCCATAGATTTTCAGTTGGATTCAGGTCAGGTGACTGACTGGACCATTCTAGCAGCTTTATTTTCCTTCTCTGGAGCCAGTTGAGAGTTTCCTTGGCTGTGTGTTTTGGGATCATTGTCTTGCTGAAATGTCCACCTTCATTTCATCTTCAGCATCTTGGCAGATGGCAACAGGTTCTTATCAAGGATGTCTTTGTACATTTCTCCATTCATCTTTCCGTCAATTATATGAAGTCTGCCTGTACCATGTGCTGAAAAACACCCCCACACCATGGTGCTCCCACCTCCAAACTTCACTGTTGGTATGGTGTTTTTGGGCTGATGTGCAGTGCCATTTTTCCTCCAAACATGCTGCGTGTTGTGGCATCCAAAAAGTTAAATTTTGGTCTCATCTAACCACACTATATTCTCCCAGTATTTTACTGGCTTGCCCAAATGTTGTGCAGCAAACTTTAAATGAGCTTCAACATGCTTTTTCTTCAGCAATGGAGTCTTGCGAGGTGAGCAGGCATAGAGCCCATGTTGGTTGAGTGCATTACTTATTGTTTTCTTTGAAACAGCAGTACCTGCTAATTGTAGGCCTTTCTGGAGCTCTCCACAAGTGGTCTTTGGCTCTTGGATAACTTGTCTGATAATTCTTTTGACTTCTCTGTTAGAAATCTTGCGAGGAGCTCCTAGTCATGGCCGATTTATGGTAAAATGATATTCTTTCCATTTCCGAATGATGGCTCCAACAGTGCTTGCTCACTGGAATATTCAGCAGTTTAGAAATGCTCCTGTAATGAATGGCATCATTATGTTTTGCAACAGTAAGGTTGCAAAGGTCTAGAGAGAGAGCTCTTTGCTTCTACCCATCATGAGTTCTTTGTATTTTTTATATACAGTGGTACCTCTACTTACGAACGTCTCTACATACGGAATTTTCAGGTTACGAGACGCCTCAACGGGAAAATATTGCCTCTAGTTACGAACGAAATTTCAGGATACGAAAGGCAAAAAAGTACGCGCTCCTCGCAGCTTCCGTAGTTTACCGAACGTAAACATACCTGTAGCTGCTCTGCCATTGGCTATCGCCTAGCATCTTCCTGGTATCCCATTGGCCACGAAGTTTTTTTTTTTTTTCCAAAACTTTATTAAGAACAAGGTGAAAGTTTTACGTGTGTGTACAGTACAGAATTAACATTTATTCACTATGGGCCCCAAGAAAGTGACGGAGATAAGTGGAAAAGGAGAAAAGAAGAGTTTTTTTGTCCATACAAACAAAGAAAGGAGATAATCGAAAGGTATGAAAAGGGGATGCGTTTGGTTGATCTCGCCAAAGAATATGGCCGTAATACATCAACGATCAGCACGGTATTAAAACAAAACGAAGCCGAACGCACTTACAAGCCGACAAAAGCTAACGTCCTTGGATCAGAACATGAACCAAAGAAGGCAAAAGGTGACGACGTCGACGACGATAGCAGTTAAAGGGTAAATGAACATAATTTTTATTATTCTTTCTCTTTTATTATTCTCTTTTATTATTCTTTCTCTCATTTTAAACTCTCATTTTATGTTTACTGTGCAGTAATCTAATTGTAACATGTATTTGTTACATGTTTTGATGCGTTTTTACGATTTATAAAAAATTTATGCCCGAATTTTGGGGGCTTGGAACGGATTACGGCATTTACATGTAAAACGCGCCTCTACTTACGAATTTTTCACGTTACGAGAATTCTTCCGGAACGAATTAAATTCGTAAGTAGAGGTACCACTGTATATATATATATATATATCAGGAACAGGGCAGGATATAACCAGTGTCTGTGGTGTATATTAGTGCATAACATTAAAAAATACTGTGTATCCATAAATAATAATCTATATCAAGTCAAAAAGAAGATCTGCTTAAAGCAACACTATGTAAGATTTTCACCTAAAGATAATGTTTCCAAAATTATTTTGATGGTACATCAACTTGTGACCAAGTGAATGTCACTTCATCCATAACCTGAGATAACCTGAGTGGGCCCACTAGGAACACTGAAAGGAATACAACTATGGCAACTATGGCTTGGTCTCAACGGCTAATCATAGGACACAACTGTATCAACCATCAACTAAACACCCTGTGACTGGCTGTTTAAACTGAGGTCGTAGTTGCTATAGTTGTAGTATTTTCACCATTCCTACCCAGAATAAGAAAGTTACATATTGCCGCTTTAATTTGATGCTTTGTGGGTGTTCATTTGCTTAAAGCTGGTATCAGTAATTTAAAAAAAAAAATGCATTTTGTTATATTTACTGAAACTGTCAGTATATCCCGACAGTAGTACATGAGATAGATGATCTCTGAAAAAAAAATCAGGTTCCTCTGGGTCTTGCTACTTTGTCAGCGATTTACCGGAATCTGGTCGGTCTGAATGTGCATGTCCAATGAGAGCTCCAGCTCTTTGGGGGAGATGCTGAGGCATTGCCAGGCCAGCTGGGGGATCTAGTTTCTCCAGCATGTCCTGGTTCCACCCCAGGCTCTCTTCTTAGTGGGACATGTCCGAGACACCTCACGTAGGTCGTGTCCAGGGGGCATCCTGATCAGATGCCCAACCCACTTCAACTTGCTCCTTTTGGTTTGAAGGAGCAGCCTTTAAGGGTGAGTCCAGCCACCCTATGGAGAAACCCCATTTCAACCACTCATATCTGTGATTTTATTCTTTTAGTCATTACCCAAAGTTCATGGCCATAGGTGAGGGCAGAAATGTAAATTGACAGCTTTACTTTGGAGTAGGGCTCCCTCTTCTCCACAACAGACTGCTACAACGTCCACATCACTGCAGATGCTGCTCCAGTCCATCTGTCAATCTCCTGCTCCATTCTCCCCTCACTCGTGAGTAAGACCCCGAGATACTTGAACTCTTCCATTTGGGGCAAGAGCTCTTCCCTGACCCAGAGATGATAATCCACCATTTTCTGGCTGATCACCATGGACTCAGATTTGAGGTGCTGATTCTCATCTTAGCCACTTTACACTCAGTAGCAAACCGCCCCAGTAAGACCTTTAGGTCATTGCATATTGAAGCAGAGAAGAGATCCTGTGGCCACCAAACGTGACACCCTCTGCTACTTGGCTGTAAATACAGTCATGTGAAAAAATTAGGACACCCCATTAAATATTCAGTTCTTTATTAAGAAATGTTCACATATCTGCCTAACCTTGTTTTTGTTTTTATTTGCATTTTTTTAACATTTATTTTAGCCATTTTAAGTGGGAATGAATGTGGGGGTGTCCTAAAAAGATGAGGGTGTCCTAATTTATTCCTCACTATTTGTTTAGAATTACATTTTACAGAAAAATTGAAAAAGTATTCAATTCATTTTAATTGTTTAGTTGTATTACATGAATCTCCCAGTATTTTTAACATTGATATTAAATATCCATATGTACAAATATGTACAAAAAAACACACAGGCTTATACAGGGTATTCTAATTTTTTCACAACTGTACATGTAAATAGTGTGTAAATAAAGTATACTGATTTAAGCTTTTGTAGATTACTTCCTGCAGGTATAAATATCACACCTTCATAGCAAACTATAACCATATTAGTGATTACCGTTAGTAGTAGAGCTACTTAAAATCTTCCTAGTGAATAAAATGACCTGCAGGTAAGATTGTTTTGATAAGAGGAGTTAAGTAAAGAATATTTTTCCTGTTTTTTTTTTCCCCTGTGGTGAGAAATGATCCAGCTGGACTCCACCTCTGAGAACACAGCCTGTAGCACACTGGAACCCCAATGATGTAAATTACTATTGTCACTAACAGCAATGCAAATGATATTTGCCCTGTAAATCAAAGTCCACTGACAGTTCAAACACAGATGCTAGATTTTTCTGCGTTTGTTGCATGAGGCACAACTAATAGTGCAATAGGTTTTATTGGTCACAGCTAATGATGCGTTTGGAGGTTTACTGGCTGTGATTGATGAAGCAATGAATGTTCTGTGGACCATGTTTAATGACGCCACAGTAAGTGATGGAACACGAGATGTAAGATGGCTTCTAATATATATTTAAAGGGAAGTAGTTTTGTTCTGCTGTGTGTGTGCGTGCGTGCTTGCGCCTCTGTGTGTGTGTGTGTGTGTGTGTGTGTGTGTGTGTGTGTGTGTGTGTGTGTGTGTGTGTGTGTGTGTGAGGCTGTGTTTAATGGTGTGTCATTTCGTGTAGGGTGTGCATTTGTAAAGTTCCAGAGCAATGCAGAGGCCCAGGCCGCAATCAGCGCTCTGCACGGGAGTCGTACTTTACCTGTAAGTACCCCCTACACACACACACACACACACACACACACACACACACACGGCTATGCTTAGTTGCACATACACACAAGGTTACACAAATTCACATGGATCAGAGACACAGTCAGATGCTCTGAATTCAGTCAACATGGTGACTCAGCTAATGGTCACCACTTCTCATTTCTGCCCCCCTCCACACACACACACACACACACAGAACAAAGGGCATGTTTTACCAAAGGTGGCCATCATTTATTCCTGCTGCTGGACTCACTGCAGCGGGGTTTGATACAGATTGACAAAATTAAATACTGACAACTGGGCATATTTGAAAAAAATGTATGTTTTGGAGACATTTCATACAGTATGTGAATGAACCATAGACTATTAAAGTAGCACGTAGTCACCTGATGTAACTCATTGGTTTGTGAAATCTATTTCGGAAGCCTTTACCTCAAAGCTGAGGGCACTACATACTCACACAGTGGTGACTTTATCAATCTTGATAAGTCTTGTTGCTCAGCCCTAAAGCAAACTCTGCTTTGTTCGTCTGCTTTGACTCTTGCTGTGGTCATAATTTACAAAAGACTCAATTTTTCAGGGTTGACAAGGTAATCTGATAAGAGAATAGATTGCTATGAGCGTAGAAGAGGGTTCACATTCTGATTAGACTTTGTTTTACCACCACCGGAGTTTCAGTTGCTGTGACCATTCTGTTCTTGGTTGTTTGATTTCAAGCCATTTTAACCAGGCTTCATTAGAATGACTCACTTAATTGCCTGTTTTTCTAAATGTTCATGAGCCCCAGTTTACCCCACCCTCCCTCTTTTGTCACAGCTGAGAAGCTTGGTTGAGGTGGGGCAGGTGCCATTCTGAGGGCAGCACGGTGGTGCAGTGGTTAGCACTGTTGCCTTACAGCTAGAAGGTTCCTGGTTCGAATCCCCAGGTTGGCAGGGGTTGGAACCTTTCTGTATGGAGTTTGCATGTTCTCCCTGTGCTGCGTGGGTTTACTCCGGGGGCTCCGGTTTCCTCCCACAATCCAAAGACATGCATGTTAGGTTAATTGGCTGTTCTAAATTGTCCCTAGATATCTGTTTCCTATAGGCCCTTAGAATAGAGGATTAGTATTAGTGAAAGCGCTTTGAGTGGTCTTTGTGACTAGAAAAGCGCTATATAAGTGCAGGTTAGTTAGTTAGCTAATGTTTGTTGGTAAGCTATTAGCTCCAGTAGTGAAGACAGACAGGGCTAACGAACTTAAATTGGCTGAATGTTGAGAATGTAAGAGCCCAAATCAAGCATTACCAGGGACAAGGCAGTGTGGTATGAATGGTCGAAAAGATATAATCAATGTCTGGTTCAAAAAGCACAGAAAGAACCCAGAATGAATGAATAGCTAATTCTGCTAATGCCAGTGGGCTATTCTTTTGCCCTCTCCCCATAGAGATGATCTTCAAGTCACTAGACAGACCGACCTCAGCCAGTTAGCCAAAATGCCAGTGGGCCGATATGTTGGCCTGTTATGGACAAAATATAACAGAGTATGCCAGGATGATGCAAGATATAATATCAACATGAACCAGGTGGGAACAGAGATGTGCAGTGGGGTGAAAAGAATTTTCAGAAATTAGCAATAAAATCCATGGACATTAAGGGATCGACCCCTATGGTCTTCAACCGGCAGGGGGATTATGTCATGGGGTGGTTTGTTCATCTGTCCGTCTGTTCGTCTGTCCCACTTTTGTGAAATCAGCTCCTCCTACAGTTTTGTTCCAATTGTTTTGAAAGTTGGTACCAGGGTTTGATATACACTGATGATGTGCAGATTGTAATGTGGCTCTGATCGGATGATTTTTGCGGTAGTTTTTCAACGAAAACAGAGGCGGGAGATATTGCACTCACCACAGAGAGCTCTTGTTTTGGATGTTCAGGGGATTCTCTCACCATTAATAAAATGGATGGGAATGAAGCTGGGAGGGTGGTATCATTCCGTTGAGCTCCAGTTCTCATGTCACAACTGGAGCAAAAGCAAAACCGCTTATTTTATGAAAGGTACTGAGACCAAGGTGGACCCTAACACAGTGAGAGGGCTGTGAGTTTTTCATTGGCAGCCACTGTAGACACCCAAATAGATGTGCAAAAACACTGAAAAAGTGAAAGTTTGATCACATGTCCCTTTTGATGCATTTGTACATTGGCTACATCTTCCCATGCAGAAGATGTACCCATGCATGGCGTATATCTTTTATATACAGTGGTGTGAAAAAGTGTTTGCCCCCTTCCTGATTTCTCATTTTTTTGTATGTTTGTCACACTTGAATGTTTCAGATCATCAAACAAATTTAAATATTAGACAAAGATAACACAAGTAAACACAAAATGCAGTTTTTAAATGAAGGTGTTTATTATTTAGGGTAAAAAAAAATTCAAACCTACATGGCCCTGGGTGAAAAAGTGACCCCCCCCCCCCCCCCGTTAAAACATAAATTAACTGTGGTTTATCACAGCTTTGGAAAGCTGAGTTCAATTTCTCTAGCCACACCTGCTGTCAATCAAGAAATCACTTAAATAGGACCTGCCTGACAAAGTGAAATAGACCAAAAGATCCTCAAAAGCTAGACATCATGCTGCCATCCAAAGAAATTCAGGAACAAATGAGAAACAAAGTAATTGAGATCTATTAGTCTGGAAAAGGTTATAAAGCCATTTCTAAAGCTTTGGGACTCCAGTGAACCACAGTGAGAACCATTATCCACAAATGGCAAAAACATGGAACAGTGGTGAACCTTCCCAGGAGTGGGCAGCTGACCAAAATTACCCCAAGAGCTCAGTGATGACTCATCCAAGAGGTCACAAAAGACCCCACAACAACATCCAAAGAACTGTAGGCCTCACTTGCCCAAGTTAAGATCAGTGTTCATGACTCCACCATAAGAAAGAGACTGGGCAAAAATGGCCTGCGTGGCAGAGTTTCAAGACGAAAACCACTGCTGAGCAAAAAGAACATAAAGGCTCATCTCAGTTTTGCCAGAAAAAACATCTTGATGATCCCTAAGACTTTTGGGAAAATACTCTGTTGACTGATGAGACAAAAGTTGAACTTCTTGGAAGGTGTGTGTCCCATTACATCTGGCGTAAAAATAAGACAGCATTTCAGAAAAGGATCATCACACCAACAGTAAAATATGGTGGTGGTAGTATAATGGTCTGGGGCTGTTGTGCTGCTTTAGGACCTGGAAGACTTGCTGTGGTGAAGGGAAGCATGAAGAGTGTTGGAAATGAGGAGGCCGGTTTACGAGCAGACGAAGTTTATTAACACTCTCTCATCAGACATACACATAAAAAGCATGAAACAGCCAAGCCAAGTTTCTCCTTATAAACTCAACAGATCATCTCACATCTGCATGACATTTCACATCACACTGCATGACATCTAACGACTCTGTCCCCGGTGATTGGGGCTCGCCGGAGGAACTAGCCGAGGCAGCAGTTGGACGGGAACTGGAGCGGGGTTCAAGTGCAGCGGTGGTGGGAGACGGGGACCAGTGGAGGACCACCGAGGCCCCAGCCGGATAAGAGCCGGAGTCGGAGCCCAGTTGCAGCGGCAGGGCTCGGCGGAGGAGCTACCGGGACCCCAGCTGGACAGGAGCAGGATCGGAGCTCGGCTACAGCGGCGGTGGGTGGCGGGACTCGGTGGAGTAGCTGCCAGTACCCCGGCTGGACAGGAGCTCGGTTACAGCGGCGGTAAGCAGCGGGACTAGCAGCGGAGGGGGCTAGCTGAGGCCCAGCTGGATTCGAGGTCGGCCGGATCGGATACCGGCGACACCAGCAGAGATTGTTTTACTATCCACATGTCAGTGAAAATGCCACCAAAGAGGGAGGAAATGGAAGAGATCAAAAAATCTCTGAACTTCTTGTCAGAAGAACTGACCAAAGTGGCTAGTCAGCAGGCTAAAATATTAGGGCTAATGGAAGAAGTCCGAGAATTAAAATTAACAATTAAGGAAAAAGACAAAAAAATTGCAGACTTGGAGCGACGCGTCGAGGATCTTGAACAATATTCTCTTATGGATGATCTAATTATAAGTGGACTAGACATTAAATATCAATCATATGCTCATGCTACAGCAGGAATGAGAGATGAGGATGCTCCCCTGGGCGAATCAGTCTCCCTGGAAAACCAGGTGCTTCAGTTCCTTGATAGTAGAAATATAAAGGTCAAAGCAAATGCAATTTCAGCCTGTCATGCTTTACCCAGAAAGGATAATAAAACAAAGAAATCAATTGTGATGCGCTTTGTGAATAGAAGGGTAAAGAATGACATACTGAGGCAGGCCAGAAAGCTACAGGGAACAGAAGTTTACCTAAATGAACATCTAACAAAAACTAATGCTGAAATAGCACGGCAAGCACGGATGCTGAAAAGACAAAATAAGATACAGGCAACATGGACAAGAAATTGTAGAGTTTGGATCAAACTAAATGGAACACCTGAGGAAGCAAAGAGTATAATAATCAGAGAGATTACTGACTTAAATAAATATAGATGAACACTGATTAAGAAAATTAAGAGACTATGATAATCCATATCCACACACACGGCAAGAATAGTTCTTTTGACATACCATGTCAATGTACTTTAAAAAAAAAAAAACTAAACAAAACAAACAAAAAACTTATGACTGACTTGAGTAGACATCAATTAATCCCAGTTGGAGGAAGTCATTTGACACAGAGTGAGGAAATTCAAACTCTGAAAATATGCCATTATGCTGAACATAAACTACAAGAGATGGAGAATGATATTGATCCTGATAACCACTTTTTCAATAATATTCATAATCATTGTGAATATTACACTGAAAAGCAATTCAAAAGTCAAGTGCAACTAGATGGTAAACTATCAATAGTACACTTCAACAGCAGAAGTCTTAACGAAAACTTTCCACAGATTCAGGACTATTTAAAACAGCTAGACAGAAAATTTACAGCCATCGCAGTCTCTGAAACTTGGCTTAATGAAGAGCAGGCTCCCCTTATGGCAATAGAGGGATATCAGATGTTTCATATTAACAGATCTCAAAAAAGGGTGGTGGTGTTGCACTGTATATTGATGACCTGTATAGGTGTAAACTTGTAAATGGAATGTCCTTTGCACTACCAGGGATTTTAGAATGTGTTACCGTTGAGATTGACCAAGATAAAACAAAAAATCTAATTGTAAGTTGTATATATAGAACGCAGGGAACTTGCATTGAGACATTCAGAGATAAATTAGTCGAGCTGTACAATAATATTACTAGTAAGAAAATGGTAGTAATTTGTGGAGATTTCAATATTGATTTACTAAATCCATATCAACAAAATGTAATTACAGAGTTCATGAATTCTATGTACAGTATGAGTCTATATCCCACAATAACACATCCCAGTAGAATCACAGTTCACACTGCTACACTTATTGACAACCTGTTTGTTAATATTATTGATAAGAAAATAGAAAGTGGATTACTGATAAATGATATAAGTGACCATTTGCCAACCTTTGCACTTATCCATGGCCACACGGAGGCCAATACAGAAAAAAATTTAAAATCGTTCAGATACAAATCACAAAATGCAATCAGTTCTTTTAAAGAAGACTTGCTGAAGCAAGACTGGACAAAAGTCTATGTATCAGATGTAAATGAAGCCTATGACACATTTATGAACATTGTAACCACTCTTTATGAAAAAAATTGTCCATTAGTAAAGAAAAAGCTTGAACATAAATTTGTCGATAAGCCATGGTTAACCAAAGGATTACAAAAGGCATGTAAAGAGAAAAATTTATTATATAAAGCTTTTCTAAAGAAAAGGACAAAAGAAGCAGAGCAGCGGTATAAAACATACAGAAATAAGTTAACATATATAATGAGATGTAGTAAAAGAGACTATTACAGTAAAGAACTGGAGAAAAACAGAGACAGTATTAAAAATACATGGACAATACTTAACAGTATTCTTGGAAATAAAAACAGAAATACAAGCTACCCAACCAATTTTTCAAAAAATAATACAACGACTCAGAGTGTGAATGCAGTTTCACCTGCAGATGAATTTAATAACTTTTTTGTTAACATTGGTCCTAATTTGGCTCGAGAAATACCCATTACAGCACCTACAGGTGATACAATAAGCAAAAACACTGCTATAAAAGACTCCATTTTCATAAAAAACACAGACGAGAGAGAGGTCATTGAAATTGTTAAATCGTTTAAAAGTAAGACATCTACGGACTGTGATGGTATTGACATGCTCTTAGTCAAAACTATTATTGAATGCTTAGTGAAACCACTGACGTATATTTGTAACCTGTCTCTCCAAACAGGTATATTTCCCAATGCAATGAAAATAGCTAAAGTAATTCCGATATACAAGACGGGTGACAGAGGGGAACTTTCAAACTATAGACCAATTTCACTATTGCCACAATTTTCCAAGATACTTGAAAAAATATTCTGTGAGAGAATTGACAACTTCATGATGAAGAATAATTTATTGTGTGAGCAGCAATGTGGGTTCAGACACAAGAGGACAACTGCATTTGCTCTAATGGAATTTATAGAAAAAATATCAACTGCCGTTGAAAATAAAGAGTATTCAGTTGGGGTATTCCTGGATCTTAAAAAAGCATTTGATACAGTGGATCACTATTTATTATTAAAGAAACTACAAAATTGTGGTATTAGGGGGGTAGCACTGTCCTGGTTATGTAGTTACTTAAAGAATAGATATCAGTATGTATGTGTTGGTAACAAAAATTCACAGTTACTGAAGGTTACTTGTGGAGTCTCACAGGGTTCAGTTTTGGGGCCATTGTTATTCAATATGTATAAAAATGATATACTGTATGTTAAGTTTCGGAAAAAATGGATTTAATATTGTTTGCCGATGACACTAATCTATTATGCAGTGGAAGCAATTTGGAACAACTTTTGGATACACTCGGAAAGGAATTAGGAAAGCTTGAACTGTGGTTTGATTCAAACAAATTAACGCTCAATTTAAGTAAGACAAAATTTATAGTTTTTAACAACCATCACAACAACTTAGTATCTAAACTCAGTGTAAATGGTGTAGAGATTGAAAGGGTATCTGAAACTAAATTTCTTGGAGTAATAATTGATAATAAACTGTGTTGGAAGTCACATATTAATTATATTAAAGGTAAAATATCTAAATCAGAATCAGAATGAGATTTATTGCCATTGTTCATGTAGTACACAAACTAGGAATTTGTCTTGGTGCAATGCTGCAACATTAAACATGAGTGGCACTAAAGATAAAAATAAAAAACTATGCATGCAATAAAATGTAGAATTTGAATGAGTAATACTAATCTATGCAATTTTTAAATATATTAACAAGCAGCAGATATTGTGGAGTTCCACATAGTGCAGTCGGTAGTGCAAAAGAAAACAGTGATAATTATCATGAGTCTGGTTGAGCTGCTGTACGTAGTGCACCAGAGTCTAATAAGTCACTTAGTGTTCAGCAGTCTGATGGCAGAGGGGAAGAAGCTGTTCATGTAGCGGGAGGTTTTAGTCTGAATGGACCGAAGTCTTCTGCCTGAGGGGAGCGGGGCAAACAGTGCGTGTACAGGGTGTGAAGGGTCGGCTATGATCCGACCTGCACGCCTCCGGGTCCTGGAGATGTACAGGTCCTGGAGGGATGGGAGCTTGCAGCCGATCACCTTCTCAGTGGCGCGCACAACGCGCTGCAGTCTTAGTCTGTCCCTGGTGGTGGCTCCTGCGTACGGAGGAGCCACCTCCATCACACGGTGATGGAGGTGGTGAGGATGGACTCGATGATGGCCGTGTAGAACTGCACCAACATCTTGGTGGGTAGCTTGAACTTCCTCAGCTGCCTCAGGAAGAACATCCTCTGCTGGGTCTTTTTGATGAGGGAGCTGATGGTCGGCTCCCACTTGAGGTCCCGGGTGATGGTGGTGCCCAGGAAGCGGAAGGAATCCGCAGTGGTGATGGGAGAGTCTGTGAGGGTAAGGGGGGGCAGAGGGGCTGTGACTTTTCTGAAGTCCATGATCATCTCCACTGTCTTCAGAGCGTTCAGCTGCAGGTTGTTGTGGCTGCACCAGGACACCAGCTGGGCCACCTCTCTCCTGTAGACGGACTCGTCGCCGTTGGAGATGAGCCCGATGAGGGTGGTGTCGTCCGCAAACTTGATCAGCTTGACAGAATGGTGGCTGGAGGTGCAGGAGTTGGTGTACAGGGAGAAGAGCAGGGGGGAAAGTATACAGCCCTGGGGTGATCCGGTGCTGATGCTAACAGAGTCTGAGACAGTCTTTCCCAGCCGCACATGCTGCCTCCGGTCCGTCAGGAAGTCGGTGATCCACCTGCAGAGGGAGTCAGGCACGTTGAGCAGGGACAGCTTGTCCTGGAGCAGAGCGGGGCGGATGGTATTGAATGCAGAGCTGAAGTCCACAAACAGGATCCTGGCGTAGGTTCCTGGGGAGTCCAGGTGCTGCAGGATGGAGTGGAGGGCCAGGTTGACTGCGTCGTCCACAGACCTGTTGGCTCTGTAGGCAAACTGCAGCAGGTCCAGGAGGGGAGTGGTGATGGTCTTGAGGTGGGGCAGGACCAGGCGCTCAAAGGACCTCATGACTACAGAGGTGAGCGCTACAGGTCTGTAGTCGTTAAGTCCAGTGATCCGTGGCTTCTTGAGGACAGGGACGATGGTAGAGGTTTTGAGGCAGGCCGGCACGTGGCATGACTTCAGGGAGGTGTTAAAAATGTCTGTGAAGACAGGAGTCAGCTCCTCCGCACAGTGTCTCAGGGTGGAGGGAGACACGCCGTCCGGACCGGGGGCCTTGCGCGGGTTCAGTCTGGAGAACTGTCTGTACATGTCCTGCTCTCTGATGGCAAGAGCAGGGGGGGAGGGGGGCCGCCTTTGATGAAGTGGGGACCATGGAGGCAGTGGCACTGGGGGGAGGCGGGGAGTTGGACACAGCTGACGAGGTGTCAAAATGGGCATAGTGTTGGGACAGTCTTTGACGAAGGGCTTTGTCATCCTGACCCTTAGAAGCCTGAGGCCGATAGTTGGTGATTTGCCTCAGTCCTCTCCACACAGAAGCAGAGTCGTTAGCAGTGAACTGTTGCTGGAGTCTCTCAGAATACACAGATTTAGCTCTCCTCAGCTCTCTGCTAAACCGGTATTTGACCTCCCTGTAGCAGTCCCTGTCTCCACTTTTCAACGCTGCTTCCTTCTCCTTCCTGATCTGTCTGAGCTTAGCTGTGAACCAGGGCTTGTCATTGGAGTAACTCACCCTGGTGCGCGATGGAAGAATGCTCTCCTCACAAAAGTGGATATATGAGGTCACAGTGTCCGTGTACTCATCCAGATCATGCGTGACTCCTTTAAACATGCCCCAGTCAGTTATTTCCAAGCACGTGCTCAGCTTCTCCCCAGCTTCACTGGTCCATTTCCTCGTAGTGCTCACAACAGGTTTTGTGAGCTTCAGTCTCTGTCTGTATGTGGGAATCAGGTGGACCATCACGTGATCAGATAGTCCGAGCACAGCGCGGGGAACAGCGCGATACGCATCCTTAACTGTAGTGTAACAGTGATCCAGCGTGTTCTCTCCTCTGGTGGGGCATTTAATAAACTGTTTGTATCGGGGGAGATCGTGGCTCAGGTTGCTCTGGTTAAAGTCGCCAACCACAATAACCAGAGAGTCTGGAAAAGTCCGCTCCGCTTGCTGAATGTGATCTGCGAGCGCGCGCTGAGCCTCACGCACGACCGCGTCGGGCGGGACGTAAACAGCAGCCAGGATGAATGAAGCAAACTCACGCGGGGAATAAAATGGCTTGCAGTTGATGAATAAATATTCCAGAGCGGGAGAACAGTGTTGGGAGATCACAGTTACACCACAGTCACAGTTAAATCAATTGCAATACTACACAGAGCAAAATATTTGCTGAATCAACCCACATTATATACTTTGTATCATTCATTAATACTCCCATACATGACATATTGTACTGAAGTATGGGGAAATACATATACAACAAACATATATCCAGTCTTTATGCTTCAGAAGAGAGCTATTAGAATAATAAACAAAGCTGCTTACAGGGAACCAACAAACCCACTTTTTCTTAAATTAAAAGCTTTCAAGTTGAAAGATCTGGTTGACTTTAAAACTGCAGTAATAATGTTTAAAGTGAAGAATCTATCACTGCCCGCAAATATCCAAAAGTTGTTCCAAATAAGGGAGAAACAACATTCTCCTTAAGGATGAATGACCGGCCATCTGTTCGTGAGCTCAAGCTGAAGCACACTTGGATTATGCAGCAGGACAATGATCCAAAACACACTAGCAAGTCCACCTCTGAAGGGCTTAAGAAAAACAAAATGAAGACTTTGGAGTGGCCTAGTCAAAGTCCTGACCTTAATCCAATTGAGATGCTGTGGCATGACCTTAAAAAGGCAGTTCATATGCTCGAAAACCCTCCAATGTGGCTGAATTACAACAATTCAGCAAAGATGAGTGGGCCAAAATTCCTCCACAGCGCTGTAAAAGGTTCATTTCCAGTTATGGCAAATGCTTGATTGCAGTTGTTGCTGCTAAGGGTGGCCCAACCAGTTCTTAGGTTTAGGGAGCAATCACTTTTTCACACAGAGCCATGTAGATTTGGATTTTATTTTCACCTTTATTTAAAAATTGCATTTTGTGTTTACTTGTGTTATCTTTGTCTAATATTTAAATTTGTTTGATGATCTGAAATGTGTTAAGTGTGACAGACAAAAAAATGAGAAATCAAGAAGGGGCAAACACTTTTTCACACCACCGTTAGTCTTGATGCATGATGTTTTGATCATTGCTCCTTATGGAAGTGATTCTTTTGTGGGAATTTTTCTGTATATCTAGAGAATTAAGTTAGAGGTACTGGAGTTTGTTGTAAGTCACTATACAGCATATTTGCTTTGGTGTTTGGCATTGTCATCCTCTTTTCACCACCATTAATTGATCTTTTAAATTTTAGATGAACTTTGATTTTTTTTCTCCTCAATAATGGCAAGGTGTCCCGTCCCAGACGAAGTTAAATAGCAGTACTAGTGCTGCATTTCAGTAAGCCATGCTGTGTGTTACTTCCTAGTTGTGTTATGGGGTGTCAAGGTCAATTTGGCAAATTTTAGATGTGCAGCTTCTGTATTTATTTGTACCATGGACTGTTATGTGGTAGTTCCTGTTTTTGTGCATTTCCACTAAGCGATCTACAGTACCTCTAGTTGTAGTCCCTGAAAATCCTTTTTCGGGAACCATTTAGGTGCCAATTGAGAGCACAGACTTTGATGATACTGCAGCCTTCCGGCACCTTAAGCTTCATCGACGGCACCTGGGTCACAATTTCTCAAACTCTAACAATGATTGCCCTTTAAAAAGAAAAGTGAAAGCATTTATCACCTCTTCTGTTTTCAATTTGGTGCTTCTCTTTCAGTCTGGGGTGCTGCTGTGTCAAGCAGCACCCCAGACTGTCAATCTGTTGTGCATATTTCACCTTATAGCTTTTTTGAAGTACATATTCTAAAGTCATGCAGATTATTTCCTAACTCTGCAATTACCTATAAACCAATACAACATTCAATAACTGTCCTCCATCTTGCTGAAGTACTTTGCTGTTTATGACACTTCAGCACATCATCAAACAGCTTTCCATCTAGGGTGAAGGAGGTTAACATTTTTAGGTGGTTGCTAAAAAGAAGTCCTCTGTTGATAGTTGTTCTAATACTCTGCAGTAGAAAATTTTTTGCTGTTGTGCTCCTCCTGGTTCTCTGGGCTGTTTTTTTAACAGATCAAACACCCAGTCTGTGCCTATGGGGGGAAGGGGGGTAAAGAGCCGTTGCTTTACTAAATCATCAGGTTGTCAATCTGTGAATTGAGGAATATTGACTAGTTTTTGTATTACCTTGTTACCCTTTGCAGCTCTTCTCAAATCAATAATTCATTGGCTAGAACTCTTTTGAGATCTGTTTGATAAGAATAAATCACATCTGCAAACAAACATGTTTTTTTAAATATATATCTCATTTCCAACTCACACCTCCAGTTATATTTCACTGATTTTGTCATTCAAAAACATAAAATGAGGAAAGCGTGGCAAACAACAAAGTAAGTCGGAATCTTATCTCTTTAGTCCTATCCACTTCTGTTTTTTAACCTTATTAGTGAATGTTGGTTCCTGACATGAAGAGGTTAGGCTATAGTTTTGCGCTTTCTCCACAGGGGGCCTCGTCCAGCCTGGTGGTGAAGTTTGCCGATACTGAGAAAGAGCGAGGGCTCAGGCGGATGCAGCAGGTGGCCTCTCAGCTTGGAGTCATCAGTCCCATGACCCTGCACCTCGGAGCTTACAACGCCTACACACAGGCCGTAAGAAACACACCCTTACATATGCCTTTGACTTCTGGGCTCTTGAAAATGCTGTGCTGTGTTGTTACAAATATATTCATTTTACTATTACACACAATGAAATACAGACAAAATCATGATATATATATTTTTTCTTTTAGTCTGGTTTACTTTTATGCTCTACTTGTTCTTTTCTGTAGACTTTGTTTCCTTACGTTTCTGCCTGACATTGATTCTAACTTATCGTCACGTTCTATTTGTGTGTTGTGAGGATGAATAGACAGAAACTTCAAATAGATGTGGGAGACAATCTGTTTAACTCTATCCCTCTGAGTGCCTGCTGATTGTCTGTGAAGAACATTTAGATGACAAATGGTGCAGTGAACTGTCTGTGATCCAAGAATGAAGAGAAATCCTTAAACTAACTGATGTTTTACTTAAGTAGAAGTGAAAATACTAAAGTGAAAGCTGAAACCAAAATGTGGAAAGTATTTAATAGAGAACGAATGTCAACAGCCTTTAGAGTAGCAGGTTGGATCCTGATCCGTAGTACAGACAACTAAGGGCCCATACTTGTGCTACGTATCTACAGGAGGTAGTGGCACGATCCACCTGTGCTAAAAACAGTGTGAGTGCAGGAAGGCTGGGGACGTGCAAGTCATGAACCAAATGACCCCAGTGAAAGTGCACCCTAATTCATTAGTGATTTAAAAATTAGGGTGCCATCAATGTGTATAAGGTGGCTGTAAGTGAGAATAGGCTGGAGATGACCAACAGTGTTGTCTTTGTATAGAGTTATCAGCCTATAGAGAGTATGTGCATGATGTCATCAAACAGAACTCATGGCAGTTACAAAACACTGAGTGGCAAAAATGAGTGGCAGTGTAAGGGTGTATGCTAGGGATGTCGATTAATTGACTTTTGATAAATTGTCGATAAGAATTTAGTCGACCAAATTAAATTAGTTGTCAATTAATTGATAACTCGTGGGCGGCACGGTGGCCAAGTGGTTAGCACTGTGGCAGCACAGCAACTCACCCTTGGCCGGGGGATCCTGGGTTCGATCCCAGCCCCCGTCCAACAGTGATCTGTGTGGAGTTTGCATGTTCTCCCTGTGTCTGCGTGGGTTTACTCCGGGATTTCTCCGGTTTCCTCCCACATGCCAAAAATATGCAAGTTAGGTTAATTGGCATCAAACTGGGGATTCTAAATTGTCCTTAGGTATGACTGTGAGAGTGAATGGTTGTCTGTCTCTCTGTGTTGGCCCTGCGATGGACTGGCGATCTGTCCAGGGTGTACCCTGCCTCTCGCCCAAAGAAGCTGGGATAGGCTCCAACCCCTCCCCCCCCGCCCCCCCCCCCCGCAACCCGAAAAGGATTAAGTGGAAGAAGATGAATGAATAATTGATAACTCAGCAGTCCTTTTCAATGGGAGCTCATTCTATGAAATGTAGTGGCATCGCTGTCCAGGCAAGGGCGCACGCGGTCACCCACTGCTGTATTTCAACCGAAAAGCAGAAGAAGACACCAAGCCCCACCCAGAGTGCATGCACTGAGAAACTCACCCTTCCGGTTTACGTTTGAGCATCACACCAAGGCTGTGTTCGGAATGTTCACTAACTCACTCCCTCCCTACTCACTGTATAGTGGATTTAGATATAGTGGACTATATAGTAAACTCAGTATACAGCAACAATAAAATTAACAGCTTTCGGACACTGCTGGCTTGTTTTCGCGGCACAGTTAATGATGTCATCACGTGAGACAGTAAAACGTAACAGACTAACAGTGGTAAAAAAGATGAATACCTGCATGTAATTTGTAGTAAATATGTATTAAATCAAATCGTTTTTGCTGAACTAATAAATATAAATACCTTAAGGTAGTTTATGTTGTGATGTGAAGCTCTCCTCTCACTGCTCCATTGGCTGCGCATTGCATTATGGGATATATTGGCTAATGTAGTGACCATCAGTTGTACACTACTTTTCAAAATGCATTGTGGGATATTTTGAGTGTGCTATATAGTGAATTAAATTTTCAGTTAAGATTTCGAACAGTACTACAAGATGGCTGATTCACTATATAGTACATTATATGGGGAAGGAGTGAGCATTTCGAACACAGCACAAGTTCTAATAGCACGCAAGTTTGAAGCTCCACCTGCTTCAAATTAACATAGCGGAGAAACTGACAGGAGCAAAGAAAAAGATTACACAAGCGCAAAAACCTATCCCCTCACCGCAAGATGGGAAAGCAGACTAGACTCAAGTTCCCACGGAGGTAACAGACAACAGAGGCGACTCATATATCATCCTGGGTTTACCTGGATTGCCGGGGTACTGTGATAATGTTTAACATGTAACAGGTGAAGCAGCTCACAGTTTATTTTCCTGTTAAAACAGTCTACTAGTGCATCTCAGTAAATTAGAACGTGAAAGTTTTTTTGTAATATAACTAAAAAAGATAAATTTATAGTATTAGTAACAGTTTTTAAAGCGAGGTAGTCGGATACCCAAAAGCCGATGGTGTATAGAACACGTACCTATATTAGGATTTGTATGTGAAATTTCGGCATCGAAACTGCTCCCGTTTAGCTGTAATTAATGTTCAAAAATGATATTTTCGTGACAAAAGAAATCAAGCGTCCCTGCATTTGTTTACTTCTCGGGGCTGCCGCCGGAGAGCGAGCCGTGTGCAAAATGCGATCGTGTTGTTAATGTAGCACATTTTTTGTGGAAATATTACTATTATTAGTTGTGAAATGTGTTATAAAACGATTAGACGACGATACTATGGCTCTTCCTGCTGTTCCCGTTTCACTGTTTTTTTCCGGATGTAAAATACGGGATCCCTACGGCCCATCGGCACATGAAGTATCCTGGCCGATGTAAACAGCCACTGACCAAAAACCGTACATTTGCTCGTGGAACAGGTCATTCACACTCGCAGACAATCACGCTATATGTGTCTATAGGATTTTCTTTCCATGCACGCAAAAAAAAAATTTTTTCCCGGATCCGACTACCTCGCTTTAAAATAAATTAAAAATCATGACATTTGTAATTGTAATTTACTGAGATGTACCAGCACGTAGTACACACTACACAGTACAAAATTTATTAAACTACAGAAAATGCCATTGTCTGTAGTAAAACAAATGCAAATGGTACAATAAATCATTGGGAAATATGATGTTCATGTTTTATTCAGTATATCAAAAACAGTAATTAACTTTTTATATGTTAAAGATAGAAAGACCGTATTGTACAGAGGGAAATTCAGATTCTCGGGAAAATTGCCGCTTTGTGGGACACATATGTATCGCTTTAGGCCTCACATCTGAGATTAGAACAAAGAACTGAGTCTCCTTGGAGATAACAGGAGGATGTGAAAGTTTAGCCTTTGGTATGCAAGAGATGGCCTTGGGGGATTTCCGGGTGGCCGAAGACTATGAAAAGGAGGTTATAGGATCAAAGAGTAGATGCATTGTTACTTGTGATTGAAATGCAATGTGACTGTGAACTGGGAGAGTCCTGGTATATAAAGGACGAATGCTTCTGTGTTTTTCTTCTTTCTGCTTTGCTGATGTTGGAAGATGTGAATAAACCTGACTCGTAAGATAAACTCTGCCTCGTCATTTTCACATTTCCACACTGGTGACCCTAAGACGTATCACGGACGAAAGAAATTCCCCCGGGCCAGCTGAGTCAGGAGCTCCCAGCCAAGTGTATGCCGCTATGGTCCAGCTACCGGACTTTTGGCAGGACAACCCGCGCTCCTGGTTCCACTTGGTCGAAGCACAGTTCGCCCTCCGGGGGATAATGGTAGATGACACGAAGTTCTACCATGTGATTGCAAAGCTCGACAACCGCACGGCTCAGCATGTGGAGAGCCTATTGGAGCGGCCACCGGCCAACGACAAATACGGCGGGTTGAAGGCTGCACTTATCCAGCGCTTCACTCTCTCAGTCGAGGAGAGAGCGGAGAGGCTCCTGGCTCTGAACGACTTGGGAAATGGCACGCCCATTGACCTGATGGAGAACATGCTGAGGTTGAGGGGCTCAGACGACGATGACTTCATCTTCACCCACATTTTCTTCAGGACCCTACCGTCGGCCACGAGAGCGGCCTTGGCCAGTTCGCCGTTGTTGGCCCAGCGGGACTTCCGCGCGCTGGCCCAGGAGGCGCATCGGATTCTCAACGCCAGCAAACAGCGCACGGCCACCGCAGCAGCGACGGAGTTCAGCGCGGTGGCCAGAGACGGCGGTAGCAGAATCACCGACGACGACGGCGGCGGGGGCCAAGGATCGCGGAGGAGACACCCTCTGTTTCTACCATCGCCGCTTTGCAGAGAAGGCACGCAAATGTATACCACCGTGCCAATTCAAGCGCTCAGGAAACGCCAAGACCGGGGGTCGGTAGCAGCTGCGACCCTCGGGGAGGAGAACAAGCTGCTCTACTTGAAGGATGCACGCTCAGGGAGGCATTTCCTCGTGGACACAGGCTCCCAGTTGAGTTTCATCACACCTTCCTCCGCTGACCGGCTGGCAGTTTCCAGAGGTCCCGGAGTGGCAGCAGCAAACGGCTCGGAGATTAAGACCTTTGGTGAGAGGACTCTGTTTCTGTCTTTACACGGCTGTACATTCGAGTGGACTTTTGTCATAGCAGCAGTGAATTTCAATATGTTGGGGTCTGATTTTCTGTGCTCACATGGTTTGTTGGTTGATCTCGCTAACAGGCGCCTGGTTAATGCACTTTCTTTCGATTCTATTCCCTGTACAGCCCGAGTGGCCCCGCCAACAGCACAAGCCAACGTCACAGCTGCAAGCGGTAAGTTCCACACACTGCTCACTCAGTTCCCAGCACTCACGGTTCCCACATTTTCAGCAGCCGTCGCTAAACACGGGGTGGAACATTTTATTACTACCACCGGCCCGCCCGTTTTTGCAAAAGCTCGGCGTTTAGATGCAGCTAAACTGACCATAGCGCGTGAGGAGTTCGCCAACCTGGAAAGGTTGGGCATCATCAGGCGTTCTAACAGCCCATGGGCTTCCCCGCTTCACATGGTCCCGAAAGCTGACGGCTCGTGGCGACCTTGCGGAGATTTCCGCAGGTTGAACAACGCCACAGCGCACGACCGCTACCCAATCCCCCATATCCAAGATTTTTCCGTTCATTTGGCGGGGGCGCGCGTTTTTTCTAAGATAGACTTGGTCCGCGGTTACCACCAAGTCCCAGTGCGCGCTGAGGACATACCCAAAACAGCGGTAATAACTCCGTTTGGTCTATTCGAGTTTTTGCGCATGCCATTTGGGCTTAAAGGCGCTGCGCAGACGTTCCAACGCATGATGGACGCGGTGCTGCGCGATCTCCCTTTCGTATTCGTCTACCTGGACGACATCTTAGTAGCCAGCGCGTCCGAAGACGAACACGAAAACCACCTCATGGCAGTTTTCCAGAGGTTGGGAGAGCACGGTTTAATAATCAACCCAGCGAAGTGTCAGTTCAGGGTGGCGCAGATTGATTTTTTGGGGCATCGCATCTCTCCAGAAGGAGCAGTTCCGCTACCTGACAAAGTGCGCGCGGTAACAAATTTTCCCCAGCCACAAACGGTCAGGGCGTTACAGGAGTTTTTGGGAATGGTGAATTTTTATAATCGTTTCCTCCCCCGCGCAGCGCAGCTCATGCAACCACTGTACGCCGCGCTCAAAAAACAAAAACCCACAAATAAAATCAAATGGTCCCCGGAGCGAGAGCGAGCGTTCTCGGAAGTCAAGGCAGCCCTGGCCAGTGCTGCGTTGTTGGCGCATCCGGACCCAACGGCCCGCATAGCGCTCACTACTGACGCGTCAGATGTGGCTATAGGGGCGGTCGTGGAGCAGCATGTAGCCGGGGCTTGGCAGCCGCTCGCCTTTTTCAGCAGGACTTTGTGCGATAGTGAACGTAAATACAGCGCGTTTGACAGGGAGTTATTAGCTCTCCATTTGGCCATTCGTCACTTCCAGTTCTGGCTGGAGGGACGCCGTTTCACCGCGTTCGTTGACCACAAGCCGCTGACTTTCGCGATGGCCAAGGTTTCAGAACCGTGGTCAGGCCGGCAGCAGAGACAGCTGGCCGCGATCTCAGAGTTTACTACCAATATTCAGCATGTGGCGGGTAAACTTAATGTAGTGGCAGACTGCCTCTCGCGCGCCGTGGCGGCCCCAGTCCGCGTAGGGATAGATTATGCAGCCATGGCCGCGGATCAGGCTAGCGACGCAGAAGTGCGCGCGCTCCAGTCTGGACCAACAAGGTTAAGGCTGGAGAACAGGGTGCTGCAAGACGGTATGCCCCCCCCCAATCTGCGACGTCTCCACTGGACGACCGCGTCCTGTGGTACCGGCCGCGTGGCGCCGCCGTGTTTTTGACTCGATTCATTCTCTGGCTCACCCAGGAGTGCGCGTGTCGGTCAAAATGGTAGGAGAGAAATTTGTATGGCCGAGCCTGCGCAAACAAGTTAAGGAGTGGGCAGCAGCCTGCGTGGCGTGTCAACGAGCCAAGGTACACAAACACACGAGAGCTCCCTTGGAGCCGTTTCACATCCCAGCTAAGAGGTTCGATCATGTTCACGTGGACCTCGTAGGCCCCCTCCCGCCATCACAGGGGTGCGAACACCTTCTGACAATGGTGGACCGCACCACGCGCTGGCCGGAAGTGGTTCCACTGGCGTCAACCACAGCCGAAGAGGTGGCGCGCGCATTTTTAACTGCGTGGGTGGCGCGTTTTGGAGTCCCGTCGGACATTACGTCTGACAGAGGCCCTCAATTTGTTTCCGAACTCTGGTCAACAATGGCCCGCAGCCTGGGTGTCACAATTCACCGCACAACCGCGTACAATCCGCAGGCTAATGGGTTATGCGAGCGTTTTCATAGGTCATTGAAAGCGGTCCTCAGGGCGTCACTTATGGATGCAAATTGGGTAGACAAGCTACCGTGGGTTTTATTGGGGTTGCGTTCTGCACCTAAAGAGGACTTAGAAGCCTCCCCGGCTGAGCTAGTTTTTGCGTAGCCACTTCGGCTGCCCGGGGAGTTTCTCCCAGATAATCCTGTGCCAGATAGCTCCCCGTCTCAGCTGTTGCAGCGTGGCACAGAATCGGGCACGCTGCCTGGCCCCGTTCACCACAGTTTTCCACGCGTTTTTGTACCTAAGACTTTGAAAAACACGGAGTTTGTTTTTGTCAGACACGATGCTCATCGCCCACCGTTGCGGCCACCTTATGATGGACCGTTTAGAGTGCTGGAAACAGGGGACAAGCATTTTTTGCTAGATTTGGGGGGCAGGAAGGAAAAGATTGGCATTAACAGGCTCAAACCCGCTTTTGTTGTGGCGGACGAGGATGTGCTGTTGGCCAGGGCTCCTCGGCGCGGCAGACCCCCTCGGGGAAATTCCCCAGAACACCCACAGGGACTGACAAACAGTTTTCACCCCCAGACAGCAGCCCCTCAGCATGATGGCGCCGCAGAAGTGGTGAAGCCCACTTACAGCAGATACGGGAGGAGGCTGAGGCCCAAGCAGCACGTGGGTTGATGTGTAATGATTTTATCATGACATGCAGACTGTTATTCTGTTGTTCCATCTTAGATGTTTGGGGGGGGTCATGTGGGACACATATGTATCGCTTTAGGCCTCACATCTGAGATTAGAACAAAGAACTGAGTCTCCTTGGAGATAACAGGAGGATGTGAAAGTTTAGCCTTTGGTATGCAAGAGATGGCCTTGGGGGATTTCCGGGTGGCCGAAGACTATGAAAAGGAGGTTATAGGATCAAAGAGTAGATGCATTGTTACTTGTGATTGAAATGCAATGTGACTGTGAACTGGGAGAGTCCTGGTATATAAAGGACGAATGCTTCTGTGTTTTTCTTCTTTCTGCTTTGCTGATGTTGGAAGATGTGAATAAACCTGACTCGTGAGATAAACTCTGCCTCGTCATTTTCACATTTCCACAGCTTATCAATTAATCGTTAATCGATTGATAAGGTGAATCAATTATCAATTAATGAATTAATCAATAACTTGCGTCCCTAGTGTATGCAGTAAAACACAAAAAAGACACAGTATTGCCACAGCAGTACACAGAGTGCCTGTTTGCATTGCAGAGGGCTAATCTTATAATTCCAACCTGTATTCATTGACAAAAAGTAGATAAATAAATATTTAAAGGCACAAAACCAGTTCTTCACTTTGTGCTGTTACCCAGACATCACTACATTCAAGTAAACAGTGTGATATTAATGTCTAAAGTAAAAAATTTACTCAGTGTACTGCTGTGACTAAATATTTTGTGTGATTTTTATGTTTTCCTGCATACAAACTAAAACTGAAACATGTGTTTGCCACTCAATACTGCGTAACTATGGTAACTGCCTTGTAGCTGCCAAGAATTCTGTTCCAATGCATCCCCTCTATAGGGTAAATAACTAAACACACTAAGAAAAACACAACAAAATGGACAGACTAAGTGCAAAATTTTTCTACTAAATAAACCTAAACACCATATTATAGTGCAAGGATTCTGCGTGTGTCATTCTGTCTGTTCTGCACATATCTCTTGAACCGTTTGTCAGACTGATCTCATATTTGATACATGCTTTGCTGAGGTGATGAGCGTGTGCTTCCCCGAATTTCAGCCTCCCCGGATATGTGTAAGTTTAGTAGGGGAAATCTTTAATGAACGTCCATTGGGGAGCTATTAAATGAACACAGAGGTGGAAAAGGTATAACTGCTGAGATTTGGGGGCTGAAAATTTGGATTTATGCTTATAATGAGGTGAGCCAACTGGTCCAGTGGTGTAAAGACAACAACCTCTTCCTGAACGTGGGAAAAACCAAGGAGATTGTGGTCGACTTCAGGAGAGGTCACACACAGCACTCCCCTCTGGTCATCAACGGTGCAGCTGTGGAGAGGGTGAACAGCACCAAGTTCCTGGGGGTACACATCTCTGAGGACCGCACCTGGACCAACAACACCAAATCACTGGCCAAGAAGGCCCAAACTCGCCTCCATTTCCTCCGCAGACTGAGGAGAGCATGAGTCCCACCCCCCATCATGCAATCTTTCTACTGGGGCACCATTGAGAGCATCCTCGCCAACTGCATCACGGTGTGGTATGGAAGCTGCATTGCCTCCTGCCGGAAGACACTACAACGCATAGTGGATGCAGCACACCAACAATAATACTGTTGTTCTGTTGTACTTTCGCTGTTATATGTCTCCGCACTTTAACCACAGCCATTTGCACAAATGCCATATCTGCTGCTGTCTGTATATCACTGCAATACTGATCATGTGCAATCATATCTGTCACTATCTGCACATACACTACCGCATTGAAATGCTCTACGGTTATTCATCTCTAGCTGTCCAAATATAGGATTGCTGGGTTTATTACCACTAATCGTTTACCTAAGCTAATCGTTTACCACTATGGTGGTCAGAGTCCTTCTGTCTGCCATTGGCACCACGGGTTGCATCACTGTATATAGACTGTACATAGAGACTGCTGCTGTCGCTGTTCGTTCTTGTTTTTCTTTTTTTATAATCCAGCCTAATTTCTTTCTTTTTATAAAATGCACACCAATGTAGAGAGAAATGCCATTTCAATTCTCCTGTATGTCCTACACATATAGTAGTATTGACAATAAAATCTTTGAATCCTTGAATAATATTAAACCCAATAACCCCTGTAAATTTCAGCCTCCCCAGATATGTGGAAGTTTAGGAGAGGAAATCTTTATTGAACATCCATAGGAGAGCTATTAAATAAACTGGGAGTTGGGGGCTGAACTTCACAGGCTCTGGAGGCTGGTGGGATAACATGATAAAAAATTTAGGTCTGATCTGGGCTCTGGAACTGGGTCTTCCTTAGAAGACCTACTGTATAAGGAGTTGTTCAGAACTCCTTATAAGAACTCCTTGTTGTGATTGCCCCTTTCGGGACAAAGATGAGGCACCAAAAGCCAAAAGTAAATCCCCTACTAAACCAGACTAAACTAGAAAAGCACTCGGAGAGCGCAGACCTCCGCCAAGCGGCACAGTTCCCCCCATACAGTGTTTGTGTGTACGTTTTCAGATTCCCTGAGCATGAAAAGATATGACTAGAAATTGGATTCACAATGATTATTTGTTTATTTGACATGGACAGTGCAATAAACAGACAATTAATGAATGACAATCAATGTGATAGTGTGATATCCTACCGTGTAGCAATGATCACACTTGAGTTATTTCTTTGGCTAACTCTGCCGTTTATTCTGCAACACACATAATATGACTGAACATGGATTCTGCGCGGGGTTTTTCACACTCTTATTCTAATGTGTCCCCTTCATAGTAGTGCTGAACAATACAGGTAGTTCCCCCTAGAGGCATGTGCCAGTAATGTTCTATTTTAGACTTGCAGTCTACCACATCCCTCCCCTCTAGATTAAACTACTCTTACTTACACTAGCCAATTACTAGACATCCTGGAACTCCCATTTAACCCTGAACTATCACAGTTACTTTTTAATTTCTTAAACACATGTGTCATACACATAATTTCTTTCTTTCTTTTTTTTTTTTTTTTTTTTTTCACATGTATAACACACATAACAGTCTAACTGGGGAATTGGTTTGACTACCGCATCCCAGTGAGGTTCCAGGACGCATTCTTGTCCTGTGGCTGGGGAACTCACTACTGACTAAGTATAGTCCTTCAAGTAGTCTGGAGCTCTCCTAGCTCGCTGAGATCTTCTCACGGCGGGTGAGCCAACTGCAGGTGAAGACTCAGACTGCTCCACTGTTTCGGCTGCTGCAGTGCTGCCCGTAGAATCTGCAGAGACGGTTACCTCAGGTTTCACCTGAAGTGGTGGTTCGTTGATGCTCTCCTCAGGATGGGTGTCAGACAACACCTCTGGTGCCATCGGCAGGGGAATGGAGCTCCTACCATGAACTTGGTCGATGTGTCGCCTCACCACTTGTCCATGACCTAATGTCACCTTGAATGACACAGGGCCTGTTTTTTCTGTTATTTCTCCTGGTACCCAGGCTGGTCCTGAGCCAAAGTTGCGGGTGTAGACCACGTCTCCTTCTCTCAGTATTCTCTCTCTAGCATGCATGTCATGATAACCTTTTTGTTTCTCTTGTTTATCATGCACTTTGTTTCTGAAGTCTGGATGTATTAAGTCAAATGTTGACCTCAACTTTCTTCCCATCCATGGACCTGCGTAGTCAATGTGAATTCTTCTCCATGGTTTATCTGGAACTTCCCAGGGATGTAGTGGGGCTGCTGGAGGACTGTTCCTGTTCTCCTGGCATGCCGCACATGACTTCACAAGCGCCTCCACCTCTGCATCCATGTTGGGCCACCACATGTAGCTCCTCGCCAACGCTTTCATGCGAGTGATGCCAGGGTGTGCTTGGTGTAGTTGTTGCAGTAAGGCATTCCTACCAGGTGGTGGAACAACCACGCGTCCTCCCCACAGGATACAACCTTCCTGGTTGCTGAGCTCATCCTGTCGTCGGGCATAGGGAATGAACTCAGGACTGTTCATCTTCGGCCATCCTCGCAAGATGTATTCTCGCACTCTTGCTAGAACAGGGTCTTTGTCTGTCCACTTCTTTATTTGTTGTGCGTTCACCAGGGGCACGCCGATATCTTCAAACAATAGCACTCTCTCCTCCTCCTCAGGCGTGCTGTCTCTTCCTCCATCCAAGGGTAGCCTACTCATCGCGTCAGCATTCGTATGGTCCCGTCCGGCTTTGTAAACGATGGTGTACTCATACGCTGCTAATGTAACGGCCCATCTCTGAATTCTCTGAGATGTCATCTGGGGTATGGCTCTCATTTCACTGAACAGTGAAATTAGTGGCTTGTGGTCAGTCACTATAACGAACTGTCTCCCGTACAGGTATTTGTGGAATTTTTTTACACCAAATACTACTGCAAGGCCCTCCTTGTCTAGCTGGGAGTAGTTTTTCTCAGCTGCACTAAGAGTTCTTGAGACGAACCCTATGGGTCTCTCTGAGCCATCCTCCATACGATGAGAGAGTACAGCACCCACACCGTAGGGTGATGCGTCACACGCCAGGATGAGTGGTTTGTTTGAATCATAGTGCACTAACACACTACAGGACTGAAGTAGCGCTTTGGACTCTTCAAACGCCTTCTGCTGCTTGACCCCCCATGACCATTTTTCTTCCTTCTTAAGTAAGGTATGTAGTGGTGCCAGCAGCGTGGAGAGCTTTGGGCGGAACCTATGGTAATAGTTCAACAAGCCCAGGTAGGCTTTTAACTCAGTAACATTTTGTGGCTCAGGCGCCTCCGCAATGGCTTCCACTTTGTCTGTTAGAGGGTGTAGACCACTGGCGTTGATCTTGTGGCCTAGGAACACCACCTCTTTTCCCATGAACTCACACTTGCTTCTTTTCAACCTCAGACCGCTTTTCTCCAACCGTTGAAGCACTTCCTCCAGCGTTTTCAGATGTTCTTGTTCATTTGGTCCTGTACAAAGGATGTCATCCAAATAAATGGCAACATTCGGAATTCCACCTAGGATGCCCTCCATAGTTCTCTGGAATATAGCAGGACTGGAAGCTACTCCAAATGGTAAGCGTGTGTAGGTATATAAGCCTTTGTGTGTATTGATGGTTACATACTTTCTTGATTCTTCTTCCAGGACTACTTGTTGGTAGGCGTGATTCATGTCTAATTTCGTGAAGTGTCGGCCGCCGTTCAGCTGTGCGAAGAGGTCCTCCACTTTAGGAATTGGATACTGATCCACCCGTGATGCTCGATTGACAGTGAGTTTGTAATCTCCACATATTCTAATGGAGCCATCCGGCTTTCTCACTGGGACTATGGGCGCCGCCCATTCTGCAACCTGCACTGGCTCAATGATCTTGTCATCCAGCAGCCTCTGTAGCTCGCTTTCGACCAGTGGCTTGACTGCATAGGGCACCGGTCGGGGTTTGCAGAATCGTGGTTGGGCCTCCTTGTCCACATTAATCTTTGCAGTGACACCTTTTAGCTGTCCTAAGCCTTTTAGCTGTCCTAAGTGACTCGAGCGTGGGTCTGCCCCACGCTCGGGATCGCCACAGTGCCCCCGCTTTAAGGGATGGATTCCCAGGCATCCCAACGTAACATCCAGGAAAAAAGAACACACACACCCCCCCACCCCCCAGACAGGAAAACTATCAAAACTAGCCTTGGGAGGGCAGAGGGGGAATCCAGGCCTGGAGGGAGCGACACTGAAATGAAAAAACAACTCAAAATGCTTAACAGCAAGATACTAAGACATGTACCAAAGCAAACACCAAAATATCATCCATAATGCACAAATGAGAATTCCTATTTCTCTTTCTTCATCTTGAGAAATGTCCCTGCAAATATTTACCAATGAACTGGAACACGAAAATATAACAAATTGCAAAACTATAGGTTCAAAATGAGAACTCTTTTCTTTTTTTAGGAATGTCAACGTGAAAACTTATACCAATATAGCAAAGTCCCAAACTTCAAGTTCAAGCAAGAATACGTAACTTCTCTCCCAGAAAAGTTAAACCAGAAAGAAATCTGAATTAAGATACTGGATAATACATGCCTACACAAAATAGAGAAACACTAAGAATCACGTATTATCAGTTAAATGAATGCATTGTTCTGGTGGCCTCCCAGAGTCCCAGCTCCACCCAAACGTCACAAGAAAAAGGTCGGACGGCCTACCAGATCTCCAGCACCACAAATTCTGGTGAAAAGGTCCCTCAGGTTGCCTCCTCGCATTGCTGGGCCAGTGGACCACGGAGCCCCGCTCACCTCCCCCAGAAGATAGAAGAGGAGGCGGGTGACCCCCGCCAACCCTTGGCAGGGAACAAACCATGAAGGAACCAAAAACTTGTAGCCGAACCACAGCAGCCTTCAGCCCCAGCACAGCACCCTCGATGGCCTCGGCTTGAAGCGTAGCAGCACCCTCGATGGCCTCGGCCTGAGGCATAGCAGCACCCTCAATGGCCTCCGCTTGAGGCGTAGCAGCACCCTCGATGGCCTCCGCATGAGGCGTAGGAGCACCCTCAATGGCCCCCGCTTGAGGCATAGCAGCACACTCGATGGCCTCCGTTTGAGGCGTAGCAGTACCCTCGATGGCCTCCGCATGAGGCGTAGGAGCACCCTTGATGGCCTCCGCTTGAGGCGTAGCAGCACCCTTGATGGCCTCCACTTGAGGAGCTGGAACCACGGTGACTTCGGCTTGGGGAGCTGGACCCACGAAGACCTCGAGCAGTGGACCAATACCCACGGAGACCCCCAACGTAGCAGGAAGCTCCCCGGTGACCCTGAGAAAAGACTCAGAAACAGGGAGCACAGGAACACCTTCAGGGTCACCGGCAGCAGTGGAACCCGGCGAGGCGAGCTCAGATGCTGCTGATGGCAGCACCCGACTCTCCCCCCCAAAAGCCAGACAAGATCTCTCCAATACAAAAATAATGAAAACAAAGGAAAGTACATGCCTGAGCTGAAGTTCCACCGCTGTCCAGGACTCCGTCAATCCGGATGGTGATCCTCTTGGCCCAGCCTCCTGGAGGTCCAATTCCAACTCTGCTGCAGCGGCCCCAGCAGTAGGCATCATGGTCTCAGCAGTCTCTGGACCCCCCGGCGCTGCAGCCCACGCAGATGGCTCGCTTTGCGTGGTGACCGAAGATCCACTCCCAACTGGGACAGGATTCTGCTCAGTGGCGATCCGGGGACGCGTCATCATAGGCACAGACTCCAGCTGGCAGGCTGACCTCCTCCTCTGTCCATAACGCAGCTGCAGGGCTGGAACCAGGTTCACCAGGGCCGTGGGCCCCTCCTCCCTCCGGCGGTTTAGTCCTGGCACCGGTGGACACTCGGGGATTATAGGAGGAGACACAAAGGAAGCAGGTTGCATGTTTATAGCTGCGGCAGGTGGTGAGAGCTCAGGGGACTGCATGACCTGAGCCTCACCCCCAGGAATCAGACAAGGTAATTCATCAGTTAGAGACTGAGAATGAAAAATCACTTACCTGTCTTCCTGGGGTACGGTGGTCACTGCTGCAGCAGGGTCTGTTCTTTTCTCTCCCGTTCCAGGGATGCAGGCGGACCCCTCAGGAAGACGAGGAGGAGCCACTCCTGGTGGATCGGCGACAAAGGCAGCAGGAGAAGAATTCACAAGGCTCGCAGCAGCTGGAGGAAGCGCCGTGGTGGAGGGAGGAGCAGCTGAGGTAGTCCAGGGTAGGGGAGCTGGCGAAACAGCTGGAAACGAAGACCCAGAGGCTGAAGCTGCTGTCACACCTCTCTTCCGTGGCGAAGGAAAATCAGCTGGCTGGGAGACAGAGGTGTTTTTCCGGCGCCCTGTAGCTAAACCCAAACGGGAACCCCGCGGTGAATTGACCCAGTCATTATACTCCCTCCCCTTCGGAACAGCCGTGTCCCGGGGAGGAGATGGGTTTTGTGCATGGCGACGACGTCTTCTGGCTGGAGGTGAGGTTAAATTTAAATTGGGGAAACGCCACTGCTGTGCTGAAACTGTGGCCAGCAGCTCGGCGAAGTCAGGAAAATTATTTAACCCGGGATTAGCCTCCACCAACCTAACAGCTCCCACCACGCTCTTAAGAACTTTACTGGGGTTGAAGGAAGAGAGAGCTTCAGCCACACGGCCCCTGATGAGTTCAGCTGTCCACTGTTCTTTTTCACTGGGAGCCTCGGCTGCCCTCCTCCTATGGCACGCTGGGAGACGGCTTCTCGGCGAAGCAGAAACTGGGGCTGGAACCGAAGCAGGAACCTGGTCCCGGGATGAGGATTGGGAGTGCTTCGCTGTCTGCTCCGTCTTGTGCTTCCTGCTGGAACTCTTCATCAGCTCATGATGTTTCTGCTGGAGCCCTGCTAGCTCAGCCATCCTCTCCCTGCCCTCAGCGTGGTCAGCAAGGCGAGGATGATGATTTACAGCAGCCTCCGCGAAGTCCAAGTACCATAATGCGTGCTTGGGAGTTGAATATTGGCGTGCAATGGCCAGGAGGTCATCAATCTCCATTAGAGCCTGGACGAGCAAAAAAACCCTGGCTCATAGGATACCATGTCTTGAAAGACGCCATTACCTCCCCCCGAACAAGAAACACTGGCACCCGGAAAAGGGAAAAATTCAGAGCCAAAAACAAAATTCACTGAGGCTGGCACCTCGTTTGGCTGTGATCTACTGTTGTGATTGCCCCTTTCGGGACAAAGATGAGACACCTAAAGCCAGCAGTGAGTTTTCTTGTTTTATTAAAGAAAGTACAAAATAATGCGCCTCGAGGGACGAAAACCATAAACTACAGCACACGACCACGATGGGTCAAAATAACTGAACTAATACAGAGAATCAAAGAGTCACTTACACTTAATAGAGCGAGGGCGAAACCTGACGCTGGAAAGAGACTGGAGCCGGATGTGTGTACTCCAGCCTGAGTGGGTGTGAGATCGCAGTGAGGAATGAATCTCCACTGCGATCTTAAATAGTGCCAAACAAAACCACAAACAGGTGAGACAAATAATAAGGGATTAAGTGCCCACAGCTGTGACAACCCGTGACCAGCCTGACAGGTGGAAGTGCTGCCGCAGCGCTGTCGAAATAAAAGCACAAAGTAAATCCCCTACTAAACCAGACTAAATAACCGACAGAAAAAGGGAAATGATAAGTGACTCGAGCGCAGGTCTGCCCCGCGCTCAAGATCACCACACTCCTTAGGTGTTCTTAACAGGCGTCATCTATTCTTTGGTGCAAGCATCACTTCTATGATGTCACCAGTCCACATGGGGTCATCGGGCACTGCACTAGTGTTTTATAAACCATAGTATTATAGATGCATTAATCGGAGTATTATGTTCACTCAAAATCAGCAGGAGGAGACACATAAACAGCTGTTAACAGCTTGCATTATTTTATTTCACTGTCTCTTCTCTTCAGTCAGATTTGTACAGTGGGGAAAATGATGAACTAAAGCCAATTTTTCTATATACAACAAGGAAAAACAAGCAGGCTAAATGATCCCTCTGTCCAGTTTCAGCACTGCTGACCAACACATCACACACACAATACAGTACAAAGACTCCCACAAGTTTGTAGGATTTACTGTAACTGTCCAGGGTGTACCCTGCCTCTCACCCAAAGATGCTGGGATAGGCTCCAGCCCCCCCCCCGCGACCCGAAAAGGATTAAGCGGAAGAAGATGAATGAATGAATGAATGTATAGTGAAATATGTACACACACACACACTACAGCATATGTAGCATTAATTATTGCCAGCCTCAAATAAATGATCGACAAAGACAGGAGAGAAAAAAGCAAAATTTTCTCTTACCTTCATACATCCATGTCAGCCAGTAAATTATCTCCAGAGCCCTTATTTTATCCCGTTTCTTTCTTTAATCATCTTCATGTCTCTGGCATACAGTCTATGCTCTTCGGTAACTTTTATAATCCGTGACTTCACGTATGGAGCCAGGAGGCCAACAAGGTAACGAAAGAGTCTACCCACCGCTATTCTTTGCTAGCAACAGACCCAGCTAGGCTCTCCTATCTTGACACTGCTACCTGTCTTCTTGTCTCCATGGGGCTGTCCACATCCAAAAGGTTTGCCCCCCTTAGAGTCTGACTGTTCCGCCAGTTTGAAGAAATACAATTTACTGTAGCTGCCTTTTGGCAATTTAGTTTCCTCCTTTATGCTGAGAGCTAATTCAAACTAGACACAGTGACACGTTTGTGAAAGAAATCTGTTAGTGTGTGGTGTTCTGTCTTTGTCACAACGCTGAACTCCACAAACTATAGGAACAAACCTGTCAAAGCAATTTATTTTTTATTACGAGTAGGGTCTCACCGATTTAAAAAAAAAAAAAAAAATCTTTTGGTGTGGGCCAGCCTTAGTCTTATAAAGTGGTTTATGTATGCTCCATGCATTAGTGTTAGAGTCAAGACCTCATCAAGACCACAGTCTCCCAAAACCAAGGCCAGGACCAAGTGAAGACTAAAACCTACATACACAGTGGTTTTGGCCTCGACATGGTCTTGGTCATGGTGTTGGTCTTGGAAGACTCTGATCTCGGTCGTGTCTCGACTACAACACTACCATACATGCATGAATATACTATACAGTGGTGTGAAAAAGTGTTTGCCCCCTTCCTGATTTCTCATTTTTTTTGTATGTTTGTCACAATTAAATGTTTCAGATCATCAAACAAATTTAAATATTAGACAAAGATAACACAAGAAAACACAAAATGCAGTTTGTAAATGAAGGTGTTTATTATTAAGAGAAAAAAAAAATAAACCTACATGGCTCTGTGTGAAAAAGTGATTGCCCCCTAAACCTAATAGCTGGTTGGGCCACCCTTGGCAGCAACAGCTGCAATCAAGCATTTGCAATAACTGGCAATGAGTCTTTTACAGCGCTGTGGAGGAATTTTGGCCCACTCATCTTTGCTGAATTGTTGTAATTCAGCTACATTGGAGGGTTTTCGAGCATGAACCACATTTTTAAGGTCATGCCACAGCATCTCAATTGGATTAAGGTCAGGACTTGGACTAGGCCACTCCAAAGTCTTCATTTTGTTTTTCTTAAGCCCTTCAGAGGTGGACTTGCTAGTGTGTTTTGAATCATTGTCCTGATGCAGAACCCAAGTGCGCTTCAGCTTGAGGTCACGAACAGATGGTCGGACATTCTCCTTCAGGATTTTTTGGTAGACAGCAGAATTCATGGTTTCATTTACCACAGCAAGTCTTCCAGGTCCTGAAGCAGCAAAACGGCATCAGACCATCACACTACCACCACCATATTTTACTGTTGGTATGATGTTCCTTTTCTGAAATGCTGTCGTACTTTTACGCCAGATGTAATGGAACACACACCTTCCAAAAAGTTCAACATTTGTCTCGTCAGTCCAGAGAGTATTTTCCCAAAAGTCTTGGGGATCATCAAGATGTTTTCTGGCAAAACTGAGATGAGCCTTTATGTTCTTTTTGCTCCGCAGTGGTTTTTGTCTTGGAACTCTGCCATGCAGGCCATTTTTGCCCAGTCACTTTCTTATGGTGGAGTCATGAACACTGACCTTAACTGAGGCAAATAAGGCCTGCGTTTTTTTTGGATGTTGTTGTGGGGTCTTTTGAGACCTCTTGGATAAGGCATTGCTGCGCTCTTGGGGTAATTTTGGTTGGCCAGCCGCTCCTGGGAAGGTTCACCACTGTTCCATGTTTTTGCCATTTGGGGATAATGGTTCTCACTGTGGTTCACTGGAGTCCCAAAGCTTTAGAAATGGCTTTATAACCTTTTCCAGACTGATAGATCTCAATTACTTTGTTTCTCATTTGTTCTTGAATTTCTTTGGATAGCAACATGATGTCTAGCTTTTGAGGATCTTTTGGTCTGCTTCCCTTTGTCAGGCAGGTCCTATTTAAGTGATTTCTTGATTGACAACAGGTGTGGCAGTAATCAGGCCTCGGTGTGGCTGGAGAAATTGAACTTAGCTTTTCAAAGATGTCATAAACCACAGTTAATTTATGTTTTAATGGGGGGGAGTCACTTTTTCACACAGGACCATGTAGGTTTGGATTTTTTTTAACCCTTAATAATAAACACCTTCATTTAAAAATTGCATTTTATGTTTACTTGTGTTATCTTTTTCTATTTAAATTTGTTTAATCTGAATCATTCATATGTGACATACAAAAAAATGAGAAATCACCAAGACACAAACACTTTTTCACACCACTGTATATTAACAAATCATCAAGACTCAAGGATCTTGACATCAGTTACAACAGATGTCCTTAGGATGTGCATAGCAGAGGCACAGCTACAGTATATTTGTGAAAACAATTGTTCATTATTTTGTTTTGCTGTAAAGGCAGTTTATTATGTCTGAAATAAATTATGAATGAACCTAATATATGACAAATACAAATTCTTTAAAAAATGTGAAATATGCGAAGTATCTTCTGAAATCCATAAAGCTGGAAACGAGCACATTAAGTCCAGTTAAAAGCAGCATGAATGCCAAAAACATTTTAAAAGGTGTTTATAAGTCAAATCTTTCTCAGGAGATGTTTCATCATTAAGCTAGAATGATGTTTTAGGCATTTTAATTGTAATAATCTTTAATGGCAAAATGAAATAACACAATATTGCTGTGCCCCTCTTTGCTAATTGACCATTTACTGCAAATGGTTTCAGATTTGCCTCATCTAGTGCTTCAGTTTGTACTGTTTTAATTTGTAAAGAGGCCCATCAACACTTTTCCAAATGATTTATAGTGATGCTATATAATTTACTAGAAAAATCAAATAAAGCACAAAATTGGGGGGAAAAGTGTACGATTTATTAAAACTGCAGGAATTGAAAACAAGAACCAGTTCAGAATTGGCTCATCCATCAGACTCGAATGCCTCCAAGCTTATCAGTTCCATTTATCAACAGTTTCACTTTGGAAAACAACGCCCCTCTCATGGCTGTTCTGCAAACCTTTTTTAAAAATTTGTTTCCACACTCAGAGATAAGCATTTGTGTTGGTGAAGAAAACGGTATTAAAAAAGTTAATGAATCATTAATGCAATCAATATGTCATCTGACCTATAAGCAGTCAATAAAAGTATTTAAGTCAATAAAATTGTGTCAATATCAATCTCTATTAGACCCCAGATGTGGAGCACACAGCATGACATAAAGGCTAATTACTCCCCTGATTTGGCTTTAATGACTGATTATAAAGATCATGAAGCATCTCAGGAATAGAGCGGGGCACTAAGGACAGCTGCATGCTGAGGTATAATATTTGATAAAGTTATTTATATTAATGTTATTTTAAATCACAGAAAATTGTGCTTGAAAGAAAACAGAACAAAAGTTGTAGGCGTGTATAAAGGTAACTACTGACTGTGCCAGTGTGTACAGATACAGCAAAGAGAAAAGACTTCTGGCTTGGCTGTTGGTTTTTAGCATCACTGGTTGAAGTTGAGTGTTTCTTCCTAGGCTCCAAAAACTATTATTTCAGTTTTGTCTTTGTTTAACTGAAGAAAATTCTGGCAGATCCTTTCTTTTTTTTTTTTTATTTCCACAATATTTTTTATTGTACCTTTTTTTTTTTTTTTTTACAAACATGGCACAATCAGACACTTAACACAAAAAGTAATTTAAAAATGAAAAAGAACAATAACAAAAAAAAGTGTAATAAAAACAACAACAACCATTAACAAACACAAGTCAACAACAATGCTCCTCTGTTTAGTCTAGGTAATCTATTACATAAGAATACATAATATACATTCACCAGCTTGGAATTTGCAAGGTCCACACATATCATTCACCTTCTTCTTCAGACATTATGTTTAAATTCTTTACATAATCAATGAAAGGTCTCCATATATTCTCAAACACATTTTCCTTTGATTTCAGTATATATGTTATTCTTTCTAGTGGAAGGTTTGTTAACATCTGTCTTAACCACTGAGTCACGTCTGGTCTATGAGTCTTTTTCCACAGTAGTGCAATACATTTTTTGGCATTAAGCAAACCAAGGTCTATGAATACTCTTTCTCTCTTTTTTTTTCCACAATATCTTTATTGAACCTTTTTTTTTTTTTTAACAAACATGATACAAACAATCAAACACTAACACTAAAGTACTACAAAAAAAAAAAAAATGCACTAAAAACACCAACAACCACCAACAAAATCAAGTCTTCAACAATGCTCCTCTGTTTAGTCTAGACAATCCAATACATAAGTATACATATTATGTTCACCAGTTTGGAATTTACAAGGTCCACACACATCATTCACCTTCTTCTTCAAGAGTTATGTTTAAATTTTTTACATAATCAATAAAAGGTCTCCATATATTCTCAAACACAATTTCCTTTGATTTCAGTATATATGTTATTCTTTCTAATGGAAGGTTTGTTAACATCTGTCTTAACCACTGAGTCACATCTGGTCTATGAGTCTTTTTCCATAATAGTGCAATACATTTTTTGGCATTAAGCAAACTGAGGTCTATGAATGTTCTTTCACTTTTATTAAAATTATGCTTTTCTGACTTCCGGTTATGGCTGCCACGTAGGACGGACGTGTCTCGCTCTGCTCTGCTCCTGGAGAAAAAAATCGGCAAATAACTCTCTCATTTGGGACAGAACGTATCCCAGCATTTGGGCGAGGATATGTCGGCGAAGCCTAAGGCTGGAAAACCAGGAAAAGGAAAAAGCGAGCCGCCGAAACAGTCCAAATTAACGGACTTTCAGGTCTGTGACGCAGCAAACAAGGCTCCATATATGGCGGAGGAGGCTGGCGGCGGTGCGATTTCGGCGGGGAATGGCGCAGATGCGCTGATGGCTGCCATGAGTTCAATGAGAGCGGACTTTTCCTCTAGATTTGATGGGATTATGACAGCGCTGGAAGGAATAAGAAAGGAATTGGGTGACTGTGTAGAACGAACGGCGCAGATGGAGCTCCGTCTCGCTAGTGCTGAAGATGACGTCACCCGTCTTCAATTAAAGGTGCGCACTTTGGAAAAAAAAAAAAAATCTCTGGAAGATAATATTTTGGATTTGGAATCTCGGTCGAGACAGAATAATTTGAGGCTGGTGGGTCTTCCAGAGGAATCAGAAGGTCGGGACGTATGTTCCTTTCTGGAAAAGTGGATTCCGGAGGTGCTGGGCAGCGAGGAGTTGCAATCAGCAGTGGTTCTGGAAAATGCACATCGTATTGGCCCACGGAGAGATAAGGGACCGCCGAGGACCTTAATTATGAAGTTTCTTAGCAACAGAGACAGGATGAAGATCTTCAACGCTGCACGTGCTAAAGGAGAGATTAAACACCAGGACCAGCAGGTGCGGTTCTACCCAGATTTGGCCACAGGAATCCAGCAATTGAGGAAGCAGTTTGATCCCGTACGTAAGGAGCTGCGCAACCTTGGGATTCGTCATGGTGTAATCTATCCTGCGAGACTGCTGACCACGTATGAGGGCAGAACCCACATCTTCAAGACCCCAGAGGAGGCGCAGGAGTTCATCAAGAAGATCAAAGAAGAAGAAGAGACTGGTGGGAGCTAAGCATGAACAAAATATAAGGTAGAATAATTAAGCATTTGCACAGGCATCTGACTGACTTGAAGTAAATAGTAAGTTTACAAAATATAGATTGTATTATATATTAAAAAAACAAAACAAAAACAAAACAAAAAAAAAAAAACTATGATGTACAAAGTTGTTAAAAATTTTGGAGTTAAGTTGGAAAACTACAGAGGAGAGTTAATGTTACGTCATTAAAAGCAGTAGAGTTAGGGGGATTGGGAGGATGAAGAAGGAGTGGCTTAGGCTGTTCCCCGTGGGTGTGGAACGGTCGATGGCTATATCGGGAGACAGAATTTTTCTTTTGATATTGGGGGGTTTGCCACAAGTGTGGGAAGGGGAAATTTGTTTGTGTGTAGTTTGTAGGATGAATGTTCAACCACTCATGTTTTTGCTTCTCTGTATGAGCATGTTTACACTGCAAGGTAATCCCAAACTCTCTATTGATCATGGACCAAAGTGTTAACCTTAATTTAACTTCATGGAATTGCAGAGGTCTACAAAATTTTAAAAAACTTAAACAAGTTATGAATAAAATAAAGGACATGGGTTCAAGAATTGTGTTTTTACAAGAAACTCATCTGATAGAGGAGGATGTTAAAAGAATTAGGAGTAGATGGCAGGGAAGTGTATTCACCTCTTCATTTTCATCCCAAGCCAGGGGAGTTATGACTCTCATACATAAATCAGTTCCTTTTCAAGTGAAAAATGTAATTGGAGACAAATTTGGAAGATATGTAATCATTCAAGGTTCTTTGCTATTAGAAAATATAAATCTTGTGAACTTATATGGTCCCAATATAGATGATCAGAAGTTCTTTGCTAATTTATTTCTCATCTTATCATCACTTACAGGGCAACATATAATAGCAGGGGATTTTAATTGTACATTGAATCCAGGTGTGGATAGATCAACAGGACTGGATTGTACGCACATTGGATGTAGGATGACTATTAATCATTTTATGAAAGAATTGAGATTGTTAGATATATGGAGAGAAATGAAACCACAAGTTAAAGCCTATTCTTGTTATTCCAGTACCTACAAGACATTCTCACGTATTGATTATTTTTTGATTTCCACAGAATTAAGGTCCAAGATTCAAAACTGCTTTTATGATAACATCGTGATCTCTGATCATGCACCCTGTTGTCTAATATATGTAGATAAAAAATTGACAAAGGAATCAGGTAGATGGCAATTTCAGCATAAATGGCTTCAGGATGAGGAATTTGTCAAGTATATAGAAAAACAGATAGACGAGTTCTTTGACATCAATACTACACAAACATCAGCATGTGTAAAGTGGGAGGCTTTCAAAGCTTTTATTAGGGGACATATTATTAGTTATACAGGATCAAAATCTAAGAAGACTCGAGAGGAGAGAGCTAAATTGGAACATAAAATAAAAAATCTTCAGGAAAAAGTGTATGCAGGAAGTGACCCAAGGTTGGAGAATGAATTACTGATTTTGAGAGCTGAATACGACAAAAAATCAGCGAATAGAGCTGCCTCGAGTCTTCTAAGATTGAAACAATCTTTTTATGAACAAGGTGAAAAATCAGGAAAATTATTAGCATGGCAGATTAAACAATTAGAAATTAAAACACCAATTACCAGTATTATAAGTAATGGACAGGTAGTTATAGATCCTTTAGAAATTAATAGAGCCTTTAGAGATTACTATGAAAAATTATATGATACCAAAAATGAACCTGATTTAACAAAACTAAATGGTTTTTGAACGAACTATCTATACCGTGTATTCCAAATGAAAACAGGGAGATATTGGAGTCTAAAATTAGTCAAGAAGAAGTTGGGCTAGCCATTGATAATATGAAATCAGGAAAAAGTGCAGGACCAGATGGTCTTCCAGTTGACCTTTATAAAAAATTTAAGAATAAATTAATAAAACCTTTTTTGGAAATGGTTTTAGAAGCATTTCAAAATAATAATTTACCATCATACATAAATAATGCCTTAATTATACTGCTGCCAAAACCAGGTAAGCCCTCTAATAAATGTGAAAATATGAGACCAATAAGCCTATTAAACGCCGACCTTAAGATAATCTGTAAAATTTTAGCAAGACGAATACAAGAAATTTTACCAAATATTATTAATCGAGATCAGAATGGCTTTATAAAGGGTAGACAAGGCTTCCATAATGTAAGAAGACTATTTAATATTATTTATTTTAATAAAGAAGCACCGGATACAGCTCTCCTATCATTGGACGCCGAAAAGGCCTTTGATAGAGTTGAATGGCCCTTTCTTTTTGAAGTCCTACAAAGGTTTGGACTTGGAAATAATTTCATAAAATGGGTTCAAATAATATACAATAATGCTACAGCAGAAATCCTAACAAATAACAATATTTCAAAACCAATAAAAATCAATAGAGGATGTCGACAAGGCTGTCCACTTTCACCTTTACTGTTTACTATGGCAATTGAACCTTTAGCGATAGCGATACGTTTACATTCACAAATATATGGAATTAAAGTTGGACCAACAGAACATAAAATCTCCCTGTACGCCGATGACATAATTTTGTTTATGTCGAATCTAAAAAAATCAATTCCAACCTTGTTGAATTTAATAAAGAATTTTGGGGAAATATCAGGATATAAAATAAATAAAACTAAATCTTCAATATTAATGCTAAATGAGACCCAGAGAAATTACCCAGCCCCTGAGGTAAATCAATTCAATGTTGTAAATCAGTTTAAATATTTAGGAATCCAAATTATGCCTAAGCTAGAATCAATCGCCAGTGTCAACTATGAAGCCTTAATGTCAGATATCAATGAGTTAACTCAGAGATGGATGTCACTACCAATGTCGATGATCGGGAGAATCAATATACTTAAAAGTAATATTTTACCTAAAATACTTTATTTATTTCAATACATTCCCTTATCACCACCTTTAGATCTATTCTCAAGAATAAAAAAAAAGTTAGTGGAATTTATATGGAACAACAGGAGGGCTAGATTACGTTTGTCTTTATTATATTTACCATTTGATCGTGGAGGTCTGAAATGTCCAAATTTTATGTTGTATTACTGGTCGGCACAACTGAGGTCTATGACATATTATTTTTCATCAAATGATCTCCCTCACTGGACTGAAATGGAATCATACAATTTACCTTTACCTCTTCCCATATTCATATACTCAGATTCGGCAAAAAAATTACAAAAACAAGTTAAAAATCCATTTGTAAAGCATATGATCAAAATATGGTGTGAAGCTAAAAACTATTTAAAAGAACCACAGTTATTGTCACAATTTAGTCCAATATGGGGTAATCAATATTTTAAACCAGGGAGAGCGGACGCTGTATTTAAAGTATGGAATTTAAAAGGGATACAAAAGATTCAGGATTTATATTTGCCATGTGCAGACAACATAATGTCTTTTGAAGAGCTGAGGATCAAATTTAATCTCAATAGAACACATTTTTTTAAATATCTTCAACTTAGAAACTTTATTCGATCAAATCAAAATAAAGCTCTCACTCGACCTATTTATTCATCCTTGGAAAAAATGATGATGAAAGATAGTAAAAGAAAGGGTATTATTTCAGAGTTTTATAACTCACTGACACTATCTTCAAGTGAAAATTCACTGAAAAGATTAAACTACTGGAAAGAAGATCTGCAAATTGAAATTTCAGAGGAACAATGGGAATTGGCTTGTACAGAAGCTCAAACCAAATCAATAAATGCACGCCTTAAATTGATACATTTCAAATGGTTAATGCGGATGTATGTTACACCGGAGGAGTTAAATAGATATAACAAAAATATACCAGATACATGCACAAAATGCATGGAAAGTAAAGGAACCCTATTTCATTGTTTATGGGAATGTAGATTAATAAGAATGTTTTGGGAAGAGGTGAGGGTAACAATTGAAAAAATAATCTCAAAACAAATCATATTGAATCCTAAACTGTTTTTGTTGGGTCTGTACCCAGAAAAGCATAATTTTAATAAAGTGAAAGAACATTCATAGACCTCAGTTTGCTTAATGCCAAAAAATGTATTGCACTATTATGGAAAAAGACTCATAGACCAGATGTGACTCAGTGGTTAAGACAGATGTTAACAAACCTTCCATTAGAAAGAATAACATATATACTAAAATCAAAGGAAATTGTGTTTGAGAATATATGGAGACCTTTTATTGATTATGTAAAAAATTTAAACATAACTCTTGAAGAAGAAGGTGAATGATGTGTGTGGACCTTGTAAATTCCAAACTGGTGAACATAATATGTATACTTATGTATTGGACTGTCTAGACTAAACAGAGGAGCATTGTTGAAGACTTGATTTTGTTGGTGGTTGTTGGTGTTTTTAGTGCATTTTTTTTTTTTGTAGTACTTTAGTGTTAGTGTTTGATTGTATCATGTTTGTTAAAAAAAAAAAAAAAAAAGGTTCAATAAAGATATTGTGGAAAAAAAAAATTATGCTTTTCTGGGTACAGACCCAACAAAAACAGTTTAGGATTCAATATGATTTGTTTTGAGATTATTTTTTCAATTGTTACCCTCACCTCTTCCCAAAACATTCTTATTAATCTACATTCCCATAAACAATGAAATAGGGTTCCTTTACTTTCCATGCATTTTGTGCATGTATCTGGTATATTTTTGTTGTATCTATTTAACTCCTCCGGTGTAACATACATCCGCATTAACCATTTGAAATGTATCAATTTAAGGCGTGCATTTATTGATTTGGTTTGAGCTTCTGTACAAGCCAATTCCCATTGTTCCTCTGAAATTTCAATTTGCAGATCTTCTTTCCAGTAGTTTAATCTTTTCAGTGAATTTTCACTTGAAGATAGTGTCAATGAGTTATAAAACTCTGAAATAATACCCTTTCTTTTACTATCTTTCATCATCATTTTTTCCAAGGATGAATAAATAGGTCGAGTGAGAGCTTTATTTTGATTTGATCGAATAAAGTTTCTAAGTTGAAGATATTTAAAAAAAATGTGTTCTATTGAGATTAAATTTGATCCTCAGCTCTTCAAAAGACATTATGTTATCTGCACATGGCAAATATAAATCCTGAATCTTTTGTATCCCTTTTAAATTCCATACTTTAAATACAGCGTCCGCTCTCCCTGGTTTAAAATATTGATTACCCCATATTGGACTAAATTGTGACAATAACTGTGGTTCTTTTAAATAGTTTTTAGCTTCACACCATATTTTGATCATATGCTTTACAAATGGATGTTTAACTTGTTTTTGTAATTTTTTTGCCGAATCTGAGTATATGAATATGGGAAGAGGTAAAGGTAAATTGTATGATTCCATTTCAGTCCAGTGAGGGAGATCATTTGATGAAAAATAATATGTCATAGACCTCAGTTGTGCCGACCAATAATACAACAAAAAATTTGGACATTTCAGACCTCCACGATCAAATGGTAAATATAATAAAGACAGACGTAATCTAGCCCTCCTGTTGTTCCATATAAATTCCACTAACTTTTTTTTTATTCTTGAGAATAGATCTAAAGGTGGTGATAAGGGAATGTATTGAAATAAATAAAGTATTTTAGGTAAAAAATTACTTTTAAGTATATTGATTCTCCCGATCATCGACATTGGTAGTGACATCCATCTCTGAGTTAACTCATTGATATCTGACATTAAGGCTTCATAGTTGACACTGGCGACTGATTCTAGCTTAGGCATAATTTGGATTCCTAAATATTTAAACTGATTTACAACATTGAATTGATTTACCTCAGGGGCTGGGTAATTTCTCTGGGTCTCATTTAACATTAATATTGAAGATTTAGTTTTATTTATTTTATATCCTGATATTTCCCCAAAATTCTTTATTAAATTCAACAAGGTTGGAATTGATTTTTTTAGATTCGACATAAACAAAATTATATCATCGGCGTACAGGGAGATTTTATGTTCTGTTGGTCCAACTTTAATTCCATATATTTGTGAATGTAAACGTATCGCTATCGCTAAAGGTTCAATTGCCATAGTAAACAGTAAAGGTGAAAGTGGACAGCCTTGTCGACATCCTCTATTGATTTTTATGGTTTTGAAATATTGTTATTTGTTAGGATTTCTGCTGTAGCATTATTGTATATTATTTGAACCCATTTTATGAAATTATTTCCAAGTCCAAACCTTTGTAGGACTTCAAAAAGAAAGGGCCATTCAACTCTATCAAAGGCCTTTTCGGCGTCCAATGATAGGAGAGCTGTATCCGGTGCTTCTTTATTAAAATAAATAATATTAAATAGTCTTCTTACATTATGGAAGCCTTGTCTACCCTTTATAAAGCCATTCTGATCTCGATTAATAATATTTGGTAAAATTTCTTGTATTCGTCTTGCTAAAATTTTACAGATTATCTTAAGGTCGGCGTTTAATAGGCTTATTGGTCTCATATTTTCACATTTATTAGAGGGCTTACCTGGTTTTGGCAGCAGTATAATTAAGGCATTATTTATGTATGATGGTAAATTATTATTTTGAAATGCTTCTAAAACCATTTCCAAAAAGGTTTTATTAATTTATTCTTAAATTTTTTATAAAGGTCAACTGGAAGACCATCTGGTCCTGCACTTTTTCCTGATTTCATATTATCAATGGCTAGCCCAACTTCTTCTTGACTAATTTTAGACTCCAATATCTCCCTGTTTTCATTTGGAATACACGGTATAGATAGTTTGTTCAAAAAACCCATTTAGTTTTGTTAAATCAGGTTCATTTTTGGTATCATATAATTTTTCATAGTAATCTCTAAAGGCTCTATTAATTTCTAAAGGATCTATAACTACCTGTCCCTTACTTATAATACTGGTTATTGGTGTTTTAATTTCCAATTGTTTAATCTGCCATGCTAATAATTTTCCTGATTTTTCACCTTGTTCATAAAAAGATTGTTTCAATCTTAGAAGACTCGAGGCAGCTCTATTCGCTGATTTTTTGTCGTATTCAGCTCTCAAAATCAGTAATTCATTCTCCAACCTTGGATCTCTTCCTGCATACACTTTTTCCTGAAGACTTTTTATTTTATGTTCCAATTTAGCTCTCTCCTCTCGAGTCTTCTTAGATTTTGATCCTGTATAACTAATAATATGTCCCCTAATAAAAGCTTTGAAAGCCTCCCACTTTACACATGCTGATGTTTGTGTAGTATTGATGTCAAAGAACTCGTCTATCTGTTTTTCTATATACTTGACAAATTCCTCATCCTGAAGCCATTTATGCTGAAATTGCCATCTGCCTGATTCCTTTGTCAATTTTTTATCTACATATATTAGACAACAGGGTGCATGATCAGAGATCAGGATGTTATCATAAAAGCAGTTTTGAATCTTGGACCTTAATTCTGTGGAAATCAAAAAATAATCAATACGTGAGAATGTCTTGTAGGTACTGGAATAACAAGAATAGGCTTTAACTTGTGGTTTCATTTCTCTCCATATATCTAACAATCTCAATTCTTTCATAAAATGATTAATAGTCATCCTACATCCAATGTGCGTACAATCCAGTCCTGTTGATCTATCCACACCTGGATTCAATGTACAATTAAAATCCCCTGCTATTATATGTTGCCCTGTAAGTGATGATAAGATGAGAAATAAATTAGCAAAGAACTTCTGATCATCTATATTGGGACCATATAAGTTCACAAGATTTATATTTTCTAATAGCAAAGAACCTTGAATGATTACATATCTTCCAAATTTGTCTCAATTACATTTTTCACTTGAAAAGGAACTGATTTATGTATGAGAGTCATAACTCCCCTGGCTCGGGATGAAAATGAAGAGGTGAATACACTTCCCTGCCATCTACTCCTAATTCTTTTAACATCCTCCTCTATCAGATGAGTTTCTTGTAAAAAACACAATTCTTGAACCCATGTCCTTTATTTTATTCATAACTTGTTTAAGTTTTTTTTAAATTTTGTAGACCTCTGCAATTCCATGAAGTTAAATTAAGATTAACACTTTGGTCCATGATCAATAGAGAGTTTGGGATTACCTTGCAGTGTAAACATGCTCATACAGAGAAGCAAAAACATGAGTGGTTGAACATTCATCCTACAAACTACACACAAACAAATTTCCCCTTCCCACACTTGTGGCAAACCCCCCAAAATCAAAAGAAAAATTCTGTCTCCCGATATAGCCATCGACCGTTCCACACCCACGGGGGAACAGCCTAAGCCACTCCTTCTTCATCCTCCCAATCACCCTAACTCTACTGCTTTTAATGACGTAACATTAACTCTCCTCTGTAGTTTTCCAACTTAACTCCAAAATTTTTAACAACTTTGTACATCATAGTTTTTTTTGTTTGTTTGTTTTGTTTTTGTTTTGTTTTTTTAATATATAATACAATCTATATTTTGTAAACTTACTATTTACTTCAAGTCAGTCAGATGCTGTGCAAATGCTTAATTATTCTACCTTATATTTTGTTCATGCTTAGCTCCCACCAGTCTCTTCTTCTTCTTTGATCTTCTTGATGAACTCCTGCGCCTCCTCTGGGGTCTTGAAGATGTGGGTTCTGCCCTCATACGTGGTCAGCAGTCTCGCAGGATAGATTACACCATGACGAATCCCAAGGTTGCGCAGCTCCTTACGTACGGGATCAAACTGCTTCCTCAATTGCTGGATTCCTGTGGCCAAATCTGGGTTAGAACCGCACTTGCTGGTCCCTGGTGTTTAATCTCTCCTTTAGCACGTGCAGCGTTGAAGATCTTCATCCTGTCTCTGTTGCTAAGAAACTTCATAATTAAGGTCCTCGGCGGTCCCCTTATCTCTCCGTGGGCCAATACGATGTGCTTTTTCCAGAACCACTGCTGATTGCAACTCCTCGCTGCCCAGCACCTCCGGAATCCACTTTTCCAGAAAGGAACACACGTCCCGACCTTCTGATTCCTCTGGAAGACCCACCAGCCTCAAATTATTCTGTCTCGACCGAGATTCCAAATCCAAAATATTATCTTCCAGAGATTTATTTTTTTTTTCCAAAGTGCGCACCTTTAATTGAAGACGGGTGACGTCATCTTCAGCACTAGCGAGACGGAGCTCCATCTGCGCCGTTCGTTCTACACAGTCACCCAATTCCTTTCTTATTCTTCCAACGCTGTCATAATCCCATCAAATCTAGAGGAAAAGTCCGCTCTCATTGAACTCATGGCAGCCATCAGCGCATCTGCGCCTCCCCGCGCAGGACATCGCACCGATGCCAGCCTCCTCCGCCATATATGGAGTTTTGTTTGCTGCGTCACAGACTTGAAAGTCCGTTAATTTGGGACTGTTTCGGCGGCTCGCTTTTTCCTTTTCCTGGTTTTCCAGCCTTAGGCTTCGCCGACATATCCTCGCCCAAATGCTGAGATACGTTCTGTCCCAAATGAGAGAGTTATTTGCCGATTTTTTTTCTCCAGGAGCAGAGCAGAGCGAGACACGTCCGTCTACGTGGCAGCCATAACCGGAAGTCTACTCTTTCACTACTTATTAAAGTTATGTTTTTTCTGGATACAGACCCAACAAAACAGTTTAGGGTTCAATGTGAATTGTTTTGAAATTATTTTTTCAATTGTTACCCTCACCTCTTCCCAAAACATTCTGATTTTTCTACATTCCCATAAACAGTGAAATAGGGTTCCTTTACTTTCCATACATTTTGTGCATGTATCTGGTATGTTTTTGTTATATCCATTTAATTCCACTGGTGTAACATACATCCGCATTAACCATTTAAAATGTATCAGTTTAAGACGTACATTTATTGATGTGGTTTGAACTCCTGCACGAGCCATTTCCCATTGTTCCTCTGAAATTTCAATTTGCAGGTCTTCTTTCCAGTAATTCAGTCTTTTCTGTGAGTTTTCACTTGAGAACTAGTTGTCAATGAGTTATAAAACTCTGAAATACTTACCCTTTCTCTTACTATCTTTCATCAACATTTTTTCCAAAAATGAATACAGGTATGGTCGGGGTGAGAGCATTATTTTGATTTGATTGAATAAAATTTCTAAGCTGAAGAATATTTAAAAAATGTGTGTTCTATTAAGATTGAATTTAATTCCTCAGTCTACTTTCAAAAGACTTTATGTCATCTGAGCGTGTCAAACATAATAAGTCTTGAATCTTGTGAATGCCATTTAAATTCCATATTTTAGATACAGTATCCACTTCTCCCTGGTGTAAAATATTGATTACCCCCATATTTGGGCTAATTAGATGAGCAGTGAGTGTGGTTCTTTTAAATATTTTTTGGTTTACACACCATATTTTAATCATGTGCTTTACAATTGGATTTTTAACTTGTTTCTGTAATTTTTTAGCCGAGTCTGAGTATATGAATAAGGGAAGAGGTAAAGGTAGATTGTATGATTCCATTTCAGTCCAGTGAGGAAGATCATTTGATGAAAAATAATATGTTACAGACCTCAGTTGTACTGACCAGTAATACAACATAAAGTTTGGACATTTCAGACCTCCACGATCAAATGGTAAATATAGTAAGGACAAACGTAATCTAGCCTTCCTATTGTTCCATATAAATTACACTAACTTTTTTTTAATTCTTGAGAATAGATCTGAAGGTGGTGGTAAAGGAATGTTTTGAAATAAATGAAGTATTTTTGGTAAGATATTACTTTTAAGTATATTAATTCTCCCGATCATCGACATTGGTAGTGACATCCATCTCTGAAGTAACTCATTAACATCTGTCATTAAGGCTTCATAGTTGGCATTGGCGACTGATTCTAGCTTAGGCAAAATTTGAATTCCTAAATATTTAAACTGATTTACAACATTGAATTGGTTTACCTCAGGAGCTGGATGATTTCTCTGGGTCTCATTTAGCATTAATATTGAAGATTTTGTTTTGTTTATTTTATATCCTGATATATCCCCAAAGTTCTTTATTAAATTTAACAAGGTCGGAATTGATTTTCAGATCCATTCTTTAATTTGATCAATGCATTTGATTAGAGTTTGAATTGGGCCATAGTCTCCTGATGAGATGGTTGTGTAGATTTGTGTATCATCTGCATAGTTATGGTAATATATTTTGTTGTTTTTCATAATTTGAGTGAGTGGGAGCATATAGATGTTGATCAGCAAAGGTCCCAAAATGGAACGTTGGGGAACTCCACAGGTTATTTTTGTTCGCTCAGATTTGTAGTTACCTATAGACACAAAATAATCCCTGTCTTTTAAATAGGACTCAAACCAGTTACACACGTGGACAAAATTGTTGGTACCCCTCTGTTAATGAAAGAAAAACCCACAATGGTCACAGAAATAACTTGAATCTGACAAAAGTGGTAATAAATAAAAATTCTATGAAAATTAACCAATGGAAATCAGACAATGCTTTTGAATTGTGGTTCAACAGAATTACTTTAAAAAACAAACTCATGAAACAGGCCTGGACAAAAATGATGGTACCCCTAGAAAAGATTGAAAATAATGTCACCATAGGGACATGTTCAACCACGATGTGTCCTCTAATTAACATCACAGGTGTCTACAAACTTGTAATCAGTCAGTCGGCCTATTTAAAGGGTGACAAGTAGTCACTGTGCTGTTTGTTGACATGGTGTGTACCACACTAAACATGGACCAGAGGAAGCAAAGGAGAGAGTTGTCTCAGGAGATTAGAAAGAAAATTATAGACAAGCATGTTAAAGGTAAAGGCTAGAAGACCATCTCCAAGCAGCTTGATGTTCCTGTAACTACAGTTGCACATATTATTCAGAAATTTAAGATCCACGGGACTTTAGCCAACCTCCCTGGACGTGGCCGCAGGAGGAAACGATGAAAAATGGAAGAGATGGATAATATGAATGGTAACAAAAGAGCCCAGAACAACCTCTAAACACATTTAAGGTGAACTCCAAGGTCAAGGTACATCAGTGTCAGATCGCACCATCCGTCGTTGTTTGAGCCAAAGTGGACTTCATGGGAGACGACCAAGGAGGACACCACTGTTGAAAACAAATCATAAAATAGCCAGACTGGAATTTGCCAAACTGCATGTTGACAAGCCACAAAGCTTCTGGGAGAATGTCCTATGGACAGACGAGACAAAACTGGAACTTTTTGGTAAGGCACAACAGCTCTATGTTCACAGATGCAAAAATGAAGCATACCAAGAAAAGAACACTATCCCTACTGTGAAACATGGAGGAGGTTCTGTTATGTTCTGGGGCTGCTTTGCTGCATCTGGCACAGGGTGTCTTGAATCTGTGCAGGGTACAACGGAATCTCAAGGCTATCAAGGTATTCTAGAGAGAAATGTGCTGCCCAGTGTCAGACAGCTTGGTCTCAGTCGCAGGTCATGGGTCTTGCAACAGGATAATGACCCAAAACACACAGCTAAAAAACACCCAAGAATGGCTAAGAGCGAAACATTGGACTATTCTAAAGTGGCCTTCTATGAGCCCTGATCTAAATCCTATTGAACATCTGTGGAAGGAGCTGAAACATGCTGTCTGGAGAAGGTACCCTTCAAACCTGAGACAACTGGAGCAGTTTGCTCATGAGGAGTGGGCCAAAATACCTGCTGAGAGGTGCAGAAGTCTCATTGACAGTTACAGAAATCATTTGATTGCAGTGATTGCCTTAAAAGGTTGTGCAACAACATATTAAGGGTACCATCATTTTTGTCCAGGCCTGTTTCATGAGTTTGTTTTTTAAAATAATTCTGTTGAACCACAATTCAAAAGCATTGTCTGATTTTCATTGGTTAATTTTCATAGACTTTTTATTTATTACCACTTTTGTCAGATTCAAGTTATTTCTGTGACCATTGTGGTTTTTTCTTTCATTAACAGACGGGTACCAACAATTTTGTCCACGTGTGTAAGTGCTGTGCCAGAAAGTCCCACCCAGTTTTTCAGCTGGTCTAGTAAGATGTTATGGTCAATCATGTCAAATGCACCACTGAGGTCCAGTAGGACCAAGACTGAAATGTTGCCACTATTTGTAGAAGTGGCTTAATAACTGCTGTTTTTAGGCACTGAGGGAAGACACCTGAAAGCAGAGACATATTTATAATCTGTAGAACATCTGAGGCCAAACAATGTGAAATGTTTTTAAAACCCTGCTGGCAGAGTATCAAGGCAGCAAGTGGTGGATTTCAGGTGGCGAATGAGGCCATCCAAGGTTTTATGATTGATTGGAAAAAATTGTGCCATGGTGTTTACGTTTTCTCTCAGTGGACACAGAGGCAGCACACGTCCTGCACCTGGCATAGGAGCACTGAGTGATTGTCTAATTTTCAGAATTTTGTCAGTAAAGAAAAAGGCAAAAGTCATTACAGGCACGGTTGGATAGAAGTTCATTATCCCTCATTCACTGTGAACCTGCAATTTAGTTTTTCGCCACCTACATTCAGCTTTTCGACACTCTTTTTTTTCAGCTCTTACCAGTTTGGCATTTCTCCACGGAGGTTTCTTTCACCTTGGTGGGGGTGATGACATCAATAATATTTGTAATTTTACCACTGAAATTTTCTACAAGCTCATTAACTGAAAGTGAAAAGGGGGTGAGGGGTGAGGAAGAGAAAGCTTGGATGAATATTTCACTGGTATTTTCACTGATGTACCATTTTTTGATGATCTCTGTCTAGACATTTCTGTTGACTCTCAAAGAAAATACAAGAATGGTCAGACAGAGCAACGTCCATAACCTTAGAGATGTTCAGACCTTTGGAGATAATGAAGTCCAGACTTTGTCCTCTGTTGTGTGTTTTCCCTCACATGCTGAGTCAGGCCAAAGTTATCAAGAAGGCAACACAATTCTTTGGTCCCTCTGTCCTGAGGGTTGTTAACATGAATGTTAAAATCACCAACAATAACTACACAGTCAAAGTTAACACAAATGATAGACTAGCTTTGTAAAATCATCAAAAAAGGTTGCATGGTATTTAGGTGGCCTGTAAACATTAAGAAATAACACACGGGAGGAGTTGTTCAGCTGAACAGCCACATATTCAAATGAAGTAAAGTTATCGTAAGACATCTGTTTGCATTGGAGGGAATCATTAAACAAAACGGCTATTCCTCCTCCATTCTTATGCAGCCTGGGCTCTCTCTGACACTGGGAAGAGCTGCTTTGATAAGAACAGCTGCATTGTTATCTTGGTCTTACCAGGTTTTTGTTAAAACCATAAAATCCAGTTTTTGCTTTATAATAAAATCCATCCATCCATCTTCTACCACCCCTCTGGGGATCTGGGTCATGGAGGCAGCAGCCCAGGCAGAGAAGCCCCGACTTCCCTCTCCCCAGCCACCTCTTTCAGCTGTTCAGAGAGGATACCAAGCGTTCCCACGCCAGCTGGGAGACAGTCTCTTCAGCGTGTCCTGGGTCTCCCCCGGGGTCTCCTCCCAGTGGGACATGCCCGAAACACTTCAAGTGGGGGGCGTCTAGGAGGCATCCTGATTAGATGTCTAAACCACCTCAGCTGGCTCCTTTCAATTTGGAGGAGCAGGGGCTCTACTCTGAGTCCGTCCTGACCCTAACTCTAAGGGTGAGTCCAGCAACCCTATGGAGAAAGCTCATTTCAGCCGCTTGTATCCACAATCTCATTCTTTCGGTCATTGCCCAATGTTTGTGACCATGGGTGAGGGTAGGAAGGTAGATTGAGCAGTAAATCGACAGCTTTGCTTTAGAGCTCAGCTCCCTCTTCACCATGACAGACCAGTACAATGTCCACATCACAGCAGATGCTGCTCCAATCCATCTCTCAATCTCCCGCTTCATTTTCCCATCACTGATGAATAAAACCCTGAGATATTCAAACTCCTCCACTTGGGGCAGGACCTTGTCCCCAACCTAGAGAGGACAATTTTCCCTTTTCTAGATGTGCACCATGGACTCAGATTTGGAGGTACTGATTCTCATCCCGGCTGCCTCACACTCAGTAGCAAACCGTCCCAGTAAGACCTGTAAATCATTGCTTGACGAAGCCAACAGGATCACATCATCAGCAAACAGCAGAGACTAGATCTTGTGGTCCCCAAACATGATACCTTTCCTTCCTTGGCTTCACCAAGAAATCCTCTCCATAAATATTATGAACAAGATCAGTGACAAAAGACAGCCCTGGTGAAGTCCAACTCTCACTGGAAACAAGTTCAACTGAGTGTTGGCAATACAAGGCAAACTCTTGCAATGGTCATATAGGGACTGGACAGCTCATAGCAACGAGCCTGATATCCCATACTCCCAAAGCACTCCCCACAAGAAACCACAAGGGACGTGGTCAAATGGTTTCTCGAAGTCCACAAAACACATGTAGACTGGTTGGGCAAACTCCCACAAACCCTCAAGTATCCTTGAGAGGGTGAAGGGTTGGTCCGGTGTGCCACGACCAGGACGAAAACCACATTGTTCCTCCTGAATCCAAGGTTCGACCAACGACCAGACTCTCTTCTCCAGCACCTTGACATAAAGCTTCCCAGAGAGACTGAGGAGAGTGATCCCTCTCAAGTTGGAACACACCCTCCGGTCTTCCTTCTTGAAGAGAGGAACCACCACCCCAGTTTGCCCTGCCAAGGGTACTGTCCCCAACTTCCACACAATGCCGCAGAGGTGTGTCAACCAGGACAACCCTACAACAGCCAGAGCCTTGAGGTACCTGGGGTGAATCTCATCCACCCTTGGGGCCTTGCCACTGTAGAGTTTTTTTTTTTTTTTTTTTTTTTTAACAACTTCGGCAACCTCAGCCTCTGTAATGGGGGAGTCAACCCCCTCGTCCTCAAGCTCTGTTTCCACAATAGAAGACATGTCAGGGGGTTTGAAGAAATCCTCAAAATATTCCTTCCACTGCCCGACAATAATAATAATAATAAGAAGAAGAAGAAGAAAAATGGATTGCATTTGTAGAGCACTTTTCCTGACACCCAAAGACATTTTACAATGAGTCCATTATTCATTCACTCCACAGACAATGGTAGTGGTAAGGTACTTCTGTAGCAACAGCTACCCTGGGGCAGACTGACAGAACATGGCTACCAATCTGTGCCAATAGCCTCTCCGACCACCACCAGACATTTATTCACAATGTTCCCAGTCAAAGTCAGCAGCCCTCCATCCACACCATACACAGTGTGGACGGAGAGCTGCTTCCCTCATTTGAATCCCCGGATTCCTCACTGAATCCTTGCTTCATGGCCTCACCGAACTCCTCCCACACCCGAGTTTTAGCCTCATCAACCGCTCGAGCTGCAGCGAAAGTATTGATATTTCCTCGCTGTTGATAATTTGCAACATCTTATTAAAATGGTGGGAAAGTTGTTTGTATATTTTTTTTTATTTTTTTTTATTTAAGTTTTTTGTAAAGGGTATACCAGTCGTTACAAGCAATGCAGTGTTTACATTTTCATCACATGTTCCCTTATTTTCTGATATCTGACAACATTGGAAGATTAATTCTTACAACACCCCCCTTTTTTTTTTTTTTTAAAGTTGAAAGAAAAAGTGAAATTAAAGAGAAAAAAAACAAGAAACAAATAACAAAAAAAACAAACAAACCAGTAAAAAAACAAACAAAAAGAAAAAGTAAGTAAATAAAGATAAAAGAGCATCTGAGTAGAGTTGGAACAAAGAGCGGAACCATTATTGAAATGGTACTTGTCAAAGATTAGATCTAATGGAAGACACATATGCGGTCCAGGGTTGCCAAAAGTTCATGAACACATCCATGTCCTGTCCCAGTGCGAATGTCAACTTTTCCATCGAGTAAATGTCTTGGATCACGTTAGTCCAATCTTCAGGTGTAGGACAGTCCTTCAACATCCATTTTTTAGTTAGAGCTTTTTTGCTTGCCAATATTAAAACACTGAATAAGTATTTTTCTCCTCGTCTTTCAGTGAGTCCGGTAGTAAACCCAAATACATAAGTTACAAAAGAAAAGGGAACTGTAATTTTGAATATTTTCCCCAATATTGTCTGTACCTTGGTCCAATATTGGTGGATAACTGGGCATGACCAAAACACATGAAAAATGATTTGCAGTCTTTTACCCCACACAAGCGCCAACAGTTCAATCCCTTATGGGGTAAATTTGTTTTGTGCAGGTGTTCTGAAAAATCTTGCCAAGTTTTCCATCCAAATTCTCTCCACTGCAGGGATGAGGTACTTTTTCCATTGCTGTTTATTTAGCTTTTCCCATATTTCCAGTTGTAAAGTGAAATTCCCCTCCTTTTCCCACTCTCTTTTATATAAGATGTGGTTGTCTCCTTTTAAGTCTTGAAGACCTTGGTATTTTTAGAAATGTATCTGATTCCCTGGGATCCCTTTAGATGCCATTAAGAAGACCTTCAGAACACCTGACTGGGCCCTTTCCTAAACCTCCTTTTTAAGTATATTGTTTAAGTGGTGTCTAAGCTGGAAGAACCTGTTAAAGGTCTTGATTTATTAGGCCTTGTTTTTTTCAAATCTTCAAAACTTCTTAAGATTTGCCCTTTAAAAAAATCGTAATATTTTATCAGCCCTTTCTCCTTCCACTTTTTAAATCTGGTGTCTGTTTTTATTAGGAGTAAAGTCCTGATCATAGGCGATCCATTGCAGAAGTCATAGGGCTCTTAGTTTGATTCTCTCTGACTATCTTAAAACCATTATTTTAGGTCGAGGGTCTCTATCCACCGGGTTATGTTATCAAAACGCTTAGGTAAGACATTGTTCCCTATTATTCGCCTGTAGGGGATGTCGACTTGTTTTTTGGCTATTCGATCTCCTTCCATTGTGTCAGTGTAGACATGGGTTACATATCTCTACTAAGCGAAAATTTTATTTTGGTGGCGGCCTTTAAAGTAGTCCTGATATTTGGCAGCCGTGAGCCCACCTTTGTCTTTGTTTAGCTGTAGGTTCTTTATCTGATTCTAGGTCTCTTGCCCTGCCAAATGAATCTTGAGATCCTTCTGTCCAGCTCCTGCCATGTTTTTTTGGGAGGTTCTACCGGTATTGTTTGGAAAAGGTATAGAAGACGTGGAAGTATATTCATTTTGACTGCTTCAATTCTTTGTGCAGTACCCAAGAATGGTATCATATTCCATCTTGCTAGGTCAGATTTTATTTTTGTCACCAGTGGATCATAGTTTAGTGATATAATTTTGTTGAGTTGTTTCGGGATATTGACCCCCAGATATTTCATAGATTCCGACTCCCAGTTAGTTTTGAGTTTGCTTAGTGAATAATGATTTGGGTCATAGTTGAATGTTAAAACTTGGGTTTTATGCATATTTAATTTGTACCCCGATAAATCTCCATACTCTGAAAAAACTGAGGTTAGTTCTGGTAAAGAAGTGTCCGGCTGCCCTAGGTATATTAAAATGTCATCAGCAAAGAGTGCTATTTTATGTTCCTTCTGACCAAGTGTAATACCTTGAATTTTTTGGTTTTGTCTTATCCATTGGCTCAGAGGTTCTATGAAGATTGCAAAGAGCAGTGGAGACAGGGGGCAGCCCTGACGACATCCTCTTTCCAGTTCAAAAGATGATGATAAATTACCGTTAATCCTTATTTTAGCTGTTGGTTTTTTATATAATGCCTGGATAGTTCTAATGAAGTTGTTATGAAAATTGAAACTGGATAAGATTCTATATAGAAAAGACCAGTCAACCGAATCGAATGCTTTTTCAGCATCTAATCCCAATATGACTGCATTTAAGTTATATTTTTTTATATGATGAATTATGTGTAAAGTGCGTTGAATGTTGTCTTGTGTCTGTCTTTGTCTTATAAAACCTGTTTGGTCTAAATGAATTAGGTCTGTCAGTATATTTTCTAACCTTTTGGCAAGGATAATGGTAAAAAGCTTATAGTCCTGATTTAGTACACTGATTGGTCTGTAGTTGGAGCACTCTAGTTTATCCTTTTCAGGTTTAGGTATAACTGCAATGACCCCTTCTCTCCCGGAGGGGGGGATTTCCCCTGTGTGGAGGACATAATTAAATGTTTTCAGGAGGAGAGGAGATAGTTGCTGTTTAAAGGTTTTGTACCACTCTGCTGTATAGCCATCAGCTCCTGGGGATTTGTTAGCTTTAAGTTTCATAATTGCTTTTTCCAATTCTTTAGGATGTATTTCTGACAGTAGTGTTTTATTTTGTGACTCCGTAAGTTGGGGAAGGTTTAATGTGTTTAGGAATGCCTCGTATGCGTTTTTATGTTTTTTGTGGGAGTATAAGTTCTTATAGTAATTCTCGAAGTTTTTAAGAATATCCTGAATTCTGAATTTTATTTCCTTTGATACTGGGTCTCTGATTTTGTAGATTGCTCTTTCTGTTTGATGTTTCCTCAATTTATAGGCTAGCAATTTTGCCGATTTACTGCCTGCTTCATAGTATTTTTGTTTCAGAAATGTAAGTTTCTTCTGGATTTCTATTGTGTAGATCTCATTTATTTGGTTTTTAATTTCCTTAATCTTGAGCGAGTCAGTAGAATGAGTGTTGCCTTTGTGTTCTTTTTCTAGGTTCCTAAGTTCTGACTCTAATGTGGATAGTTTTTCTTGTCTTAGTTTCTTTTGGGTTGCCAGTTTTGCAATAATCTTTCCTCTTATTACAGCTTTACATGCATCCCACAGTATTAAAGGGGATACTTCTCCATTATCGTTATCTTCCAAATATCTGAGAATATCTGATTCCAATTCATCTTTCAATGGTCCTTTCAGGACATTTGAATTTAACCTCCAAGAAAATGTATTATTTGTGTATTTTTGGATATTTAAGTCCATGTAGATCGGACTGTGGTCGGAGAGATCCATCAGTCCTATTTTACATGTTTTTACTCTTCCAATGTCTCTATTAAACATAAAAAAATAGTCAATCCTTGAGTAAGATGAATGTGGAGTTGAGTAAAATGTATAGTCTTTTACACTGGGGTTGAGTTCCCTCCACACGTCACAGATTCCCAATTCTTTTAGTAGCATCCGAGTCTTCCTGTTTTGGGTGTTATTTTGATGTGGGGAATTACCAGAAGCATCCCAGTATGGATTCAGTCTAAGATTGAAGTCCCCACCACATATCACTAAACCTTGAGCTTTAGTTATCATTAGGTCGAATACATTTTTATAAAATTTCCAGTTAGCCCCTGGGGGAGCATACACATTCAGCAGGGTGATATCTTCTCCCTCTAGCCGCCCAGTTACCAAACTGTATCTCCCTTCTTTATCTTTGTGTTCTGATTTTTTTTCAAATGTAATTTTGGTTGATATCAATGTCGCTACTCCCCTCCTCCTCCCTGATTTATATGAAGATGAGGAGATCATTTTAAACCCTTGTCTACTGAGTTTATTGTGTTCCACGTCTGTTAGGTGGGTTTCTTGTAAAAGTATTATTCCTGCTTTGTCTTTTTTCATTTTGCCTAGAATCTTGGATCTTTTAACTGGATTCAGGATTCCTTTTACATTATATGAAATTATTTTGGTTACACCCTGTTTCTCCATTGTGTTGTTTTGTTTAGTATAACTGTGTGGTGGCCCTCTTTTGTGCTACTCAGAAACTGAAAGAACATTAAAAACAAGAAAAACATTAAGAACATAGTGTAAAAAACTTTAAAACAAAAAGCTGTCATAAGAACTTCCTGAGCTGAGGTCTTTTTAAAGACCCTGTAAGAGCCTTGATGGAGTGAAGGCTCTGAGGGAAATTCCTCAAACTCTGTTACGTGTTGAGGGCCCTCTCTTACCACTGAAAGTAGTCCCATGCTTTTAACGTGAGTTTCAGAACCCAATCCAAACTTGTAATGATTTTTTTTTTTTCCTTTTATGCCTAAACCCTGTGAAATTGTGTGCACCCTCCCACCCCCATCACATCAAACATTCACGCAAAAACAGTATTTGTTAGTATGAGGAGAACATGTGGATTATTGTCACATTTCTATTTTAACAAGTTTTTTTTTTTTTTTATTACAAAGACTTATTTGTTTCAAATAATATGATTGTTCCATGAAATGTTTTACCACATGCTGAATATGCATCTCCTTTAATGTTTGTTACCTTGTATGAGGGGGGTTGGATGTGCGGATTGATTCAAGAGAAAAGAAAAAAAAAAAAAAAAAAAAAAGGTCGCTATTCCAACCTGAAAACGGATAGTTTATCCGCGACGCTCTGGTGCTGGGTTTCCCGCTGCTGGTCCGTGGATTTTGAAGGTCTTTGTGTTGTCCATGTTTGAGCTCTGATCTTCTCACTCGGGTCTGCTGGGGGTTTAAATACCGTTACCGGGAGGCCTCTTTTCGCCATGTCAGCTGTTGCTTCTTCCGCCGAATTATAGAGACACGTTTCATCGCCGTAGAAGACCCTTAACTTCGCAGGAAATGGTGTCTGAAAGCGCAATTTCTTCTCTCTTAACACCTTTTTCGCGTCATTGTATTCCCTGCGCTTTTTAAGGACCTCCGGGGCGTAATCGTGTTCCACGTAGACTTTTCTCTCCTGGTGCATAAATCCTTTTTTCTGCCAGGCCAGTCTTACAACCTCTTGTTTTATTTTGAAATTGGAAAATCTTACCAACACCGAACGTGGGGGCGCTTCCGCCGCCGGCCTAGCGGCTAATGAACGATGTGCCTTTTCTATCTTCAAGTCGGTGGTTTGTGGAATATTCCAATTTCTCTCTTAGTAAGGATTCCACGCATTCTGCCATTGAGTTAAAACCCTTTTCGGTTCCTTCTATCAGACCATGTATTCTTATGTTGTCTCTTCTTTGTTTTCCTTCTTGGTCGGTTAGCTTAGCCTCTATAGCTGCTTGTCTTTTGCGTAGGTCTAGCACAGATTCTTCGAGCACTTTTATTCGATCCTCTGTTTCCAAGATTCGGTTCTCGGCCTGGTCCACTCTGCTGTTTGTCCTTTTCAATTCTTCTCTGAATTCCCGAAATTCGGCCGTAACATCTCGGCGAAATCGTCGTAGCTCCTCAAATAGTGATTTCAGGCTAACCCTTTTGTTAGCTATCACCAGTTCCTCGTCTTCTGAACGGAGATCTTCCAGTTCGGATTCTCCGGCCGATACGTGTCCTGGCCTGGAGAATTTCAGTTTCTTCTGTTTTCCTTTAGACATGATGATTTTGTCTTTTGATTTTCACTCCTCCAAAAATCCGTTAAGTTTGATTTTCAAGGTGTTATCCTGAATTGGGTCTGAGAACTTCAGTGTTAAGCTGCAGTCGCCATGGCGTCCAGACCGGAAGTCGTTTGTGTATTTTTGTTGATAATAAAATCGTTAATTAAAAATGTTTTTTTCTGCCAAAGACCTGACATTTAATAAAGCCAGTTTCAGTGTGTTAAATGCATCATCTGCCAAATACTCATTTTCGGCAGGCTGTGGCTGATGGGAAATGAACACTAGATTTGATAAAGTTACAGGGTGTGTAGGATGGATCTTGTTTGTAAATTTACGAACCTTTTTCTGCTACCTATTATAACAGGAATTAAGGAAACTACTTCCATACTGGGCCTCGGCTTGTCCTGGAAAGAGGTATTAGAACCTGGACCCAGCACATTATCAGTTGGAGCTTGCACTGTTAACAAGCTGTGGAGACAGATGATTATTTTGGTTCGGCTGTGAAGGTGAGGGTGGTGGGTGCTGGAGCTTTAGCAGTTGTGTCAGCATTTGCTGAGAAACTGGGGTGGAGGGGGAGAGTGAGAGGTTTCAGGGTGGGAAAAAAAATGGGACTGGAGCATAGGGTCAGTTTTGTGGCCACGGTAACCAGCTTCTTCATCTGGTCAGTGAAGTCCAGGAGTGGGAAGGATGGGGAAGAGGAAGCTGGAGAGGAGGGTGACCTAGAGGAGTGGTACAGGAGGCGGGGTCTCACTGGAAACTTTTGGTGAAGGAGGGGTCTGTGCAGGCGGGAGCTGAGAAGGCTCTATCTCAAGGTTTCTGCTGGGCTGTATCCTCTTGTTTTGGTTCCTCTTGTCCCTGTCCAGGGGAACAGAATGACAATGCAGAAAAATAGAATAGATTGGAGACAAACGGCCTCACTCTTGATCTGTTTATGCAGAGTCCATCTGCCTTAAAAAAAAATGTGAGGAGAGAAGAAGCCTGACAGGTAATAGCTGGACTGTGACATGTACGTATGTATGTAATAAAAATAACAATTTTACTGGACTGAAATGGAATCATACAATTTACCTTTACCTCTTCCCATATTCATATACTCAGATTCGGCAAAAAAATTACAAAAACAAGTTAAAAATCCATTTGTAAAGCATATGATCAAAATATGGTGTGAAGCTAAAAACTATTTAAAAGAACCACAGTTATTGTCACAATTTAGTCCAATATGGGGTAATCAATATTTTAAACCAGGGAGAGCGGACGCTGTATTTAAAGTATGGAATTTAAAAGGGATACAAAAGATTCAGGATTTATATTTGCCATGTGCAGATAACATAATGTCTTTTGAAGAGCTGAGGATCAAATTTAATCTCAATAGAACACATTTTTTAAATATCTTCAACTTAGAAACTTTATTCGATCAAATCAAAATAAAGCTCTCACTCGACCTATTTACTCATCCTTGGAAAAAATGATGATGAAAGATAGTAAAAGAAAGGGTATTATTTCAGAGTTTTATAACTCATTGACACTATCTTCAAGTGAAAATTCACTGAAAAGATTAAACTACTGGAAAGAAGATCTGCAAACTGAAATTTCAGAGGAACAATGGGAATTGGCTTGTACAGAAGCTCAAACCAAATCAATAAATGTACGCCTTAAATTGATACATTTCAAATGGTTAATGCGGATGTATGTTACACCGGAGGAGTTAAATAGATATAACAAAAATATACCAGATACATGCACAAAATGCATGGAAAGTAAAGGAACCCTATTTCATTGTTTATGGGAATGTAGATTAATAAGAATGTTTTGGGAAGAGGTGAGGGTAACAATTGAAAAAATAATCTCAAAACAAATCATATTGAGTCCTAAACTGTTTTTGTTGGGTCTGTACCCAGAAAAGCATAATTTTAATAAAAAGTGAAAGAACATTCATAGACCTCAGTTTGCTTAATGCCAAAAATGTATTGCCACTATTATGGAAAAAGACTCATAGACCAGATGTGACTCAGTGGTTAAGACAGATGTTTAACAAACCTTCCATAAGAAAGAATAACATATATACTGAAATCAAAGGAAATTGTGTTTGAGAATATATGGAGACCTTTTATTGATTATGTAAAAAATTTAAACATAACTCTTGAAGAAGAAGGTGAATGATGTGTGTGGACCTTGTAAATTCCAAACTGGTGAACATAATATGTATACTTAGGTATTGGATTGTCTAGACTAAACAGAGGAGCAATTGTTGAAGACTTGATTTTGTTGGTGGTTGTTGGTGTTTTTAGTGCATTTTTTTTTTTTTGTAGTACTTTAGTGTTAGTGTTTGATTGTTTGTATCATGTTTGTTAAAAAAAAAAGGTTCAATAAAGATATTGTGGAAAAAAAAAATAACAATTTTGGTCAGACCAATACAAATCAAAAAAAACATACAGTGGTGTGAAAAAGTGTTTGCCCCCTTCCTGAGTTCTCATTTTTTTGTATGTTTGTCACACTTAAATGTTTCAGATCATCAAACAAATTTAAATATTAATTCAATTCAATTCAATTCACCTTTATTTATATAGCACCATTTCACAACAACAGTCATCTCATAGCACTTTCAACTGTAGGGGAAACCCCCACAATTGCAGAAAAACCCCAGCAATCAGGCGATCCCCTGTGAGCAAGCGCTTGGTGACGGTGGAGAGGAAAAACTCCCTTTTAACAGGAAGAAACCTCCAGCAGAACCAGACTCAGGGAGGGGCAGTCATCTGCTGCGACTGGCTGGGGGGTGAGGGGATAGAGAAGAAGAAAAGAACAGACATGTAGAGAGCAAACAGCACAATGGGGACTCAATCCATGGGAGAGAACAAACAGATGTTAATGACCAGCAAAAAAAAAAAAAATTAATTGAGAGTGAAGAAAGGAGTGAAGCCCAGTGCAATTATTGGAGGTCCCCCAGCTGTCTAAACCTAATAGCATCATAACTAAGGGAGGGTTCAGAAACACATGATCCCTCCCTAATTGTAGGCTATATCAAAAAGGAAGGTTTTAATCCTATTCTTAAAAACAGAGATCGAGTCTGACTCCCGAATCCAGATTGGCAGCTGGTTCCACAAGAGAGGAGCTTGATAACTGAAGGCTCTGCTCCCCATTGTACTTTTGGAGATTCTAGGTATTACAAGTAATCCAGCATTTTGGGAGCATAGGTTCAGGTTACTTTATTTGTACCCGTAGGTAGATTTGTTATTTGTCTGCATAGTGCTCTATTAGGATAATAGGGTAATACCAGATCTTTTAAATAAAAAGGGGCCTGATTGTTTAGAGCTTTGAAAGTGAGAAGACGGATTTTAAACTTAATTCTAAACTCTATGGGAAGCCAATGAAGGGAGGCCAGAATCGGAGAGATATGATCTCTCCTTCTAGTACCTGTTAAAACTCTTAACTGCAGCATTTTGGATCAACTGAAGACTTTTTAGAGATGTTTTAGGACAACCTGATAATAAAGAGTTACAATGATCTAACCTAGAGCTAACAACAGCGTGGATCAGTTTCTCAGCATCACTCTGAGACAAGATGCTTCTAATCTTGGCAATATTGCGCAAATGATAGAAGGCAGGGTTAGAAACGAATTTAATATGTGAATTGAAAAACAGATCTTGATCAAAAATAACTCCAAGGTTCTTCACAGAGCTATTAAGAGAAAGAGTAACTGCATCCAAACTAAAAGTTTGATTTGGAAAGGTATTTCTAAGGTTTTTTGGACCAACAAGAATGACTTCAGTCTTATCTGAATTTAATAGCAGGAAATTACAAGTCATCCAAGCTTTGGTTTCCTTAAGACAGGCTTCTAACTTGGCTAATTGATTACTATCATCTGGCTTCACTGACAGGTATAATTGTGTGTCATCTGCATAACAATGAAAATGTATACAGTGCTTTCTAATAATGTTGCCTAACGTAAGCATATATAAACTAAAAAGAGCAGGGCCTAGCACAGATCCCTGTGGAACTTCATGACTGAGCTTTGAGTTGAAAGAAAACTCATTATTGACATGAACAAACTGGAACCTATCAGATAAATAAGATCTAAACCACTGCAATGAAGTTCCATTAAGTCCAACATAATGTTCTAATCTATCAAGTAAAATATTATGGTCGATAGTATCAAAAGCTGCACTAAGGTCTAAAAGGACAAGTACAGAAACAAGTCCATTATCAGATGTGATAAGGAGGTCATTAGTGATCTTCACTAAGGCTGTTTTAGTACTATGATGGATTCTAAACACAGATTGAAACTCTTCAAATAGACCATTTCCCTGCAAGTGGTCAAATAATTGCATAGCAACAACTCAGTTTCTAAGATTTTTGAAATGAAAGGGAGAAAGATTACACATGTAAACACTAAATGCAGTTTTTAAATGAAGGTGTTTATTATTAAGGGAAAAAAAATCCAAACCTACATGGCCCTGTGCGAAAAAAATGATTGTCCTCTAAACCTAATAAATGGTTGGGCCACCCTTAGCAGCAACAACTGCAATCAAGCATTTGCGATAATTGGCAATGAGTCTTTTACAGCACTGGAGGAATTTTGGCCCACTCATCTTTGCAGAATTGTTGTAATTCAGCCACACTGGAGGGTTTTCGAGCATGAACCGCCTTTTTAAGGTCATGCCACAGCATCTCAATTGGATTCAGGTCAGGACTTGGACTAGGCCACTCCAAAGTCTTCATTTTGGTTTTTTTTTTTAAGCCACTCAGAAGTGGACTTGCTGGTGTGTTTTGGGATCATTGTCCTGCTGCATAACCCAAGTGCGTTTCAGCTTGAGGTCACGAACAGATGGCCGCACATTCTCCTTCAGGATTTTTTGGTAGACAGCAGATTTCATGGTTCCATTTACCACAGCAAGTCTTCCAGGTCCTGAAGCAGCACAGCAGCCCCAGACCATCACACTACCACCACCATATTTTACTGTTGGTATGATGTTCCTTTTCTGAAATGCTGTGTTACTTTTATGCCAGATGTAATGGGACACACACCTTCCAAAAAGTTCAACTTTTGTCTCATCAGTCCACAGAGTATTTTCCCAAAAGTCTTGGGGATCATCAAGATGTTTTCTGGCAAAACTGAGACAAGCTTTTATGTTCTTTTTGCTCAACAGTGGTTTTCATTTTGGAACTCTGCCATGCAGGCCATTTTTGCCCAGTCACTTTCTTATGGTGGAGTCATGAACACTGACTTTAACTGAGGCAAGTGAGGCCTGCAGTTCTTTGGATGTTGTTATGTATGGGGTCTTTTGTGACCTCTTGGATGAGTTGTTGCTGTGCTCTTGGGGTAATTTTGGTCGGCCGACCACGCTTGAGAAGGTTCACCACTGTTCCATGTTTTCGCCATTTGTAGATAATGGCTTTCACTGTGGATCGCTGGAGTCCCAAAGCTTTAGAAATGGCTTTATAGCCTTTTCCAGACTGATAGATCTCAATTACTTGGTTTCTCATTTGTTCCTGAATTTCTTTGGATAGCAGCATGATGTCTAGCTTTTGAGGATCTTTTGGTCTACTTCACTTTGTCAGGCAGGTCCTATTTAAGTGATTTCTTGATTGAGAACAGGTGTGACAGTAATCAGGCCTGGGTGTGGCTAGAGAAATTGAACTCCGCTTTCCAAAGATGTGATAAACCACAGTTAATTTATGTTTTAGTGTGGGGGGGGGTCACTTTTTCACACAGGGCCATGTAGGTTTGGGTTGTTTTTTTTTACCTTTAATAATCAACACCTTTATTTAAAGATTGCATTTTGTGTTTACTTGTGCTATCTTTGTCTAGTATTTAAATTCGTTTGATGATCTGAAACATTTAAATGCGACAAACATACAAAAAAATGAGAAATCGGGAAGGGGACAAACACTTTTTCACACCATTGTACATGATTTAAATTTGGCCACTCTTGCCCCTCAAGATACTCTTTTCATGCTCCCTACAAACTGCTTTGAGTGTAGTTTCTATTTTTAGGCCAGTCTCTGGAAGGCCGTTTATAACCACTTGCACTGTTGCACTCTGCTCCTACTGAAAATAAACATTTGACTTCTGTATCAAACTGAACCAAAGGCTGCCTGGAAGACCATCAGTGGTAATGAGAGCTGTATGTCTGGCTGTGACGAAGTAGTTTTTGGAGCTTTTAGTGGAAGAGTTTGGGTACGTTAGGTCAAAGACAGCGACAGTGTGCTTATTAGTTTTACACATTCATAACGATTTTGTCTTTTTTGAGTAAAGCTGGTAACGTGGGGCCCCAGTAACTTCTGAGAGAGGACTGCCGCTCATCACCTACCTTCCTTGTTAGATTAGATGCCATTATTCCTTTGTTGAAAGGATGACACATGAATAGAAATAAATAAATCGCAGCAGTGCTAAGGTGTGAATGAATGAGACGTGCACAGTGTGATGATCTTGGAGAGCAGTTCTGACTGTTATGGGCTGCTTCAGTTTGACGGTACTGTGTATTTTGCTCCTACCTCAGTTGCTCTTAATGGTTCAGTGTGACCTGACCTCTACAGGAAAGCTTTTCGTTTTGATGGTAGCGTTCTGTTTGGGGATGGGTAAATGGGGATTTAGGACCAGGATCCTTTTCAGTCTGGTTGTGGAGACAAATAAATGTGTATTCAAGGCTCAGTATTAATAACAGATGTATTCTAAAAGAACATAAAATGAATTGTAACCATCAAGTGGTTTATACTGATCAATAATTTCGAGCCAGCATTGTAAAACTGAATGATTTCATTTGAGTTTGTTAATTAGAGTAAATCTGTGTTTCATAAGTCTGCTGTTATTTCTGTTCTTTACAAGTTCGGTTTACACTGATGGCTTGTTCTTTTCACACAGAAACAAAGCCTCTAAATGTCAAATCTGCTGTCTCTCTCTCCCCCCTCCATCACCGCCCCTCTCGCTCTGTTCTTCTCTGCCCCAGCTGATGCAGCAGCAGGCCTTGGTGGCGCAGTCAGCCTACCTCTCGCCTGTTGCCACGGTGGCAGCAGTTCAGATGCAACAGCTTGCTGCCCTCAACCCCAGCAGCATCATTGCCACACCGATTGCATCCATCACCCCGTCCTCAGGTAATGAGAGGCAGAGATGTCTGGCCTTGATTAGATTTCTGCCTGAAATATGAGGGCAGATATACAATGAGAGGTGGACTGGGGAGGACCAAATTACCAACATCTGTTTTTTTTTTTTGTTTGTTATTTTTTCTGCAAAAATCATAGTCCTGTTAGCTTTTACTTTAAGATATAAAAGCAATAACAGGCAATTGAGTTTGCGTATTTCACCCATTTACATAAAATGTTTATTTTATATAATTGCCCAAAGATAGGATTATATGAGTTTTTTTAAAAAGTTATCAGTGCATTACCAAATGTCTATTTTGCACAAGATATTTAAACATAACAATATTCTGGGTGATACTTCAACAGTCAAAATTGAATTTAAAGTAATCACCAGTGTCCTCAAAGTTGTAATTGGTGCAGTGTATTGTGTTTTGCATAGTGTTAGCATAGTAAATTCATAGAGTTGAAAGACACAATAAAAAAGTTTCTCATGTAAAAAAAATCTGTGCTTGAAAAAAATGTTTAGTGCCTTAAATATTAAGCATTAATATTGTATTTTAATATTTCTGCCTGAGGGGGGAAAAAATCTCTGTTTTATCTGTAAAAGCTGCAAATCTGTGAGGCCAAAAGGAACAATGTTTGATTTGAGAGTAAAATCTCCTCACTTCTATTCTCCAATGGCATATACTGTATTGATGGTAGTACAGCTATTTAATCAAACCTGCAAATTAGATCATAAATATCTTGAACAGCAGCACTAGATGTCTGGCTCCATTTTTATTTATCATCTAGTAAAAGGGGCTTTCAGTTTGAATAAAATAAGAAAGAAATCATCCCTTTTCTTCATGCAGGTACCAGCACTCCACCTTCCATTGCAGCTACACCCGTTCCTGCGCTTCCTCCACCAATCGCAGTGAACAGCTACCCCTCTGTGCCAGCTCCACCCAATGGCCAGTCAGCTACAGAAACCCTGTACACCAACGGGGTTCATGCCTATCAAGGTACAGCCATCAGCCCCTGAATAAATTATAATCACACTGATATCAAAATGTGGGGCATCTCTTTACAATGACACTACCCTAATAAAGGATTTTAATTAGTTTATATAAGCAGGTTACTAATAAGGTTGTAAACACTTCATAAATCAGTAATAAGCTGTTAGAACACGTTGGATAAAAAGGAAAGTAGTGACCTGTTTCTTACGAAATAGTGAGTCTACGCATATCTGTTCTCTCAAACCTCAGCTATCACTTTACTTAGATTACTTTTTTGTCATCAGCTAGATTTTTACCATCAAATATTTGTCATTACGTTATTATCATGTAAGCACTTTAATGATTTACAGAAAAAAGGTCTTTTAATCTTGCCAAAAACTGAGCCTGCTGTGATGTATTATAACAATATCTTATAAGAATCTTTAGGTTGTATCTTACTGTGCTGCAAAGAGTTGGGAAACAGTATTGGTGAGGGATTTTCCAAAATCTCTCCACAAACACTTGCAGGGGTTCGCAATTTCCTCTCCTGAGTCACAGGACTTTCTCGTATCACATAAATTTTGAACATGTTCAAAAAATTTGTGACAAATTTTCTTTCAAAATAGTGGCAGAGTCGCCACGGGTGTCTCAAACCCATCTAGAAACTATCTTGAACCCTTCTCAATTTAGTTTCTATGAGTCAGAAGGTGCAAGAAAAGTCAGACAACTTTGCGAGGGGTTGGGGAACTATGAAACAAAATTGTGACTGGAGACAAAAAGGACGAGACATTCCACTGCAATCGACAGTGTCACCATGCCACCCAAGGGCAAGAAAGGCAAGGCTAGTGATTGGGGGGAAGTGGGGGCTGCTGTCCCTTCCCCATGGGCCCCTACAGAGGAAGCAAAGTCTTTCTCAGGGCTGCTGTGTCTGATACAGAGGACTCTGTGGAAGCCTCCTGTTATGCACCCTCCCCCCATAGGGAATTAGTCAGTGGTGTAGTCCCTAACACCTTGGAGTACACCGCCGCTACTAGCCGAGAGCTGGTGAGGAATTCCTCTTTGCCTCGGTGGTAGAGTAAGAGGTTTCGGATCACGGTGTTATGGGTTTGAATCTCAGCCTGGGATATTAGGAGGTGTATGTCTATCTTGCCTGAGGGTGAAAGTGACTTGGGTCTGTCCACCTTGACTGAGGGTCAAAACGGACTTGGTGATCCCGGGCTGAAATGGGCAATTCTGGCCTTGGCCCAGAAAGTGGGTCGTAACACTCCTCATCCAGGAGCCTCTGCACTTCTTCTCTGCTGTCAACCTCACCTGACATATGATGATAAAATGACTGCTAGAATAGAGAAGATACAGTCCACAGATGACTGTCATGTGAGTTTTGCACAGGATTTGCACAGCTGTTGCAGGACAGTCGTAAGTGCAAAAAAACAGACAGTTTTGTCACGCAAATGTTGTACAATACGTACGTGATATGCATGCGAGCTCTCAATGAATTTTGGTACAAACTTCACCAGGAGTTCATGTGACATTTGTACAATATTTGTGCAACATATGCAAATCCTTTATTAAGGTAGTCTTATTATAAAGTTGTGCCAAATGGAAAATCCCCATTTATATTCATCAATTTCCTGCTTTCATGTGCAACAAAGAGGGCTGACTTAAGGAAACTGAATTAAGCTAAAGCACAAAAGTTATTTAGAGTTTCCCGATGTGCCCCAGACAGTATCTTTTTTTTAATGTAGTAAGCAATTTGTAACCATATGTTTACTGTGTCACAGCCCAGAGTCCCGTGCTGGACCCCCTGCAGCAAGCTTACACAGGCATGCAGCACTATACAGGTGAGCTTCACAGCCTGAGGATTCACTCTGATTTAAATATAGAAATAATCATTACACTAGGTACTGCCACACCAAGAGGCTTCACTCTTTGAAATAAAAGATGAACAAAAATGGCTTCATTACATTTGGGGCTCCTGCATTACTGCATGTGCAAAGTACAAATTCTCCTCCAAAGTCAAAATATGGCACATGTGTGTGTTTAAAAAAAGACATAAATAACCTTCCAGCATCACAAAATGAGTCAACATCACAAACTTTATACCAAAATCTATCCCTGTTAAAAAAATAAAATAAAATAAAATCTGTAGGTGGAATTGAAAGTGAAAAAAAAAAAAAGATTAGGCATGCAGTGCTCAGCTCGTCTCACCTCTGCTCTCTGCTCACCTGCTCCTCTCCTCCATCAGCCACCTACCCCGCTGCCCTACGCCTGGTGGGACAGCCGTTCCCCCACCAGCCCACACTGGTGGCTCAGCAGCCGCAGCAGCCGCAGCAGGCTGCAGCAAAGAGAAGGGTAAACTCAGTGTGGGATCCCAAAAAAACAGAAAATATATTACCTTCATGTGGAAACAAATAATTAAATGTATGTCTATTTGTTTATAATGAAACTTGGGAACGAAGCGTATTTGCTAAATCAATTAATGTCAGTCTTTGCTAGCGCTAGCTACCACTTCACTCTCACTTTAGGGGCAGGTAAGAGAAAGAGAAAAGTGCTCAGCAGTCTTACTAAATTTTCCCTTTGTCTAACCACTCAGGCCCTTGCCAGGTTACGGTGGTGCATTTTTACAGCTCTCCCGTTTTTGTGTCCAGTCCCGAGGGCTGCAACATCTTCATCTACCACCTGCCACAGGAATTCAACCGACTCTGAGATACTGCAGATGTTCCTGCCCTTTGAAACGTCATTTCTGCAAAGGTCTTTGTCGACCGCGCCACCAATCAGAGCAAATGTTTTGGGTGAGTCACGGTGACTGGGACAGATATGTCGCCAGTGCTGGGCGGTAGTACTTTTACTGACTTCAAGTAAAGGGACACCAAGCGGCATGTATAAATGTGGTCAAAACAATGTTAACCGCCGCACCATAGAAGCTTCAGAAATTAAAAAAGCTGTAACCACTGACAGGTGAGTGACGAAACACAGTTGCACTGTAATCAGGTTAAACTCCTACAGACTCACTGCAGTCCTTTTGTTTCAAGATGGCGTAACATGATGCTGCGTCTTATTGATTTTGGGGGAGTTGTTTTGATTCCCTTTTAGGATGTCAGCAGCTGTTAAGATGATTATGGACATCTGATGCTTATTTCTGCCTCTGTGTTGTGATTTTTTTTTTTTTTTTTGACATCCATGCGTTCTTCTTCTTCTGTTGGCTGCTCCCGTTAGGGGTCGCCACAGCGGATAGCTCGTTTTAGACACCCATGAGTAGCGTTGCATAATTCACAATCAGGGCTTGACATTACATTTTACTCTGATCTTCCTGGAGTTAGAAGCCACTCAGCATTTTCACTAGCCAAGGGGTCGCTAATAGTGATAGGAAAGTTTATTTCATTTTAAATTTACCTCATTTTTTCAGAACTTGACTTCTTTTACCTTCTAAGTTGCAATTTTTTTTCATTGTAAAATTGCCAGTTTTTACTTGTAAATTTGGCAACTTTTTCCTGGCAAATATGCAACTTTTTTTTAATCTCACCCTGGAAGAGCCGAGTTGAGCGAATGCCGTGGTGCTGTATTCATCATCGATCTGTCCAGATTTCGTTAGAATTGCTACTCCTCCCAGGCAGTTGCCCAGATGCTCGCCACGCTCACAACATAATGACCCTCAGGTGGGTCTGCATCCAGGCTGTGCTCAAGCTTACGGTATATACAGTCATGGGAAAAAATTAGGACACCCTGTGGTTTGTTTGTTTTTTAACATATTTGGACATATGGATATTTAATATCAGCGTTTAAAATACTGGGAGATTCATGTGATACAACTAAACAATTAAAAAGTGAATTAAAGGACTTTTTTTCAAATTTTCTGTAAAATACAATTCTAAACAAATAGTGAGGAATAAATTAGGACACCCCCCATCTTTTTAGGACACCCCCACATTCATTCCCACTTAAAATGGCTAAAATAAATGTTAATAAATGCAAATAAAAACAAAAACAAGGTTAGGCATAGAGATTTGAACATTTCTTAATAAAAAACTGAATATTTAATGGGGTATCCTAATTTTTTCACATGACTGTATACTGTATATGTACATATATAAAGACAAAGGCTCTTTATGACCTTAAGATGGTTTCATTGGGCTGGAATGAGCTACTCTGTCATTGACAGTATGATTTCTTGTAAATTTGCAACATTTTTCATATGCATTAGGTGAGTTTAAGTAAGTACATTTATGTTTTCTGTTGCAAGTAGCATTTTAACATAAAAAATGGTTAAGTTTCATTTCTCACAAACTTGCGTCTTTTTTCTTAGGTTTTCATTTTAAATTTAATTGTCTTTTGAGAAGACTATATCAGTGTAACAGAATATCTGACCAGGGCAGCATGAGTACCAAGACTGAATGTTGGATTCACTCTTCTTTTGGCTAAGGGTCAGTGCTAATGTCAAACTCTGTTCATAATCTAAATTATCTTACCTATCTTACGATTAGCTATATGAGTATACGAACCACAATAGGTCCATTTTAATTATTCCCCTCTTTAAATGATGCTGCTTTTATAGTTTGAAAGTCTGCCTAATTTTGAAATTCTTTTGTTTTTTCTCTTCAGGTTTTGTGAGCTTTGACAACCCATCGAGTGCCCAAACTGCCATCCAGGCATGAATGGCTTCCAGATCGGAATGAAGAGACTGAAGGTGCAGCTCAAGAGGCCCAAGGATGCAACAGGCCTTATTGAAGGAGGTGAGTTACTGTGTATTGACAGTTTTTGGAGATGGGACGGGCTCTGAGGGGATTGATAGACAATGGGAAGTGCATGTGCAAGTTAAAAGAGACACAGTGGACGTAATTGGGGGCTCAGTAATTAAGTGGGTGTCTTTCACGGGAACTGCAGAAAGTCAGATACCCGTACAGTAGATTAACTTTAATGAGGTGGAAGCACAAAAATGCCATCAATTTGAAATGCATTATAAGGCTCAGGAGATACAGTACCTTTGTTGTAGAAGAGGCTTCTGTCTATTTTTACTCAGTATATAGGGCCACAGTGATTGAAAAGAAGGTTTTTACTCATACATATTGTAGCTATTGTGTTTAACCAGTGTTCTGTCGTAGGGTTGAATGCCAGCTGCTGTCCATCATTAATTTTTTTTCATTTTCATTTGCTGTTTTTTGTCCTATGCCATATGCCATTTTTCCTGAAAAAAACAAACGCCACACAACTCTCAAGACTGTCCCATCCATAATTAAATCGTGGAGACGTGCGTCGCTAAAACATACCCCCCTACCTTCTCACCGCGTTGTAATTAATTGGCCTGTGTTTGGTTTGCTGTGGCGATTTGCCTGTGATGGTTGCCGTTAGCAGTTTTCATTTTGGGCCGTTGCCTTGATTCACCATGCTCAACTGCATGGCGGGTTACTGTGGCGACCATGAACTGTGTTTGGTGCGTTGTGAGTTTCCTTTTATTATTTTGTCCTGGTTTCAATCCTTGCAAACACTGATCAATAATTGTCACTTTACCTCAGCATCTGTAAGTAATTGATTATCATGACACACTTTTTTTTTAATCCTCTAAAAGCTAAATAAGCTTATTGTCCATCGAGTATGGATATGTTGCACTTTTTTCCTCTTAGACCTTTTTGGTTTTGATTAGTTTCCTTTTTTTGTTGTCTGTCATGATCATCATTCTTACATGTTCCCTCTGTTTAGTTGGTTGGTGTGGTAGTTTTCAATGACTGCGGGGTTTTCATTTGGTTGTAACCAATTCCAAGTGACTGTGCCTGAACTTTGTTGGGTTTTTTTGTGGGTTTTCTTTTTGTCAGACTGAACATATACAGACGTGTCCTTGTTTATGGTCGACAGCTTTGTATTTGTGTTTGAATGACTGTGGGTGTGTGTCAGGATGTGAAATGAAGACAATAATGAAAAAGGTTTGATCATAAAGTGTCAGGATTTTGCCTGTGTAAAAAAAAAAACAAAATCTGACCTGGTTTAAATTTGCTTATCTCTTCTTCAGATCATCTACTTTTTCACCTCTGGGCCAGTTCCAGCACTGCTGCTATTTTGAAATTCACCTGCTTGAGTTATATTCTATCTTTCCATGACTGAGCTTCTCCATTTTCTCAAATCAGTATCTTTAATAAAATAGAAATTTACTTTAGTAAAGTAGACTAATTGATAAGAAGGAAAATCTAGCAAATGATGAGCGAAGACCATGTTTTAGTAGCACAAAATCTTTTGCTTTTAAAATAAGCTGAATGCCAACACCACATTTTAGGTTGTCTTTGGATCTTGAGAACCATAATATGTTAAAATTAGGGTTGGGAATAGTAATGTGTTAACTTTTTCAATTAATGTGAGCCAATTATTGCATAAAAAAGGTGGTGTCAGCAGTGGTGACTGGTTTGTCTCAGCAGCTGGCTCAGCTTAGAACAAGAGTAGGAATTTTTTTTCAGCATTTAAATTTACACCAAACTGATCCTCCGGTACTCAGGGCGACCTCATTCTCCGCACACAAACCCCACACCTGATATAGTGTTATTGATTGGGGTGCTCACTCAAAAGTATGAAAAGAGAATTTGTTGGAGTGAGTGGAGAAAAACAAACACTAGTACTAAGTACTTACTAAACTTAGTACTAACCTGTATGGTTATTTGAGAGTCATTACAATTATTAGTAACTGAATACACAGATGAGCAATATTTAAAAACAACATACATCAACAATAAATTTTTTATTAATATTATTAACATTTTGAGTAACAGAAAAAATGAGCTCTCATTCAGAACTAGGCTTCAGTGTTATTATACTTTAGTTGCTTTCTAATGTGGAACAGATTTACAACATTTCTATTGTCTGTGATCGTTTATGTTTTATAACATCTTAATACACAGAGCTACCAGAGAACTGACCCCCCCCCCCCTAAAATCTATCAATCTGTCAGTGACAAGAGATGTCTCTCTGAATAACTGACATTTATGTTACGGTGGGAAATAAGGTGTAAAAGTGCAATAAGGACTGATTTAAATCTGAGAGCTGCACTGGAAGCTGTCGGTGATGTTCAAGGAGAAGACCCAAAAGAGGAAAATTTAAATCGGGTACCGATTTTGTTCCTGTATTTATTTTTGGAAGGCATCCTGGCCCTTTGTGATAACACCCCATGTTTGTATGTCTAGCCATGAAAAAATGATGTTTATGTGAACGTGTGTGTGTGTGCTGTGCCAACTGAGACACTAACCTGACTCTAGAAGGTTTTGGGTAAAGCTGTTTGGTTCTTGTGACACGTGCTGCTAGCTGAGGAACTGCATTCCTCTGTAGAAATTCTGGTATTTGCCTTAACAATATTATAACTATAAATCCTCAAACTATCAAAGTAATAAAACTCAAAACATCCACATCATAAGCAAAACAAATTCTCATTGTGTCCTATTAAAGGGTATCTGCAGGTCATCATTTGACTATTTAACGAACCAATTACCATTGCCAAGGTCTGAAATTGTGTTCCTGAAGTACTTTCAAAATAAAAAAGCAATTGTTTGTGTTAAAAAAAATTCCCCAACAAAGTCAAAATCTAACTTGATTTGACCATAATTTTATACTTAATACAGTATGTTTGGATATGTTTCTTTTATAAATGAGTGATGCCACTCATAGGGAAAAGGGAATTTAGAACTTTTTTTTTTCAAAATGTGACCGTTACCATTAAGAGCAGATAATTCTTGCTTTTTGCTTGAATGCATGATAAGTCTCAAATTTAACCAAGTCAATCATTTGGAATAAAGGGTCTCAAGTAAATTGACTTTTCTGATACCTGCAGATGTTCTGGTTGCAGCAGCCTGTATCACAAATAAACAAATAATGTTATGGAAAATTGGAGATGCTTTATCTTAAATATTACTTTGCTGAAACCTGTTTTTAAATCATTAAAGAGTTTGAACAAAATATAAATTTATCTCTAGGGAATTTATTCCCACCAGAATTCCTACTCTGCATGTTCTGAATTAATTTGCCTGTGAAAATAGATGAGAAAACCACTTTCTAAGAACGTGCACTCACTTGCAGCAGTATGAGTGTCACTGCTGCAGTTGCATGGACACCAGCTGATTACTGAAACTCTCCTTGAGGCAACAGTGCAGTGCTGTGTGTATTGCAGACACCACACTACCTCCAAAGTGGTGAATTTATGTGTTTGATTACTGTGATTTGATTTAAAATGCCCTGTTCTTCTATCCTCTCTCTCTCTCTCTCTCTCTCTCTCTTTACCTCCAGGAAAAAGAGTTCAATCAAGAAAAAAAAAACCACTTGGGATGTCCCAGCCTTTTTTGGTTGTTTGACCAACCGTATAGCACAGGAGCAACACTTCACAAAAGCAGTATCACTTGTATGCGCTTACAAAAACAACAACAGCAGCAGCAGCAGCAGTAATATCAGCAACAAATGCATCAACTCAATCAGCATTTGCAATATCCGAAGTGCTCCAGAGTTCCTATCATTCCACAGCTGGATTCATTTATATTATGTACATATCTATTGTCAGCTACATGATATACATGTTAAGAAAAAGCATATCACTGATGTTATTCTACTGAACAGGGTTCTATTGTATAGTGTGATTTGTGGTCTATGGCGTTGAGAGAAGGCCAGTCTGTACAGGCGGAGGTAAAAGAAAATACTACTCTGTACGATTACCATTGGTAATATTGTTATGTAGAGTTAGTTTTATTATTTATACGTAAATTTAAAAACATGGAGTGATTAAGCTGAAAGAGAAATGGATTTCCTCTCACTGTACATACTTTAGTTGAAAAATAGAGAACTCTCGAACTTCTCAAGTTAACAGTCTCTGCTGCCACTACTTTTAAAGATTAACTAAGCCGAAGGAAGGGCTGGGAATTTTTCTATCTTGATTTTTTACGTTTAATTTATTTGGTAATCAATTTAAGAGGGGCAAGAGGTGACAATTTCTTTTTTAATTTAAGAAGAAAAAAAAACAGGATTCCTGTACTCTTCATGACAAGGAACACAATTATTATAGAGTTTTTAAATTACATAAATGTACTTATGGAAGTGGGAAAAAAAAACATGTTTCTTTATTTATTCTCTACAATCGCTGTTTTAAAACATATGTCTTTAAAAGAAAATAAAGTACAATTTAGAAGAAAACTGTGTGTTAAATCGTGTGTTGTTTTTCCAGGAAACTCATCGATGCTTAATGAAAATCAGATGCGTTTTGTTTATTTTCAGGTTTGTTTTCCAGCCAGCCCAGTGTCGCCAGTAACAACACATGTGCTGTTGTGTAATCTTTGCTGCCCTCTACTGGCCTGACGGAGTATTAAGTTCAGATGAAAAAATCGGACCCTGGCTCTGCGTTGTACTCACGACTGTCAAACAAAATGACAGGAAATTATATTTTGTAAAGAAAAAAAAAGTTGCAAATACTATTTCATGAATTTTTAGAATTTATGTGACACATTTGAATGAGCTGTCAGTGGGGTACAATTATAAACCCAAATGTTCATATTTTTTTCGATGACCGCATGCATAAATGTTCAGCTCAGACGCGGAGCAGACAAGAGGCCGGGATGAAAGTGTATGCGCGCCGCTGGCGTATGGAGGAGTCTGTCGGCCACGGCTTTTGGGGTTTGGTCTGATGAGTCGAAACCTGCCTCAGCCTTCGTTGGCATGCTGAGGGATATGAGGGGTGATTAATGCCACAAGCCCAACCCATACAGAAAAAAGGACTGAATACTGCTTGTAAAAAGGACAAGGTATGATATGGGGAAGAATCAGTCCAAGCTTATCAAACTGTGTGTTATTCAGTCTTTTAGCCTCTTTGCTGATTTTAGCATGTTTACAATCCACTAAAGGTCCTCAGGGGTCAAATATTATGGATCAGACCTGACAAGCGTTGAAAACATGCTTAAAGATAGTCAGATGTATCATTGGATTTATCTGGTCAAGTGCTATTTTCTTAACATAGTCCAAAACATCATCTGAATTAGAATAACTGTGTGACATGGCTATAGAGGGGTTGCACCAACATCACATGGGTCACGCGTCTTTTGTTTACTGCGCCATTTTGGACGGCAATGAACAGTCAAATCACCGACAGCAAGTGTGAGTGAGTGTAATCAATTAGATAAATGGCTACACGCAAATCAACGCCGTGGTCCACTGACCGGGTGCAGACTTTTCTGTGCTTGGTAGCTGATTAAAGAAATCCAGAGGGAGCTGGACGGCGCGACCTGAAATGAATTCACGGCCACAGCGGAGGCAGACGGGAAGCAGAGTGGCGTAGACCCGACCACGGCATCATCATTGTTGAAAACAGTGATAGAGGATGGTGAGTGATGTGATATTATGCATCTTTGACGTTATTTATCCCAGTGGTGGAAAGCTCACTTTGAACAAACAACACCATTGTCTCCTGTATGCAGACAATGAGCTAGCTAACAGACACAGCATACACATTTTAGTGCCTAATAACGATAATGTGCCGTGATCACAATGTAGTACAGAGGACTTATTAGTGCTAACTAGTATTAGCAATCACTAGCTTACCTTCATATGTGATCTAGTTCGTATCCTCGCGCAGTGGTTAGCACTGCGGCAGCACAGTTTACCCTTGGCCGGGGGATTGTGGGGATCGTGGGATCGTGGGTTCGATCCCAGCCCCCGACCAACAGTGATCTGTGTGGAGTTTGCATGTTCTCCCCGTGTTGCGTGGGTTTACTCCGGGATTTCTCCGGTTTCCTCCCACATGCCAAAGACATGCATGTTAGGTTAATTGGCTGTTCTAAATTGTCCCTAGATATCTGTTTCCTATAGGCCCTTAGAATAGAGGGTTAGTATTAATGAAAGCGCTTTGAGTGGTCTTTGTGACTAGAAAAGCGCTATATAAGTGCAGGTTAGTTAGTTAGTAGTTAGTTAGTCTTCCGCTGCTCCATGGCTTCCTGAACTCTCCAGTACTTTTCCAGTGTTTCGTCTGACCACCTGGAGCCTTCTCTGGCTCTCCTTTTTTGCCTTTACTTTGACAAAAAGCCAGCCAGCAGCAGACTCGCCTCCATATCCATCTTGTGTTTTTCTTGTCACATACAACTGATGTCATGGGAGTGTTGGGCCGCCCTGCTGTATAGATCTCACTCACTTAAGGTGGTATTCAGTCATAATGGAAAACTGGAAAACGAACAACACCGTGGCGAGTTGGACTGCGTACGTGCTAGTGGAATTATTATTCTCAACACAGGGTCCATGCTATTTGCCATCCAAAATGGCAGAAAAACTGTGGCATGTGAGCACTGATGTCACGTGCAACCCCTCTATAGCACCTCCTAGCCCAAGGTTCTGCCACATGGCTCGTTTGCATATAGAAGTGGCTCCCTGTGGTTTTGAAGAACTCACAAATTCACAGAAAAATGGTCACAGATTTATGACAGAATAAATCCACCAATGTAGAAGGAAAGGCTGCAAATTAAAGAAACTAAATTATAAGACAAAAATGACAAATTTATGAAAATGTTATCTAAAAATTGTGAATTTACAAGGAAAAAGTTCCAAATTAAAGAGAAAAAAATGCTAATTTACAGAATTGTAAATTTAAAAAGTATGAGGGAAAAAAGCTACATATTTACAAGGGAAAACCCACAATTTTATGAAAAAGGTGCAGTATTTTTAAGTCTTTTTATGTGGAAAATGTTGGAAATTTACAGTTGAAACACTTCAAATTTAAGAGGACAAGGTCACAAATTTGGGAGAAAAATTATGCACATTTACAAGAAAAAAGTTATAAATTAATGAAAAAAATGTAGCTAATTTCTATGAAGTAGTTGCATATTTTAAAGAAAATAATTGCAAATTTATGAGAAAAAAAAACACAAATTTAGAAGAAAGAGTTGTAAATTTACCTAAAAAATGTTAGTATTCAGGAAATAAATTGCAAATGTATTTCATATTTGGTAAGGAAAACATCAGAAGTTCAGAGGAAAAACGCCTCAAATTTATTAGATAAGTTGCAAATTTAAGTGAAAAATGGTACATTTATCTTTAAAAAGTTGTAAATCAATAAAAAAGGGTGCAAGTTTACAAAAGAAAAAAATAAGTTGTTTACGAGAGCAATGTTGCAATTTTATTTGGCTCTTTCACCTATTTTTTAGACTCAAATAAGTTTTGTGGCGCCATGCAGATTTTTGGGGACAAAAACTGCTTAAAATTGCTCTTTTCAAAGTAGAGGTTGCTGACCCCTGTCTTTAGCACCCATGCCCCCCTCCCCCACTAGCTCCAAATTGAAGCTCCTGCTTCTTCTTCTTCTAGCTGCTCCCTTTAGGGGTCGCCACAGCGGATCATCTGCCTCCATCTCACCCTGTCCCTTACATCTTCCTCTGTAAAACCAGCCCTCTCCATGCCCTCCTTCACTACATCCATGAATCTTCTCTGTGGTCTTCCTCTTTTCCTCCTGCCTGGAAGCTCCATCTTCAACATCCTTTGTCCAGTATATCCACTATCCTTCCTCTGCACATGTCCAAACCATCTCAGCCTTGCCTCTCTTACTTTGTCTTCAAACCGCTCAACTCTGATATGTGACCCGTGCTGGAAAAATGCGTCTCTTTGAGGAAATTATCAAAACTGAGATAATGGTTTTTTTTTCCATATTCTGTATTGAAAGACCTTCAAAATGATATTGAATTTGTAGGAAATGTGCAAAAACAGACCCAGAAAAAGCTGATTTGTTTATATTTTGGCTAGGTTTAAAACTCGTGTTCGATCAGTTGGGAGTTACATCTTCCGCCAAAACATATGTATTTTTAGAAAGTACAATTTCGAAGCTTTACAATGATACCAGGCACTCAGGGGTTTTCCTGGGACTTGCAGCTAGCAAACAAAGAACGAGTCATGATTTATGACTTCTCCTGCCTGTATCTCGTAATGACGCAGTGCGCATTCCAATTCATTTTGCCAGCACTCATTTCTAATCTTGTCCTTCCTAGTCACGCCCAGTGAAAATCTTAGCATCTTCAACTCTGCCACCTCTAGCTCCACCTCCTGTCTTTTTATCAGCGCCACCGTCTCCAATCCATACATCATTGCAGATCTCACTACAGTCTTGTAAATCTTCCCTTTCACGCTTGCTGTTACCTTTCTGTCACAAATCACCCCTGACACTCGTCTCCACCCACTCCACCCTGCCTGCACTCTCTTCTTCACCTCTCTTGTGCATTTTCCATTGGTTTGGATGACTGACCCCAGGTATTTAAACTCATCTACTTTCACTACCGCTACTCCTTCCACCATCACCGTTGCACCTATACCTCCCTCTCATTCACGCTCATGTATTCTGTCTTGCTTCTTCTGACTTTAATTCCTCTTCTCTCCAGAGCATACCTTCACCTCTCCAGGTTCTCTTCCACCTGCTCCCTACTCTCACTGTATATCACAATGCCGTCTGCAAGCATCATGGTCCACGGAGACTCCTGCCTGACCTCGTCCATCAGCCTGTCCATCACCATGCAAACAAGAAGGAGCTCAGAGTTCCAAATTGAATGGCCCCTAAATGACTTATTTAATATTTCAAAAAATATAAATGCACAAACAAAAAAATGGCATGCATAAATGATGCACAAATGATTGAGACTGTTTTCCCAGAGTTTTTCAGTAGATAGGGGACCATGTTTACACAGGTCATAATGAACAAGTAATAAGGGATATTTCCACATGTACAAATTGGAAGCTTCAACCTCTCAACCTCTAGCGGAGTCCGCCAGCAGCACACGTGACCCAGCTTCCTGCATTGGCACTATCCACACCTCATAATGTTTAGCGATTCCGTCACTTTAAATGGCTTTCCCCCTCATCATCTACGCCTAATCATGATTTCCACTCTGTCTGATTCAACTGTGCGGCAATAAGAAAATTAACTTCTCTGATGAGACGGGAAAGTGTGAAAAAACTAAAACGTCCAAGCTGTTCTTTATTGGCTTAAAAATCACGCCCACTCTTGAAAGTTCTGAAGAGAACATCCGGCATTGTGATGCCTTAAAACTGAGAATGTGGGGGAACTGTTAGAAAAAAAAAAAAAAAAAAAACCCGGATTGCAAGTAATTTACCCAGCGTCTAAAATGGCGAGAACTACGTGAGCCTCTCTCACCTGCAGAAAGCGGCAGAAGCATCGGCATCGGGAGCTTCTGAACATTTTACCCCCCCCCCCGACTACCTGCCAAAGAGAAGCGAGGTAAGTGGACTGCGCGGTTACAGGCAGAGAGAAGTGGCCGTTAGGATCCTGAATGTTTCTCTTCGGCCACACGCACCTAAAAGGCTGCTATTTTTAGACAGAAATGGTAGCCCCCCTTCAGGATTTACGTGGCGTTTTAACAAGGGGGATACTCGTCAAAAGTTTGTTGGTGCCCCCTAGACGGGAAACTTCCCCATTTCAGCAGTGAATAAAACGTTATCAGCGAGTCTCGCGCATGGCAGGTTTTCAGCGGTGAAAAGGCTCCGGCTCGCGCATCAAACGTTTTAGCTAGCTGCAGGCTTTAGCTTCTCCCGTCGTCGGCGGTGTTTTAACTTCGACAGTACGGTCGCCTGTCTGAGAAAGATTCACAGCCAGCTATCGTCGAGTTTTGAAGATGTCATCAAGTAAGGTGGAGTGAAAATTGCTCGTCGGGGTTGGTTTAGTGCGTAAACTTTAATATCGACTTGTTCAAACATCAAAGTGAGTGAGCTAACGTTCCGCTGCGTCTGGGGAGACCCCCGGTCTGCGCCCTCATGTACGCAGCCACTCCCTGTCATGGCCAACAGCGTGAAGCGTGACGGGGGGGGGGGGGGGGAAAGGGGGTTAAAATGAGAATTCAGCGACTGAACTAACGATCTGTTAATTTTGGCAGTATTCTTTATGATCTGTGAACACCTTAGTGCACATTTGCATCTCATTTAAAACGCATAATGGATTTTTGCTTGCAGGCTACAACTGACAAAAAAAACAAGCAAACTCAGGGGTACTCATGTCAAGTTTAATTAAACTTTAAATTTAACTCTTACGCTTAACTCGTTCCATTTAACTCTTATATCTTAACATCTATCATGATTTCGTATCAATTAGAATTATTTTATCTGGCCAGCCAGCCACCCATCCATTCATCCATCTTCTAATGCTTATCTGGGTCAAAGTGGGCAGCAGTCCACATAGCACCTATGGTCCCTCGTGTAGGCGGTGAGTCCATTGCAGGCCAGATCCATGTGGCTTTTTTTTTTTTTTTTTTTTTTTTTTTGTGCTAAGCCCAACCAGATCCCATGGGCAGAAACCCAGTCACCAGGCATTTGCCACCAAGCCCCTTCCTCCAGCCTGCCTACAAGGCCCTGGTAACCCCCATATGAGGCGGGTTACAGTAGATCCTTATTTTCAACATTTTGATGGGGATCTACTAGACCACTCTTGGTCTGGTCCTTCACCCATAACCACTAGATCATGAGAGACCCTACCAGGAGCAAGTTGCCTCCGACAGCAACTTGAGTCATTGGGGCATACAGACCCCTCCACCACAATAAGCTGACGATCCACAAAGGGGACAGTTGTATATTTTCTATTTTTGTATGTATTTGAATATCTGTATTTGCATGATAGTTTTTTTTTTTTAAATTGGTACAAGTCGTAGCTTCTAAATAAACCTACCCTTATCTTGCCATTACCAAATATTCAACTCAAAAAAATCTAAAGTATCCAACATTATTCATAGAAATTGACTATGATATACCTTAATATGTTTTCTAAGATAGCCGACTATAGTCTCTCTGTGTGTGTGAAGGACATTTACGCACATCTGTATCTTTGTCAGTGCAATAAAATAGAACTGGCTGAAGATACAATCACCAAACTTAGTCTTTGGGTAGACCTGGACACAGTCTGGAAACCCATTGGTTTTGAGGTCAAAAGATCAAAAGTCAGGGTAACGTTGTCAAAAAATGTCAAACGTCATTAATTTTCTCTGTCTGGGTGTGCATCTCTATTGAGTGCCCTCTAGTTTTGTTTTGTTTTGTTTTTTTATGCCAGCAAGTTATACAGGTTTCTGTAATATGTAAAACAAGACTGCTATTGTAGTTGTCTTCTCCTGTTGAACTGGCTCAAAGCCGAGCAATTAAAATAAAAATCAGCTGTATGTTTGCTTTAAATCGCTGCACCTGCTAGACCACTCATGGTAGAAACTTGAAGAAAATCATACAATAGGAGCAGATACCATAGCGTTAACCTGCTATAAAAGCCTTGCACTGCTGTTGCTAACCTGTCATTCATAAAACAAAGAGAATTTTTGGCAAGTCACCTCTGCATGCTTTACTTCCCTAAAGAGTAGAAATTAAAGTGCTGCCCTGTTCACTTGGCGAGAGTTGTTCGGTTGGTGTTATCTGCACTCTGAATTAGGGCTGCAACAAACGATTATTTTGGTAGTCGACTAATGACTATTTTTTCAATTAGTTGACTAATTGCAATTATTTCTCATGTCCGCCACCTCTGCTTCCTGCTGGGGCTCTAGTGCATATTTTACCTCACCCGCTATTTAAGCCTGCACACCTGTGACAATCGCCTTGTCAGTCCCTGCTTTAATATAACATTTTATAAGCAGTTTCCAGAGCTAAATACAAAAAACAAAGCTGTATTGATTATCACAAGTTTAAGGTTATACAGTGATCCCTCACTTATCGCGGTTAATGGGTTCCAGAACCGACCGCGAAAAGTGAAAAACCGCGAAGTAGCGTCACCCCTAATGACGTCACCCATAAATAATACGTACGTTCATTCTCCCACTCTCTCTCTCTCATATGATACGTGTGTGTGTGTACGTGTACATACATACGTAGATGTAAACAAAGTGTACATAAATATGTTTTTAGAACTCTTTTATTCTTATAACAAGATACGTAACTCAAGATGAAAATGATTTACTGCACAGGTTAATGAGAGCTTTACTGCTCCTCAGGTGACGCCTCATCGTGAGGTGCTGGAGGCTCAGGATCATCGAGGGCAGCTTCCGATAGAGCTGAAGCTGGAGGAGGCGGCGTAGTGGCTCGACGGGAAGACTATTTCGCACAAAATGGCACAAGAGAACAGCAAAAAGTTCCACGCGGCGAGACTAACACGAGCGATAAAAAGCAATGAATGCGGTCTTCCTTCCCTTCATGGGTGCTTGGCAGAGAGAGGAGGTGGGTGAAACGTCTCGGCCAATCAGCTTGCGGGGTGAAACGTCTCGGCCAATCAGCTTGCGAGATTTCCGAGCCGAGCAAACACGAGAACAGCGAACAGAGAGTTGTGCTGCTCTCCGTGTTGACACCTGATGGTCTAATGTAGTCTCCCTGCCTTCTGCTAGTGCCCGCCCATTATTTCTCAATTTTGAATTTTTGATGAATATTTTTGAAAAATCCGCGATGCACTGAGGGCGCGAAAGGTGAAGCGCGAAGTAGCGAGGGATCACTGTATATCAGTTTCACAGACGGCATAACTTGCAATGACAGCAATGTCAACTAAACAATTGATTAAATAACTTACAACTGAATTACTGATCTGCTCCAACCCACAAACTAACATTAAGTGTAAGTTTTCCAGTGTTTCCACTGGCTTAAAGACCTTGGTGCGGTGGCAACATATTTTCCCGGGGGGAGGGGGGTGGCATTTGACATTTGTAACTGGAATACTGGACCTTCTGTCTGAACACGTTCCTCTCCTTGGCTCCTCTCTTCTGTCTCATCTTTCCCTCTCTGAGCTCTGTCTAATTCAGGTTCTCTCTCTGTCTATGGTGGTATACAAACAGGTTAGAAAATATCAAGTGTCATGTTTTGTTCTGCAGGATGTTTTTGTCATGGTTTACATAAGTGACAAAAATATGTGTATTTTTTGCATTTTTATTCTATTTGTTTTTTTTTCCACTGAGAGAGTAGGGAAGGGGAAAAACATTCATAATAGTAATTTACTCATGCATACTTAAATTATATGATCAGATGTGGGTATAGTAGTCAGAAATTCTACTCATGTAAAAGCAGTGCTTTGAAATGAATAATTAAAAGTAGACAACCAAAAAATTCTAGTTGCGTTAAGGGTACAAAGAGCACCCACTTAAAAACTTGAGTAATGACTTCAGTCTTGAAGGTTTGAGGTTTTTCTCCAAAATTTATAACAATTTTCTTATAGTTTTCTACTTTTCTCTGTAAATTTATCGAAATTTGAAACCATTTTCCTCAAATTTGTAATTTCCTCTTGTAAACTTGACTTTTCTTGTACATTTTAAACTTTATTATAAATTTGTGGATTATTTTATGGCTAATTTTTGTCTATTTTTTAAAAATAAAATTACTGTTTTGTTTTTTTTTAAAATAAATTTGAAACGGACTGTGGTAAGTTTTTTACTTTTTCCTTATAACAATTTACATTTTTGACCATAATTTTGCAGTCAGAACAGAACAACAATTTAACTCTGATTACAAAGAAAAAAATATTAATGCAATTGTATTTAATGAAATAAATTAACTTAAATGACCAAAGATGCAATTATTTCTGTTATAATATTTCTATATACAGTATTTACAGGTACATTTCAAAAAATTAGAATATCATGAAAAAGTTCAATATTTTTTGTCACTCATTTCAGAATGTGAAACCCATATATAGATTCATTACACAGAGAGTGATATATTTCAAGTGTTTATTTATTTTAATTTTCATGATTATGGCTTACAGCCCATGAAAACCCCAAATTCAGTTTCTCAAAAAAATTAGAATATTACATAAAATTAATTTAAAAAAATAGTTTAATAGAAATGTTGGCCGACTGAAAAGTATGTCCATGTACACACTCAATACTTGGTCGGGGCTCCTTTTGGATTAATTACTGTATCAATGTGGTGTGGCATGGAGGTGATCAGCCTGTGGCACTACTGAGGTGTTATGAAGGTACAGGCTGCTTTGATAGTGACCTTCAGCTCGTCTACATTGTTGGGTCTGGTGTCTCATCTTCCTCTTGACAATCCTCCATAGATTCTCTATGGGGTTTAGGTCAGGAGAGTTTGCTGGCCAATCAAACACAGTGACGCCATGGTCATTAAACCAGGTTTTGATACTTTTGGTAGTGTGTGGAGGGGTGCCAAGTCCTGCTGGAAAATGAAATCAGCTTCTCCATAAAGCTTGTCAGCACGGGGAAGCATAAAGTGCTCTTAAATTTCCTGGTAGACGACTGCGCTGACTTTGGTCTTGATAAAACACAGTGGACAAACACCAGCAGATGACATGGTTCCTCAAATCATCATTGACTGTGGAAACTTCACACTAAACCTCAAGCAACTTAGATTCTGTGCCTCTCCGCTCTTTCTCCAGACTCTGGGACCTTGATTTCGAAATGAAATGCAAAATTTACTTTTATCTGAACAGAGGTCATCTGCTGGTGTTTGTCCACTGTGTTTTATCAAGACCAAAGTCAGCGCAGTCTACCACCAGGAAATTTAAGAACACTTAATGCTTCCCTCTGCTGACAGCCTTTATGGAGAAGCTGATTTCATTTTCCAGCAGGACTTGCCCCCCCGCCCCCCCCCCCCCCCCACACACACACTGGCAAAAGTATCAAAACCTGGTTTAATGACCATGGCATTACTGTTTGATTGGCCAGCAAACTCTCCTGACCTAAACCCCATAGAGAATCTATGGCGTATTGTCAAGAGGAAGATGAGACACCAGACCCAACAATGCAGATGAGCTGAAGGCCACTATCAAAGCAACCTGGGCCTTCATAACACCTCAGCAGTGCCACAGACTGATCACCTCCATGCCACGCCACATTGATACAGTAATCAATCCAATAGGGGCCCCGACCAAGTATTGAGTGTGTACATGGACATACTTTTCAGTCGGTCCACATTTGTATTTAAAAAAAAAACTTCTTTTTTTTTTTTTTAAATTAATTTTATGTAATATTCTAATGTTTTGAGAAACTGAATTTGGGGTTTTCATGGGCTGTAAGCCATAATCATCAAAATTAAAATAAACACTTGAAATATATCACTCTCTGTGTAATGAATCTATATAATATATGGATTTCACTTTCTGAAATGAGTGACAAAAAATAATGAACTTTTTCATGATATTCTAATTTTTTGAGACGTACCTGTATAGTTTTTCAGAAATCTCCTCACCACCCAGACAGCGGGAAGAATCTCCCTTATTTTGAAATCCAAATGTTGGTACATTTAGTTTGTCTGAAGGTTGCTGACGGATTAAAGTCATTGACTTCATGAATTTCGGTCATCTTAACTTGCCAGGTACATAATGAACATACATTAGTTAATTAATGTTAACTAAGGTAAAGGTAAAACATCTCCTTTTATTCTTGTCTGAAATAAGAAAAGCAAAAAACTAATAATTAAAAAGAAGACAGAATGAACCAACTCGGGCTCCTAACCACACCAGTTAGCTGAGTGACTCTTCCATTGTTGGAAGTGTGGGTTAAAACCATGATAAATGCCTTCACTGTTTACGTACCTCCTCTGCTTTTTTCCACGTTTAAAGTACTTTAATAAGCTCAATACTTCTGTTGGACAGTAACTCTAAGGAGACACTCTACCTGGTGACTGGAATGCTCATGCGGGCGGGGCGCTTCTAAACTCCTTGCGGATGACGGTCACGCACGTTGTTCATGTGCACGCTTGCGGACCGTCATTCCTTCATATTTTTTTCTCAAATTTATATTCCCTCAGAGTGGTGGCATATTTCAAGCGTGGCGGGCTGCCACCCGGAAATGTTACCAGAGGAAACCCTGGCTTTCTAGAAGTGCATTTTTTAGCACTATACACTACTCACAAAAAGTTAGGAATATTTGGCTTTCAGGTGAAATTTATGGAAAATGGAAAAAGTTCATGCTATGGTGATATAATATCATGAAAGTAGGGCATTTAAGTAGAAGCATGCAATGGTGATTTCCTCGTCTCAAGCAATTTATTGAAATAAAAGTCAACAACAGTGGTGAGTATACCACAACAAAAACTGTCAGTGTCTCAATAACTTGTCATGTGCCCTTGAGCATCAATTACAGCTTGACAACGACGTCTCATGCTGTTCACAAGTCAACTTATTGTCTGCTGAGGCTTGGCATTCCACTCTTCTTGAAGGGTGGCCCTCAGGTCACTGAGGTTGTGGGGTGCAGGGTTACGAGCCTCTACACGCCGACTCAGCTGATCCCATAGGTTTTCTATAGGATTCAGGTCTGGAGAAAGTGAAGGCCACTCCATTTGAGGTACTCCAGCCTCCAGCAGCCGTTCCCTAATGATGCGATCTTGATGAACTAGTGCATTGTCGTCCATGAAGATGAAATTAGGCCTGTGTTGTTCATGCAGGGGCACAATGACTGGATTAATGATGTTATTCAGGTAGTATCAGCTTGTCATTGTACCATTCACAAGGTGTAGGGCAGTTCTGTTTTGACTAGACACACCTGCCCAGACTGTAACATGGTGACAACAGTGGTTGATGCATAGCACTCTCCTTGATGTCTCTGACATCGTTGGCGGTCATCATTTCTGCTGAACATGAATCGACTTTCTTCAGAGAACAGCACTGAGGCCCACTGCTCCCTTGTCCAGTGTAAATGCTCCCTGGCCCATGCAAGACAATAGCCATGTTTACATGGACACAAGTAACTGGATTAAAAGCCTGATCAGAATAAAAATGCTTCATGTAAACATGCCAATAAGGATAAGGACCTGTACTTTTATAGCGCTTTTTCTAGTCTCAAAAATCTGTCTCTCAATCTGAATCTCAAAAATACCAATCTGAATATTCTGATCTAATCACACTCATTCGGATCAAAATTTCCTTCCGATTGAGACGGGTGGGTTATGCCGATTGTTAATCTGATTGGTGCACATATAAACACTTACTCTGAAGTTTGGGTAGAAAATATGTTTACTGCGCATGCCTGTATGTCTATCACACGTCAACGTGACATATTTCCGCCTTTACAGCAGCTAGCGGAAGACATGGCGGGAGTAAAACAAAACTGGTCTGTATCGTCCTGCTGTCTCCCTCTGTTCATCATATGCATAAGTATGTACTTGTAGCTTCATTGCAGAGACCAGCAGAAGCAAAAGTACAGTCTGAATAACACAATATAGGTCCATTTCAAAAAGAGACACGAAGCAGGGTTTGTTTACTTCAAAAGTTTCTTCTTCTACCATTTCTGGAATGTCGGATAATTGTGCGCATGTCAAAATGATTTAGTCTGTTCAAACATGTGACACATGGAAATGCACACCCTAATCGGATCAACTTTTTCAGGATCCATGTAAACAGTAACATTCTGATCTGAATTGTAATCAGATTGAAGAAATGTTGCACATGTAACCATGGCTAATGATGCCATCTCTTTTACCTCTTTTTTTCAACCCAGCCGGTCAAGGCAGATGGCCGTCCTCTATGAGCTATGGTTCCACTCGAGGTTTCTGCCTGTTAAAGGGAAGTTTTTCCTTGCCTGTGTCGCCACAGTGCTTGTGTAGCTCTCTTCACGACAACAGACACAGGTTGGTTCCTTTAAACGGGCGTTTATTGGGACTTATGCACCCCCCCCTCTTTGTCACGCCGTGAGAACTCGTTGGCCGCTTGTCATGGAAAGAGTTCTGAAGGTAAAACAAACCGCTTGGCTTCAATCTTCAATCAAACTTAAGTGCCAGATAGCTGAATAACGTGGCACAGCGTTCTTCTTATTTCCGCTATGTGCTACAATGAAAACAATCCCAGCGGCACTCCAGACGGAAAACATCAGTTCCGGTCAGGAAACAATAAATTTCAACAAAATATACAGTTGCAACAACCAACATGTAACGTACAGAAAATATATAATTTTATAACAACACTTACACTCCCACCAAATCACTCATTGATTTAAATGCGGGATTTCTTTTAAACACAGATTATAAATGGAATCAATGGCTTGGGTTGTTTTAACTCTGAAAGAATGTGACCCACTTTTGTTTAATTTCTACTTAATTTGCCTCAAGCAAGGTAACCACCTTGTGAATGGGCCTTTGAAGGTAAACCAGTCTAGGTTATACCTCTTCCTTGGTGGTATACACGCTCATGATGATGCTTGACAAGCAGTGTTGAAACATGGGATTTCTTTGGAAGGATCGCCGGATGTTTTACATCACGGTGCAAGGCTGACTGGGACAATCGTCCTCCTACCCTTAGGACATTGTTCTTGTCCAAGAAGACGTTCAACTTATATAACTTGCTGTACTTGTTCAAAGTGTCTCCCTTCTGAGCTTTGATTTTTTTGTATGTCCGCAGCAAAGGCATCTTCTTGCACTAGCCTGATGATAAAGCTTTCTGCTTCCTTTCTTTCTTCAAGACTAGTTGCTTCATTTGTTCTTGGCTGAAGTCCTTTGATTTCTTTGGCAAATCTCTTGAGCCTAGCAATGGCTCTAACTGCCCTGGACCAGTCAGAGAATTTGGCGAGGCATTTCGCCACTGACTCTATTCCTTTCATCATGACTGTATGGACATGGGCTTTGCGAAGTTCAGGGTCAGTTCTTTCAACATCTCCCACCATTTCCTCTTCACGTGGAAGATTCTGGTGCCAAAGAAAATCAGGTCCTGTCAGCCAATTAGACTCTTTTAACAGAGCTGCACTCAGTCCTCTTGAAGCGCAGTCAGCTGGGTTGTTTTCAGTGCTGACATGTCGCCATTGTGCGGGATCTGTGCTAGATCTTATGCATTGGATCCGGTTGGCTACGAATGTGTGGAATCTCTTTGCATCATTGTAGTTAGCTTCGGGATTTGCACAGCCGACAATACTCCAGCCAAGATCAGTTCGCTGTGCATATGGATGATTGTCTTTCCCAAACAGAATTTCTCTTGGAAGAAGGGCTTGTTGGCAGTTGTAGCCGATTAGTAGTCCTACTTCACAATCTAGTGGTGGTGGAATCTTGTCTGCCAGTTGTTCAAGATGAGGCCACTTTAGTGCCGTTTCGGAGGTTGGAATGTGTGACCTATCTGCTGGGATGAACTCTCGTGTGAAAAGTGCTGGCAGTGGAATTCTTCTCTCTAAGTTGTATCCTCTCACTTCCAAGTTTGTCAGTTTCTGAGAGGTTATGACTACTGATTTTGTAGTCATTGTGGATAGCCGCAAGCTGACATTCTCCTTGCTTGTATCGAGGTCTTGGGCTATTTCGTCTAGGATGAAAGTTGTATCGCTTTGAGTGTCTAAGAGTGCATACACAAGAACTTCGTGGTCTGGGTGCTTTGTAGACGAGATCCAGACTGCTACGATTGAGGATGTTTGTGTGTTTGGGCCCTCTTGTATGACTCTGTTGGTAGTTGCTGTCACAGCTACTTCTTTGATCTCTGCTTTGTCCTTTGAGTTATCTTCTTCTTTTGGAGCAGTCAGCCTTTGACGGTCTTTAAACTTCTCCTCATGCAAACATGTTGGATGTCTTCTTTGGCACCTCTGGCATGTACTTCTGTTGTCACACTCCTTTGAGTGATGTCCTACATTCAGACATCCAAAACAAAGCTTCTCTGCTTGCACAAACTTGACACGATCTTGAACTGTCTTTTCACTGAACTTTCTGCACTTAGCAAGGTCATGTCCTGCTCTTTTGCAGAAAACACATGATGAAATGCTGCTCTGTTTTGTATCTGTGGCCAGTGTCTTTGCTTGAATAGTTTGGCTTCGGGTATGTTTTGTTTTCTCACTTTCCACACTTTTGAGTGCTTGAATTGAGGATATGGGATCACAAGCAAGGTCTGCTTCCTTAGACAGGAAGTCTACAAACTCTTTAAATGGTGGATAATCAGCGTTTGCTTGTCTGACTTCCATCACTTTACGGTTCCATCTGGATACCAGCCAATCTGGTAACTTCAGCAGAATTTTTTGGCTTTCATTACAGTCATTAAGAATTTCTAATGTCTTCATGTGGGGCATTGCAGCCTCACAGCTCTTAAGGAAGTCTGCAAATTCCCTTAATTCACAACCATCTTTTGTGCTTATTTTTGGCCATCTATGTAGTTTGTCCCTGAAGGATTTCCCAATTATAAATGGGTCTCCAAAACGTTTTTCCAAAAGCTGCCAGGCTGAGTCATATGCAGCTTCAGTGCCCAATAAGAAGAATCCTTCAACTGCCCTTTTTGTAGCACCACCTAAATACTTCCTTAGGTAATACAGTTTTTCATTCTTTGGGATGTTTTTCCTGTCAATCAATGTTTCAAAAGAGAGTCGCCAGTCCTTGAATCTCAAGGGGTCTCCAGTGAATAATGCAGGCTCTGGTGTTGGAAGACGATTCACATTTATAGCTTCCGTTAGCATGCGGACCAAATCTGAGGTGTTCTGTACTGTAGGAATGGGTGGAGCTTGAGCTGTGACTGGCAGGGACTGAGGAATGAAGGAGGGACTTAAAGCACTGAGGGCTTGTGTGGTGACTGGCAGAGACTGAGGGATGAAAGAGGGACTTGAGGCATTGAGGGCTTGTGTTTCTCCAAATTCAACATCATACAGCAATTCAGCTGTTTTAAAATTTTCTTCAACTTGATCATAGACCATTACTCGTGCTCTTGCAGCATTTAACTTCTTCACTTCTTCCAAGCGTTTAAGCCTTCTACGTTTGTCTTGCATTTCTTGTTGTCTGGCAAAGGTTTCAGATTCAAATTGTGCAAGCCGTTGTTTATCTTCAGCCTCTAGCCTTTAGAGTTCAGCCTCTTCTCTTTCTTGTTCATCCAATACTGCTAAAACTTCCTGGGATGCGGCAGCCTCCGCTGCAGCCTCACATCTTTTGGCTGAGTTAGTACTATAACGAATAGAACATTTTGATTGATGAGATGGTGGCCTTGATAAGGAGCAAGTTGAGTTTAGAACTGATCCAACATCGGGCCAAGGTTCATCCTCTTCTTCTGTTTTAGGCTTCTTAAGCTGCCCTTTTGCCTTTTGAATGATTAGCTCTGAAAGTGAAACGCAGGTGTCTACTCTGCGTCGCAGATCTGGCTCAGGAGTTTGTATTTTGCGTAATGTTTCATATATGGCTTTTACATCGGAGCAAGTGCTGCTTATATTTTCAATCAGCTCACTCAATTCATCCTCTGAGGCTTCATTGGTCAGTATTTCCTTGCCTATTCTAGCATGATACCTCCATTTCTCATAAATGATTCTGTACCGTCGTTGGATACTTTTCATCTTGTCTTCTTGAAGTTCTCTCCCCTTCTCTGTGAGGGTTCGAATTCTTTCGCCTCTTCGCAGCCCTTCTGCTTCTGCAGATTTGGTAACTTCAGGTTGGGCAGATGAGTCAGCCATCTTGTGGCAGGTCTCAGTGTTTGTGTCAGACATTTTGAGATAACTTGAACAACAGTGAAACAACTGGATGATGTCTAGTTTGTAATTATACTGACTTCAATACTGCATTAAGATAACTGTATAAACATTTAAACTTAGCCACTTTTCAGCTAACTTCAATTTCAAAGCAAGAATAAAAACAGTGAAATTACCTTAACACAATATGTAAATATGAACTTTAACAGATGAGATAATATGTTTAGAAATGCATTAAATTGCTTATTTTACAAAATAGGAAAAAACAGAGTTGGGTTAAGTGCCCTTTAACTTCACTGAAAATGCCCTTTAAGCTTGTTGAAATTTTATAGACACAAAGCTTGCATAAATCTTAGTTTCAGATTAAAATGTCCTTATTTTTTAACGTTCATCAAAGATTGTTAATTTACATATAAATTTAACATCGACTTTAACCTTGTAACATGAAGCAACTGTGAAAATCAGGACATCTGATAATCTTCAACCACAACAGCTAAATAGCACACAAGCTGATAGATCTGAGTCCTTATTGCAATGTCCAAGTTAAACCACTTCTCACACCACCTTAACTTGAAACTTGAGGTGGAGCGCCTTTTGGCTTTAACTTGTAAAGTTGCGCTTTAACACAGTCTAACGGCCGTTACTTGCGGTTGCTATGACGACAGTGCGGTATGGACTTGCTTAACTGACGACCTGGATCTTCCTCTCCTCGCTACCCGCCGTGATCTCGGAGTCCTTGTTACCCGTGTTGAGCAGGCGAGTTCTCACTGTAGCTCTCTTCACGACAACAGACACAGGTTGGTTCCTTTAAACGGGCGTTTATTGGGACTTATGCACCCCCCTCTTTGTCACGCCGTGAGAACTCGTTGGCCGCTTGTCATGGAAAGAGTTCTGAAGGTAAAACAAACTGCTTGGCTTCAATCTTCAATCAAACTTAAGTGCCAGATAGCTGAATAACGTGGCACAGCGTTCTTCTTATTTCCGCTATGTGCTACAATGAAAACAATCCCAGCGGCACTCCAGACGGAAAACATCAGTTCCGGTCAAGAAACAATAAATTTCAACAAAATATACAGTTGCAACAACCAACATGTAACGTACAGAAAATATATAATTTTATAACAACACTTACAGCTTGCTCTTAGGGGTCTCTACTGGGTTCTATAAATCTGAGAGCATGGCCTAAACCCACTCTTTTTTTTTTTTTTTTTTTGTAAAGTGCCTTGAGATAACCTGTGTTGTAATTTGGCGCTATATAAATAAAATTGAATTGATGGTGTGGTCAGGTACCTTTGCAGGTCATTTAGCACACAGACCACGCTGAGGTAAATGTTTCGAATGGTCTGACTTGACACTTGGGTGCCTCTCACCTCCCTTAAATGTGCCTGGAGTTGAGTGGCGTTCATCGTCTGGTTCTGCAGGGCACTGTTTACAATGGAGCGGCCGTCGGCATAGGATGTGGGCTAAGGACGTCCACTTGTGTGCCTTTCTGTGACTCTTCCAGTCTCTGTATCTCTGTTGCAACCTGCTGATGACACTCTGTGATGCTCTAAGCTCAGTGGCCACTTTCCTCTTGTTTGAAGCCTTGCAATGGTGAGGTACTGTTGATCAGTTGTTAGGTGTTGTCTTGGTCTCATGATGTCAAAATGTGAACAGCATGAAGAAGAGGACTGTTTAAACACCATTGCTAATTGAACCAGAAAATTTATTCGTCAATTCATGGCTCAAGCACCTGTTGTGAATATTGCCATTAAGCACCTTGTTAGACAACAGCAAGTTATGCAAAAAGTACTGAAACATTGAATGGTTGGACATGTGCATTCAAAAGGTTTGAGAAGGTCAAATTAACGTCACCTGTAAAGGTTATAGTGCATTTTAGGTGCATCCTGAATTTCACCCGAAAGCTGAATATCCCTAACTTTTTGTGAGTAGTGAAATTCAGAAAGGTAAACCTTCATATTCAGTATTCACTGCAGTTAAGAGTAATATTTCAAGCAGTTTGATTTAATTGTGATGATTATGGTTGTAGGTTTTTATTTATTAAACCCAGATGCACTAATATTCAGAATGAGGGCTAATATTAACAAAGATGAAAAAGAGATGGCGACTCCTGTAATTCAGTCATTTATTGCATTCAACACGTTAGTCATGACAGCTCAGCCCTCGGCAACCAGAGAGCTTATTGTCAAACAGGTAAGCTAACATAAATAGCATGTAGTAACAGTATTGTCATTTTTCTGAAGTTTGAAACAGCTGGCTGTTGAAAATGAGCAGCGCTAACTTTCTTTAGAATCAGAATCAGAATCAGGTTTATTGCCATTGTTCATGTAGTACACAAACTAGGAATTTGTCTCGGTACAATGCTGCAACATTAAACATGATAAGATAAGAGAAATAAACTATACATGTAATAAAGTGTAGGATAAGATTAAGTGATACTGGTCAACAGTTAAAATATATATTAGCCAGCAGCAGATACTGTGGAGAACTATATAGTGCAGTCGGTAATGCAGGAAGAAAACAGTGATGATTGACATGAGTCTGGTTGAGCTGCTGTACATGGTGCACGAGAGTCACTTAGTGTTCAGCAGTCTAATGGCAGAGGGGAAGAAGCTGTTCATGTGACGGGAGGTTTTAGTCTGGATGGACCGAAGTCTTCTACCAGAGGGGAGGGGGGCAAACAGTACGTGACCAGGGTGTGAGGGATCGGCTATGATCCGGCCAGCACGCCTCCGGGTCCTGGAGATGTACAGATCCTGGAGAGATGGGAGCTTGCAGCCGATCACCTTCTCAGCAGTGCGCACGACGCGCTGCAGCCTTAGTCTGTCCCTGGCAGTGGCTCCTGCGTACCACACGGTTATGGAGGTGGTTAGGATGGACTCGATGATGGCTGTGTAGAACTGCACTAACATCTTGGTGGGTAGCTTGAGCTTCCTCAGCTGCCGCAGGAAGAACATCCTCTGCTGGGCTTTTTTGATGAGTGAGCTGATGGTCAGCTCCCATTTGAGGTCCCTGGTGATGGTAGTGCCTAGGAAGCGGAAGGAATCAGCAGTGGTGATGGGAGAGCCTGAGAGGGTGAGGGGGGGCAGAGGAGTAGTGACTTTCCTGAAGTCTACAATCATCTCCACTGTCTTCAGAGCGTTCAGCTGCAGGTTGTTATTGCTGCACCAGGACGCCAGCTGGGCCACCTCTCTCCTGTAGGCGGACTCGTCGCCGTTGGAGATGGGCCCGATGAGGGTGGTGTCGTCCGCAAACTTGATCAACTTGACAGACTGGTGGCTGGAGGTGCAGGAGTTGGTGTAAAGGGAGAAGAGTAGGGGGGAAAGTACACAGCCCTGGGGTGATCCGGTGCTGATGCTAGTATAGTCTGAGACAGTCTTTCCCAGCCGCACATGCTGCCTCCGGTCCGTCAGGAAGTCGATGATCCACCTGCAGAGGGAGTCAGGCACGTTGAGCAGGGACAGCTTGTCCCGGAGCAGAGCGGGGCGGATGGTGTTGAATGCGGAGCTGAAGTCCACAAACAGGATCCTGGCGTAGGTTCCCGGGGAGTCCAGGTGCTGCAGGATGGAGTGGAGGGCCAGGTTGACTGCATCGTCTACAGACCTGTTGGCTCGGTAGGCAAACTGCAGCGGGTCCAGGAGAGGGGTGGTGATGGACTTGAGGTGGGACAGGACCAGGCGCTCAAAGGACTTCATGACTACAGAGGTGAGCGCTACAGGTCTGTAGTCATTAAGTCCAGTGATCCGTGGCTTCTTGGGGACAGGGATGATGGTGGAGGATTTGAGGCAGGATGGCACGTGGCATAACTTAAGGGAGGTGTTAAAAATGTCTGTGAATACAGGAGCCAGCTGTTTCGCACAGAGTCTCAGGGTGGAGGGAGACACGCCGTCTGGGCCGGGGGCCTTGCGCGGGTTCAGTCTGGAGAACTGTTTGAGCACATCCTGCTCACTGATGATAAGGGGAGGGGGGGAGGAGGAGGGGGGGGTGCCTTAAATGAAGTAGGGAATGTGGAGGCTGTGGAGCTGGAGGGAGGGGGGGAGTTGGACACAGATGACGAGGTGTCAAAACGGGCATAGTGTTGGGACAGTCTCTGACAAAGGGCTTTGTCATCCTGACCTTTAGGAGCCTGAGGCCGATAGTTGGTGATCTGCCTCAGTCCTCTCCACACGGAAGCCGAATCATTAGCAGTGAACTGCTGCTGGAGTCTCTCTGAGTACACAGATTTAGCCCTCTTCAGCTCTCTGTTAAACCGGTATTTAACCTCCCTGTAGCAGTCCCTGTCTCCACTTTTCAGCGCTGCTTCCTTCTCCTTCCTGATCTGTCTGAGCTTAGCTGTGAACCAGGGTTTGTCATTAGAGTAACTCACCCTGGTGCGTGATGGAAGAATGTTCTCTTCACAAAAGTGGATATATGAGTTCACAGTGTCCGTGTACTCATCCAGATCATGCGTGGCTCCTTTAAGCATGCCCCAGTCAGATATTTCCATGCACGTTTCCAGCTTCTCCTCAGCATCACTGGTCCGTATCTTCGTAGTGCTCACAACAGGTTTAGTGAGCTTCAATCTCTGTCTGTATGTGGGAATGAGGTGAACCATCACGTGATCAGATAATCCCAGCGCAGCTCGAGGGACAGCGCGATATGCGTCTTTCACTGTGGTGTAACAGTGATCCAGTGTGTTTAATCCTCTGGTGGGGCATTTAATAAACTGTTTGTAGCGGGGGAGATCGTGGCTCAGATTGCACTGATTAAAGTCGCCAGCCACAATAATCAGCGAGTCTGGAAAACTCCGCTCTGTGTGTTGAATGTGATCCGCGAGCACGCGCTGAGCTTCGCGCGTGTCCGCGTCGGGAGGGGCGTACACAGCGATCATTATAAAAGAAGCAAACTCCCGCGGGGAATAGAAGGGCTTGCAATTGATAACAAGAAATTCCAAGGCAGGAGAACAGTGTTTGGAAATTACCGTTACATCAGAGCACCAGATGCAGTTGATGTAGAAGCAGTTGATGTAGAAGTTGATTTACTCGCTAAAACTTTCCAAGCAGAAGCAGCCGTTAATGTCGCGGCTCCTGGGTGCTGTTGTTTCAAATGCTCATGCATCACTGCTGCCATGATAGGAAAGGTCTGCCTTGCAAAGTCTGCATTTTACTTTCGTTTTTTTGTTTTCTGTGAAATGTTCCCATACTATAGAAAGTTTGTTGACTTGTTTTTCTTTTCCCTTTGTCATGCTGTGCTCCTCTTCTTCTTCGCTGGAAATTGTTCACGCATACCGGACAACAGGCACTACTGCCTACAGCCGTTCCGGTTGTGCATTGCAGTTACAACTAAACATGTCCACGGCATGCATATAAACTTTATAATTAAACAAGTTGTCGACAATAAAAATCTTTGTTGACAGTGTCTGTTTTCAACGTTGACTAATCGCTTCAGCCCTACTCTGAATGTGGATTTTGCATGTAAGAAGTGAGATGCACTTCTGAGAGCTTTTGCCATACCCAAAGTTGGTTTCCAGTTTCTTCTGTTAGAGTGAAAATCCTCCTGCATGTTCACCTAAATCCCATAATTCACTTGGGGCTGAATAAACCTGCACTCATTAACATATTTTAACACAATCCACAGAGCGCCCATTCTCTAGATGTGTAAAGACCTAGCCTGATCTGCAGTGAGCTAAGCAAAGTGGTTGACATTTGTCGATTTTGCTCGATTTATTGAGGTCACAAACAACAGAAAGTTGATAGTGAAATGTACACATTGAGTAACTTTGAAATTTATCATGGTTGATGTCTGACTTGTGTAAATGAGTTTATGCTGCCTGATGTTTCAGTTAACTTGATGACCACCAGTAATGTTAATAGTTGACACATTCATAGATATGAATTTCCATTTTAATGATTTCCAGCAGAAATAAGGAGTGCAGAAAGCAAAGGTGAAGCAGTAAAACAACAATGATCATATTCAGTACTCAGCTGATCTAGGATTGTAAACTAGCCTTTACACACTTTTTTCAGTTTATAATTACACTGATGTCATTCAGTTTTTAACTGGACTGACTGTTTTAACAATATCAAATATAGACTTTTTTTAATGTATCATTAAAAAAATACCTATACTTTCTCTCATTGGGCTAACCTACTAATGGTGTCATACTAATATTGTCTGAAAGGTTCTCACAAGACAAAAATGAGAAATCCAATTATTTTTCCTTAATAATTGATGTGTCTTTGCGCTGGATTCATCTGTGTCCAGTGAAAAACAAAAATATTCCTTCTCAGCAACACTAAGATCTGCTGTTGTATCATTACTTGCTAGCATCTAAGATGAGTAGTTTTTTTTTTTTTAATGCACTACCTCTTTAATCATTGTTTCAAAAATTGTAAATCATACTCAAAATCTTAAATCTTTTTGCAGTTTTTTATTAATCTAACTTTGACATTATTATTATTATTTTGTCCCATTTCAGTTTTGGTACATTTTATATTTTATTATTGTCCCTTGTAATCTAGCCATTTTTTTTATTTTGTTTTTGTTAAATGTTTCTCATATTAAAGATTGTATTTCCTTGTCCCTTGTATGGACAGATTTTTTTTTTTTTATCAAGGCAGATGTATAGATTAAATGTATATTAAATACATATAGATGCAATTCAACAAAAATGTTTAAGTTGACAAAATAAGTTGTTTCAAAAGGGTTTTTTTTTATTTGTTACAAGTAACCTTGCTCAAGACTAAAATTTAGTGAGAGAACTTGGTTTATTGTGCAATTTCCTTTACCCCAATTCAGTTTCATAGCATGTTACAAATCAGTCACAAGCTGCCGATCAGAATGCGTAACTCCAAGAACAGGAAAGTTAAGAACAGCTTAACTTAGCTGTTCTTCAGAGTTAATCACAAGGCCTTTCTGTCAGATATTACCAGAGGTGGGTAGTAACTTGTTACATTTACTCAAATAACTTCACAACATGGTACTTCACTAACTTGTTATGCTGTAGTGTGGGATTTTTTTGTTTTTTAGTGGATGCTTTCTTACTCTTATTCAAGTATTTTTTTTTAAACTAATCTCTTATCCTTGAGTAATTAACGTCATGACTTGATGCTGCTTTTACAATTTCTTGCTACTCTTCCCACCTCTGGATACCATCCGTCCATCTTCTTCCGCGTAATCCTTTTTGGGTCGTGGGGGGGCTGGAGCCTATCCCAGCATCTTTGGGCAAGAAGCAGGGTACACCCTGGACAGATCGCCAGTCCATCGCAGAGAGACAGACAACCATTCACTCTGAGTCATACCTAAGGACAATTTAGAATCCCCAGTTTGATGCCAATTAACCTAACTTGCATATTTTTGGCATGTGGGAGGAAACCAGAGAAATCCCGGAGTAAACCCACGCAGACACGGGAAGAACATGCAAACTCCACACAGATCACTGTTGGTCAGAGGCTGGGATTGAACCCAGGATCACCCGGCCAAGGGTGAGTTGCTGTGCTGCCACAGTGCTGACCACTCCGCCACCGCGCTGCCCATCCTCTGGATACCAAACATGGTAAATGATGGAAATGTGATGGATAATCCAATCTACTATAAATATATTACTTTCATTTTAAATCTCCAACAGGAAGTCCCCTGATGTGTTGCTTCTTGCAAATGCTCAGTGTGATTAATAACTTCAAATCAATATTAATTCCTCTCAGCTTTGTTTCCTTCCTCACACAATATTGTCATGACTGACAGACTTAGTTGTGTTTATCTGAATGAATAGTTAAGCAAACTAAAAATCTTGTTTTTGTTTTGTCTGTAGAATGCTGTCTCAGCTGAGTGAGCTCTTATGGGCAGACTGGATTTGGTTTCCCAAAGGCCACGGCTGGGCTGACTTGAAGGATCACGATGATAAAGTCTTTCCCAAAACACAGGACCTCTGGGCCGTTCTACCCATTGCTCTCTGTTTCCTAGTCATCAGACAGCTATTCGAGCGGTGAGTCATGCTGTGTCATGTGCCTGTTAATCTCACCTCTTTTACTTCCCTGATTTGCATCTTTGGGGGCGGCTGTGCGTAGGTATAGTGTGGCCGACTACTAATGGGAGGGTCAGTGGTTCGATACTCGCTCTCTCTGCAGTCTGTATGTTGGAGTGTCCTTGAGCAAGACACTGAACCCCCAGTTGCTTCTGGTGGGTCTGGCCAGCGCCTGCCTTGCATGGCTGCTCCGCCGGCTTCAGTCTATGAATGGGTGGATAGCAAGATCTGTAAAGCACTTTGGGCATCTAGAGATAAGCCAAAAAAAAAAAAAAAAAGCTAAGTGAATTACATTTACCATTATTTACTTTTTTTTTATGATGAATATGAAATGCTGTCAGAAATTGTTTTCACACCTGCATGTGCCTCTCCTCCTACAGGACAGTAGCGATTCCTCTGGCTGCTTTGCTGGGAGTGAGCGACAAGCCCCGCATTCCTGCTCCTTCAAATCCCGTCCTGGAGTCCTTTTTCTGCAGCATATCAAAGCATCCCTCACAGGTACTCATACTGCTCACACCACAGCTGTTTAATACATTTGTAGCTCTTTCTGGATTTAGTTTGAGCCCAGTTACCAAAATTCAAACATATTGGTGTTTGAAGTCTGCAGGAAGGATAACAGCAGAAATGTTACATACTTTATTACCTAAAAGTTGACTTTTTACACAAGATTTACCAGCTCCATATTCCTGGCCTGATTATTTTTTTCTTCTATTTATTGCTAGAGCTCCATAGACACCTTAAGTAAACAGACGGGATGTTCAGTACGACAGGTCCAGAGATGGTTCAGACGGAGGAGAAACCAGGACCGGCCCAGCAAGCTGAAAAAATTTCAGGAAGCAAGGTGGGTTTGCATCTTTAGACAGATTCAGCTGAATTCATCATCACTCATCAAAAGAAAGAACACTGCAAAATAGTATTTGGGGTGTAGCTGTCTTGAAGCTATGCAAGTCTTTTAAGTTTTTGTAGAGGGTATACATGTCATTACATGTTGTTTACATTTTAAGATAAGATAAGATAAGCCTTTATTAGTCCCACAACGGGGAAATTCCAGGATTGCAACAGCACAGGGATAGCAACACTCAGAGCAACAATCAGAAGGCAAGAAAAAAAAAAAAAAAAGCAAGCAAGAGCAGCTAATATACATATGTACATATTACTGTAAAATATATATATATACACACACACACACAGACACACAGTGCAGAGCATTGTAGCTGGATGGAATAAATATATGAATATATGAACACACAGTGCAGAGCATTGTAGCTAGATGGAATAAATATGTAAATATATAAACACCCACAGTACGGAGCAATGTAGCTAGATGGAATAATATGTAGATATATAAAAACACAGTGCGGAGCATTGTAGCTAGATGGAATAAATATATAGATATATAAATATAAACACACCCAGTGCTGAGCATTGTAGCTAGATGGAATAAATATGTAAATATATAAACACACACAGTGCAGAGCATTGTTGCTAGCATTGTTGCTTTTCATCACATATTCCCTTTTTTTGTTTTGTTTTTTGACGTTGGGGAAAAAAATTATTACAACACCCTTTTTTTAAGTGAAAAAAGAAAAATTAAAAAAAAAAAGAACAGAAAAATAAAAGAACATCTGAGTAGCCTTGGAACAAGAGAGGTGCCATTATTGAAATGGTGTTTGTGCAAGATTAGATCTGATGGAAGACACATATGCGTTCCAGGGTTGCCAAAAGTTCAAGAACCCATCCATGTCCTGTCTCAGTGCAAATGTCAACTTTTCCATCAAATAAATGTCCTGAATCACGTTAATCCAATCTTCAGGTGCAGGACAGTCTCTTGACATCCATTTTTTTGTTAGAGCTTTTTTACTTGCCAATATTAAAACAGTGAATAAGTTTTTTCTCCTCGTCTTTCCAGTGATTCCAGTAGTAAACCCAAATACAAAGTTACAAAAGAAAAGGGAACTGTTACTTTGAATATTTTCCCCCATAATGTCTGTACATTGGTCCAATATTGGTGGATAACTGGGCATGACCAAAACACATGAAAATGATTTGCAGTCTTTTCACCACACAAGCGCCAACAATTCAACCCTTTACGAGTAAATTTGTTTTGTGCAGGTGTTCTGAAAAATCTTACCAAATTTTTCCATCCAAATTCTCTCCACAGCAGGGATGAAGTACTTTTCCATTGTTGTTTATTTAGCTTTTCCCATATTTCCAGTTGTAAAGTGAAATTCCCCTCTTTTTCCTATTTCTCTTTTATATATGATGTGTTGTCTCCTTTTAAGTCTTGAAGACCATGGTATATTTTAGAAATGTATCTGATCCCTAGGATCCCTTTATATGCCATTAAGAAAACCTTCAGAACACCTGACTGGGCCCTTTCCAAATCCTCCTTTTTAAGTATTTTGTTTATGTGGTGTCTAAGCTGAAAGAACCTGTAAAGGTCTCGATTTACTAGACCTTGTTTTTTCAAATCTTCAAAACTTCTTAAAGTTTGCCCTTTAAAAAAATCGTAATATTTTATCAGTCCGTTCTCTTTCCACTTTTTAAATCTTGTGTCTGTTTTATTAGGAGTAAAATCCTGATCATAGGAAATCCATTGCAATAATCGATAGGGTTCTTTAGTTTGATTCTCTCTGACTATCTTAAACCAAATTTTTAGTGGGGTCTCTATCCACGGGTTAGTGTTATTCAAAAGTTTAGGTAAGGCATTATTCCCTCTTATCGCCTGTAGGGGAATGTCACTTGTTATTTGGCATTCTATCTCCTTCCATTGTGCAGTGTAGAATGGGTTACATATCTCTACTAAAGTTTTAATTTGTGCGGCTTTAAAATAGTCCCTGATATTTGGCAGTGCGAGCCCACCTTTGTCTTTGTTTAGCTGTAGGGTTCTATATCTGATTCTTGGTCTCTTGCCCTGCCATATGAATCTTGAGATCCTTCTGTCCAGTTCTTGCCATGTTTGTTTGGGGGGTTCTTCCGGTATTGTTTGGAAAAGGTATAGAAGACGTGGAAGTATATTCATTTTGACTGCTTCAGTTCTTTGTGCAGTACCCAAGAATGGTATCGTATTCCATCTTGCTAGATCAGATTTTATTTTTGCCATCAGTGGATCATGGTTTAGTGTTATAATTTTGTTGAGTTGTTTCGGGATATTGACCCCCAGATATTTCATAGATTCCATCTCAGTTAGTTTTGAATTTGCTTAGTAAATATTGATTTGGGTTATAGTTGAATGTTAAAATTTGGGTTTTATGCATGTTTAATTCGTACCCCAATAACTCTCCATTCTCTGAAAAAACTGAGATTAGTTGTGGAAAAGAGGTGTCCAGCTGCCCCAGGTATATTAAAATGTCATCAGCAAAGAGTGCTATTTTATGTTCCTTCTGACCAAGTGTAATACCTTGAATTTTTTTATTCTGTCTTATCCATTGGCTCAGAGGTTCTATGAAGATTGCAAAGAGCAGTGGAGACAAGGGGCAGCCCTGACGACATCCTCTCTCCAGTTCAAAAGATGATGATAATTTACCGTTAATCCTTATTTTAGCTGTTGGTTTTTTATATAATGCCTGGATAGTTCTAATGAAGTTGTTATGAAAATTGAAAGTGGACAAGATTCTATATAGGAAAGACCAGTCAACCGAATCAAATGCTTTTTCAGCATCTAATTCCAGTATGGCTGCATTTAAATTACATTTTTTTATATGATGAATTATGTGTAAAGTGTGTCTAATGTTATCTTGTGTCTGTCTTTGTCTTATAAAACCTGTTTGGTCTAAATGAATTAAGTCTGTCAGTATATTTTCTAACCTTTTGGTAAGGATAGCGGTAAAAAGTTTATAGTCCTGATTTAACACTGATTGGTCTGTAGTTGGAGCAGTCTAATTTATCCTTTTCAGGTTTAGGTATGACTGCAATGACCCCTTCTCTCCAGGAGGGGGGATTTCCCCTGTGTGAAGGACATAGTTAAATGTTTTCAGGAGGAGAGGAGATAGTTGCTGTTTAAAAGTTTTGTACCACTCTGCTGTATAACCATCTGCTCCTAGGGATTTGTTAGCTTTAAGTTTCATAATTGCTTTTTCTAATTCTTTAGGTTGTATTTCTGCCAGTAGTTTTTAATTTTGTGATTCAGTAAGTTGGGGAAGTTTTAATGTATTTAGGAAGGCTTTGGATGTGTCTTTGTGTTTTTTGAGGGAGTACAAGTTCTTGTAGTAATTCTCGAAGCTTTTAAGAATTTCCTGAATTCTAAATTTTATTTCCTTTGATACTGGGTCTCTGATTTTGTAGATTGCTCTCTCCATTTGTTGTTTCCTCAATTTATAGGCTAGTAATTTTGCCGATTTGCTGCCTGTTTCATAATATTTTTGTTTCAGAAATGTAAGTTTCTTCTGGGTTTCTATTGTGTAGATCTCATTTATTTGTTTTTTTATTTCCTTAATTTTGAGTGAGTCATTAGAATGAGTGTTATCTTTGTGCTCTTTTTCTAGTTTCTTAAGTTCTGACTCTAATGTGGTTAGTTTTTCTTGTCTCAATTTCTTTTGGAGTGCCAGTGTTGCGATAATCTTTCCCCTTATTACAGCTTTGCATGCATCCCACAGTATTAAAGGAGATACTTCTCCATTATCATTTTCTTCCAAATATCTGAGAATATCTGATTCAAATTCATCTTCCAGTGGTCCTTTCAGCACATTTGAATTTAACCTCCAAGAAAATGTATTATTTGTGTATTTTTGGATATTTAAGTCCATATAGATTGGACTGTGGTCAGAGAGATCCATCAGTCCTATTTTACACGTTTTTACTCTTCCAATGTCTCTATTAAACATAAAAGAAATAGTCAATCCTTGAGTATGATGAATGTGGTGCTGAGTAAAATGTATAATCTTTTACACTGGGGTTGAATTCCCTCCACATGTCACAGATTCCCATTTCATTTAGTAGCATCCTAGTTTTTCTACTTTGAGTGTTATTTTGATATGGAGAATTACCTGATGCATCCCAGTATGGATTCAGTCTTAGATTGAAGTCTCCACCACATATCACTAAACCTTGGGCTTTAGTTATCATTAGGTCAAATACATTTTTATAAAATTTCCAGTTAGCCCCTGGAGGTGCATATACATTCAGCAGGGTGATATCTTCTCCCCCTAGCCGACCAAGTACCATGCTAAATCTCCCTTCTTTATCTTTGTGTTCTGAATTTTTTTCAAATATAATTTTGGTTGAGATCAATGTCGCTACTCCCCTCCTCCTCCCTGACATACAGTGGGGCAAAAAAGTATTTAGTCAGCCACCAATTGTGCAAGTTCTCCCACTTAAAAGATGAGAGAGGTCTCCAATTTTCATTATAGGTATACCTCAACTATGAGAGACAAAATGAGGAAAAAAAATCCAGAAAATCACATTGAAGGATTTTTAATGAATTAATTGGTAAATTCCTCGGTAAAATAAGTATTTGGTCAATAACAAAAGTTCATCTCAATACTTTGTTATATACCCTTTGTTGGCAATGACAGAGGTCAAACATTTTCTGTAAGTCTTCACAAGGTTTTCACACACTGTTGCTGGTATTTTGGCCCATTCCTCCATGCAGATCTCCTCTAGAGCAGTGATGTTTTGGGGCTGTCGCTGGGCAACACGGACTTTCAACTCCCTCCAAAGATTTTCTATGGGGTTGAGATCTGGAGACTGGCTAGGCCACTCCAGGACCTTGAAATGCTTCTTACGAAGCCACTCCTTCGTTGCCCGGGCGGTGTGTTTGGGATCATTGTCATGCTGAAAGACCCAGCCACGTTTCATCTTCAATGCCCTTGCTGATGGAAGGAGGTTTTCACTCAAAATCTCACGATACATGGCCCCATTCATTCTTTCCTTTACACGGATCAGTCGTCCTGGTCCCTTTGCAGAAAAACAGCCCCAAAGCATGATGTTTCCACCCCCATGCTTCACAGTAGGTATGGTGTTCTTTCTCCTCCAAACACGACAAGTTGAGTTTTTACAATAAAGTTCTATTTTCAGAATCAGAATCAGAATCGGCTTTATTGCCAAGTATATTTACAAGTAAACATACAAGGAATTTGACTTGGCATTGGGTGCGCACGTTAGGCGCATCCAATGACGCGGCAGCCATGCAAGGCGCCTGTCATACAGTGGGGGTAAAGAGGGGAGGGGGGGGACACAATAGGCAGAGAGAAAAAACATAGTTAATCAGAATAACGCTCGTATAAGCTCATATAAAGCTCAAATGAGCCAAATTTTGATTACACAGAAAAAACCCTCTATGCACAATTAGCAGACAATAGATCACACATTAACAAAGCAGGAGAATTGAGAGAGTCAGTGTATGTATATTTGTGTCAGTTTACGTGTATCAGTCATTCATGTAATGTTGAATACAGTGTAATGTAGGTGTGTCATTGCTAGTGAACAGCAGAGGGCACCCTCTGGCAACGGATAGATATTATTCAGTCATGTGTTCTGTAGTCCAGACACATGATAACGCTGTCCTTGGAGCTCTGTCTGCTGAAACAACAATTGTCGAATGTTTGGGTAAGCCACTTCTCCAGCCTTATCTTCATCGAGGAGGAATGTAAACAAGGGCACCAAAACACAAGGTCAAATCTGCACAGTGCACTCGGAGAATAGAATTTCCCTCTCTTCGATTCTGTGCTTCAAATTTCATACAGGCTTGAATCATGCTTTAGATCATTCTCTGGAGAGCACTCAGCGATCCTCAGATGTTATCCACCTACCAAAACATAGGTAAACATGTCCAAGAGAGTCCATTCTCTCTTCACTGCATGCCAGGTGGTAAATTCCATGTTAATCCTATTTGCCGCTGACAGTCAGTGCTCCCCCCAGCTGGACGAATTGTTGAATTTGTTGAGGGAGCTACGCTGGGGTCCGCATTTGATTAGCTCACCCAAATAATTTCGATACACCAGGAAACTCCAGGGGCCAAACAGAAAATCCTGTGATCAGTTCAATCTTCAGTCGAATCACACAGACCCATGAATTCCAATGCCATGAGTCTTCCTTGGGTTCCCCCTGACCCGATCTTCTTCTTTTAAAGTGGTGACAATCGCATATAAGCCGCTTTTCCAGATCCATAATTTCCATTTAGATTAAGATTCAGCCAGAAGAAGAGCGACAGACATCGCAAGCAGGGAATAGTAGAGGAGAGGAGAGGGGAGGAAAGGCATCTGCTCTCTCTAGAAGCCGGAAGTGAAGAGGTTTCATCTGACCATATGACATTTTCTCAATCCTCTTCTGGATCATCCAAATGCTCTCTAGCAAACTTCAGACGGGCCTGGACATGAACTGGCTTAACCACTTGCGCTCCGTTGTTCCGCGGGCGGGCAAGTCTCTGCGTCCTATGACGCACGAGAGCGCGCGAGAGCGCGCTCGTGCGCCCTCGTGCGCATGACGCATGATGGTGGTGATGGTGATGTAGTAGCGTCCAAGCGCCACTCAAAAAAAAACTGCAGAGACAGCCGCGAACAGATTAGTTCATCTGATTGACCTCTCATTCGACTAATAAGAGCCTTGAATTGGGTTTCTGAAACCTTGAAGAACCAATGAATGAAAATCTAGGAAGGAGGACCCGCCTACTGTGAACGCAGGAGCCAATTGAAGCACAGAAATTCTGGCTGGGTGAAGCGATATTTACTGCTGCAGAAGGACTCTGTACGAATCTCCTACAGACCCAGGCTCACCCAGCAGCATGGAGAACACCCACAAGTGGGACCTGCACTCATTCCAGCAGAATAGACGGAGGCCGACGACAAAAGTTGTAAATCATTCACCAAAACGGCAATAATGGAATTATATTGATCGGGATCCACGAGCGGAGCAGCGTCGCGTTCGTCTGACGCGTGGGAAGAGCTGTTCGCCACGACTCTGCTGCTTTGAAGAGGTAAGGTGTTATAAGCTAAATTATTATTTATCCCTGAAAACTGTAATCCAAAAATGACTTTTGACCGATCGGTAAATTACAACTGTACTGCGCACGAAATACGAAGTGCGTGCGCCGCGATAAACGGTTCATTTGCCGTGTTCGGACCGTGAACGCCCCCCCACCCCGCTGCAGAAGAGGAGCGGGGGGGGGGGGGCACGGTCCGAACGCTCCCCGGTCCGCGGGGGGGAAGCATATCAGTCTATTCCATCATGTAGCGATGGCCCTCTTCTGTAGCGAGGGGGGGGGGGGCGTTCACGGTCCCCCCCCCCCCCCACACACACACACAGTAGCGGGGGGGGGGGCCACTGTGAAAACATGCAAGGAAAAAAAAAAACGAGTGTATTCTGTCATGTAGCGAGGGCCGAATTTGGTCCTTGGTAGCGGGGGGGGGGGGGGGACGACCCCCCGCCCACACACACACACACACACACACACACACACACACACACACACACAGAGACACAGCCCTGAGTGTGACCTTTCATTAGAGCCTAAAATGAAGATTCTACATTGAATTATTCAAAAGTTACAGACGTTTTTCCAAACTGTGCCATTTGGCACAATTTGGCACAGTTCCATAACGCCTGGGAACAGCCTGAGAACAAAGCTGTGTAAAATATTCATTTTTGGTGGTGTTGTTACCAAATTTGGATCTCAGCTGGATAACACTTGGTTCTACATTTCTGTTGCATTTTCCAGCCGGATCGGACAGCTGTGTGTTATTTACAAGCATTTGTATCCAAAAAAACACTGTCCAATTTTTTTTTTCTTCAAGTTCAGTATGTTTAGATGACTGTAACTCAGTGGCCGGAGCACGTAGAGAGATTATGTTTTTTTTGCCAAAAAATTCAAAGTGTTTTCTTTTAAATGAGACCAACCCCATGAAGATGCTGCAAAGGGTTGAATAACAGCTTTCGATTTACTTTGGGCACGTTATTTTTGGGCATTTTTAGGAAAATTGCCCGGAGTGCAAGTGGTTAAGCAGGGGGACATGTCTGGCACTGCAGGATTTGAGTCCCTGGCGGCGTAGTGTGTTACTGATGGTAGCCTTTGTTACTTTGGTCCCAGCTCTCTGCAGGTCATTCACTAGGTCCCCCCATGTGGTTCTGGGATTTTTGCTCACCGTTCTCGTGATCATTTTGACCCCATGGGGTGAGATCTTGCATGGAGCCCCAGATCGAGGGAGATTATCAGTGGTCTTGTATGTCTTCCATTTTCTAATAATTGCTCCCACAGTTGATTTCTTCACACCAAGCTGCTTACCTATTGCAGATTCAGTCTTCCCAGCCTGGTGCAGGTCTACAATTTTGTTTCTGGTGTCCTTTGACAGCTCGTTGGTCTTGGCCAAAGTGGAGTTTGGAGTCTGACTGTTTGAGGTTGTGGACAGGTGTCTTTTATACTGATAAAGAGTTCAAACAGGTGCCATTAATACAGGTAACGAGTGGAGGACAGAGGAGCCTCTTAAAGAAGTTGTTACAGGTCTTTGAGAGCCAGAAATCTTGCTTGTTTGTAGGTGACAAAATACTTATTTTCCACCATAATTTGCAAATAAATTCTTTAAAAATCCTTCAATGGGAAAAACACGGGGAAGATGGCGGAGAGACATAACGCTTAAACAGAGAGCTCTCCCTAGCCGGATTAAAAATCATCGGTAAATGGCCAACTCGACATAAGCGGATCAATAAACTAAGGGATGAAAACACGAAGGAGCCGGGCACAAGGACAAAAGCAGAGTAAAATTAAAGAATTCCTCTTCAACAACGCAGGAGAAACCGCTGAACACGGGGCCCAAAAAAACGAGGTGACCGCAGCAGAGAAAATGGAAGACACAAAACTCGATACCATGAACGCTGGCATCGCCAGTTTGGGTAAAGAGTTGAGAGACTTCAAACGGCAGCTACAACAGGATTTAGCGGCTCTTAAGGAGGAGCTGAAAAAAGAGATTAAGGAAGAAATTATGGACCTCCGAAGAGAAATGGAGCGCAAGCTAGCAGAAAACATGGAGGAGCTGCGCTCCCAGCGGGCGTGTATGACAGAAGCGCAGGCCCGAATATCAGAGCTGGAAGATTGGAATAGCGAGGCAAGCGAACAGCTGCAGACCCTGACGGCACAAATGCAGAGGATGCAGGAGAAAGTAACCGACTTGGAGAGCAGGTCCAGACGGGGCAATATACGCATCTTCGGGATCCCGGAGGGCATTGAAGGCAACTCGATGACGAAATTCATGGATCAGTTCTTAAAAAAAGAGCTGGAACTGCCCAGCGAAGCGGATCTGCAGATTCAATGAGCGCACAGAGCCTTGGCACAGAACCCGAACCCACGCTCTACACCCAGGTCAGTTGTGGTAAACTTTCTGAAATATGATGTAAAGGAAAGAATCCTGACACGAGCGTGGAAAAAAAAGATACGAATCGGCGACAAGCAGATATTCTTTGATCATGACTACCCGGCGGAAATTGTGCAGCAGCGGAAGAAATATGCCAACATTAAAAAAAAACGCTGAAAGAAAAAAAAATTAGATTCCAAACGCCGCTAACGAAGATGAGGATTCATTGGGAGAACGGCGTAAGAACCTACAACACAGCCAGAGAGGCAGCGCAGGACATGATGGAGCGGGGCCTTGAGGTGTACGTGCCGGAGGAAACGGTAGGAGCAGCGGAGGCCCTGAACGCATCACGACAGCCGGAGTGGAGGCGAGTGAGCGGCAAAAGACGGGGGGAGACGTGGCGCAGCGGGCCCAGGAAAGACTACAAGGCTTTCAACTGAAAGCCTAGATTATAACAAAGATTAAGAAAGACACAGAAGAAATGAAGGCCAAGAAGACAAGGTAAAAGAGAAACAGACGGCTAGGAGAGGTTTAAGTGATATTTGTTGGACATTTCTAGACTAATGACTATTTCTTGGATAGTAAATACAGGTCTAGGGAGGGCCCTACACTCGGTGAGGACAATCCCTCCACCCACCAACAGGGACCAGTGGGCAGAAGAAAGGCCCAAAGTACGGAGGTCGAGATTTTTTAATGTGTTTTTATATAAATATGTGTTATTTTTGTTGTTAAAGGGGCTAGGAGCACAAGTTAAAAAAATGGAAAAACATGATTATGGGTAAAAATCTTAAGATAATAACACTAAACGTGAATGGTCTGAACTCACCTGTTAAAAGGGAAAGAATAATAAGAAAATTCAAGAAAGAAAAAGCCGAAATTATATTTATGCAAGAGACACATTTGAGCAAGACAGAACATGTGAAACTAAAGAGATTTGGCTATAAGAACTCCTACTACAGTTCATTTAAGGGAGGAACTAAAAGGGGGGTTATGATACTAATCTCAAATAAAATACAATTTGAATGTGAACAGGAAATCCAGGATAAAGAAGGCAGGTATGTAATAATAAAGGGTAGCATAGATGGAATGCAGATCACATTAGTGAGCATCTATGCCCCACCAGAAAGTGACAAGGGTTTTTTTCAACATCTGTTTGATCTCATAGCAACACACAGTGAAGGAGTCCTAATTTGTGGAGGAGACTTAAATGCTGTCATGGATCATGAAATTGATACAACAAGTGTTAAGAAGACAAAAAAACATGTAACAAAATTCATAAGAACCTCACTGGCAGAAATGGGTATGGTAGACATTTGGAGGGACCTGCACCCACTCGAAAAAGACTATACACATTATTCAGCAGTCCATAAAGTACACTCTAGAATAGATTACTTCCTTATGAATGAAGGTGACAGACACAGGGTGAGAAATTGTTGGATTGGAGGGGCAGAAATATCAGATCATAATCCTATATACATGGAAATAAATTTAAACAATAGAAAACGACAAACAACATGGAAACTTAATGTAGGACTGTTAAATGATGATAAAATGAAAGAAAGAATAAAAGTAAACATAAATGAAGATATCCAAGAGAATGACAATGAAGAAGTGGACCCAACAATACTATGGGACACACTAAAAGCCGTGTTAAGAGGTAAATTAATTGTTGAAACAGGAAAAGCAAATAAGATTAAACTGGAAGCATATGAACAAAGATGTGAGAGACTGAGGGAATTAGAACATAAACATCAAAGCACAAATGACCCAAAAATATATCAAGAAATTAAAGAAGAAAAAATAAAGATAAAAGAAACACAAATGGATGAAATTGAAAGGAAAAACAGATATCTAAAGCAAAAATATTATGAAATGGGACCAAAAGCCACAAAACTGCTGGCAAAACGGTTAAGAAAACAACAAACAATGAATAATGTATATAAGATTAAAGACCCCACCACAAATAAAACCACAGTTAACCCAGAAAACATCGAAGAAATATTCCATAATTTCTACCAAGAACTATACTCGCAACCTGAAGAAACAAATACTAAAGATATTAAAAAATTTCTATGCACATTGGACTTACCATCAATAGGAAATCAACAAAATGAAAAGCTAACAGCAGAAATAACAACACAAGAGATTAGAGATGTGATTAAGTCACTTAAAAATGGTAAATCACCAGGTAGTGATGGATACCCCTCTGAGTTTTATAAACTGTTTATAGAAGAACTCAAGCCACAGCTTCTAAAGTCATTTAATTGGACGTTGAACAACAACAAAATACCTCCATCATGGAACGAAGCCATTATTTCAGTCATTTTAAAGCCAGGGAAAGATAGAGAACAATGCGGAAACTATAGGCCAATCTCTTTATTAAATGTGGATTATAAAATATATACAACAATTATATGTAAACGAATAAAGACATTCTTGACGGAATTGATAGAAGATGATCAAACTGGTTTCATAGAGGGACGCCAAACACATGACAATATCAGGAGAACAATACATATAATTAATCAAATACATAAAGAAAAGAAAAGCGCAGTAATAATGAGTTTAGACGCAGAAAAAGCATTTGACAGGGTTAACTGGAAATTCCTATATAGTGTGCTGGAACGCTTTGGATTTAACGAAAAATCAGTACAATGCATAAGGACGCTGTATCAAGAACCTGTGGCAAGAATCAAGATAAACGGTAGCTTAACAGACAAAGTAAATATACAAAGATCAACTAGGCAGGGATGCTGCTTATCGCCCACCTTGTTTGCTCTGTTCATAGAGCCACTGGCTCAAGCGATACGACAAAATAAGAAATTAAAAGGTGTAACAATAAAGGGGGCGGAACACAAGATTGGGCTATTTGCAGACGATATTATAGTTTACCTTGAACAACCAGATGAATCAATAATGGAAATGATGAACTTGATAGAAAATTTTGGAAAATTATCAGGATACAAGATAAACATAACAAAAACACAAATACTGACATTCCACTATAACCCTCTAAACCAGATAACTGATAAGATCAAACTAAACTGGAAACAAAAAGAAATAAAATACCTTGGAGTGAACATACCTAAAGATCTAAGCAAAATCTATAAAGCAAACTATGATAGGTTGGAACAAGAAATAAAAAAAGATATTGATAGATGGTCAATCTTAAATATGGATCTGAATTCAAAAATTGAGACAGTCAAAATCAGCATACAACCTAGATTACTTTACCTCTTCCAGGCTATACCAACAGAGATTCCAGATGCCCAATTCTCAAAGTGGGACAGGATGATATCGAGATTTGTTTGGGGAGGTAAAAAACCAAGAGTGAAATATAAAACTCTCCAGTTACCAAAAGAGAAAGGAGGCATGGGCCTACCGAGTCTAAAGGAATATTACTACTCAGCACAAATAAGATATATCATATGTTGGTGCGACGAGAGATATGAGGCAAAATGGAAAGAAATGGAAAAGGAAATTGAGGGACTCCCAGTACAAAGCATAATAGGAGATAAAGATGCATATAAGCAAATCAAACAAATAGACCCAATCACTAAATTTACTTTAGAACTGTGGTATAAAATAGTACAAAAGTATAATATAAAGGAAGACATAAAACTATTGAAATGGGTAGCATTTGACAGTCAGTTTGAACCGGCAAAACAAGATAGGGGATACAAAAATCTGGTGAACAAGGGAATCACAGCATGGGGCAATATCGGAAAAAAAGATCTCGGGAGCTTTGTAAACATCAGGAGAAAATTTAAACTAGAAAGATCGGAATTCTTCAGATATCTGCAGATGAGAGACTATTATATGAAGAAGATTAGGCATAACCTCCAAACAGATGTGAGCGAGATTATACAATTCATTTTAAGCTCATATACAGGAAATAAAACAAGAATTATTTCAAAGCTATATCAGAAACTTATGGCAAACAATCATTCAAGTAACTATATAAAGGAGAAATGGGAGAAAGAGCTCAATTTAAACATAACAGAAGAAAGCTGGCAGGAAATATGGAAAACACAACACACGTCAACAAATTCAAGAACATGGAGGGAATTTGGATGGAAAAACCTGATTCGCTTTTTCATTACACCACAGATTCAAGGAAAGTATACAAATACCCAATCTATATGCTGGAGGGGATGTGGGGCTCAAAATGCAGACCACTCGCATATGTTTTGGAAATGCTGCAAAATCTCATCATTCTGGAAATCTATACATGTGACAATACAGAGGATATTAGGATATAATATACCAATGAACTGTAACTTGATGTACCTATGTGATCTTAAAAGAGACAATGTTATACAGGCTGAGGACAGATATCTAGTTAAAATCTTGTTGATTGCATGTAAAAAAACAATCACAAAAAAATGGCGATCAGAAGTTCTTCCTGACCAAGAGCAGTGGACTGACATTATTGAGGACATACGTATGATGGAAAAACTAACATATCGACAAAGAATGCAAGAAGGACTATGGGAAAAAAAATGGCGGAAATGGACACACTTCAAAGTGCAACAACGAGACAGATATTGAAAGAATAACCAAAGACGCTGGAAAAACCAGAAGAATTAAGAGATGGAAACTAAAAACTTGATGCTCCAACATTTGTCCCCCCCCCCTTTTTTTTTTTTTTCTCCTTTTTCTTTTATACTCTAGCCCCTTTGTTTTTTTTTAAATGTAGACTGTGATCTGAATGCAATATATATAATGAAAAATGAATAAAAATCTTAAGTTACAAAAAAAAAATCCTTCAATGTGATTTTCTGGATATTTTTTTTTTCTCATTTTGTCTCTCATAGTTGAGGTATACCTATGATGAAAATTGGAGACCTCATCTTTTTTTTTTTTTGTAACTTTGATTTTTATTCATTTTTCATCATACATATTACATTCAGATCAGTCTCTATATTTAAAAGGAGCTAGAAGAAGAAGAAAAAAAAAAAGGGGGGGGGACAAATGTTGGAGCATCAAGTTTTGTTTCCATCTCTTAATTCTTCTGGTTTTTCCAGTATCTTTGGTTATTCTTTCAATTTCTGTCTCGTTGTTGCACTTTGTAGTGTGTCCATTTCCACCATTTTTTTTTCATATTGTCCTTCTTGCATTCTTTGTCGATATGTTAGTTTTTCCATTAAACGTATATCCTCAACAATGTCTGTCCATTGCTCTTGATCAGGAAGAACTTCTGATCGCCATTTTCTTGTGATTGTTTTTTTACATGCAATCAGCAAGATTTTAAAAGGAACTCTGATTATATTGGCATGTTAGCTCTATATGCTTTATTTTTATGTTACTAACATAACTATAATATAATTTTTTTTTAAATAATTCCCAGTTTTATATATTTTTAAAAAACTATTACGATTTTTGTTTACGTCGCAATGCATTCTGGGTAGTGACGTAGAATGGTTGCAGCCGTTTTTTCTGTCTTATACAAGCCAAGAAGCGAAGCTCCTAACTACTGCCATTTGTCAGTGAAAATGCCACATTGCGGATGTTGGATGTAATTTCCAATCAAAGGGAAATGAAGAGAGCGGGGTGAGCCTCCATAGCTTTCCTAAAGAGGGAAAGTGGAGGAAAAAGTGGGGCAGCAGCTCAGCAGGTCATCTAATAACCCGATGGTTGGCGGTTCGCATCACGCTCTCCCTAGATATCCTGCCGTTGTGTCCCTGGGCAAGACACTTCACCCGCATTGCCTCCAGTGCCCATAACACTGGGTATGAATGTGTAAAAATGTTTAAATGCTCGGTGGTGGCCGGAGAGGCTGCTGGCGTGGATTGGCAGCCACATTTCGCTCACTCTGAGTCTGTGATCGCGCACTGTAGCGCATGCCTGATAAAGCTGACATATGTATTAATCACGCTGTGATAATAGCACAATATCGCTCAAAGCGCATGCATGAGACATGTCTGTGATCGCACGCTTGTGTTGACTGTTCCTGCCTTTCGTCTCCTAACTGTGGTTTTGGGACGCAGGGGAGATGCATCTTCCTCCGCGGTCAATTCCCGGGTAAACCTCACTCTTGTGGTACACAGAAGCACAGGCCGTTTTGCTGAAGCGTTGGGGCTTTATTTATATACCGCACTGTTGTCAGCAACAAATTCTACCTGCTCTGGTCACCTCGCTCTTTCTACTTATCCGCACCAAATCACACACCGTTTGCCACACACACCGGTGGGGGGGGGGGGGGGGGGGGCGCCTCTGCTGCGCAAACGCCATCACTCTCACGTCCACGCACCGAGCTGCCCATCCAAACACACGCACCAGACATCCCACAACACTTGATAGAGCTGACATATGTATTAATCACGCTATGATAAAGTACAATATCGCGCACGAGCGTGCGCTTTGCGCACCAGTGTGGCGGATGAAATAAGGGAACCCAGTGTTGAGGCATGGAATAAGTGCAGGCAGGACACTGCGAACTGAAGTTTAAAAGGGTGTTTATTTCATCCTCCAGCACGAAGCTCACTCCAGCGCTGTGGAGCGAGCCCTTTTTTTTTTTTTTTTTTTTTTTTTTTTTTTTTTAGTTTTTTTGTACCCCTAGGTAGATTTGTTTTGCAGTCTGGTGACAAGCCACCAGCTGCCAGTCGCTGCGTGCGCAAGCGCCCCTTAACTCCCTAACCTGCATGTTTTTGACATGTGGGAGGAAACTGGAGAAATCCCAGAGTAAACCCACGCAAACACGGGGAGAACATGCAAACTCCACACAGATCACTGTTGGCCGGGGGCAGGGATCGAACCCACGATCTCCGCGATCCCCCGGCCGAGGGTAAACTGTGCTGCCCACTGCGGTTAGTACAAAATAAGTAATAAAAAAAGGCTCGCTCCACAGCGCTGGAGTATGAAATAAACACCCTTTTAAACTTCAGTTCGCATGTCCTGCCTGCAATTATTCCGTGCCTCCACACTGGGTTCCCTTATTTCATCCGCCATACTGGTGCGCAAAGTTCACGCTCGTGCGCTTTGAACGATATTGTGTTATTATCACAGCGTACAGCGCACGATCACAGACTCAGAGTGAGCGAAATGTGGCTGCCAATTCACGCCAGCAGCCTCTCCGGCCACCACCGAGCATTTAAACATTTTTACACATTCATACCCAGTGTTATGGGCACTGGAGGCAATGCGGGTGAAGCGTCTTGCCCAGGGACACAACGGCAGGATATCTGGGGAGAGCGTGATGCGAACCGCCAACCATCGGGTTATTAGACGACCTGCTCTACCTGCTGAGCCGCTACCGCCCCACTTTTTCCTCAACTTTCCCTCTTTAGGAAAGCTATGGAGGCTCACCCCGCTCTCTTTATTTCCCTTTGATTGGAAATAACATCCAAAAGCCGCGCAATGTGGCATTTTCACTGACAAATGGCAGTAGTTAGGAGCTTCGCTTCTTGGCTTGTATAAGACAGAAAAAACAGCTGCAACCTTTCTACGTCACTACCCAGAATGCATTGCGACGTAAACAAAAATGGCGATTTACATTGTAATAAAGTTTTTTAAAAATATATAAAACTGGGAATTATTTTCAAAAAAATTATATTATAGTTATGTTAGTAACATAAAAATAAAGCATATAGAGCTAACATGCCAATATAATCGGAGTTCCTTTTAACTAAGTATCTGTCCTCAGCCTGTATTACATTCTCTTTTAAGATCACATAAATACATCAAGTTACAGTTCATTGGTATATTATATCCTAATATCTTCTGTATTGTCACATGTATAGATTTCCAGAATGATGAGATTTTGCAGCATTTCCAAAACCTATGCGAGTGGTCTGCATTTTGAGCCCCACAGTCCCTCCAGCATATAGATTTGGTATTTGTATATTTTCTTTGGATCTGTGGTGTAATGAAATGGCGAATCAGGTTTTTCCATCCAGATTCCCTCCATGTCCTTGAACTTGTTGATGTGTGTTGTGTTTTCCATATTTCTTGCCAGTTTTCTTCTGTTATGTTTAAATTTAGTTCTTTCTCCCATTTCTCCTTGATATAGTTACTTGAGTGTTTGTTTGCCGTAAGTTTCTGGTATAGCTTTGAAATAATTCTTATTTTATTTCCTGTATATGAGCTTAAAATGAATTGTATAATCTCGGTCACATCTGTGTGGAGGTTATGCCTAATCTTCCTCATATAATAATCTCTCATCTGCAGATATCTGAAGAATTCAGGTTTTTCTAGTTTAAATTTTCTTATGTTTACAAAACTCCCGAAATCTTTTTTTTCCCATATTCCCCATGCTGTGATCCCCTTGTTCACCAGATTTTTGTATCCCCTATCTTGCTTTGCCGGTTCAAACTGACTGTCAGATGCTACCCATTTCAATAGTTTTATGTCCTCCTTTATATTATATTTTTGCACTATTTTATACCACAGTTCCAAAGTAAATTTAGTGATTGGGTCTATTTGTTTGATTTGCTTATATGCATCCTTATCTCCTATTATGCTTTGTACTGGGAGTCCCTCAATTTCCTTTTCCATTTCTTTCCATTTTGCCTCGTATCCTCCGTCGCACCAACATATGATATATCTTATTTGTGCTGAGTAGTAATATTCCTTTAGACTCGGTAGGCCCATGCCTCCTTTCTCTTTTGGTAATTGGAGAGTTTTATATTTCACTCTTGGCTTTTTACCTCCCCAAACAAATCTCGATATCATCCTGTCCCATTTTGAGAACTGGGCACCAGGAATCTCTGTTGGTAGAACCTGGAAGAGGTAAAGCAGTCTAGGTTGTATGCTGATTTTGACTGTCTTAATTTTTGAATTCAGATCCATGTTTAAGATTGACCATCTATCAATATCTTTTTTTATTTTTTGTTCTAACCTATCATAGTTTGCTTTATAGATTTTGCTTAAATATTTAGTTATGTTCACTCCAAGGTATTTTATTTCTTTTTGTTTCCAGTTTAGTTTGATCTTATCAGTTATCTGGTTTAAAGGGTTATAGTGGAATGTCAGTATTTGTTTTTGTTATGTTTATCTTGTATCCTGATAATTTTCCAAAATTTTCTATCAAGTCCATCATTTCCATTATTCATTCATCTGGTTGTTCAAGGTAAACTATAATATCGTCTGCAAATAGCCCAATCTTGTGTTCCGCTCCCTTTATTGTTGCACCTTTTAATTTCTTATTTTGTCGCATCGCGTGAGCCAGTGGCTCTATGAACAGAGCAAACAAGGTGGGCGATAGGCAGGATCCCTGCCTAGTTGATCTTTGTATATTTACTTTGTCTGTTAAGTTACCGTTTAGCTTGAATCTTGCCACAGGTTTTTGATACAGTGTCTTTATGCATTGCACTGACTTTTCGTTAAATCCAAAGCGTTCCAGCACATTATATAGGAACATCCAATTAACCCTATCAAATGCTTTTTCTGCGTCTAAACTCATTATTACTGCTCTTTTCTTTTCTTTATGTATTTGATTAATTATGTGTATTGTTCTCCTGATATTATCATGTGTTTGGCATCCCTCTATGAAACCAGTTTGATCATCCTCTATCAATTCCGTCAAGAATGTCTTTATTCGTTTACAGATAATTGTTGTATATATTTTATAATCCACATTTAATAAAGAGATTGGCCTATAGTTTCCGCATTGTTCCCTATCTTTCCCTGGCTTTAAAATAACTGAAATAATGGCTTCGTTCCATGATGGAGGTATTTTGTTGTTGTTTAATGTCCAATTAAATGACTTTAGGAGCTGTGGCGTGAGTTCTTCTATAAACAGTTTATAAAACTCAGATGGGTATCCGTCACTACCTGGTGATTTACCATTTTTTAGTGACTTAATCACATCTTTAATCTCTTGTGTTGTTATTTCTGCTGTTAGCTTTTCATTTTGTTGGTTTCCTATTGATGGCAAGTCCAATGTGCGTAGGAATTTTTTAATATCCTTAACATTTGTCTCTTCAGGTTGCGAGTATAGTTCTTGATAGAATTTATGGAATATTTCTTTGATGTTTTCTGGGGTAACTGTTGTTTTGTTTGTGATGGGGTCCTTAATCTTATATACATTATTCACTGTTTGTTGTTTTCTTAACCGTTTTGCCAGCAGTTTTGTGGCCTTTGGCCCCGTTTCATAATATTATTGTTTTAAATATCTATTTTTCCTTTCAATTTAATCTATTTGTATTTCTTTTATCTTTATTTTTTCTTCCTTAATTTCTTGATATATTTTTGGGTCATTTGTGTTTTGATGTTTACGTTCCAATTCCCTCAGTCTCTCACATCTTTGTTCATATGATTCCATTTTAGACTTTTTTGCTTTTCCTGATTCAACAATTAACCCCTTGCACTCCGGTCAATTTCCCTAAAAACGCCAAAAAATAATGTGCCCAAAGTAAATTGAAAGCTGTTCTTCAACCCTTTGCAGCATCTTCATGGGGTTGGTCTCATTTAAAAGAAAACACTTTGAATTTTTTGGCAAAACAGTCATAATCTCTTTAAGTGCTCCGGCCACTGAGTTACAGTCATCTAAACATAGTGAACTTGAAGAAAATAAATTTGGCCTGGGTGTTTTTTCGGATACAAATGCTTGCAAATAACACACAGCTTCAGATCCGGGCTGGAAAATGCAACAGAAATGTAGAACCAAGTGTTATCCAGCTGAGGTCAAAATTTTGTAACAATACCACAAAAAATGAATATATTACACAGCTTTTTCCTCAGGTAGTTCCCAGGCGTTTTTGAACTGTGCCAAATTGTGCCAAATGGCACAGTTTGGAAAAACGTCTAACTTTTGAATGATTCAATATAGAAGCTTCATCTTGGGCTCTAATGAAAGGTGACACTAAGGGCTCTGTGTGTGTGTGTGTGGGGGGGGGGGGGGGGTTGCCCCCCCCCCCCCACCTCGCTACAGAGGACGGACATCGCCCATTGCGCCACGGTCCGTCATGCAGCGATGACGCACAGCTGTAATTTACCGATCGGTCAAAAGTCATTTTGATTACAATTTTCAGGGATAAAGAATAATTTAGCTTAGAACACTTACCTCTTCACAGCAGAAGCGGAGCTGACGAACTTCTTCCTCATTGTCAGACGAACGCGACGCTGGTCTCGCAACCCGATCAAAACATAATTCCATTATTGCGGTTTTGCGCTTCCATGATTGTGGTTTTTGGCGAACAATTTTTCAAAACAAATAACAGTAGTAATTAAAAAAAGACTGGCGAATGCGTGTGTGTCACTCAGCCTTCGTCGTCGGCCTCCGACGGTCTATGATGACCATGGAAGAGAATCATAACATCTACTCTGCTGGAACAAAAACAAAAAAGCACCGCCTGTGGCCAAACATGCCGATGCGCGAATGGCAGTCGCTGTCACACAGGTTGCACTTTTGAATGGTCTCCGTGCTGCTGGGTCTGTGGGGTTCTTCCTGCGTGTCCTTTTTTCATCTGCTGCAGCAGTCTGTCTTCATCCAGCCTTACAAAAAACAGCTTGCGAACTTCTGTGCTTCAGTTGGCTCGCTGCATTCACAGCGTTGGTAGGCGGGTCCTTCTTGCTAGGTTTTCAGTCATTGGTTCTTCAAGGTTTCAGAAACCCAATTCAAGGCTCTTATTAGTTGAATGAGAGGTCAGTCAGATGATCTAATCTGTTCGCGGCTGTGTCTGCAGTGGAAGAACGGAAATGCAGCTTACGCAGCTCCATCGTGCGTCCTAGAGCGCACAAGGGCGCACGAGAGCGCCCTCGTGCACTCTGGGACATAGAGACTTGCCCGCCCGCGGTACAACGGAGTGCAAGAGGTTAATTTACCTCTTAACACGGCTTTTAGTGCATCCCATAGTATTGTTGGGTCCACTTCTCCATTATCATTCTCCTCGATATACTCATTTATGTTTACCTTTATTCTTTCTTTCATTTTCTCATCATTTAATAGTCCTACATTAAGTTTCCATGTTGTTTGTCGTTTTCTATTGTTAAAATACAGTATATTTCCATGTATATAGGATTATGATCTGATATTTCTGCCTCTCCAATCCGACAGTTTCTCACCCTGTGTCTGTCACCTTCATTCATAAGGAAGTAATCTATTCTAGAGTGTACTTTATGGACTGCTGAATAATGTGTATAGTCTTTTTCGAGTGGGTGCAGGTCCCTCCATATGTCTACCATACCCATTTCTGCCAGTGAGGTTCTTATGAACTTTGTTACATGTTTTTTTTTGTCTTCTTAACACTTGTGTCAACTTCATGATCCATGACAGCATTTAGGTCTCCTCCACAAATTAGGACTCCTTCACGGTGTGTTGCTATGAGATCAAACAGATGTTGAAAAAAATCCCTTGTCACTTTCTGGTGGAGCATATATGTTCACTAATGTGATCTGCATACCATCTATTCTTCCCTTTTTGTGGTCTATATTTATCATATATTCCATAACCTACATATGTTGAAGCATGTGAGAATGTTTGGTGATTACATATGTAAGGCGACTTCACACCTCAGAACAGGACAAAGAGATCTCAACCGCCAGTGAGGATCAAAGAGTTTCCCAGGCACTGCGGTGGAGACCGGAGGAGCTGCCCTGACCCCCCCAGGGCCATGAGGAGGAGTACGAAGACAATGGGGGGATTAAGATAAGGAGGGATGTCAGCTTTGGATTTGCATGTCTTTTGTTATGTGCAAGTATAAGTTCATAGAGCCGAAAGTGTTCGGTCTCGTTTTCCTTCTTCTGCTGCTGCACTAGGATGAGACTTGTTAGAAGAGCTGATAATAAACTTTGGTTTATATATCACATCGCCTCGTTCTTCCAAGCTCTTCTACACTGGTGACCCTGACGCGAGTATGGACCAGAGGCGTTCCCCCGCGATCGACTCATCTGTGGCGACCCAGGCAGACGCCGGCGCCCACGCAGACAGGGGAACAGATGGACGACGTTCCCCCCCCCCCCCCCCCCGGCAGAAGTGACAGAGAGGGCTCAACCGAGCACCAGCGCCGCGGAGAGAGCCGAAGCAAGGCACTCTCACCCTGCGGACGCAGCAATGACGGTCTACACAAACGCCGTCACCGTCAACCTGCCGGACTTCTGGCAGGAAGACCCCGCCTCGTGGTTTCTGCAAGCTGAAGCCCAGTTTGCACTTGCGGGCATCACGGCTGACAATACAAAGTTCTATCACATCGTCGGCAAACTCAACGCCGCCACTTCGAGATGTGCGCGGAGCATAATCCAACGGCCGCCGGCCCAGGACAAATATGAAGAACTGAAAGCGACCATCGTGGCAAATTACGTCCCCTCAGCCGAGGAGAGAGCCGAGAGGATCCTGGCGGTTTACGGCCACAGAGGAGGCAGACCCAAGGCCCTCGTGGAGGACTTGCTGCAACTTAAAGAAGAGGACAATGACAACTTCCTCTTCCATTTCATATTCCTCAGTACGCTGCCGCCACACATGAGAGGGACGCTGGCCAACATGCGATGCAGCACCCAGCAAGACTTCCGCACGCTAGCTCACGAAGCTCAACGGCTCGTCAACGCCTGCAAGGAGCAGACACCCACAGCAGCATCCGCAGACCTCAACGCTGATGTCCGGAGCCACGAGGAGCCACAAATCACCGAGCAGAATCAGCCCGCGGTGACAGCGACACGGCCAGGACGCAACAGACGGAGCGACGTTTGTTATTACCACCACCGCTTCGCCGAGAAGGCTTACAAATGCGTTCTCCCCTGCAAATTCACAAATTCCGGAAAACGCCGAAGCCGAGAGCCGTTAACAGCGGCGGTTCTCGGCGAAAAAAGCAAGCTTTTATATGTGACGGACGGACACACCGGCAAGCGGTTCCTTATCGACACGGGAGCTCAACTAAGTTTTGTCATGCCCTCCCAAGCAGACCGGGCCATGGGCCCTCGGGGCAATGGAGCGGTGGCAGCCAACGGCTCCACCATCGACACTTTTGGCGAAAAGAGCCTCCACCTCTGCATCCACGGCCGCAACTACAGATGGACATTTGTTGTAGCGGCGGTGAGTTTTAACTTGTTGGGCGCAGATTTTTTGTGTGCACATGGGTTATTAGTTGATCTAGCGAACAGACGCTTGGTTAATGCACTGTCCTTTGCTTCTATTCCCTGCTCAGCTCGTATTTCTCCACCACCCGTGCAGGCTAGCGTCACCACAGCTGGAGGTAAGTTTGATCAACTCCTCACCCAATTTCCAGCACTCACAATTCCCAAATTCTCAGCCACAGTGGCTAAACACGGGGTTGAACATTTTATTCCCACAACGGGCCCACCCGTATTTGCCAAAGCCCGGCGCTTAGACGCGGCCAAGCTCGCCATAGCTCGGGACGAGTTTACCACCCTTGAAAAATTAGGCATTATCAGACGCTCGAAAAGCCCCTGGGCCTCACCACTTCACATGGTTCCGAAATCCGACGGTTCTTGGAGACCGTGCGGCGATTACCGCAGATTAAACAATGCGACAGCGCATGACCGCTACCCAATTCCTCACATTCAGGATTTTTCACTGCATCTGGCGGGTGCGCGCATTTTTTCAAAAATAGACCTGGTCTGCGGTTATCATCAAGTCCCAGTTCGAGCAGAGGACATTCCTAAAACAGCTGTAATAACCCCTTTCGGCCTTTTTGAATTTTTGCGAATGCCTTTTGGCCTCAAAGGCGCGGCTCAAACCTTTCAGCGGATGATGGACGCAGTATTACGCGACCTCCCTTTTGTTTTCGTCTACCTCGACGATATGCTGGTAGCCAGCCCGTCTGAGGAAGAACACGAGCGGCATCTCACTATGGTTTTTCAGAGGCTAGAAGAGCACGGGTTAATAATCAATCCAGCCAAATGCAAATTCGGCGTGTCACAAATTGATTTTTTAGGACACAGAGTTTCTCCGAAGGGGGCAGTCCCACTTCCAGACAAAGTTCACACAATAAAAAGTTTCCCACGGCCACATACGGTCAAATCGCTGCAGGAATTTTTGGGCATGGTTAATTTTTACAACCGTTTCTCCCCCACGCTGCTCAGCTCATGCAGCCCCTATATGACACGCTCAGAAAACAAAAAGCTTCCAACGCGGTCGAATGGACCCCGGAGCGCGAACGTGCCTTCGCGGAAGTAAAAAGCGCCCTAGCTAATGCCACATTGTTGGTTCACCCCGATCCCTCGGCCCGCATTGCGCTAACCACAGACGCTTCGGACTTAGCTATAGGGGCAGTTGTAGAACAACATGTCAGCAGAATCTGGCAACCTTTGGCATTCTTCAGCAAATCGCTAAACCAAACCGAGCGTAAATACTGCACTTTTGACAGGGAGCTGCTAGCGCTTCATTTATCCATCCGCCACTTCCAGTTCTGGTTAGAAGGGCGGAGTTTCACGGCTTTTGTAGACCACAAACCGCTCACCTTTGCTATGGCTAAAATTTCCGAACCGTGGTCAGGCAGGCAACAAAGACAGCTAGCTGCGATTTCAGAGTTCACCACAGACATTCGACATGTGGCAGGCAAACTTAACGTGGTAGCAGACTGCCTCTCTCGCGCTCTGACGATGTCACAGCGCGAGGAGACGGATTATACTACCTCAGCCGCGGAACTCTTCACCAACGCGGACACATACGCGGCCCCAATCCATGCAGGGATAGATTATGCAGCCATGGCAGAGGAACAAAGTAGTGACGCGGACGTGCGCGCACTCTTGTCTGGACCAACAGGGTTAAGGCTGGAGGAAAGGGGTTTACGCGACGGCGTGCTCCCCCTAATATGCGATATCTCAACCGGCCGACCTCGCCCGTTAGTCCCAGCTACATGGCACCGCCTTATTTTCGACTCAATTCACTCCCTCGCGCACCCAGATGTGCGCGCCTCGGTTAAAATGGTCGCCGAAAAGTTTGTGTGGCCTGGCCTGCGCAAAAACGTAAAAGAATGGGCAAAAACTTGCATACACAAACACACAAAAGCCCCTCTGGAGCCTTTTCCAATCCCTGCTAGAAGGTTCGACCACGTTCATGTCGACCTCGTGGGACCGCTACCTTCCTCCCAAGGTTTCACACATCTGTTAACAATGATAGACCGCACCACGCGCTGGCCAGAGGCAGTCCCTCTGGCGTCAACCACAGCGGAGGAAGTCGCTCACGTTTTTTTGACAAACTGGGTGGCACGTTTCGGCGTCCCATCGGACATCACGTCCGATAGGGGGCCTCAATATGTCTCGGAGCTTTGGTCAGCCATGTCCAGCAGCTTAGGGGCAACAATTCACCGCACCACCGCTTATCACCCTCAGGCTAATGGGTTATGCGAGCGTTTTCACAGATCTTTAAAGGCCGCCCTCAGAGCCTCACTAACAGATACAAATTGGGTAAATAAACTTCTCTGGGTTTTATTGGGGTTGCGTGCTGCGCCCAAAGAGGATCTAGACGCCTCTCCAGCAGAATTAGTTTTTGCACAACCTCTCAGGCTCCCAGGTGAATTTTTACCAGAGAACCCAGAGCCAGGGCATCTTCCAGCCCCGAGGTTTTTAGGCAGCAGCGGACCGGACTCTCTCCCCGGTCCGGCTCATCACTCTTTTCCACGGGTTTTTGTCCCTCAAGCTTTAAAGAACGCTGAATTCGTTTTTGTTAGGCATGAAGCTTTAAAACCAACTTTCCGCCCACCATACGATGGGCCATTCAGAGTGCTGGAACCTGGTGATAAACACTTTGTGCTTGATTTTGGGGATAGAAAAGAAACAGTCAGCATTGACAGACTTAAACCTGCCTTCTTGTTGAAAGACGAGCCTGCACGGTTGGTGAGAGCACCTCGGAGAGGTAGACCCCCCAAGAGAAAAGACTCAGCCCCCCTGCAGGGAACAAATAATCACTCTCCTCCCCAAGCTGCAGATTCCTTACAGGAAGGTCCCAGCAGGACGCCCAAGCGGACCCACAGCAGTTTCGGGAGAAGATTAAAACCCAGACGGCACAGACTGATACAAACTACTCAACAGTTGTTCACTAATTGTGCTGTAACAGTTTAGGACTGACTTGTGATTTTACTATGCTGTTATGATTACCACTGAACTCTCTTAGGGGCATGGCTGCTAGAAAGTTTCTCCTGTGGCAAGAGGTGTAGCAGTTGGTATGTCATAATAATTATCTTAAACTGTGAATTTTTCTATTGTCCTTTTCTTAGTCGTTTGGGTGGGGGCTGTGGTCTATATTTATCATATATTCCATAACCTACATATGTTGAAGCATGTGAGAATGTTTGGTGATTACATATGTAAGGCGACTTCACACCTCAGAACAGGACAAAGAGATCTCAACCGCCAGTGAGGATCAAAGAGTTTCCCAGGCACTGCGGTGGAGACCGGAAGAGCTGCCCTGACCCCCCAGGGCCATGAGGAGGAGTACGAAGACAATGAGGGGATTAAGATAAGGAGGGATGTCAGCTTTGGATTTGCATATCTTTTGTTATGTGCAAGTATAAGTTCATAGAGCCGGAAGTGTTCGGTCTCTTTTTCCTTCTTCTGCTGCTGCACTAGGATGAGACTTGTTAGAAGAGCTGATAATAAACTTTGGTTTATATATCACATCGCCTCGTTCTTCCAAGCTCTTCTACACCTTTATTATTACATATCTGCCTTCTTTATCCTGGATTTCTTGTTCACATTCAAATTGTATTTTATTTGAAATTAATATCATAACCCCCCTTTTAGTTCCTTCCTTAAATGAACTGTAGTAGGAGTTCTTATCGCCAGATCTCTTTAGTTTCTCATGTTCTGTCTTGTTCAAATGTGTCTCTTGCATAAATATAATTTTGGCTTTTTCCTTCTTGAATTTTCTTATTATTCTTTCCCTTTTAACAGGTGAGTTCAGACCATTCACGTTTAATGTCATTATTTTAAGATTTTTAACCATATTCATGTTTTTCCATTTTTTTAACTTGTGCTCCTCACCTCTTTAACAACAAAACTAACACATATGTACAAAAACTCATTAAAGAACCTCGACCTCCGTACTTTGGGCCTTTCTTCTGCCCCTTGGTCCCTGTTGGAGGGTGGAGGGAATGTCCTCACCGAGTGAGGGGCCCTCCCTAGACCTGTAGTTACTATCCAAGTAATAGTCATTAGTCTAGAAATGTCCAACAAAAATCACTTTAACCTCTCCTAGTCGTTTGTTTCTCTTTTACCTTGTCTTCTTGGCCTTCATTTCTTCTGTGCCCTTCTTAATCTTTGTTATAATCTAGGCTTTCCGTTGAAAGCCTTGCAGTTTTTCTTGGGCTCGGTGCGCCACGTCCGTCTCCCGCCCTCTGCCGCTCACTCGTCTCCATTCCGGCTGTCTCGGTACACTCCATGCCGCCGCTGCTCCAGCCGCTTCCTCGGGTACGCTCACCACAAAGCCTCGCTCCGTCATGTCCCGCGCTGCCTCTCTGGCCGTGTTGTAGGTTTTCACGCAGTCATCCCAATGAATTCTCATCTTCGTTAGCGGCGTTTGGAATCTAATTTTTTTCTCTTTCAGCATTTTTTTAATGTTGGCATATTTCTTTCGCTGCTGCACAATTTCTGTCGGGTAGTCATGGTCAAAGAATATCTGTTTGTCGCCAACTCGTATCTTTTTTTTCCACGCTTGTGTCAGGATTCTTTCCTTTAAGATAAGATAAGCCTTTATTAGTCCCACAATGGGGAAATTCCAGGATTGCAACAGCATAGGGATAGCAACACTCAGAGCAACAATCAGAAGGCAAGAAAAAACATCTAGTAAACATATGTCCATATTACTATAAATGTGTATATATATAGACACACAGTGCAGAGCATTATGGCTGGTGAATGTGCAGCAGAAAGTCTAAGCTCTCTCTCCGCGGATGCAGCGGGCCAGCTGGAAGTCTTTGGGCATGATGGTGACCCCCTTAGCGAAGAAGAGACCCACCAGGTGGGCCTCGCTGGTCTCCTGCAGAGCCATGACGGCGAAGCTCAGGAAACGCAGGACGGTCTTGAAGTCCTGAGCGATCTCCCTCACCAGGCGCTGGACGGGCAGCTTACGGATGAGCAGCTCCGTGGATTTCTGGTAGCGACGGATCTCTCTCAGAGCCACGGGCCTGTGACGGCGAGGCCTCTTCACTCTGCCGGTGGCCAGAGCGCCTCTCCGAGCAGCCCTGGTGGCTAGCTGTCTCCTGGGGGGCTTCTTCCTCCAGTAGATTTTACGGGCGGTCTGCTTGGTTCTTGCCATCGCTCTTTATTATTCTGTCTTATATTTCTTTCACGCCGCCTGAACTCCAGCCCGGCACCCGCGTCCTTTTCGCTACAGCTCCCGGTATGTCGAGTTTCCCATTAGCACCGGGCGGCGGCCAAGTGCTAGCTAGCACTAGCTCCTCCCCGCTGTAACGTCTCCCGCTGCAAACCGTGGCTCCGTCCGCCGACCCGGGAGACCGCCGGGGCGATCCGTGCGTCCGTGATATATATACAGAGTGAAAGGTGTAGAAAGAAGAAGGAAGATAAAAAAAAAAAAAAAAAAGGCTGTTGCAACAGGCAGCCGACTCGTGTGGCGCCGCCGGTCCGGCGGAACCGGAAAAAGGGAAAAAACCACAACTGACCTGGGTGTAAAGTTTGAGTTCGGGTTCTGTGCCAAGGCTCTGTGCGCTCGTTGGATCTGCAGGTCTGTTTCATTGGGCAGCTCAAGCTCTTTTTTTTTTAAGAACTGATCTATGTATTTCGTCATCGAGTTGCCTTCAGTGCCCTCCGGAATCCCGAAGATGCGTATATTGCTCCGTCTGGACCTGCTCTCCAGGTCGGTTATTTTTTCCTGCATCCTCTGTGTTTGTGCCGTCAGGGTCTGCAGCAGCTCGCTTGCCTCGGTCTTCCAGTCTTCCATCTCTGATAATCGAGCCTGTGCTTCTGCCATACATGCCCATTGATTGCACAGTTCCTCCATGGTTTCTGCTACCTTGCGGTCCATTTCTTTTCGGAGACCCATAATTTCCTCCTTCATCTCTTTTTTTCAACTCTTCCTTAAGAGCCGTTAAATCCTGTTGGAGTTGTCGCTTGAAGTCTTTTATGTCCTTACTTATATTGGCGAAGCCAGCGTTCATAACATCGAGGTTGGCATCCTCCATTTTCTCTGTTGTACTCACCTCGTTTTTTTGGGCCTCGTGTTCAGCGATTTCTCCAGTGTTGTTGAAGAGGGATTCTTTAGTTTTACCCTGCTTTTGTCCGTGTGCTTGGGTTCTTTGTGTTTTCATCCCTTGGTTTATTGACCTATTTATGTCGAGTTGGCCATTTACCAAAGATTTTTAATCCGGCTAGGGAGAGCTCTCTGTTTAAGCGTTATGTCTCTCCGCCATCTTCCCGGAAGTCCAGAGACCTCATCTTTTAAGTGGGAGAACTTGCACAATTGGTGGCTGACTAAATACTTTTTTGCCCCACTGTATATGAAGATGAAGAGATCGGTTTAAACCCTTGTCTATTAAGTTTAGTTTGTTCCAAGTCTGTTAGGTGGGTCTCCTGTAAAAATATTATTCCTGCTTTGTCTTTTTTCATTGTGCCTAGAATCTTGGATCTTTTAACTGGATTCAGGATCCCTTTTACATTATGAGATTATTTTGGTTGCACCCCGTTTCTCCATTGTATTGTCTTATTTAGTATAACAGTATAGTGGCCCTCTTTTATGCTACTCAAAAACTGAAAGAACCTTAAGAACATAAAAAACATTAAGAACATAGTATATAAAACTTTAAAACAAAAAACTGTCAAAAGATCTTCCTGAACTGAGGTCTTTTTAGCGACCTTAGAGGAGCCTTGATGGTGTGTTGGCTCTGAGGGAAATTCCTCAAACTTTTACGTGTTGAGGGCCCTCTCTTACCCCTGTAAGTTGTCCCATGTTTTTAACGTGATTTTCAGATCCCAATCGAACTTGTATAGATTTTTTTTTTTTTTTAATGCCTATACCCTATGAAATTATGCGCAACCTCCCACCACCATCACAGCAAACAATCATGTTAATACAGTATTTGTTAGTGTGGAGAGTTCATGTGGTTCATTGTCACATTTCTTTTTTAACAAGTTTTTTTTTTTTTTTTTTTTTAAGATTTATTTGTTTCTAATATTATGACTGTTCCATGAAATGTTTTACCACCTCATATTTGCTGATTCTGCATCTCCTTTAATGTTTGTTACCTTGTAGGAGGAGGGTTGGATGTGCATATTGGCTAAAAATATCGTTATTCCCTCCTGAAAACGTCCAGTTTTTCCTTATAGCTCTGGCGCTGGGTTTCCCGCTGCTGGCCCGTGGATTTTGAGGGTCTCTGTGTGGACCACGTTTGAGCCTTGAGTCTTTCGATCGGGTCTGCTGCGGGTTTATACACCTGTACTGGGAGCCCTCTTCTCGCCATATCCCTGGTGGCTTCTTCCGCCGAGTTGTAGAGACACGTCTCTTCCCCGTTTAAAAAAAAAAAAACCCTCAGCTTCGCCGGGAATGGAGTTTGAAAGTGCAGTTTCTTCTCTCTTACTACCTTTTTAGCGTCATTGTATTCCCGACGTTTTTTTAAGGACCTCCGTGGTGTAGTCATGCTCCACAAAAACTTTTCTTTCTTGGTGCATAAATCCTTTTTTCTGCCAGGCCAGTCTCAAAACCTCTTCTTTTGTTCTGAAGTTGGAAAACTTCACCACCACCGATCGCGGGGGAGCTTCCGCCGATGGCCTTGGGGCTAATGAACGGTGCGCCCTTTCTATTTTCAAATCAGTGGATTGGGGAATTTCCAACTTTTCTCTCAGTATGGTTTCTACGCATGCAGCCATTGTGGTGAAACCATCCTCAACTCCTTCTTTCAGACCATGAATTCTTAGTCTTCCTTCCAGGTCGGTTAGCTTAGCCTCCAGTCTTGTCTGTCGTTTGAGTAATTCCAGCGTGGTTTCTTCCAGCCCTTTTATTCTTTCCTCTGCTTCCATGATTCGGGCCTCAGCCTGGTCCACTCTGTTGTTTGTCCTTTTTATTTCGTCTTTAAGTTCACGAAATTCGGCCCCACACTCTCGGCGAAATTCTCTTAATTCTTGAAGTATCTTTTTTTTAAGCTAGCCGTGTTGCTAGCCTCATTTTGCTCCTCCATTTCCGAGAGGTTGTTGTCTTCGAAGCCCGTTTCTCTGGCCGATGCATGTCTTGGCCTGGTAAATGTTGATCTCTTCTGTTTTCCTTTAGGCATAATAACTTTCTTTTGATTTTCACTCTTCCATAAATCCGTTAAATCTGATTTTCATGGTATTTTCACGGATGGGATCTGGGAGCTTCAGCGTTAAGTTGCTACCACCATGGTGTCCAGACTGGAAGTATGCAAGTCTTTTTGAATTAATTTGAATATTACAACTGTTGCAAATATGTTAACCAGGACAGTGGAGCCAAGGCAGGGGACTTAGTTTCGTTGGTACAAAAATACGTCTATTTTAGAACAACTTTGCTAGACCATTTCCTGCATAGTGTAGAAACCAGTCATGCAGACCGCATATAAAAAAAATAATTAAAAATAGATATCGACAATTGACATGGCCCACAGTAGGGCTGTGCGATATGACGATATACTGTATATCGGATGACAATATATAAACATCTATTGTTTCATAGAGTATTCTATCGTTTATATCATATTTAAAATGCACATACCCCCGTTTTATTCAGTAAACCTCCTACCTCACCACTATTTGTCAGCGCCCCGTCTCTTCCCTGCAGTGTGCGACTGCGCGCAGCGGAACAGGTGTGGTGGGTGACTAAGCTTCACTCCGGTGGTTGCTAATGCTAATTCCAAACTACCAGTTCAGACAGCTGCTACTCCTGTTTGCCAGGAATGTGGGACCGTTTTTCATCGTGCTCCATCAGAGAGGATAGTTCACTAACCTCGTTTTAATAGGAGGTAAGTAACGTTAACACCTTGTCTAACTATAAAATGCTAAATGACAATGCAAAGTTGTGCTAACTGGAAACTGTAGCAGACAATCGGTTCTTTTTTTTTTTTCTTTTTTTTTAAATTATTGCTGAATTTCTTAGTTTTGTCTGAAAATTTTTTTTGTTAAAGCTGCAAAAGTGCATGATGGTGGCACATACATGCAAAATAAATAAATTAAAACGGGTCGGGGAGCAAGTTGGCTCTTAATGTAATTTATTTGATTTCTAATTATTTTAGTCAAGTAGGGATAATGAATAAAGTTAAAGTGTTCACATGTATTTTATTACATTACCTTTTGTGTCTTTGATTTTCAGAACATGACCAATCTGAAATATTTTTACTAAGAAGCAAACGGGTTAAATCAGGCCAGAATGGCACACTGCAGGTCTACACTTAAATTTTGATTGATTCAAACTAACAGCTAATTTATATCTGTAGATGGCAGCCATGGGTAATTTTCTCATTTTCAGACATTTTTTTTATGTTTCGGCGGGTTTTGTTTGTTTGGGTTGTTTTGGGGGTTTTTTTGCTATTCTCCTCTGGCTCAGGAAATATTTAACTTATTGATGTTTACTTTTTATTCATATATGATTTAGAAGAAAAACCTGAAATTTATGAGAATCAAGTCTCAAATGCACATTACAAAACTATTTTATAACACTACAAAATTATGAGGGAAAATAGTAAAAAGAGATGGTCCTTTTTATGAGATTACACTGGTCAACACCAAATTTATTGTCTAAGTTTTTTTTAGCTGATTTAGAACAATTTTGATGTGCTGAATCCAAAAATCACATTGGTTTTGCTCAATCAGGTCAACTTTTTGAACTATGGCCACATGTTTTTTACGTTTTTGTTTACATGTATGGGTATTTTCGCTTTATATGATGCAAACATTTTTTTATTTCTTGAAATTCTCTGAATTTTGAACAATGATGTAACATTCAATTTACATGTGCTTACCTTTATCAATGTCTACTATTCAGTTTACAGTACAACTGCTGTACACCTGCTTACAACTTAGCATAAAAACCTGACCTGATCGAGAGAAATGGTTGTCATTTTCGGATTCAGCGGTGCAAAATTGTCTTAAATCAGTTGAAAAAAACACAGACAACTTACAAAAAAATTATTGTTATATTGTGTTATCTAAACTGTAGAATTTACAGAAAATGTAGATCGTGATATATATCCTAATCGTGAAATAAGATGACTTGTATCGTGATATGAATATTTTTGCAATATCACACAGCCCTGCCCCCCAGGTATTATTTCCATCCATCCATCTTCTACCGCTTTTCCGGAGGTCCGGGTTGCAGAAGCAGCAGCTCAAGCAGAGAAGCCCAGACCTCCCTTTCCCAAGCCATCTGCTCCAGCTCTTCAGAGGGGACACCAAGGCATTCCCAGACCAACTGAGAGACATAGTCTCTCCAGTGGGTCCTGAGTCTGTCCTGGGGTCTCCTCCCAGTGGGACGTGCCCGAAACACATCAAGTGGGAGGCGTCCGGGAGGCATCCTGATCAGATGCCCAAACCACCTCAACTGGCTTCTTTTAATGTGGAGGAGCAGCAGATCTACTCTGAGCCTCTCCCAGATGATTGAGCTCCTCACCCCATCTCTAAGGGTGAGTCCAGCAATCCTACAAAGAAAGCTCATTTCAGCCGCTTGTATCCATGATCGCATTCTTTCGGTCATTACCCTAAGCTCGTGACCATAGGTGAGGGTAGGAACGCAGATTGACTGGTAAATTGACAGCTTTGCCTTAGAGCTTAGCTCCCTCTTCACCACAACGGACCAGTACAACGTCCACATCACTGCAGATGCTGCTCCGATCTGTCGATCAATCTCTCACTCCATTCTCCCCTCTCTTGTGAATAAGACTGTGAGATACTTAAACTCCTCCACTTTGGGCAGGACCTTGTCCCCAACCCTGAGAGAACAATCCACCTTTTTCTGGCTGAGGACCACGGACTTGGACTTGGAGGTGCTGATTCTACTCCCAGCTGCTTCACACTCAGCAGCAAACCGTCCCAGTAAGACATGTAGGTCATTGCTGGATGAAGCCAACAGGACAACATCATCTGCAAACAACAGAGATGAGATCCTGTGGTCACCAAGCATGACACCCTCCATTCCCTGGCTGTGCCTAGAAATCCTGTCCATAAAAATTATGAACATGATCTGTGACAAAAGGCAGCCCTGGCAGAGTCCAACTCTCACTGGGAATGAGTCCGACCGAGTGTTGGCAATACGAACCAAACTCTCACAACAGTCGTATAGAGACCGGACAGCTCGTAACAACAAGCCTGATACCCCATACTCTCGAAGCACCCCCACAAAAAACCACAAGGGACATGGTCGAATGCCTTCTCCAAGTCCACAAAACACGTGTAAACTGGTTGGGCAAACTCCCATGAACCCTCAAGGACTCTCAAGAGGGTAAAGAGTTGATCCAATGTGCCACGGTCGGGACGAAAACCACATTGCTCCTCCTGAATCTGAAGTTTGACCCTCCTCTCCAGTACCTGAGCATAGACCTTCTCAGGGAGGCTGAGGAGTGTGAGCCCTCTAAAGTTGGAGCACACCCTCTGGTCCCCTTTCTCAAAGAGAGGAACCACCACCCCAGTTTGGCATGCCAAAGGCACTGTCCCCGACCTCCACACGGTGTTGCAGAGGCGTGTCAACCATGACAGCCCTACAACATTCAGGGCCTTGAGTTACTCAGAGTGAATCTTGTCCACCCCTGTGACCCAGCCACCAGGGAGCTTTTTAACCACCTTGGCGACCTCAGCCCCTGTGATGGGTGAGTCGTTCCCCTCGTCCACAAGTCCTGCTTCCTCTGTGGAAGGTGTGTCAGTGGGATTGAGGAGATCCTTGAAGCATTCCATCCACCGCCCGATGATATCCCCAGTCAAAGTCAGCAGCGCCACATCCGCACCATACACAGTGTGGATAGGGAGCTGCTTCCCCCTCCTGAGCCGCCGGACAGTTTGCCAGAATTTCTTCAAGGCTGACCGAAGGTCTTGTTCCATGGCCTCACCAAACTCCTCCCACACCCGAGTTTTTGCTTCAGCAACCACCCAAGCTGCATTCCGCTTGGCCTGCCGGTACACCTCAGCTGCTTCAGGAGTCCCACAAGCCAACCAAGCTCGATAGGACTCTTCCTTCAATTTAATGGCCCCCCTCACCACTGGTGTCCACCACTTGGTTCAGGGGTTGCCACCACGAGATGCACCAATGACCTTGCAGCCACAGCTCTGGGCAGCCTCTTCAACAATGGAGGTGGAGAACATGGCCCATTCAGACTTCATGTCTCCAGACTCCCTCGGAATGTGGTCAAAGTTCTTCCGGAGGTGGGAGTTGAAGACCTCCTGGACAGAGGCCTCAGCCAGATGTTCCCAGCACACCCTCACTATACGTTTGGGTCTACCATGTCTGAAATGAATCCTCCCCTGCCATCGGATCCAACTGCACCTCTCTTTACCCGAGTGTCCAGGACATACGGTCGCAGGTCTGATGACACGATAACAAAATCGATCATCAACCTACGACCTAGGGTGTCCTGGTGCCAGGTGCGCATATGGACACCCTTATGCTTGAACATGGTGTTCATTATGAACAAACTGTGGTTAGCTCAGAAGTCCAATAACTGAACATCATGGTGGTGGTTGGGGGGGGGGGGGGTTGCATGCCCTAGTGATCCCAGGAGCTATGTTGTTTGGGGTAATTTGCCTCTGGTAGGGTCACCCAAGATAAACTGGTCCTGGGTGAAGGTCCAGACTAAGAACGATCCAACAGACTCTCACGATGAATGTTAGAACAAGGATTCAGTGTACCGAACAAAGATTCAGTGTACTCCGCCTGGTATGGGGTTACCGGGGCCCCACCCTGGAGCCAGGCCTGGGAGAGGGGCTCGATGGTTCGCGCCTGGTGGCTGGGTTTCTGCCCATGGGACCTAGCCAGGCTCAGCCCGATGGAGTTACATGGGTCCGCTCTCCAGTGGGCTCACCACCTGCAGGAGGGACCATGGGGGTCCGGTGTTATGTGGATCAGGTGGCGGTTGAAGGCAGAGACCTTGGCGGTCTGATCCTAAGCTTCCTAAACTGGCTTTTGGGACGTGGAATGTCACCTCTCTGGTGGGGAAGGAGCCTGAGCTGGTGCATGAGGTTGAGAGATGCCGGCTAAATATAGTCGGCCTCACCTCAACACACAGTTCTAGTTCTGGAACCAGTCTCCCGGAGAGGGGCTGGAGCTTAGCCTACTCTGGAGTTGCCGCGGGCAAGAGGCGACGAGCAGGGGTAGGTATTCTTTTATCCCACCACCTTGCTGCCTCTATATTAGAGTTGAAAGGGTTGTTTCCCTCCACCTTCGGGTTGGGAAACAGGTCCTGACCATCATTTGTGCCTATGCACCAAATGATGGTTCAGAGTACCCACCCTTTTTGGAATCTCTGACTGGGGTGCTGGAGGGTGCTCCTCTTGAAAACATCCATTGTCCTTCTGGGGGACTTCAATGCACACGTGGGCAACGACAATTAAACCTGGAGGGGGTGAGTGGGAGGAACGTCCTGCCCGATCTGAACCCGAGTGGTGTTCAGGTATTATTCGCTTAATTATTTTAATTAATTAACATAATGACGATGAGTGAACCTTGTGAGCACAGACTTGAAACTTCCAACATGTGGCAGTTGTAGAAATGCCATTGTCACTTATGGTATTTTGGTCAAGTAACAAAAGGCGATAAGTGGTGAATGGTGTAATAAACGACTGGTGTAATAAATTTGAGCAGTTTAGAGACAAAATTAAAGGCAAGACTGAGATGGTTTGGACATGTGCAGAGGAGGGATAGTGGATATATTGGACAAAGGATGTTGAAGATGGAGCTGCCAGGCAAGAGGAAAAGAGGAAGACCACAGAGAAAATTCATGGATGTAGTGAAGGAGGACATGGAGAGGGTTGGTGTTACAGAGGAAGATGCAAGGGATAGGGTGAGATGGAGGCAAATGATCCAGTGTGGAGACCCTTGAGCATCTGAAAGAAGGCCAAGTAGTAAATGGTGGTTTACTGGGGGTGCTCTTGTAAAACTTTTAATGTGAATAACCAATAACGATAAACATTCATTTATGCTTTCCACTGTGAGCTGACAACTATTTCCTCATCAGTTTCTTGGATTGGAATTCAGACAAGCCTACAAAATGAGGGCAGGGATTTCTCACAAGCTGTTGTGAAACAGCACAGTGAAGACAGGATACTACCAGGACACTACTATGTTCTACTCCCATTTGCTTTTCAGCAAAATAAATGCCATTTAAACAAGTATTCTCCTCATTATGATTAAGTGTTTATTTTGTTTATAATTTATTCATAGTTTCATTAAATTTCCCATTATTTTCAGCATGGACCTTTTATGATTTGTTTTTTTTAATCTGTTCTCTGTAGTATATTATTAATTGTTAGTGCTCGTATTAAACAGCTATCTATAAATGCAAGAAATCTGTCTGTGTCTGTCTGTTCCACACATATCTCTCGAACCATTTGTCAGACTGGCCTCAGATTTTAAACGTGGTTTCCTGAGGCTATGAGGGTGTGCATCCCCCAAATATGGAGTTGCTCAGTCAAAATATGTAATTTTTATCAAAAGTTTTAACCACCGGTCTGTGTCTCTTCATGAGCTGGGTTCAAGAAGTGTGGGCGGGGTTTCAGATTGACTCCATGCTGATTGGACAATACGCGGCATCACGGCTATGCTTATTGGACAATATGCTGCATCACGACCATACTGATTGGATAACGCACAGCATCACGACCTGTCAGTCACCACAGTGTTCCCTGGACGAAACAAGCAAATGAAAGTTAGAAAGATAGAAGGTGTAGAGGTGTAGATAGATTTCATGCTTAAAAAATTATACCATAAGTTGCCGTGACTACGTTGGTCTAAAAGATAATTTGCCATATGTGGAGAACGAGGTGCACAAGCAGAGTGGGCGGAGCGTCGGCAAGGATTGGGTCTGACGGGTCAACACAACATGCAGGGAGAAGCAGCATTCAGACCTGGCTCAAAGGCATGCTAACTGATGGCGATTAATTAAAAAAAAAAAAAAAAAAAAAAAGTTATTTTCAATAAAGTGGAAAAAAAGATGATGCATGGCGTGTGCTTTTGCCCTGAGGCTGATTTATCATGGAAAACAGCTGAGCTCTGTGGTTTGAGCGATCAGCTGATTGTATCCAGTGTCCTGACATTTTGGCATATCTATCAGAAAAGCTGATATACATACAGGACATACAGAAGAATTGAAATGGCGTTTCTCTCTCTTCAGTGGTGTGCGCAATTTATAAAAAAAAAAAAAAAGGGGAATAAGGCTGGAAAAACAGTCCATGTACAGTAATGCTACCTGTAGTGCAAATAGTGACAAAAGATAGACTTAAGGTTTAATGCTTAAAAAATTATACAGTGAAGTTGCTATGATTGCATAGGTCTAATGGATAAATCGGCATGAAGAGCACAAGGTGGTGGTGGTGGTGGGGGGGCACCACCACCTTGTGTTCTTCATGCCGGTGGCAGCTGACCAGGGGGGATCACAGTCCTTTGCAGACACACGGGTAAAGCAGCAGCTAATGGGTCTCAAATATTTGTAAATGCGCCCTGTTATAGTACTGCATGAGTTTATTGACTATTCACAGAAGAAATTTAATATTGTGGTGACCCACCACAATCTACATGAACATTCAACCTTCACACTCAGCTAGCCGGCAGGAATCGGAAGGCAATTTGCATACGGACAGAGAGCCCCTAGGAGACAATCAGAACAATGGACTATTGTTATACATCCCCAGATTAAGGAGAGGAAGTCCGGGCGCCAGTTGATCACGCGATTGATGTGTATTGACTGATATATATGCAAATGTTCCATGCATTCTCTCTTGTCTGTATAAAAGAGCTTACTTTACATGCCTCAAGCAGGACACACAGCACAACACAGCGCACAGCGCTACAGTGTGTTTCATGATATTGGAGGAAATAAAACTCTGAAACCTTCCAGCTCATCGCATCTCGCATGAACTTATTTGTTCCTCCACACTGGTGACCCTTGACGAAAAATGGAACACGAGGCGAACACCCCGGAGATGACCCAGACAGAAAGTCTCAGCACGCGTCATGGTGCGCCCCTCGCCTGATCTCTTACCTCCACACTGGTGACCTGACGAGGGAGAATGACAGTCTCCTCCCTCTCACCGCGCTGTGGATCCCAGAGGACCAGAGAACACCTGCAACCTCTTCATCCTCACCGGAGCGCACTCCGTAGCGCAGCGCTAGGACCAAAACGCACCATGAACGACACGAGCGAACGAAGGAAGCAGCCTGAACGGGGACAATCATCGACGCAGACTGCGTTGATGTCCACCGAGCTCCCCGACTCTGACTAAACTCCGGACAGCGGACCTCCCGCGCACAGAAGCCCCGCACGCACACCGCAGGATTACGAGGACAGCGCAACTGCCAGCTATGTGGTCACTGCGCCAGGCGCGCGCCACACACCAGGGACAAACCGGCTCCACAGACTTTTACATCGTCCTCCGCTGCTGCACATGCCCGAGGAACACGGCCAATCGCCATCCTTGGAACCTTTAGGGCTGCTTTCGCACCTGAAGCATACGTGCAGCCCGCACACAGGACTTTGTATGGGTTTCTCAGCCACAGCGCACAAGGGGAATTTAGCCGATTGCTTTCCGCAATGACTTTAGGGCTGCTCCCGCACCTAAAGCCAAACCACCTCACACCCTCACACAGCTGCAGTTGTTTCATAGCCGCTACGCATCCTCGGAGAACTTGGCCGCTCGCCTTCCCCACATCCTCGCTGGATTGAGCCGCGAGAGGAGTCAGATAAAATGGTTTTTTTTGTTGTTTTTTTTTCACAGCTGCTGTGGATCTCCACCAGGTTTACTGGGAAAGTCCCTCACCATCGCGGATCCACACGCAATTTTTGCACAGCCCAGACACCTTTGACGTCCCAGGCCGGCACTCGCTTACTCCCCCTCCTCCTCCACAGCGCTTTTCCCGCACCTCACTCCCTAAAGCCGGCCGATCGCCGTCTTGTTCCACTACGCACGAAACGCACCAGCCCGTGCGCCCACGATCCACGGCCGTTCAACGTGCTGGAACCCGGAGCTGGAGCCAAATGACGGGGGGGGGTCACAATCCCTGCTGAGTGTTCTGGGGGGAGCCCTGTGGTGACCCACCACAATCTACATGAACATTCAACCTTCACACTCAGCTAGCCGGCAGGAATCGGAAGGCAATTTGCATACTGGACAGAGAGCCCCTAGGAGACAATCAGAACAATGGACTATTGTTATACATCCCCCAGATTAAGGAGAGGAAGTCCGGGCGCCAGTTGGTCACGTGATTGATACTGTATGCATTGACTGATATGTATATCAATATGCAAATGTTCCATGCATTCTCTCTTGTCTGTATGAAAGAGCTTACTTTACATGCCTCAAGCAGGACACACAGCACTGCACAGCGCTACAGTGTGTCTCATGATGCTGGAGGAAATAAAACTCTGAAACCTTCCAGCTCGTCGCATCTCTCATGAACTTATTTGTTCCTCCACAATATTACACTTAACTCTATCACTGAACAGTGATAGAAACTAAACTAAAATATTATGATCACTGAACAACTCCCATTCTCCAAAGTGCAAGATACACTATTATCTTGAATATAAGAGATAAAAGATATCACAAATAAATGATCTGACAAACAAATAAACAAGGGATCTGGAACAGTGGCTAATATTGGCTGTCCCATTCATTTTCAATATTTAGGTATTCTGTAATTAATATTCACACAGTCAAATAAATCTTAGTGCCATTTACCCCCTTTTATATTTGCCAAAGTCTAACATATGATTGCCTACATATAGGCTACAACTCTTTGTATTCCACTTTCAAACACAGCCTACATTTGGGCCTGTAAAGCCTGATTGGGATTGGGATACCTGTTTCAGACAGAAATACTTGCGTTCTACGGGCAATGCGCACGTGGCTATGTCAGTGAGGTCAGTATGTGCATAGTCAGTCCCTATAAGTCAAAAAGTCATGCTTCAAGCTGCTCTAAACGCTTCTTTTCTACTCAGATCTATGACAATTAAAGTGGATATCCTCACAAGGTTTCTTGAATACGGTGCAGTAGATGTACCCTCTGCCATCACACCAATCAGAAGAAGCCATTTTAAAGGCAAGACAGCCTTTAAGGAAGACAAAAACAATCAACTTATTTTATAGCACATTCCAGTTGGTCCTTGGTTGGATTTTTCTAATCAGTTGCTGGAAATTGTCAACTGTCATGCTCCCTGAAGTCAGATTTCTGACTATTAGTCATGTAGCTGGCACCATACTCAACTTAAAGAGGAGTTAAGGATTCAAAATGTCTACGCCCAACATCAACAGTAAGTGGAAACTCAGTAAAATGTACCATTTATTACAAGCAAACACAATAGCAGCTTTGATGGAGGCCTCTCTTGGTTTTCTGACTTTGTGAAAGTATTGTGCTGGAACATGTTTATGGTCAGAAATCCAGTTTCAGGGGGCAGGTCATTCAACATCTTCCGGCAACTGACAAAATTCAATCTAAAACAACTCCTGGAACACTTTAAAAGATGCAGGATGAACTGAGAGCTGCACCAATTTCCAGTATGTTTCTAATGGATTTCTGAAATTGTTGTGCTCTCTTACAGCTGGAGATTTACATTTTACCTTCTCGCTTTCTTCGCTGGTCTGGCAGTCCTCATCGATGTGAGTATTGAGAACAAAACACTAAATGTTGCAAAAATGTGCTTACCATACCCAGAAAAATGTCTTATTGTTTTAGATGTAGCTTAAGAAAGCATGTAATGCCCTCTTCCCTATATATAACATAGGGAAGAAAACTGTACAGCCATTATTGATAAGTGTTGCATCCAACATGATTCTTTCATGAATGATTCTGTAATGGCTGTGGTGTCATGATAACCTCATAAAGCCTCATTTAAAAACCTGTTAATACATCTGCCCTCAGAAACCATGGTTTTATGATATGAAGCAGATGTGGGAAAACTTCCCGAAAATGGTATCTACTTTCCATATTTATTTTTAATTCACTCACAAATAAGCATATTGACCATTGAAACTTGGTGTATCTGTTCACCAAGTACTGTTCTGAATTGTGGGTAATATTCTCAACTTTTTCATCTTCTTTCACAGCCACTTTTGCCTTCACAGTACTGGTACTACATGATTGAACTAGGCTTCTACGTCTCACTGCTCTTTAGTGTAGCATCAGATGTCAAACGAAAAGTAAGTGACACCATGTTGTCTCTGAACTTTATTACCTTCTTTACTGTAAAAACCCCTTAGCAACCTTCCATCAAGAGTAATTGCTCAGAGTGCATAAAATGATGAGGATGATCTATTGTGTATTTTGAGGTTTAGATATTGATTTCCTCTTCAGGTTCTTGGATTATTGTATTGAATGGGGCCATAAGTGCTCAGAACTCCATTAACCATAATTTTCAGTCCCACTGATACTTTCTGCCCTCTGTTTGGAGGCGGGGGAATCATAGTAAGTTTAATGGAAAATTAAACTACCTCTCCAATTGTTGCTTTTCACAATGTTCTTTGAGTTAATGTGTGTTTGGAGGTCTGTGGAGAGAGACAGATTGACCATTTTCTCAAAAAATATAAGTTGACTAACTGAATCTCTAAAATGGCTCTTAATTCCTAATCCTACTTCCAATTTCTGGACTTTTTCATAAAGCCACAAAGCAAACGAGCCTCAAGTTTGATCATTTGTTTTGTAACTTTTTTGTTTTCTGTTGTATGGATTTAATTTCTGTTTATAATACTAAAGCTGCATAATCTGCCACATTGTGAGAGTTAATCATTTGTAAAAAGCAGCCTTGGATGGGCATGCACTGTTGACTGGTGATTAATCTTTCCAGTCTTTGATCAATAAGTGACTGGTGGAAAATTAAAAAAAAAAAAAAAAAAAAAAAATCATCCCTCCTTTTCCGCTGTCCAGGATTTCAAAGAACAGATAGTTCACCATGTGGCCACCATCCTCCTTGTCAGTTTCTCTTGGCTGGTGAACTACATCAGAGCAGGAACACTGATCATGTTGGTACATGATGCCGCTGACTATCTAATGGAGGTATGATGGGAATAGTATGACTGCAAAAGGGGATTTTACTGCCTTGTGTTGATCAGTAGCATCTTGCTAATGTTAAGAGCAACAGGGCTTCTCACAATTCACTGTCTGCCCACAAGTGGACAAATCGGTACAAAACTAACAGTCCCATCTCTCTTTTTAAACTGTAGTCTGCCAAAATGTTCAACTATGCAGGGTGGAGAAGAACCTGCAACTTCATTTTTACTGTGTTTGCTGCAGTTTTCATCATCACCCGCCTGATAATCCTCCCATTCTGGTAAAGAAAAAAATGTTGCATCAGACTTTTGTTACTGTAATATGGAGTCACTGGTGTTGCTGAATGATCACTGAGTGAATGAAAACATGGATGACTAATTGTTCCTTTGGTAGAAGCACGGGAGTGTTACTGTAGTATTAGTTTACAAGGTTTAAACCAAATTACTTGTTTGGTTTTTTTTTTTACTGGAAGCACAACAACAGACCCATTGTTTGTGTTCCCAGCCTGTCTCAATGGTGTGTTGAAGCTGCTTGTAGGTGGCTCTGACTGGCCTCTCTGTTCTGCCTTTGTCCTCTTGTCCAGGATAATACACACAACATGGGTGTACCCAGTGACTCTCTACCCCCCCTTCTTTGGTTTCTACTTCTTCAATGGGCTGCTGTTTGTGCTGCAGATTCTGCACATCTTCTGGGCTGTGCTCATTTTGCGTATGGTTGTCAAATTCCTGCCAGGCAATGTAAGAAACATCAGCTTATTATTTTACAATAGAAAACCTTTGGAAAAAATACAAGAAAGTCTAGCTCCTTCAAAGCCAAATGTAAAAAAAATGAGGGATTGCCTAAGGCTTTTGCACTGTACTATATTTCTAGAATGTCACAGGAGAAGAAACTGTACTGATGTGGTCTTATTTTACTCAACAGGACATTGTTGAGGACGAGCGAAGTGATAAAGAGGAGACGGAGTCAGATGATGAGAATCAGTGTGAGCGGAGTCTAAAGTATCAAAATGGGCATGTGCAGAATGGACACATTCATCTAAACAACAACCACAATAAGGCTGACTGATCAGATGGCGAGGGCCAGAGATGGAGCTGGATGAGGAGTATCGATGAGCTTTTGCCTGAAAGCCAAAGAGCTTGAATGTGTTGAAAGGGGACACAGGCAACAAACACACTGTCTTTCTTTTCGAAACAGTAGTAGTCTGGTAAGGACAGTTTCGTCTATCTAAATTACACTAAATTACACAATTGGAAAAAGCAGAAGTCAAAACTGCTGTATTTTGCCAAAATTATCTTAATACCAGAGAAGCAGAGTGGTTGTGCATTACATTTTTTTCCTTCTTTTTTCTCTCCCTTCGACGGTCTTCTGCTACTAGCCAAGATTGTGTCCAGTTGATCAAGTTACTGCATTACAAACCTGCCTTCTTGTAGCTTTATGGTTTATAACTGGAAGTATTTTCAGGAAGTTAGGGTGGGTACTCCATCCTACAGTTAACTATTATACTTGACATAACTGTTTGCTCTAAATAACTACACTGAAGTCATTGATGATGCACTACCATAGATGTGGCAGTGACTAAATTGTGACACTTACCCAGATGCAAGTCCATTTAATGAAGTTCAAAATTTCATTTAGTAAAAAAAAAAAAAAACCAAAAAACTTTTCAATTATTACAGCTGTCATTTTGGCGCGTTGGTTCTTGGCAATAGTTTTATTCCAGTAAAGTTAGAGTGGCGATCAGTAATATTTTAAATGGTTAAGAAAAGGTGCTACACCTGCCATGAATACTAAAATGTGTCTTGAGGAAAGTTTGTCTTAAAATGCTTTAAGAGTCAAACTCAGATTATTTTTAGTTTTATTTGTTTGACTTTTTTGTTGTATAATTTTTATTTTGCTTTTTTTTTTTTTTTTTTTTTTAAGTTTGGGTGCAAATTCAGTTTGTTATAGTAAATAATTAACAATTAGTTATGTTTAGTAATTCTTTAAGAGCTGAATAGTATTTCCATTTAGTGTTGTCTTGAAATCTATCCAAAGCATAAACTGTATGGGCATAGATGGACTTGGCTGCTATGATATCCCACAGATATTTACAAGGGGCCAGCATGAAGCCTCAAGCTGAGGGTTTTCCTCGTCGGCTGCTTGCTGAGAAGAGCAAAAGAGAAGAAAGTGAGTGAAGTTCATAGGATAGCAACTTGTCAGTCAGAAGGTAGGCGCCAGTTAGAAATATTCTGCTCCACCACTATGCTAATACAAGCCAAAGTGTCTTATACTCTCATAACTCTTGTTCGAGTTTACCATATTTATCAGCCAGTGCTGCCATTAGATGGGATCTAAAAGTTCTAATTCACTTCCTCATCGGCTTCATTTTGAAAACCAGGCAGCTAATTCCATCTTTTCTCTATACAATGTATGATCCAATGATGCACTTTATGGTTTATTCTATAGGTCAGTATTGGTCTTAGTGATTGTGTTTGATTCAAAGTAAAACATGATTTTGTTTTCATTTTGAGTGTTTTTGTTTACTGCGTAAAGGAAACAAAGAAAAAATCTCCAGTAAAGACATCTAATGATAAACCAAATTATGGTTCACATTTTTGTTGCCTTGTAATTTGTAAGTGCCTTAAAAATTTAGTGTCATTTGTCAAAAGTTTTGTTTTTTCCCTTTTGTCTTTAATTTTTGTCAAAAATATTCATCACTCAGTCTATTGCCCCTGCTAAAGACCTTTGCTCCTGCAGGAGTGTTTTTATTTTGTAGTGTTTGTGGCTAAAATATAAACTGATAACAAGGATGATAAAGATGATTATGGATGACTCTTCTGTTTTGCTTTTTAGTCTTGAGTTGATTCAGTAGGTTAATTGGCATCAACTGGGGATTCTAAATTGTGCTTAGATATTGATGTGAGAGTGGCTGTCTGTCTCTGTGTTGGCCCTGCAGTGGACTGGTGACCTGTCCAGGGTCTACCCTGCCTCTCGCCCTAACATGCTGGAGCAGGCTCCAGCCCCCTACCACCCAAAAAGGATTAAGCGGCAGATGATGGATGAATGAGTTGATTCAGTTGAAATGAAAAGTTTGACTTTAAAACCTTTTTAACACTTTAATGTCTTGTCAGTTTAGGTGAAAGATGACATCAAAGTTTTAGCTCAAAAAACTGGAGAAGTTGGAATTGTAAGGAAAAATGACTAATTCATATAATTTTCTAATTCATAAACTCCTCACTGGCTGTCTATCCTAATTCTCTATAAAACTGCGTATATAACCTTTTCTTAACTTCTTGCATTACTTAAAATCATATTTATGGAATTTTACAAGATCCTTCATTTTAAAATAACAATTTATTTAAGATGCTGTTCTTTTTTTGAACAAAACGGAATGATATATTTCCAGAGCCTGGCAGGAGCACCATCCATCAGTCATTGGTTCCACTAGTGCAGAGTAGAACGCACCATGGAGCTATTACAATATCAGATGGCACAGTGTGGTGGTGACACATTCTTGTTGGCACATTTTAGGACAACCTTTGATGCCAAAAAAAGGTAAAGACAAATTATCTTTGGTTTAAGATGGAAAAACCACATTTAAGGATGAAAGTTTTTTTTTTTTTTTTTCCTCATTTTCATACAGCTTCCTCCCCCTTCCTCTCACTCACTCCTACAGTATTTTGGCTGCAACCTAAAAGGCCTCCTTGGCTAATTGCATGTTGAGTGGGATCACTTTACCCCCGTGCCCTGCACTTCAGCCTCAGCCCTGCGCTCATCACTGGCAGCCGCACTGTAACAATCTCCATTTTAAAGCGACAGGGTCAATTTCCATCCTGCTCTTGCATCTTGCGCTGCAATTTAATTGCCAACGCATCTCCTGTTTCTCCTGCTCTGAAAGTCTGGGCTTTCCTTTCCACGCCCCCCTTCTGAGTACAGTCTTACTTCTGCTTAAATCTTTTCGCCTTTTCCATCCACATTGTTTCCCCTCCTTCCTCCGCTGCCTTTTCAGCCTCGTGAAATGAATAAGCTCAGTGTCGCCTGAGGTGCCAGAGTTATGTGGGTGTGAGGTTTAATCGGTGACAGCGGTGAAGGTCCTCCTGACAGCCCAACAAAAGCAGCGGGGTGCTTGATTCACTTGTGAACTGTGTAGACCGTCATTCAATTCCTGCTTAAGTATTAATAAAGGGCTTTACACGCCAGGGGGAGGTCGAGGGATGCAAGTACATGCTTGTGTATGTTGTATGTGTCTTTGAGTGCAGGAGCTAATTTGCAAGCTGCTCATTTGATGATCATGGGAGGGGGGTGAAGACTTTGGTTACTGAGGTCTGTCTTATGTAACCAGAGTCAAAAGGAAACTTCAGAGGGAACCAAGATGCTATGAAACTTTGAAGGTGCTGAACTAATGACCATACAGGAAGGATGGTGAGTCTGAAATTATATTTAATTTAATTATGCAGGAGTAAAGCTAAAATCAGCTTTGTGGTATTGGAGCTGTTGCCAAATTTGAAGGGCTTTAAATTATGATTAATACTTGGAGTTGGGTAAAAATGCACCAGTATTGCTTTTTTGGGTGCATTAGGGAAGAGAGGAATGGGAATTTCAAAACTTGACTTTGGCTTTTAAGAATACTCATAAGTCAACTGTAATACTTTAACAGTCAAATGTTTTTGGAGGTTTATATGCATGTTCATAAACATGGATCATGTAACTTGTTACCAAGTTGAACAATGACTAGGCATATATTCAATGATGACTATGTTAATCTGTATTGGCTGGCATACACTAAAAAAATGGCAAGTTTCCAGTATTTTAATTGTAACAATTTTGTCATTTGAATTTAAGAATTCAGTTAAGATGTACTAGCATAGTTGATGTCATGTCCATTTGTCAAATAGAAATTTTTGCATTAACATAAAATTCAAATTCATACCAACAGGTTTATGTATTCATTATGAGTCCAGTTTCCTTTGATTTTTATCTGGCCTGTTTTGCAGCATACCATATTTAAACTTTTTAAATAAATTGTAACTGATTATTTGTTTTGACAGTTAAAACATTATCCCAGTTCTAAATGAATAAAAGTTATAGTAATTCAAATTAAATTCAATTGACACAACTTTAGTATAAATTATGCCACAATTCATTTTGAGTATATCCACAACACTGTACACATTGGCAAGACTGTGAATCTTGTGCAGTGGCCTTACTCATTTATCCTATTAATCTGGATATTCCTGTTTGTTTTTTACATGAGGAATAACTGCAATAATCAGTAATGGAAAAATAAGCCTTTAAATGACATAATTTGGGGGTGTAAATGTTTTTCTCTTTTTCAGTTTAACAGCGATGATAAAGGCAGGACTCTAATATGGGGGGAAAACTCTTGAACTAATTCAACCATAGACAGTTGGCAGTTTTCAAAACCACCAGTGTATATGGTTTTAGATCACACATAGGCTCAATATGACCTGGGAGCCAGACAGTCCCTTCATTCTCAGAGGAGACTCCGCAGTGTTTAACTCAGTTATATTACAGTGTGTCATCGGTGCCCTATATAGTGTTTTATCAGGTAATGCAGGACTGTAGATTGTATGGCTTGATTTGGTTACGAACTACAGATTATGGCTTGATATTTTCTTTGTAAGATGCTATCCATCCCTACTGAAGATTATATATATATATTTTTTTTTTAATTTACTGTGTAATTGCATCAAGCCATTGCCATCTTCTCAAAAGCAAATGTGTACTCACTCCTTCTTAAAGTAATGGCGCACAAGTGACAAACGCAAGGCCCAACATGGACCAGGCACCTCAACCTGTGCTGCAGTTGGAGGTGGACGTTGACCTCGGTTTTGCACTCTTCTTCCTCTTGGTGCTGTGTTTCTTCCTCCTGGTGACAGTGGTGCGCTGTGCCCAGACGGTCGTGGATCCCTATGGCTCCATCTCAACCTCCACCTACCAGGAAGAGCAGATCACCTGAGGGTAAACTCAGTAAATGCAAAAAGTTGGAAGAAAACTGAGATCGAAGTTAAGAATGTGTTCTTAAGCGAGCTGTGCATTAAGTTGTTTTTAATGTTTTCTAACTATGAACATGTACACAGTTATATTAACCAGACAGTCAATTCCAGTGGAAAGTTAACAGCTTAGTTGTCTGACTTTCAGCTGGACCTGTATACTGTCTAAGCAGTGAGCTCACATTGTCACGCTATGCTTTAATCTGTTTTCTGAGCTCTTGGATCTGTAGAATTCATAGAAAGGAAATATATGCTCATCTCAGGTGTTCAAATCCACTTTAGCACCCAGTTTAGCTTCCCTTCTGCCAGCAACTGAATGTCATCCTTGAGTTATAATTATGGATGTTAGTAATGCTTATAGCAGTTTTCACTCATTGCATGAGGTTTTGTACTGTAAACCCTTTAAATGATGCTTGTAAATTACTTTATGGAATGTTAACTGCTAATAAATAAATTGGTACGGTTTTCAATGCAGACTGAATGTCATTGGCTTCTTAAATGCAGTGACCTAAAAGAGCAGCTGTTGCAGTGACTATATACTGTACAGTAGTTATACAAACTGTTCAACCCTTGGATGTTTTCTTTTATTGCTTTTATAAATGGAATCATGGTCAACTGAAAATGGTTTAAAAAAAAAAAAAAAAAATCAGGTCAAAGTGAAAGCAGACTTTGATGTTCACCTTTGACCTTGCAATCCCAAAATCATAGTCACACGGCAGGGTCACAGGGTGAACCTGTGTACCAAGTTTGCTGACCCTAGCTTTACTTGTACAGTAATAAGGTATAGGGAATGTTAACTTTGACCCTAAACCCATAGTCAGAGGTCAAGATCCCAAGGTGAATCTGTACACCAGGTTTGGTGGCCCTAGCTTTTTATAGTAATAGTAAATTTAGCATTTACCATAGTGCAACTGCAGTGTTAACTTTGACCCCAAACCCATAGTCAGGCCAGGGTGTAAGTTGTCCAAGATGTGTATTGGATGCAACTACTGTATCAATTTGAAAAACCTTCATTTTTTTCTTTCAGTTGTTAGTGTGTTTAGAAGATTTAGGGAAAATCTGACCTTTGACCTCAGGGCCATCCAATAAGAGTGAAATTGCAATATGAGAATCATCACAGTATAACAAACCATGGTGCCAAGTTTCAAAATATTTGGGCCAAAACTAGGAGGGATTGATTTCACAAGACAGTTACTGTCTATGAAGTGAGGTGAAATAAGAGGTCATAGGTTAGGGGCTACAATTCCTGCAAAAAACATCTGATCAGAACCAAACTGCAATATGTACATCGTTGGTGTATATCAAACCCTGGTACCAAGTTTCAAAACAATTGGAACAAAACTCTAGGAGGAGTTGATTTTACAGAAGTGGGACAGACTGACCCATAGCATAATCTCCCTACTATCTTTGCCCAAACGGCTCTTCAACTGGTGGGGGATTAAAACCACTGCTAACAAAGATCATATCAACAATCAAACATGGTGGTGGTAGTGTCATGGTCTGGGGCTGCTTTGCTGCTTCAGACCTGGACTTGCTGTAATTTATGGAACCATGAATTCTGCTACCAGAAAATCCTGAAGAAGAATGTCCGGCCATCAGTTCATGATCTCGAGCTCAAGCCCTCCAATATGGTCAAATTAAAACAATTCTGCAGAGTTGGCCAAAATTCCTCAGCGGCGATGTAAAACTCATTGCCAGTTGTTGCAAATGCTAGATTGCAGTTGTTGCCGGCAAGCATGTGGCACAACCAGTTATTACATTTAAGGAGGTTACTTTTCCACATAGGGCCAGGTAGGTTTGGATAGCATTATGTATTCCTTAATAAAATTATAATTTAAAAACTGCCTTTTTATTTATTCAGGTTAACTTTGTCCAACACTTAAATGTTTAATGAACTGAAATAAAGTGTGACAAGTAAGCAAAAGTCAAATTTTTTCACAGCATTGCAATATATACATATATACACATACAGTGCTGTGGAAAAAATATTTTTCTCCCCCAGATGCACCCATTGCCAGTTTTGTCCTTGATCTCCAATTATAGTAAACTTTAATGCATATTAAATGGTCACAAATGACTGGAAAATGCAGATTTCGCTCAGACTTAATGTAACCAAGGGGTGATTGCCCCCAAAAGGCCCATTCACAAAGTGGTAAAAATCTCCTTATAGAATCATACCCCACATGTGGCTCCATAGCTGCAGGTCACAGATGGGACCTTGAGTCTCAATAACTGGGAGCAATAGATGGACGTCCTGGCGCACTTAAGAGTTGTTTTAGCTCTTTCCTTCAGAAAACCAGCAGCATGATGCTAGTTTGGTTGGTCTGATGGTTAAGTCTCCACCAAACATTTCATTCACCATTCAACAGTGGAGCAATTTTTTTTTATTTAAAAAAGTAATTTAAAACAATACTCCATTAACAGTGTATCATTTAATTCAGAACATTTTGCATTAGATAAGCTGAAGTACAAAAACATTTATTACAGCCAAAATAAAAGTTCAATGAGAGGGCAAGCCTCTGGAGAAGTCTTCTTTGCCACCATCTCCTCAGATTCACTCTTTGAACTTCCACTCCTGGCGGCACATGGGGCACTGCTGCTGGACCTGCTGCGAGTTCAGCCACTTCAGGATGCAGTGCATGTGGAAACAGTGGGAGCACTGTCCCCACACCAGTGGACAGTCATCTCCGGGCACCTTACCTTCAAAACAGAGAGAATATTAATTGTTTATTTTAGTTTACAGTAAGAGTTTGTTTAAGGAAAGAACCTTGACAATGAAAAAAATTCTAAACTAATTCTGCCATGTCTGCTCCATTTTCCATTATGACACCAAAATGTTCTCATTTTTGAATTAACATCAAAGTTTAAGAGCTCTGATTTATAATTTTCCACACTGATGGTGAACAATTTTTGTCAAATGCTATTTTATTAGCAAAGAACTGTGCCGTCAGTGGCATTTGTCTGTTTTATTGGTTTGCAAACAGAATGAATAAAAATAAACTACAGAAGGAATTTGAACATGAGTGTGGCAAAGGGAATCATCCACTGGATTTTTTTTTGTGATCTGGGGAGTAAAATATAGGGGAAACGGGCTGCCTTGGTGGAGGTTTGCGTTTTGAAAATGAACATTAAACCAGGCCAAACAGCTGGGCTACTCACAGTCCGGACAGCAGCCGTTAAAAGCCGACCTGCAGATCCCACAGTTGTCATCGTTGGCCACCCACAGCCACGACGCCACTCCGTTCCACTGCCTGATCTTCACCTTCATCCTCCACTTCCGATTCTCACAACACACCTCAGCTGCTAACAGCAGCTGCGGCTAAAGATGGCAACCACTGGACCTCTGTAGATTGGTGTTCTCCAGTATTACCTTGTCTGTCACACAGCGATGACCGTCTCATTCAGGCGTGGCTTAATTTACCACAGAATCAAATTAGACCGTTTGCTTCGCAATCACTTGCGAGCCACTTTAACACAACTGTAGAAGTTGTTGCTAACGTTTTTAGCAAGGTCTTCTTCTTCTCTCGGTTACTGGCGGATAGCAAACAACTGAAAGGCACATACCGCCACCCACTGTCTTCTTCTTCTTCTGCTTTTAGATTTGATTGGCGGTTGGCAACCAGCTTACAGGTGCATTACCACCATATCTATTACCACCACGTACTTCACTCTATATCGTCGCTGTATGGCTTTCTTCTTCTCCTCTCAGTTACTGGCGGATAGCAAACAATTGAAAGGTGCATACCGCCACCTACTGTACAAGAGTGTGTAACATTGTTATCTGAGCCCGACCCCAAAATTCTATGACTTAATCCTGTGTTATTTAAAAAAGAGAAAAGAGCCTTTCTCGTGATTCTTATTGCCCCTCCATCTTCATCTGTTCCCAGAATCCCAGTTAAATCCCATTCCCCACTGGCCTCTCAAACTTAATTTTCCATTATCTGTCTTCCATTTCCATATTTTACAGTGTAATAAAATGTGCTTGACATTTTCTTTTACTCCACATTTGTCACTTTCGCGTTTCCGCATGGTGAATAAAATGCCATTTAAACCTGTGTGATCCAGTCTGAGTCTTGCCATAATGATGTCTTCCCTCCTTTTGGTTGTTATGAAATTCTTTATTGTAATAGATTTTTGTATTTTGTAATATGATCTACCTTTATGATCTTCACCCCATTTTTTTGCCATAGTTCAGTTCCTTTTTTCTTGATTACTGCTTTCCCTTCACCTTTTCCAAGAGACAATGGTATAGTTATGTAGGGAGTTAGAAATGAAGAAGCGATGTGACTTTATAAATCAAAGTTTAATATCAGCTTCACCTCCCTAACATGTCTCATCTCGGTGCAGAAGCAGAATAAGAGGTCGAATGCAGTCAGACCTTCATACTTATACCCACACTCAACAAAAGACATTGCATATCAAAGCTGACATCCCGCATTAACATAATCCCCCTCCATTGTCCTCCATCTCCTCCACCTGACCCTGGGTGGTCAGGGAGATCGATCCGGTCTCCACCGCTGCGACTCTGTCTGCTCTTTGATCCTCGCTGGCGGTTGAGACCTCTTGTCCTGTTCATAGGCGTGAGGTCATTCCACATACAGTGGGGCAAAAAAGTATTTAGTCAGCCACCAATTGTGCAAGTTCTGCCACTTAAAAGATGAGAGAGGTCTCCAATTTCCATCATAGGTATACCTCAACTATGAGAGACAAAATGAGAAAAAAAAAATCCAGAAAATCACATTGTCTGATTTTTAAAGAATTTATTTGCAAATTATGGTGGAAAATAAGTATTTGGTCACCTACAAACAAGCAAGGTTTCTGACACTCACAGACCTGTAACTTCTTCTTTAAGAGGCTCCTCTGTCCTCCACTCGTTACCTGTATTAATGGCACCTGTTTGAACTCATTATCAGTATAAAAGACACCTGTCCACAACCTCAAACAGTCAGACTCCAAACTCCACTATGGCCAAGACCAAAGAGCTGTCAAAGGACACCAGAAACAAAATTGTAGACCTGCACCAGGCTGGGAAGAATGAATCTGCAATAGGTAAGCAGGTTGGTGTGAAGAAATCAACTGTGGGAGCAATTATTAGAAAATGGAAGACATACCAGACCACTGATAATCTCCCTCAATCTGGGGCTCCACGCAAGATCTCACCCCATGGGGTCAAAATAATCACGAGAACGGTGAGCAAAAATCCCAGAACCACATAGGGGGACCTAGTGAATGACCTGCAGAGAGCTGGGACCAAAGTAACAAAGGCTACAACAGAAACACACTACGCCGCCAAGGACTCAGATCCTGCAGTGCCAGACATGTCCCCCTGCTTAAGCCAGTACATGTCCAGGCCCGTCTGAAGTTTGCTAGATAGCATTTGGATGATCCAGAAGAGGATTGGGAGAATGTCACATGGTCAGATGAAACCAAAATAGAACTTTTTGGTAAAAACTCAACTTGTCGTGTTTGGAGGAGAAAGAACACCATACCTACTGTGAAGGACAGGGGTGGAAACATCATACTTTGGGGCTGTTTTTCTGCAAAGGGACCAGGACGACTGATCCCTGTAAAGGAAAGAATGAATGGGGCCATGTATCGTGAGATTTTGAGTGAAAACCTCCTTCCACCAGCAAGGGCATTGAAGATGAAACGTGGCTCGGTCTTTCAGCATGACAATGATCCCAAACACACCGCCCGGGCAACGAAGGAGTGGCTTCGTAAGAAGCATTTCAAGGTCCTGGAGTGGCCTAGCCAGTCTCCAGATCTCAACCCCATAGAAAATCTTTGGAGGGAGCTGAAAGTCTGTGTTGCCTAGCGACAGCCCCAAAACATCACTGCTCTAGAGGAGATCTGCATGGAGGAATGGGCCAAAATACCAGCAACAGTGTGTGAAAACCTTGTGAAAACTTACAGAAAACGTTTGACCTCTGTCATTGCCAACAAAGGGTATATAACAAAGTATTGAGATGAACTTTTGTTATTGACCAAATACTTATTTTACTGAGGACTTTACCAATTAATTCATTAAAAATCCTTCAATGTGATTTTCTGGATTTTTTTTTTCTCATTTTGTCTCTCATAGTTGAGGTATACCTATGATGAAAATTGGAGACCTCTCTCATCTTTTAAGTGGGAGAACTTGCACAATTGGTGGCTGACTAAATACTTTTTTACCCCACTGTATGTAATCACTAAACATTCTAATATGTCTATACATATGTAGGTATGGAATATATGATTAATATAAGCCACAGCCCCCCCCCCAAACGACTAAGAAAATGACAATCAAATTAAGTTTACAGTTTAAGATAATCTCTATGACATATTATACTGTTAACCTCTTGACAGGGAAAACGAGGAAAAATCTTTCCAGCAGTCATGCTCCTGTAGAGAATTCAGTGGTAACAACAACAGTATAGTAATATCACAAGTCATCCTTAGAACTGTCACGGCACAATCTGATAACACAGTTAACAACTCTTGGTCAATTTGTATCAGTCCCTGTGCCGTCTGGGTTTTAATCTTCTCCTGAATCTGCTGTGGGTCCGCTTTGGTGTCGTGGTGGGACCCTCCTGTAAGGAATCTGCAGCTTGGGGAGGAGAGTGGTTATTTGTTCCCTGCAGGGGGGCTGAGTTTTTTTTGGGGGGGGGGGGTCTACCCCGCCGAGGTGCTCTCGCCACCCGTGCAGGTTCGTCTCTCAACAAGAAGGCAGGTTTAAGTCTGTCAATGCTGACTGTTTCTTTTCTGTCCCCTAAATCAAGCACAAAATGCTTATCACCAGGTTCCAGCACTCTGAATGGTCCATCGTATGGTGGACAGAGGGTTGATTTTAAAGCTTCGTGCCTAACAAAAACGAACTCGGCGTTTTTTAAAGCTTGGGGGACAAAAACCCGTGGAAAAGAGTGATGTGCCGGTCCGGGGAGAGTGTCCGGTCCGGTGCTGCCTAAAGGCCTCAGGGCTGGAAGATGCCCAGGCTCTGGGTTCTCTGGTAAAAACTCACCTGGGAGTCTGAGAGGTTGTGCAAAAACTAATTCTGCTGGGGAGGCGTCTAGATCCTCTTTAGGCGCAGAACGCAACCCTAATAAAACCCAGGGAAGTTTATTCACCCAATCTGTATCCGTTAGTGAGGCCCTGAGGGCGGCCTTTAAAGGTCTGTGAAAACACTCGCATAACCCATTAGCCTGAGGGTGATATGCGGTGGTGCGGTGAATTGTCGCCCCTAAGCTGCTAGCCATGGCTGACCAAAGCTCTGAGACAAAATGAGGCCCCCTATCGGACGTGATGTCCGATGGGACGCCGAAACGTGCCACCCAGTTTGTTAAAAAAACGCGAGCGACTTCCACAGCTGTGGTTGACGCCAAAGGGACCGCCTCAGGCCAGCGCGTAGTACGGTCTATCATCGTTAACAGGTGTGTGAAATCCTGAGACGAAGGTAGTGGTCCCACGAGGTCGACATGAACGTGGTCAGACCTTCTGGCTGGGATTTGAAAAGGCTCTAGAGGAGCTTTTGTGTGTTTGTGTATTTTGGCGCGCTGACAAGACATGCAAGTTTTTGCCCATTCCTTTACATTTTTGCGTAGGCCCGGCCAAACAAACTTTTCTGCGACCATTTTAACCGAGGCACGCACCCCTGGGTGCGCGAGGGAGTGAACCGAGTCGAAAATGCGTCAGCGCCATGCAGCTGGGACTACCGGGCGAGGTCGGCCGGTTGAAACGTCGCAGATTAGGGGGGGTACACCGTCACGTAAACCCCTTTCCTCCAGTCTTAACCCTGTTGGTCCAGACAGGAGCGCGCGCACGTCCGCGTCGCTGCTTTGTTCCTCTGCCATGGCTGCGTAATCTATCCCTACGTGAATTGGGGCCGCGTACGCGTCCACGTTGGCGAAGAGTTCTGTGGCTGAGGTAGTATAATCTGTCTCCTCGTGCTCTGGCGATGTCACAGCGCGAGAGAAGCAGTCTGCTACCACGTTAAGTTTGCCTACCACATGTCGAATGTCTGTGGTGAACTCTGAAATTGCAGCTAGCTGTCTTTGTTGCCTGCCTGACCATGGTTCTGAAATTTTAGCCATCGCAAAAATGAGCGGTTTGTGGTCTACAAAAGCCGTGAAGTGCTGCCCTTCTAACCAGAACTGGAAGTGGCGGATGGATAAATGAAGCGCTAGCAGCTCCCTGTCAAAAGTGCTGTATTTACGTTCGGTTTGGTTTAAAGATTTGCTAAAAAATGCTAAAGGTTGCCAGGTTCCGCCAACATGTTGCTCCACGACTGCCCCTCTGGCCAGGTCTGAAGCGTCTGTGGTTAACGCTATGCGGGCCGAGGGATCGGGGTGAACCAACAATGTGGCATTAGCTAGGGCGCTTTTTACTTCTGCGAAGGCGTGTTCGCGCTCCGGGGTCCATTCGACCGCGTTGGAAGGCTTTTGTTTTCTGAGCACGGCATACAGGGGCTGCATGAGTTGAGCTGCGCGGGGGAGGAAACGGTTGTAAAAATTCACCATTCCCAAAAATTCTTGCAGCGACTTGACCGTTTGTGGTCGTGGAAAATTTTTTACCGCACGGACTTTGTCTGGCAATGGGACTGCCCCCTTCGGTGAAACTCTGTGTCCCAAAAAATCAATTTGTGACACGCCAAATTTGCATTTGGCTGGGTTGATTATTAACCCGTGCTCTTCTAGTCTCTGAAAAACTGTAGTGAGGTGTTGTTCGTGTTCTTCCTCTGACGGGCTGGCTACCAGCATATCGTCAAGGTAGACGAACACGAAGGGGAGGTCGCGTAATACCGCGTCCATCATACGCTGAAAGGTTTGAGCAGCGCCTTTGAGGCCGAACGGCATCCGCAAAAATTCAAAAAGACCGAAAGGGGTTATTACAGCCGTTTTAGGAATGTCTTCTGCTCGAACAGGGACTTGGTGATAGCCGCGGACCAGGTCTATTTTAGAAAAAATGCGCGCACCCGCCAGATGTAGTAAAAAATCTTGGATGTGAGGAATTGGGTAGCGGTCATGCGCTGTCGCATTGTTTAGTCTGCGGCAAACTCGTCCTGTGCTATGGCGAGCTTGGTCGCATCTAAGTGCCGAGCTTTGGCGAACACGGGTGGGCCTGTTGTGGGGATGAAGTGTTCAACCCCGTGTTTCGCTACTGTCGCTGAAAATTTCGGAACTGTGAGTGCTGGAAATTGGGTGAGGAGTTGGTCAAACTTACCTCCTGCTGTTGTGACGCTGGCCTGCACGGGTGGTGGAGAAACTCGAGCTGAGCAGGGGATAGAAGCAAATGACAGTGCATTAACCAAGCGCCTATTTGCTAGATCGACTAACAACCCATGTGCACACAAAAAGTCAGCGCCCAACAAGTTAAAACTCACCGCCGCTACAATAAATGTCCATCTATAGTTGCGGCCGTGGATGCAAAGAGGCAGGTTCCTTTCACCGAAGGTGTCGATGATCGAGCCATTGGCTGCCATCGCTCCATTTCCCCGGGGACCCATGGCCCGGTCTGCGTGGGAAGGGGTGATAAAACTCAGCTGAGCTCCGGTGTCGATCAGGAACTGTCTCCCGGTGTGTCCGTCAGTCACATAAAGCAGCTTATTTTTTTCGCCGAGAGCCGTGGCTGTTAACGGTTCTCGGCTTTGGCGTTTCCCGAACTTTTTGAATTTGCAGAGGGGCACGCATTTGTATGCCCTCTCGGCGAAACGGTGGTGGTAATAGCAGATGTCGTTCCGCTTGCTGCGCCTTGATCGTGTTGTCGCCATGGTGGGCGGGCTCTTCTCGGTTGCCTGTGGTTCTCCGCTGCTCTGGGCTTCCACGCTGAGATCTGCGGATGCTGCTGTGGCCATCTGTTCCCCGCAGGCGTTGATGAGCCGCTGCGCTTCTCGGGCCAGCGCGCGGAAGTCCTGCTGGGTGCTGCACCGCATGTTGACCAGCGTCCCTCTCATGTGTGGCGGCAGAGTGCTGAGGAAGATGTGTTGGAAGAGGAAGTTGTCATTGTCCTCTTCCTTGAGCTGCAGCATGTCCTCCATGAGGGCCTTGGGTCTGCATCCTCTGTGGCCGTAGATCGCCAGGATCTTCTCTGCTCTCTCCTTGGCTGAGGGGACGAAGTTCTCGACGATGGTCGCCTTAAGTTCTCTGTATTTGTCATGGGCCGGTGGCTGTTGGATTATGCTCCGCGCACATCTTGACGTGGCAGCGTCGAGTTTGGCGACGATGTGATAAAACTTCGTCTCGTCCGCCGTTATGCCCGCCAGTGCAAACTGAGCCTCAGCTTGCTGGAACCACGAGCTCGGGTCTTCTTGCCAGAATTCTGGCAGCTTGACGGTGACGGCGCTTGTGTGGGCCATCTCTGATGTGTCCGCCGGGTGAGAGCGCCTTTCTTCTGCTCTCACGGCGGGGCTGGGATTGGTGCTCGGTTGAGCCCTCTCTGTAGCTTCTGCCGTGGGGGAACGTCTTCCATCCATTCCCCTGTCTGCATGGGCGCCGGCACTTGCCTGGGTCGCCTCTGATGAGTTAATCGCGGGAGAACGTCTCTGTTCCATCCTCACGTCTGGTCACCAGTGTAGGGAGTTAGAAATGAAGAAGCGATGTGACTTTATAAATCAAAGTTTAATATCAGCTTCACCTCCCTAACATGTCTCATCTCGGTGCAGAAGCAGCATAAGAGGTCGAATGCAGTCAGACCTTCATACTTATACCCACACTCAACAAAAGACATTGCATATCAAAGCTGACATCCCGCATTAACATAATCCCCCTCCATTGTCCTCCGTCTCCTCCACCTGACCCTGGGTGGTCAGGGAGATCGATCCGGTCTCCACCGCTGTGACTCTGTCTGCTCTTTGATCCTCGCTGGCGGTTGAGACCTCTTGTCCTGTTCATAGGCGTGAGGTCATTCCACATATGTAATCACTAAACATTCTAATATGTCTATACATATGTAGGTATGGAATATATGATTAATATAAGCCACAAGTTATCTCTTTTCCAAGAGCACTTTTTGTTAAGTCATTCCCTTTCAACCCTTCATGTGCAGGAACCCAATAAAACTGAACTTCTCCACCACCCCGTGCACCCTAAATAAACTGTGATATAGCTCAATCACCAAGTCTTCCCTTGTAGATTTTAGTGTCTGTTGTGGAGTGTGTGAAATAAGAGGCAGATTCATGGACAGACGGTTTATTACACACTTCACATCTCACAAGCACAGAACAGAATGAATCATTTCAGCAAGCTCTCCTCTTTTACCCAAATCACTCTTCACACATTTCATGGCATTTCTCATAACACAGCATGACATTTACATTACACTGCATTCAACCCCCTATGTCCTTGACTCCTTCCTGCTATCTCGCCAGGAACCCCCTGGGCATTGTTCTCCCATGCTTATTCACTGTCTCCATCTGAAATGCTAAATAATCTGACTTCCCCAAGGTCTTACACACCCCCCCCCCAGCATCTTAGATAGAACATTAGTCCACACTGTGGCTTATATTAATCATATATTCCATACCTACATATGTATAGACATATTAGAATGTTTAGTGATTACATATGTGGAATGACCTCACGCCTCAGAACAGGACAAGAGGTCTCAACCACCGGCGAGGATCAAAGAACAGACAGAGCCGCAGCAGTGGAGACCGGATCGAACTTCCTGACCACCCAGGGTCAGGTGGAGGAGATGGAGGACAATGGAGGGGGATTATGTTAATGCGGGATGTCAGCTTTGATATGCAATGTCTTTTGTTGAGTGTGGGTATAAGTATGAAGGTCTGACTGCGCTCGACCTCTCATTCTGTTTCTGCATCTAGATGAGACATGTTAGGGAGGTGAAGCTGATAATAAATCTTGATTTATAAAATCACATCGCTTCTTCATTCCAAGCTCCCTACACACACGCTCTTTTGGCTTCAGTCTCCTCCCATATCTGCTGTAACTGGGGTTTACCGGCTCCATGGCACTGCTGTGCCGGTGGGGGGGCTGCTGGGAGTGTGTCTGACTGCGGGTGGGCCGTGGTGAGGGGGGGGGGGAACTTTGCTCTGTCCGTGTCGCTGCTCTGGTGAATCGTTTCCCTGGGGAGCTCTCCGTGGGGGTCTTCCACGCCGAGGGGCCCTAGCCAACAGCACCTGCTCGTTCGCCGCTACAAAGGAGGGTTTGAGTCTGTCTATGCCAATTTTCTTCCGCCGACCTCCCAAGTCTAGCAAAAAATGCTTATCCCCTGTTTCCAACACTCTGAACGGTCCATCATAGGGTGGGCGCAATGGCGGGCGGTGGGCGTCGTGTCTGACGAACACGAACTCCACGTTTTTCAAAGTTTTAGGCACGAAAGCACACGGAAAACAGTGGTGGGCCGGGCCCGGCAGCGTGCCTGTGTTTGCACTCCGCTGCAAAAGCTGAGACGGGGAGCTGTCCGGCGCGGGATTATCTGGCAGAAATTCCCCGGGCAGCCGTAGGGGCTGCGCAAAAACAAGCTCTGCCGGGGAAGCTTCCAAATCCTCTTTTGGCGCGGAGCGCAACCCCAATAAAACCCACGGCAACCTGTCCACCCAATTTGCATCCGTCAGTGAAGCCCTGAGTGTTGCTTTCAGTGATCTATGAAAACGCTCGCATAACCCATTGGCCTGTGGGTTGTACGCGGTTGTACGATGAATTGCAACACCCAGGCTGTGGGCCATCGCAGACCAGAGGTCAGAAACAAATTGAGGGCCCCTGTCGGACGTAATGTCCGACGGGACTCCAAAACGCGCCACCCATGCTGTTAAAAAAGCACGTGCCACGTCTGCGAAGGTGGTTGCCGCCAGCGGGACTGCTTGTGGCCAGCGCGTGGTGCGGTCCACCACTGTCAGGGGGTGCGTGCACCCCTGTGATGGCGGGAGGCGGCCCACGAGGTCCACGTGAACATGGTCAAACCTCTTAGCCGGTACCCGAAACGGCTCCAAGGGAGCCTTTGTGTGTCTGTGTACCTTGGCTCGTTGGCACGCCACGCAGGCTGCAGCCCACTCTTTTACTTGTTTGCGTAGGCTCGGCCACACGAATTTCTCTCCCACCATTTTGACCGACGCGCGCACTCCTGGGTGCGCCAGAGTGTGAACCAACTCAAACACGCGACAGCGCCAAGCGACCGGGACCACCGGATGCGGGCATCCCGTGGAGACATCGCAGATTAGGGGGGGCATTCCGTCTTGCAGCACCCTGCTCTCCAGCCTTAACCCTGTTGGTCCAGACTGGAGCGCGCGCACATCTGCATCGCTAATCTGCTCCACAGCCATGGCTGCGTAATCTATCCCCACATAGACTGGGGCCACCACGGCGCGTGAGAGGCAGTCCGCCACCACATTCAGTTTACCCGACACATGCTGAATATCGGTAGTAAACTCTGAGATCGCGGCCAGCTGTCTCTGCTGCCGGCCCGACCACGGTTCTGAAACCTTGGCCATCGCGAACGTTAGTGGCTTGTGGTCCACGAACGCGGTGAAGCTGCGCCCTTCCAGCCAGAACTGGAAGTGGCATATGGCCAGGTGGAGGGCCAGCAACTCCCTGTCGAACACGCTGTATTTACGTTCACTGTCGCGCAAAGTTCTGCTGAAAAAGGCGAGCGGCTGCCAAGCTCCGGCGACGCGCTGTTCCACGACAGCCCCTATAGCCACGTCTGAAGCGTCGGTGGTGAGTGCTATCCGGACCGCCGGGTCTGGATGCGCCAGCAGTGCAGCGTTAGCCAGGGCTGCTTTAACCTCCGAGAACGCCCACTCTTGCTCCGGGGTCCATTCGACCCCATCTGCGGGTTTCTGTCTCTTGAGCGCGGCGTACAATGGTTGCATGAGCCGCGCCGCGCAGGGAAGGAAACAGTTATAAAAGTACACCATCCCCAAAAATTCTTGCAGCGCCCTGACCGTCTGAGGCCGGGGAAAATCTGCTACGGTACGCACTTTGTCGGGCAATGGGATCGCTCCTTCCGGAGAGACGCGTTGCCCCAAAAAATCAATCTCCGTCACCCGAACTGGCATTTCGCCGGGTTAATTATTAACCCGTGCTCCTCCAACCTCCGGAAAACCGTCCTGAGGTGGGTTTCGTGTTCGTCTTTCGGACGCACTGGCTACCAGGATATCGTCCAGGTAGACTAACATGAACGGGAGATCGTGCAGCACTGCATCCATCATGCGCTGGAACGTCTGTGCTGCGCCTTTTAACCCGAATGGCATGCGCAGGAACTCGAATAAACCGAACGGAGTTATTACCGCTGTTTTGGGTATGTCCTCCGCGTGCACTGGGACCTGGTGATAACCGCGGACCAGGTCTATTTTGTAAAAAATGCGTGCTCCGGCGAGGTGAACGGAAAAATCCTGTATGTGGGGAATCGGGTAGCGGTCGTGTGCTGTGGCGTTGTTCAACCTGCGGAAATCACCGCACGGTCGCCACGAGCCCTCAGCCTTAGGGACCATGTGTAGCGGGGATGCCCATGGGCCGTTCGAACGCCTGATGATGCCCAACCTTTCCAGGTTGGCAAACTCCTCGCACGCTATGGCCAGTTTAGCTGCATCCAAGCGCCGAGGTCTTGCAAAAACGGGCGGCCCGGTGGTGGTGATAAAGTGCTCCACCCTGTGCTTAGCGATGCCCGCCGAAAACGTCGGGACCGTGAGTGCTGGGAACTGAGTGAGCAGTGTGTGGAACTTACTGCCTGGAGCTGTGACGTTGGCTTGTGCTGTTGGCCGGGTCCCTCGAGCTATACAGGGGAGAGATTCAAAGGACAGTGCATTAACCAGGTGTCTGTTAGCAACATCCACAAGTAAACCATGTGCACACAGAAAATCAGTGCCCAGGATCGGGCAACACAGTGCTGCTATGATAAAAGTCCACTCATACGAGCGGCCATGTAGAGATAAGGCCAGTGTTCTCTCACCGAATGTCTTAATCTCCGAGCCCTTTACTGCTACAAGTCCGGGGCCGCTAGGTCCTGCCAGCCGGTCAGCGTAGGACGGCAGGATGACGCTCTTCTGGGCTCCGGTGTCGACGAGTAAGCGTCTCCCCGAGCGCGAGTCCGTCACGTAGTGCAGCTTGTTCTCTTCACCGGCGGTCGCAGCTGCCACGACTGCCAGCCTTGGCGTTTCCCGAGCGCTTGAACTGGCACGGTGGCACGCATCTACGTGCGTCCTCTCCGAAGCGGCGGTGGTAGAAGCAGAGCGTGTCTCTCTGGCGCTCCTTGGCCCCTGCTACCGCTACCGTCGGTGGCTCCTCGTCTCCTCTGATCGTCTCACTGGGCTCCGCCGCCGCCGCTTTGACAGTGATCGCCCGGGTGGTGATGATGATCCGGTCTGCCTCCTGGGCTAGCGCACGGTAGTCACACACGGCCAGCAACAGCGAATTGGCCAGAACCGCTCTCGCCTCCGTTGGAAGGTTCCGGAGGAAAATGTGGGCAAACAGAAAGTGCCCGTCATCCGTGCCCATTAACACCAGCATCTTCTCCATCAGGTTGACGGGCGAACCATCTCCTAACTCGGTCCGCCCCAGGAGACTCTCCACTCTCTCACATTCCGAGAGTGTGTAGCGCCGGGTCAGCGCAGCCTTGAGTGCCTCATATTTGCTGCGGGCTGGAGGCTGGTCGAGCAGGCTCGCTACCTGCTGGGCTGTGCGGGTGTCCAGCGCTGCTACCACATGGTAGAACTTGGTGTCGTCTGCCGTTACTCCCCGGAGGGCGAACTGGGCCTCGGTGTGGTGGAACCAAGAGCGCGGGTTGTGCTGCCAAAAGTCCGGTAGCTTGACTGAAACCGCACACGCGTTGCTGGGGGCCCCAGTCCGGGCTATCTGTGGGATGGCTGCTGCGTCGCTGGGGTTTTCCGACCGGGCCGGCTCCGGGGTTCTTGCCTCGTGTTCCATAATTCGTCTAGGGTCACCAGTGTGGAGTGTGTGAAATAAGAGGCAGATTCATGGACAGACAGTTTATTACACACTTCACATCTCACAAGCACAGAACAGAATGAATCATTTCAGCAAGCACTCCTCTTTTACCCAAATCACTCTTCACATGTTTCATGGCATTTCTCATCACACAGCATGACATTTACATTACACTGCATTCAATCCCCTATGTCCTTGACTCCTTCCTGCTATCTCGCCAGGAACCCCCTGAGCATTGTTCTCCCATGCTTATTCACTGTGTCCGTCTGAGATGCTAAATAATCTACCTTCCCCAAGGTCCTACACTGTATGGTTTTTAGCACTGCAAGTGAGTCCGTGCACACCACCACCCAGTCCGGTCTGACCTCCTCCACCCACTGCAAAGCAATAATTATTGCCACCATCTCTGCTGTAAACATGGATGTATTGTTGGAGAGTCTTTTTGCAATGGTCACTTTAAACTCTGGGATGTATACTCCAACTCCAACAGAGCCCTCTTTATTCTTTGAACCATCAGTATAGAGCTGTAAGACGTTATAGAGGTTCTTGAGGTAAATGCTTGTTTTAACACAAACTTCACTCATATGCCAATCCTTTTTCCTCATTAGCAGACTAGCGTCTACTTCTATTCCCATAAACAGCCAAGGGGGAACATTACACACTGGACTGGTGTTAGCTATAGCAATAGTGTGCAGGCCATACATTCTGGTCCTTCTTTCAATTGTCCACCCAAACCCATGTCCCTGGAAATTAGAGTATTCCCAGCAGTCTTGTAGTGTTGTTTTTGAAATATTTGCTTTGTCACTTTCTTTCAGCTTGACCTAGTATGATAATGTGAGTTTATCTCTTCTCAAATCCATTGGCATTTCTCCTGCTTCTATTAAAACTGCATTGTTTGGTATTGTTTTGACGGCTCCAATGCACAGGCGAAGCGCTCTATGCTGCATTCTATTTTTCCATTCGTCTTTGCCGCTGCTCCATAAATCATGCATCCGTAGTCTATTGTCGATTGCATTAGTTCTCTGTAAATGTCAATTAATGCCTGTTTATCTGCGCCCCATTCATGTCCAGCTACAGCTTTTAAGATAAGATAAGCCTTTATTAGTCCCACAATGGGGAAATTCCAGGATTGCAACAGCACAGGGACAGCAACACTCAGAGCAACAATCAAAAAGACAAGAAAAAAACAAGAGCAGCGAATATACATATGTACACATAAATATATAAATATATATACACACAGTGCGGAGCATTGTAGCTAGATGGAATAAACAGCATAACCATCTACTTAGTTATCCTACATAGTATGAATATGTACCCATACATATTCTCACCCTCCATAGCGACTGATGTTGTCCTAGTTGTATATACTGGAGGGGACCATTGTGTAAGTCTATTGCGTCTTTTGCATTCAATACTATTAGGTCGTCATGTTTTTTTTACTATCTCTGCGAGCAGCCCTGCTTAGGTTATACAGTCTGACAGCCGTAGGTAGCAAGGACCTGGGAAACCTCTCGGTTGCACACCTAGGATGATGTAGTCTGCTGCTAAATGAGCTCTTCAGTGCGTTCAGTATGTCCTGCATAGGGTGGGACTCGGACTCCAGCAGAGATGACAATTTAGCCACCATCCTTCTCTCTCCTATCTCCTCCACTGGGTCAAGGCATTGCCCCAGGACAGAGCTAGCTTTCTTGATCAGTTTGTTCAGTCTCTTCCTATCGGCTGCTGTAATGCCACTGCCCCAGCAGACCACTCCAAAAGTGATGGCTGATGCCACCACTGTGTCGTAGAATGTCTTCAGCAGTGCCCCTTGTACACCAAAAGACCTGAGTCTCCTCAGTAGGAACAGCTTGCGCTGTCCCTTCTTGTAGAGTGCATCGGTATTGTGTGACCAGTCTAGTTTATTGTTCAGATGAACGCCCAGGTACTTGTAGGATGTCACCATCTCAATGTCTGTTCCCTGTATGTTTACTGGTGCTGTGAGGAGTTGTCCTTGCCTGCGGCAGTCCACCACCAGCTCCTTAGTTTTCCTCGTGTTGATCTGGAAGCAGTTCCGATGGCACCAGTCCACGAAGTCCTGGATAAGTCCTCTGTACTCAGCTTCTTCTCCGTTGGAGATGAGGCCGACGATCGCAGAGTCGTCAGAGAACTTCTGTAGATGGCAGTGTATTGTGTTGTGTGAGAAGTCCACAGTATAAAGGGTGAACAGGAAGGGAGCCAAAATAGTTCCCTGGGGGGCCCCCGTGCTACCGAAGATCGTGTCGGACACACAGTCCCGGGTTCTCACAAACTGTGGCCAGTTAGGTAGTCCAGGATCCATGATGACAGGTGCTGGTCCACCCCTGCGCACAGCAGCTTGTCCTTCAGGATCATCGGTTGGATGGTGTTGAAAGCACTGGAGAAGTCAAAGAACATGATCCTCACCACATTCCTGGGCTTCTCCAGGTGGGACAGAGAACGGTGAAGGAGGAAGATCACTGCGTCCTCCACCCCAATGCCATACTGGTAGGTGAAATGGAGTGGATCCATCGCTGGTCCCACCAGGGGGCAGAGGTGAGCAAGGAGCAGTCTCTCCAGGGTCTTCATCATGTGAGCTGCAATCTTTTATGAGATTAATGACCTTTTTGCATTTTGTCTCCAAATTTTCAACATGAACTCTCCATGTGTATGCATTATCAAACCACAATCCTAGATATTTGAACTCACTGACTTTCTCTGTTGGTTGATTATATAATGTTAATGGTTGTGTTGTGGGAAACCCACTTTGGGCCACTGCATCTCACCGGAGGGAGCGATACCTTTGCCGGACAAGGTGCGCGGAGTGGCGAATTTTCCCTGGCCTCAGACGGTCAGGGCGCCGCAGGAGTTTTTGGGGATGGTTAACTTTTACAACCGTTTCCTCCCCCGCGCAGCCCAGCTCATGCAGCCATTGTATGCCATGCTTAAGAAACGGAAACCGGCGGACAGAGTCGACTGGACTCCTGAACGAGAGCAGGCGTTTTCCGAGGTTAAAACAGCCCTGGCGAACGCCGAACTGCTGGCGCACCCGAACCCGGCGGCTCGGATGGCGCTCACTACCGATGCCTCGGACATGGCCATAGGGGCCGTCGTGAAGCAGCACGTCGCCGGTTCTTGGCAGCTGCTCGCCTTTTTTAGCAGGTCTTTGCGCGACAGTGAGCATAAATACAGCGCGTTCGACAGAGAGTTGCTGGCTCTCCACCTGGCCATACACCACTTCCAGTTCTTGCTGGAAGGGCGCACCTTCACTGCGTTCGTGAACCACAAGCCGCTAATGTACGCAATGGCCAAGGTTTCAGAACCATGGTTGGGCCGGCAGCAGAGACAGCTGGCCGCGATCTCAGAGTTTACGACCAACATTCAGCATGTGGCCGGTAAACTCAACGTGGTGGCGGACTGCCTCTCACGCGCATTAGTGGCCCCAGTCTATGTGGGGACAAATTACACGGCCATGGCCACTGAGCAGATCGGCAATGCGGACGTTTGCGCGCTCCAGTCTGGACCAACAGGGTTAAGGCTGGAGAGCAGAGTACAGCAAGATGGGGGGGCCCCCCCTAATCTGTGACGTCTCCATGGGCCGCCTGTGCCCGGTGGTCCCACGCGCTTGGCGCCGCCATATTTTTGAGTCGTTCACTCCCTGGTGCACCCAGGAGTGCGCGCGTCAGTCAAAATGGTGGGAGTGAAGTTCGTCTGGCCGAGCCTGCGCAAACAGCTGAAAGAATGGGCTGCAGCCTGCATAGCGTGCCAACAAGCCAAAATGCACAGGCACACAAAGGCCCCCTTGGAGCCGTTCCATATCCCGGCTAAGCGGTTCGACCACATTCACGTGGACCTCGTGGGCCCCCTCCCACCATCGCAGGGGTTCACGCACCTCCTGACAGTGGTGGACTGCTCCACGTGCTGGCCCAAAGCAGTCCCACTAGCTTCCACCGCGTCCGCAGAAGTTGCACGCGCTTTTTTGACAACATGGGTGGCACGTTTCGGCGCCTCTTCAGACATCACGTCCGATCGGGGCCCGCAGTTTGTTTCCGACCTCTGGTCCACCATGGCCCGGAGCCTAGGCGTCACAATTCATTGCACGACCGCGTACAACCCACAGCCCAATGGGTTATGTGAGCATTTCCATTGATCGCTTAAAGCAGCACTCAGGGCTTCGCTTATGGATGCAAATTGGGTGGACCTTTTGCCATGGGTTCTATTAGGGTTGTGTTCAGCACCGAAGGAGGATTTGGCAGCCTCCCCAGCAAAGCTGTTTTTTTCCCAGCCGTTTTTCTCGGGCATGTGCAGCGGCGGAGGACGATGGCGGTCTCTGTAGCCTTTATTGCCCCGTGCGTGGTGCGCCGTCCTCGTAACTCCCCGGTGCGCGCGCGGGGGTTCCGTGCTTGGGTGGGCCGCTGGAGTAGCGAGTCAGGGTGCAGAATCTTGGCGGAGATCGGCGCAGACGGCGCCGATAAAATCCAGGTTGAGCTGTGGCTGCAGATTGGCCATGGTGCGTTGGGGCGGTGAGAGGAAATAGACGATCTTTTGTCCCTCAGGCTCGTGCAGATGCGTTGGAGCGGTGGGAAGGAATAGACGATCTTTGTTCCTCAGGCTCGGGTAGATGAGTAGGCTCGCTGAGAGGGAGAAGTAGCGGTGAGAGGGAGAAAACGTTCTGTGTCCCTCGGCTGGTCCAGCGTGGACGTCCCGATCTCAGGCGAGGGTCGCGCTATGACGTTTTCTGCAGTTTTCCCGGTCGTGGGTGATGTCCGGAGCAGAAAGTTACTTTGCACAAAACGTGTGCATGTTCGGGGTAACCAGTGAAGTGTTCACTGGCAGCGTGTTCTTTTCTGCCTTCAGGTTATGGTGCGTTGGGGCGGCGAGAGGGAGGAGACGTCTTGTGTCCCTCGGCCGATTCAGCGTGGATGTCCAGACCGGAAGGCTGCGTCGCACAAAGCGTGTGCGTCTCAGGGTCACTAGTGCGGCGGATGATAAAATAATATAAGCAGCGATGCTGTGGTTTTAAGTGAAGCTTTATTATATCATCCAGCCGTCACAAGCTCCGCTCCCGGCGCCGTGCATGCGCGCCGGGAACGAGCCCACGGCTCTCAGAGAAGAAGGACACAATGTCTGTGTCCTGCAGCAGCAGTTGCAGAATCAAAATGAGAGAGTGAGAGGGTTTGCGTTACAGAGTTGCAGCATATATACCCAACTACAACAATACATCAAAGGGCCTTCCCCAGCAGTTGGCATGATCAAAAGAGATAACAGAACGGCATGAGACATTTGCATTTGAGAGACATATTGATCTCAGTCCCTAGGTCACAGTAAGGGCAGGACGCATGAACACAATGCATGAAAGGCAACATTAACATCACAGAAGTGAGCCAGAAGAAACGAGTCTGTCTGTAGACATTAATACACATTTCACTGTTCTGTTAATTGCTCTAGCCGAGCGCGGTGTCTGACCAGTCTGTTTGTGGGGGTTTACAACAAAGCACATCTACATATTGATCTCAGCCTCTAGGTCACAGTAAGGACAGGACGCATGAACACTATACATGAATGGCACATTGCATCACAATACATGCATGGCACATTGCATCACAATACATGCGTGGCGCATTGCATCACAATACATGAATGGCACATTACATCTCAGTAGTGCAGCGGGAAAAACCGAGAGAAGAGGGCTGAGTGTCCTGTGTGTTGTGGGGGGGTTGAATCAACCCGCCACACTAGGTCTTTCAGCATGACAATGATCCCAAACACACCGCCCGGGCAACAAAGGAGTGGCTTCGTAAGAAGCATTTCAAGGTCCTGGAGTGGCCTAGCCAGTCTCCAGATCTCAACCCCATAGAAAATCTTTGGAGGGAGTTGAAAGTCTGTGTTGCCCAGCGACAGCCCCAAAACATCACTGCTCTAGAGGAGATCTGCATGGAGGAATGGGCCAAAATACCAGCAACAGTGTGTGAAAACCTTGTGAAAACTTACAGAAAACGTTTGACCTCTGTCATTGACAGCAAAGGGTATATAACAAAGTATTGAGATGAACTTTTGTTATTGACCAAATACTTATTTTACCGAGGAATTTACCAATTAATTCATTAAAAATCCTTCAATGTGATTTTCTGGATTTTTTTTTTTCTTATTTTGTCTCTCATAGTTGAGGTATACCTATGATGAAAATTGGAGACCTCTCTCATCCTTTAAGTGGGAGAACTTGCACAATTGGTGGCTGACTAAATACTTTTTTACCCCACTGTAACTCCCTTCAAGTTAGCTGTCGCGCCAGGAAGATGCGCCTTTATTTGTTCTCCGTTTAGACATGTCATTGTCAGTATTTTCTATTGCTTTTGTTTACTTGTGGCATGAATTAACAGCCGGTTATTCTTCAAGAACTATGTAAACTTAACTCTCCCAATTTCTTTCTCAATTGCTTTTGTTAGCTTAACCAGGTGATAGTGCCCCCCACCCTGATTGAACTCAATGACAACCTTGCAGTTATTCCCTACATCCTCAAACTGCCATCCATTTTGGCCAGTTTATGTTTTCTTCGCATTGTTACTTTCTCTCGCATCACTGTCATCTGATCCGCTTCTAAGTCTTGGTGCTCCCCTAGCTGCTTTTTTCCGGCCCCCAGGCCTGGATAGTGTCCAGCCCACCTCATCTTTATCATACCCATCAGAGCTAGATGCCATAATGTTACAGACAGCGTACAGGTTTTGCTATCCGCCACAAACAAATCAATCCTACCGCCAGCCGAACACAGACGTAAATGCGGTCCCAATCTTCTTCTTCTTCACACTGTATATCTTTTGTATCAGGAGTTCTTATAAGGCGTTCTGAACAACTCTTCTTTGTCTGCCTAAATATATATGGGCAGGGTCGTAAACTTTGGTAAGAAATGCCACCCTCTACAGTCAAAGTGAGCAATTGCTTAAATCAGACAGTTGGTGACCATGTGGAGAAAGTAACTGTTCTCGCTACTGATTCAGTGGTTCTGACCTGTATGAATAAGGGTTATCATGATACTAGAATTTTAAACTCAATACTAATACCTGGGGGAAATATCTAATAATTGAAACAATTCCGATACAGTGGGGGAAATGACAAAAATAATTCTTATTCTTACATACAAACACAGTGACACTATTTTAAGTTGTCCACTTAGTATGACAAAAATATTTAATATCCTCTTAGGCAGTGTTGTCAACTGTCACTACTCCCCTGGCCAGATGTGACCCTCAAGTACCCCCCCCCCCACACACACACACACACACAACTTGACCAGTATATTTTTCTTAACACTTATCATGTCTGGATAATGAAATGAAGAGGTAAATCTAGATAAACTGGGATACTGATGGGATGAAGTGATCAATAATCATATAACAGTTATTTGTGTGACTCAAAATATGTGTGTGATCAATATAACCATATAACAGTTATTTGTGTGACTCAAAATATTTGTATTCTGCTTATACTTAGGTACTATAACCAATATACCATAATGGAATATATATTGCCAAGTGTGTGATTCACTTTCTGCAAAATAGTGGACCTTTGTCTCAGCACAGAAGATAACAAACGCCTGGGATTTATGAGAAGGAGGCACAGTTGTGATAAGGAATGGCTGAGCCTGGTCTACTCTGACCTGGGAGGTGAAGTGGCCTTCATGTGGATACACTCGGTGCCAGGAACGGATTGTGACTCCCTACTATGGACCATGCACCTGGACTGTCATTTTGATAATGCATGCTTTCACTTTTGTTCATTTTCTGTATAAATATTCTGGGTCAGGGCCAGCATAGTCAGTCAGACTTCATGAACTGATACAGCTTGTTGCTGTCAGGGAGAGAAGGTTTGACCCAGCGCTGTAACCTACTATATTCAACTTGCTTAAATAAATACGTGTTCCAAGTAAATTAATCTCTTCCTTGAAAACGAACCTGGGTAAACCATCTACACACATAGACAATCTTTGAAGAGTAGACTTAGAATGAATGAATGAATGAATGAATGAAAAGGTTTATTGTCAATACTACTGTGATATCCTACCGTGTAGCAATGATCACACTTGAGTTATTTCTTTGGCTAACTCTGCCGTTTATTCTGCAACACACATAATATGACTGAACATGGATTCTGCGCGGGGGTTTTACACTCTTATTCTAATGTGTCCCCTTAGTAGCAGTGCTGAACAATAAAGGTAGTTCCCCCTAGAGGCATGTGCCAGTAATGTTTTAAGTTAGACTTGCAGTCTACCACATCCCTCCCCTCTAGATTAAACTATTCTTAAACACATGTGCCATACACATAATGTCTTTCTCTTTTTTTTTTCTTTTTTTTTATATGTATAACACACATAACAGTCTAACTGGGGAATTGGTTTGACTACCGCATCCCAGTGAGGTTCCAGGACGCATTCTTGTCCTGTGGCTGGGGAACTCACTACTGACTAAGTATAGTCCTTCAAGTAGTCTGGAGCTTTCCTAGCTCGCTGAGATCTTCTCACGGCTGGTGAGCCAACTGCAGGTGAAGACTCAGACTGCTCCACTGTTTCGGCTGCTGCAGTGCTGCCCGTAGAATCTGCAGAGACGGGTACCTCAGGTATCACCTGAAGTGGTGGTTCGTTGATGCTCTCCTCAGAATGGTTGTCAGACAACACCTCTGGTGCCATCGGCAGGGGAATGGAGCTCCTACCACGAACTTGGTCGATGTGTCGCCTCACCACTTGTCCATGACCTAATGTCACCTTGAATGACACAGGGCCTGTCTTTTCTGTTATTTCTCCTGGTACCCAGGCTGGTCCTGAGCCAAAGTTGCGGGTGTAGACCACGTCTCCTTCTCTCAGTATTCTCTCTCTAGCATGCATGTCATGATAACCTTTTTGTTTCTCTTGTTTATCATGCACTTTGTTTCTGAAGTCTGGATGTATTAAGTCAAATGTTGACCTCAACTTCCTTCCACACAACAGCTCAGCTGGTGACTTGCCAGTTGTAGATTGGGGTGTTATTCGATAGCTGAACAGAGCTCTCGACATTCGGGTTTCAATAGAGTCTCCTGTCATCTTTTTCATGAGTGACTTGAACGTCTGTACGGCCCTCTCGGCTAAGCCGTTAGAAGAAGGATGGTATGGCGCAGTCGTGATGTGACGTATGCCATTCTTTTCAGAAAACTCTTGGAACTGTTCACTCATAAAACATGTACCGTTATCTGATACTATGATTTCAGGTAGCCCATGTTGGCTGAAACTCTTTCTAAGACATTCAATGGTAACAGTAGAAGTAGAGCTACTCACAGAATATGCATCGATCCACTTTGAGTATGCGTCAACTATGATCAGGAACATTCTTCCCATCCATGGACCTGCGTAGTCAATGTGAATTCTTCTCCATGGTTTATCTGGAACTTCCCAGGGATGTAGTGGGGCTGCTGGAGGACTGTTCCTGTTCTCCTGGCATGCCGCACATGACTTCACAAGTGCCTCCACCTCTGCATCCATGTTGGGCCACCACATGTAACTCCTCGCCAACGCTTTCATGCGAGTGATGCCAGGGTGTGCTTGGTGTAGTTGTTGCAGTAAGGCATTCCTACCAGGTGGTGGAACAACCACGCGTCCTCCTCACAGGATACAACCTTCCTGGGTGCTGAGCTCATCCTGTCGTCGGGCATAGGGAATGAACTCAGGACTGTTCATCTTCGGCCATCCTCGCAAGATGTATTCTCGCACTCTTGCTAGAACAGGGTCTTTGTCTGTCCACTTCTTTATTTGTTGTGCGTTCACCAGGGGCACGCCGATATCTTCAAACAATAGCACTCTCTCCTCCTCCTCAGGCGTGCTGTCTCTTCCTCCATCCAAGGGTAGCCTACTCATCGCGTCAGCATTCGTATGGTCCCGTCCGGCTTTGTAAACGATGGTGTACTCATACGCTGCTAATGTAACAGCCCATCTCTGAATTCTCTGAGATGTCATCTGGGGTATGGCTCTCATTTCACTGAACAGTGAAATTAGTGGCTTGTGGTCAGTCACTATAGCGAACTGTCTCCTGTACAGGTATTTGTGGAATTTTTTTACACCAAATACTACTGCAAGGCCCTCCTTGTCTAGCTGGGAGTAGTTTTTCTCAGCTGCACTAAGAGTTCTTGAGACGAACCCTATGGGTCTCTCTGAGCCATCCTCCATACGATGAGAGAGTACAGCTCCCACACCGTAGGGTGATGCGTCACACGCCAGGATGAGTGGTTTGTTTGAATCATAGTGCACTAACACACTACAGGACTGAAGTAGCGCTTTGGACTCTTCAAACGCCTTCTGCTGCTTGACCCCCCATGACCATTTTTCTTCCTTCTTAAGTAAGGTATGTAGTGGTGCCAGCAGCGTGGAGAGCTTTGGGAGGAACCTATGGTAATAGTTCAACAAGCCCAGGTAGGCTTTTAACTCAGTAACATTTTGTGGCTCAGGCGCCTCCGCAATGGCTTCCACTTTGTCTGTTAGAGGGTGTAGACCACTGGCGTTGATCTTGTGGCCTAGGAACACCACCTCTTTTCCCATGAACTCACACTTGCTTCTTTTCAACCTCAGACCGCTTTTCTCCAACCGTTGAAGCACTTCCTCCAGCGTTTTCAGATGTTCTTGTTCATTTGGTCCTGTACAAAGGATGTCATCCAAATAAATGGCAACATTCGGAATTCCACCTAGGATGCCCTCCATAGTTCTCTGGAATATAGCAGGACTGGAAGCTACTCCAAATGGTAAGCGTGTGTAGGTATATAAGCCTTTGTGTGTATTGATGGTTACATACTTTCTTGATTCTTCTTCCAGGACTACTTGTTGGTAGGCGTGACTCATGTCTAATTTCGTGAAGTGTCGGCCGCCGTTCAGCTGTGCGAAGAGGTCCTCCACTTTAGGAATTGGATACTGATCCACCCGTGATGCTCGATTGACAGTGAGTTTGTAATCTCCACATATTCTAATGGAGCCATCCGGCTTTCTCACTGGGACTATGGGCGCCGCCCATTCTGCAACCTGCACTGGCTCAATGATCTTGTCATCCAGCAGCCTCTGTAGCTCGCTTTCAACCAGTGGCTTGACTGCATAGGGTACCGGTCGGGGTTTGCAGAATCGTGGTTGGGCCTCCTTGTCCACATTAATCTTTGCAGTGACACCTTTTAGCTGTCCTAAGCCTTCTTTGAACACCTCAGCGTGTCTTTCGAGGATCTCCTCCAGCTGCAATTTGGGCTGAGATTCCACTTTATTCACCAACTGATCAATCATGGCCAGTTCTTGTAGCCAACTTCGCCCTAGTAGATTTGGTCCTTCGCTCCCAACTACTACTACAGGTAAGTCCTTTTCTTTGTTTTCGTGCTGCACCTTCACTTGTGCCATGCCTAGCACGTCTAGCTTCTCTCCTGTGTATGTTTTTAATTTTAATGAACAGGGATTTAATTCTGCTGTGTCTGTTTTCTTCCACAGTTGTGTATATTGCTGTTTACTTAATATGGTTACTCCACAGCCTGTATCAACTTCAAATGTTACTTTCATTCCATTAACATTCATGGTACGCGTGATGGGCGCTACCTTGGTCAGCTCCTCTGACGTGTTGTAAATTGTGTGAAAACCCATGTCTTCTGTATCACTTTCTCCCTCCCCTCTCAGTTGATTCGCTCGCTGTTCCTTTCCTGGGCCCTTGTTTTCATACTTTTGCCCATTAACTGTCGCTTTCAGCACCTGTGCGCTGTCCACCTTTATTCTACATGCTTTCTTAATGTGCCCTCGCTTGCCACAATTATGACACAGCTCAGTGGCAAATTTGCACTCGGCGGCATTGTGCTGGCCTTTGCAGCGATAACAACTGGGGAATTTGTGCTGAGTTTTGTCAGTCAACACTTTGTGGACACCTACTTGGGTCTTAGGCACACGAACATGCGTTGCTGTGTCCTCTGCTAGTTTCCTTTGCATTTCTCTCACATCTTTAGATGCTGTTTCCATCGCTTGGCATAATTCCAAAGCCTTTGCAAAAGTGAGTTTTGTTTCAGATAAAAGTCGCCGTTGCATTCGGTCATCATTCACTCCACACACAAGTCTGTCTCTTAACATTTCTTCCAATGAGTCTTTGTAATCACAGTGCAGTGCTAATTTCCTCAATTCTGCCACATACTCTGCTATGGACTCAGTGTTCCTCCTTATGCGTGAATTAAATTTGAATCGTTGCACGATTTCACTCGGTTTGGGGCTGAAGTGCTTCTGAAGCTCAGCAGTAAGCTGGTCGTACGTTTTATCTTTCAGTAATGCAGGGCTTATTAAATTTCTCAACAAGCTGTAAGTAGTTGCACCAACTCCACTCAACAGTACAGCCTTCCTTTTGTCTGGCTCCTCAATCTCATTAGCTTGGAAGAAAAAGTCCAACATTTCACCATATTCTTCCCATGACTGAGTCGAGTTATCAAAAGGGGTTACCGTTCCGATTACAGCCGCCATTGCTCGTCGTGGTGGGGAAACCTCGTTTTTCCTCCTCTGAACTTGCACTCGAACTACTGGAGTCACTTGAGTTCGCCACACTTGCAATGTTCTCTGTTTCTCGCCGCTGATTTTTTTCTTTTAATCCTCGTCGCCAATTGTGTGATATCCTACCGTGTAGCAATGATCACACTTGAGTTATTTCTTTGGCTAACTCTGCCGTTTATTCTGCAACACACATAATATGACTGAACATGGATTCTGCGCGGGGGTTTTACACTCTTATTCTAATGTGTCCCCTTAGTAGCAGTGCTGAACAATAAAGGTAGTTCCCCCTAGAGGCATGTGCCAGTAATGTTTTAAGTTAGACTTGCAGTCTACCACAACTACCATATGTGCAATACATACAGGAGAATTGAAATTTGACTTGACATTGGGCGCGCTCCTGTAAGCGCATCCCATAGCCGCGGCAGCCCGAAGGCGCCAGTCGAACAGGAGGGTAAAGAGGGCAAGGGTCAGGGTCAGGAAAAACACAATAGGCAGAGAGAAAAAAACATAGTTATCAGAATAACACTCGTATAAGCTCATATAAGCTCAAATGAGCCAAATTATGATTACACAGAAAAAAAAACCTCTATGCACAATTAGCAGACAATAGATCCCACATTACAAAGAGTTGAGAGAGACAGTATGTGTGTATTTGTGTCAGTATACAGTGGGACAAAAAAGTATTTAGTCAGCCACCAATTGTGCAAGTTCTCCCACTTAAAAGATGAGAGAGGTCTTCAATTTTCATCATAGGTATACCTCAACTATGAGAGACAAAATGAGAAAAAAAAATCCAGAAAATCACATTGTGAGGCGGCATGAAATAAAGCGGCGTTGGTGAAGGTTTAAAGCAGAGTTTATTAAATCATACCGCCTTCACAGGATCCCCGCTCTGATGCAAGTGTGAGCAGACCGGAGCGGGATCCTCAGGCTCTCAGAGAGGAGACACAAAGTGTGTGTGTCCAGCAGCAGTTGAAGAGTGAGTGAGAGAGAGAACATGGATTTCAGTGCAGTACTTATACCCAACTCAGACAATACATCAAAGGATATCCCCAGCAGTTGGTATGATCAAAGAGACTGCAGAACAGGCATGAGACATTTGCATTTGAGAGACATACATAACAATAGGCAGATTGCTGTCCTCTGCTCCAGCTTGCAGGACAAAGAGGTTACAAGGCACATCTACATATTGATCTCAGTCTCTAGGTCACAGTAAGGACAGGACGCATGAACACTATACATGAATGGCACATTACATCACAATACATGAATGGCACATTACATCACAATACATGAATGGCACATTACATCACAATACATGCATGGCACATTACATCACAATACATGAATGGCACATTACATCTCAGTAGTGCAGCGGGAAAAACCAAGAGAAGAGAGCTGACTGTCCTTAATCTGTTGTGGGGGTTAACCGAACCTCCACATGCAACCCCCCAGAGGGCACGGCAGGGGGCTGAGACCTCGATAATCCATCTATGGGAGCGAGCTGTGGGAGAAGCTCGCTGCAGGCGGAGGGGGAGGGAGGAGGGGGGTAGTAAGTGCCGGCAGGGGGACGGTGAAATCGTCCGAGCCGCGCAAAAATTGCTTGCTGCTCCGCGCATCGAGGGGCTGTCCCGTTGCACATGCGGAGATCACAAGAAGAAAAATTAGTCTCTGACTCCTCTCGTGGCCATGAAGAAAACAGGAGCGGCGAGGCTGCGTAGCGGCTGTAAGAAAAAAAGGAACAAAAGCAGAGGGACTGGCGTGTTGACTTTAGGTGCAGGCGTAACCTTAAAGCCTCGGGAACCGCAGACAGCTGAATTCCCCTTGTGTGCTGTGGCTAAGACCATAAAATCCAGTGAGCAAGCTGCGGGCCTCAGGTGTACGAGCAAGCCTGAAGGGCCAGTGTGCAGCAGAAGGAAGGCGGTCAGTGTAGCCGTATGTGTCCCGTGCGTGGTGCGCCGTCCTCGTAACTCCCCAGTGCGTGCGCCGGGGTTCCGTGATGGGTGGGCCAGCTGGAGAGGAGAACCAGGGTCAGGAATCTTGGTGGAGATCGGCGCAGTCGGCGCCAAAAAACATCTATGATGAGCTGTGGCTGCAGATTAGTCATGGTGCGTTGGAGCGTTGAGGGGAGATAGACGATCTTTGTTCCTCAGGCTCGGGTAGATGAGTAGGATCGCTGAGAGGGAGGAGTAGCGGTGAGAGGGAGAAAACGTTCTGTGTCCTTCGGCCGGTCCAGCGTGGACGTCCCGATCTCAGGCGAGGGGCGCACCATGACGTTTCTGGGCCGGGGACGGTGATGTCCGGAGAGCAGCTCGCCTGTGTTGGCTCCGCGTCGAGGTCTCCCTAAAGCCGAAGGGAGGGCAGATCGTTTGCGTCAGGCTGCTGTGTTCGCTGGCAGCGTGTTTTTTTCAGCGTCGGGTCGCCAGCGTGGCCGTCCAGACCAGAAGGTTGCTTTGCACAAAACGTGTGCATGTTCGGGGTCACCAGTGAGGCGGCATGAAATAAAGCGGCGTTGGTGAAGGTTTAAAGCAGAGTTTATTAAATCATACTGCCTTCACAGGATCCCCGCTCCGATGCAAGTGTGAGCAGACCGGAGCGGGATCCTCAGGCTCTCAGAGAGGAGACACAAAGTGTGTGTGTCCAGCAGCAGTTGAAGAGTGAGTGAGAGAGAGAACATGGATTTCAGTGCAGTACTTATACCCAACTCAGACAATACATCAAAGGATATTCCCAGCAGTTGGTATGATCAAAGAGACTGCAGAACAGGCATAAGACATTTGCATTTGAGAGACATACATAATAGGCAGATTGCTGTCCTCTGCTCCAGCTTGCAGGACAAAGAGGTTACAAGGCACATCTACATATTGATCTCAGTCTCTAGGTCACAGTAAGGACAGGACGCATGAACACTATACATGAATGGCACATTACATCACAATACATGAATGGCACATTACATCACAATACATGCATGGCACATTACATCACAATACATGAATGGCACATTACATCACAATACATGCATGGCACATTACATCACAATACATGAATGGCACATTACATCTCAGTAGTGCAGCGGGAAAAACCAAGAGAAGAGAGCTGACTGTCCTTAATCTGTTGTGGGGGTTAACCGAACCGCCACAATTGAAGGATTTTTAATGAATTAATTGGTAAATTCCTCAGTAAAATAAGTATTTGGTCACCTACAAACTAGCAAGATTTCTGGCTCTCACAGACCTGTAACTTCTTTAAAAGGCTCCTCTGTCCTCCACTTGTTACCTGTATTAATGGCACCTGTTTGAATTCGTTATCAGTATAAAAGACACCTGTCCACAACCTCAAACAGTCAGACTCCAAACTCCACTATGGCCAAGACCAAAGAGCTGTCAAAGGACACCAGAAACAAAATTGTAGACCTGCACCAGGCTGGGAAGACTGAATCTGCAATAGGTAAGCAGCTTGGCGTGAAGAAATCAACTGTGGGAGCAATTATTAGAAAATGGAAGACATACAAGACCACTGATAATCTCCCTCGATCTGGGGCTCCACGCAAGATCTCACCCCGTGGGGTCAAAATTATCATGGAAACGGTGAGCAAAAATCCCAGAACCACATGGGGGGACCTAGTGAATGACCTGCAGAGAGCTGGGACCAAAGTAACAAAGGCAACCATCAGTAACACACTATGCCGCCATGGACTCAAATCCTGCAGTGCCAGACGTGTCCCCCTGCTTAAGCCAGTACATGTCCAGGCCCGTCTGAAGTTTGCTAGGGAGCATTTGGATGATCCAGAAGAGGATTGGGAGAATGTCATATGGTCAGATGAAACCAAAATAGAACTTTTTGGTAAAAACGCAACTTGTCGTGTTTGGAGGAGAAAGAACACCATACCTACTGTGAAGCATGGGGGTGGAAACATCATACTTTGGGGCTATTTTTCTGCAAAGGGACCAGGACGACTGATCCGTGTAAAGGAAACAATGAATGGAGCCATGTATCGTGAGATTTTGAGTGAAAACCTCCTTCCACCAGCAAGGGCATTGAAGATAAAACGTGGCTGGGTCTTTCAGCGTGACAATGATCCCAAACACACTGCCCGGACAACGAAGGAGTGGCTTCGTAAGAAGCATTTCAAGGTCCTGGAGTGGCCTAGCCAGTCTCCAGATCTCAACCCCATAGAAAATCTTTGGAGGGAGTTGAAAGTCTGTGTTGCCCAGCGACAGCCCCAAAACATCACTGCTCTAGAGGAGATCTGCATGGAGGAATGGGCCAAAATACCAGCAACAGTGTGTGAAAACCTTGTGAAGACTTACAGAAAACGTTTGACCTCTGTCATTGCCAATAAAGGGTATATAACAAAGTATTGAGATGAACTTTTGTTATTGACCAAATACTTATTTTACCGAGGAATTTACCAATTAATTCATTAAAAATCCTTCAATGTGATTTTCTGGAATTTTTTTTTTTTTTATTATTTTGTCTCTCATAGTTGAGGTATACCTATGATGAAAATTGGACACCTCTCTCATCTTTTAAGTGGGAGAATTTGCACAATTGGTGGCTGACTAAATACTTTTTTACCCCACTGTACATGTATCAGTCATGTAATGTTGTATGCAGTGTGTAGTGTAGGTGTGTCATTGCTAGTGAACAGCAGAGGGCACCCTCTGGCAAAGGATAGATATTATTCAGTCATGTGTTCTATAGTCCAGACACATGGTAACGCTGTCCTTGGAGCTCGGTCTGCTGAAACAACAGCAATTGTCGATTGTTTGGGTTAGCCGCTTCTCCAGCCTTATCTTCATCGAGGAGGAATGTAAACAGGGCACCAAAAAAACAAGGTCAAATCTGCACAGTGCACTCAGAGAATAGAATTTTCCTCTCTCATGCGATTCTGTGCTTCATAATTTCCATACACAGGCTTTAAAATCATTCCCTGGAGAGCACCAGCGACTCCAGATGTATACCATTCTTCTGAATCAGCCATCATTCAGTTCACCATTGCCACTATCAGTGCACTCCCTGACTGGTCGAATTTGTTGTTGAAGGAGCATTGCTGGGTCCGCTTTGATCAGCTCTCCCAACTTCTTTAATTTCTGATACATCAGGAACTCCAGAGCCAAAATAGAAATCCTGTGATCAAGCCAAACAAATAGAGATGTCTTCCGCATCTCAGTCGAATCACACAGACACATGAATTCCCAATTGTCCATGAGTCCTGGGCTCCCCCTAGCCCGATCTTCTTTTAAAGTGGTGTCAATTGCATTTAAAGCCCAACTTGCTTTTCCAGATCCATAATTTCTGTTTGGATTAAGATTCAGCCAGAAGAAGAGCCAAAACACAGACATCGCAAGCAGGGAATAGTATCAGGGAGGAGAAGAGGAGAGGAGAGGAAAAGCGTCTGCTCTCTCTGAAAGCCAGAAGAAGAAGAAAAAAAAAAGATGGTTTTACTGAGTTTTATCCTAACAATACACAGGCTGTTCTGGCTGTATTTACCCTATTTAAAGCCAAGTTCTGACTAACATGAACATATATTTTAGTACATTTCAGAAATTTTTTTGCCATGCTTATCCATGAGCAATCATAACAAGTAAGGTATCTGTTGTGTATGTAAATAGGCTGTAGTAGTAAGATGGCGGCCGGGTTGGTCATGGGCTAGACCGGGGTGGCTACTGCCGGTGGGCTAGACCAGGGTGGCTACTGCCGGTTTCCGGTAGTGACGCTGCCCATGGTATAAAGGAGTGGGCGGAAGAGGCACTGCCTCTTTTCGTCGTGGGAGCCACCTGGTCAGCGGGCATGTGCCATGAGCCTGTGTATGTACATGACACTGCATGTAATAAAGCTCCGTTAAACTGCAGCAACCATGTGTTTGCTTTATACCAGTTATGGACATAACAGTATCATCTCAGAATAAAAGACTGCAGTTGGACCTGAGGGAACTGATGTCCTTCCCATTGACCAGCATACTACATCAGCCTTCCTGGCCACTTCATGGTGAAGACTGACAAATATAATATCTAAAGTACTGGAAAAAATCATGTTTGAAAAAATTAAATGTATTCATCAAATCTACTGATCATCAATTTGGATTCAAACCCCATCATGGAACAGATCTGTGCATATATGCTTTAAAAGAAATTATACATAAGTACAGACATCAAAACTCTTCAGTTTTTCTGTGTTTTATTGACGCCTCCAAGGCGTTTGATCGTGTTAATCACAGGATATTGTTTAGGAAAATGATTGACAGGGGGGTTCCCAAGTACTTAGTACGTATCCTGATTTACTGGTACGCACATCAGAAGATGCTGGTGAAATGGGGGAAGAGTCATTCATCTCCATTTGGTGTGAGCAGTGGTGTCAGACAGGGCAGTATACTGTCCCCTATTCTATTTAATCTTTACATGGATGAGTTGTCAAAGCAACTGAATGCCTGTAAAACTGGGTGTTTAATAGGGAATAAGTTAGTGAATCATTTTATGTATGCTGATGATCTAGTTATTCTCAGTCCAAGTAGTGCTGGTCTTCAGGAGTTATTAAGAGTGTGTACTGCTTATGGAGAGGAAAATGACATAAAACATAATACAAATAAGAGTTGTGTGCTGATTTGCCGCACTAAAGAAGATTTGTTAATGAAATTCCCTGTCTTTGAATTGGCAGGCAGGGAATTAATTGTCAGGGATAAAATTAAATATCTGGGACATTTTATTAATGATAGAATGACTGATGATGATGATATTTTCAGACAACGCTGCAAAATCTACATGCAAGCAAATATTCTTGCACGCAGATTTGGTTTTTGCACAGATGAGGTGAAACTGGTTCTTTTTAAAACCTATTGTACACCTTTATACACTGCTCATTTATGGATAAATTATAGGAAACAAAGTATGCAGAAATTACAGGTTGCCTACAATGATGCCTTAAGAATTTTACTTAAAAAGCCTCGATGGTGCAGTGCTTCCGAGTTATTTGTCTCATCACGTGTAAATACTCTGCATGCAGTAATTAGGAATCTTATGTATAAATTCATCTGTCAGCTTGATGTATCTAGAAATGAAATCATTCAAGTCATGTCTAGCATTAAGCTCAGTTCTATTCGCTGTCAGTCACAGTTTAGAAGGCACTGGTACAGTTGTCTTTTTAAGTCTTTTTAAAAGTCTGTACTGTCTTTGTACTTCTCTTAGTAGTTGTGTCTTAGTGTTTTTTGTAACTTTTTGATTGTTTCTCTTATTAACTGTTTTTTCAACTGTCTTGTTTTCTACTTTTTTTTGATGGACCTTGAGTCTGGAATAAAGTCTTTGATTGATTGATTGATTGATTGAAATCCAAGTTGTTCCACAAGGTGTGTAGTAGTATTGAAGATGCAGCTGCACGACCAATCAATGAGACAGTCAACAAAGCAACATTCAACAGATATGTAGTATCTGGTATCTACCTATAAATGCAAAGTATCTCTGTCTGTGTGTCTATCTGTGGGACTGTTTCGCACATATCTTTGAACCGTTTGTCAGACTGACCTCAGATTTTAAAAGTGGTTTCCTGAAGTTACAAGAGTGTGCATCCCTGAGTATGGAGTTGCTCAGTCAAAATATGTAATTTTTATCAATAAAAGTTTAGCCACCACTCTGTCTTATGCCAGGCTTCTAGAAGTGTAGGCAAGATTTGATTTCAGATTGACTCAGTACTGATTGGATAATAAAAAGCATTATTGCATCAGTAACCACAGCACTCGGTGTGCAAAACAAAGAAGCAAAAGGTGACAAATTTGACTAGAAAAAGATAATACTTAAGATTTAATGCTTAAAAAATTATACCATAAAGTTGCTATGATTGCATAGGTCTAATGGATAACACAGGGTTACAAAAATCATTTTTTTGTAAGTTGTCTGTGTTTTTTCAACCGATTTAAGACAATTTTGCACCGCTGAATCCGAAAATGACATCCGTTTCTCTTGATCAGGTGCTAAGTAAAAACCTGTACTCACTTAGTACTTAGTACTGTGCATGTCCTTACCTTTATATAAAGGTAAGTACATGTTAATTGAATGTTGCGTCATCATTGTTCAAAATTCAGAAAATTTCAAGACATAAAAAAAAATTTTGCATTATATAAAGCGAAAATACCCGTACATGTAAACAAAAACGTATAAAACAACATGTGGGCATAATTCAAAAAGTTGACCTGATTGAGCAAAACCAATGTGATTTTTGGATTCAGCACATCAAAATTGTCCTAAATCAGCTAAAAAAAAATTAGACAATAAATTTGGTGTTGACCAGTGTAATTCAGCATGGAGAACACAAGGTGCGCGGGTGCGCTGGGGGAAGGGAGGGGTGAAGCAGCAGCTGAACCGCTGGCACCACAGGTAAAGCAACAACCGAGACTCCTGTTAACCAGGCAGATTGGGCTTGACTCCCTGCGAAGGACTGCGATCCACTGTTTCAGCTGCTGCTTCTCCAACACCGGTATCCGACCGGGCGCTACACGATCGTTCGTAGGGACGCACGCCCAGCCTGCCCAGTCAGAAGTTGACGGGAGTACCTGCTTCTGCTTCACCCGTGTTGTACCACTGTACTTTGCAGGACCGCAAGTCCCCCCTCCTGTGCGAATATCTAAAAATTAAAAACTTGATGCCGCCATGATTGTGGAGCCTAATGGCCGGAATGACTTAATAACCAAATGCAGGACACAAAAACACCCAAATAATGAAATAAATACTTCTTAGTTAAATATTTACTGACAAATAGGCAGGATTGATGCAGCGGCTGTGGTCAAACGGGTTCCTCTGCTGTGTATAATAATAGATAGATGTACTGGGGTGGGGCGGCAGTGGCTCAGGAGGTAGAGCAGGTCATCCAATAACCACATGGTTGGCGGTTCGAATCCCGCTCTCCCCGGATATCCTGCCGTTGTGTCCCTGGACAAGACACTTCACCCCTAATTGCTCCTGGTAGGTCTGGAAGCGCCATGTTAGGTAGCATGCTGCCATCAGTGTGTAAATGTGTGTGTGAGTGGGTGGATAGCAGGATCTGTAAAGCGCTTTGGTTATCAAGAGATGAGAATAAAAGCGCTATATAAGTGAATACCATTTACTTTATTGATGTTGAGTGTTTTTGTAGTCAATTCGGCTGATTACGGTTTTTAAAAAACCTTTTAATAACCAAATATTGCTAAAATATAAACTGATGCACTACAATGGGTCTCAAACATTTGTAAACGTGTTCTCTTATAGTACTGCATGAGTTTATTGATGGTACACAGAAGAAATTCACTATTACACTTAACTCCATCACTGAACAGTGATATTGTGGAGAAAGGAAACAGGCGAGGCAACGAGCTGAGCGACACATGAACTTTATTCCTTCTCCAACATATTGTACAGTAAAAGAGCTCCTGGGTCTCTGTGCATTCCTCTTTTATACCTTTAATTCCATGCATTGAGACCCGGAACTTACAATCATAATACACTGTTTGAAACAAAGACCTGTGTGGCATATTAACATAACATAACGCAGGCCCCACTGCTCACACCCTTCTCTCTTCCAGTGGCTCCGGCGGTTCCTCTTCTCCCCAGGGGGTGATTAGTTCATACTGTCCCATGTGAGACCCCCCGGAGGCGCTTCCTTCTCCGGTCCATTGTTCTCCCTTATCCCAGCTGCCTTCTCTGGGTGGAAAATCCCCCACCCATGCCACCACAATATAAACTAAAATAATTATAATGGTGGCTGAACAACTTAAATTCCCCAAAATGTAAGATACACTATTATGATTATAAGTGATAAAAGATCACACAAATAAGTCATCTGACAGACAAATAAACAAGGGATCTGAAACAGTCACTACTATTGGATGCCCCATTCATTTTCAATAATTAGGTATTCTGTAATTAATATTCACACAGTCAAATACATCTTAGTTCCATTTAGTCCCTTTTATATGTATTTGTCAAAGTCGAGCATGTGATTGCCGACATACTGTATATCTTACACCTCTTTGTATTCTGCTTTCAAACACAGCCTACATTTGGGCCTGTAAAGCCTAATTGGGATACCTGTTTTCACACAAGAATACTTGCGTTCTATGGGCAATGCACTAGTTCAGCAAAATACCTAAAGGTGATGTTGTCTTCAGCACTGAGTCCTACATGGAAAACTCCATCAAATCCATAGAAGGAAAGAGAAGGGAATTATCTGTATATTGCATATGCACAGAGTAAGGGGTACAGTTATGCCAGAGTGAAAAGCCCTGACAGTGATAGCTTTTTCATCATGCTCCATTATGTGCACATGTTTCCAAACATTACCAGCCTTTTTGGTAAGGGTACAGGAAACAACGAGAAGCTGCTTAATATCACTGAAATAGCTGAATAATTTTCACAGGTTCATTATCCAGCACTGCTGGGTCTCCATGCTTTCACAGGATGTGATAGCACTAGTGCAATGAAAGGACGTGCCAAAGTGAGTCCGCTGGGTATGAAGAGGTCTTCTCATAACTTGGTAACACCTGGTCAATGTCCAGAATTATTCTTCTATCTGTCTCATCTTGAGATAAGCGCAGGAGCGGTATTACTGACAACTTCACATGGACACCATCATCATCTGATGATAAGACATAGGCCTTGCCATCACAGATCAGTGTGACTTGACGACCATGGAATTGTGAAGCATATGTACTTTTCTGCCACTCCATCAGCAGGAGATTGGTGAACTGCTTTTTGTTTTCATTCATCAAGAATTGTTTCCAGTCAGAAGGTTTCTTGGTTGCTGGGCCTCCAGGTAGCAGTTTCCCCGATACTCCTCTTCTCTTTCTTTTGATGGACTTGATGGACTTTTCCATGTAGGAATCAGTGCTGAAGACAACGTCACCTTTAGGTATCATGTTGAATACCTTGCTAAGTATCTGCCAAAAGTTACTTGTTACTCTCTCAGGCAGTGAAATGCGGCATTACCATTGATGATGTTAACTATCTCATTGATTGGTGGTGTAGCTGCATCTTCAATACCACCCACCTTGTGGAACAACTTGGATTTGCCAGTCTTCACCATGAAGTGCCTGTTATGTCTGGAAACAGGACAGCGGAGGCAGGAGCTGTATCGAATAATACTGTAACTTTATTACACACACTGTTAGCAATACGTGTTACAGTAGATAGCAAACAAGCTAACCTCAAACTAGTACAGGCTCTGGTTGGTTTGGCGGTGGAGCGCCAAAGAGGCAATCTCCTACCGTTTGGCCCTTAATATAGTCACAGCATGATGACATCACGTCGTACATGCATCTCCATGTCTGTGACGTACCTGTTGTAGATATGTCCATATACAACATCTACTGCCTCCGTGGAAAAGCCCAAAACATTATCAACATTAGGAATTCTTTGTACTCACAACAGCCTCTCTTGTTTTTTTTGTTTTTTTTACAAATAGAGGCAAACAGAACCTGGGCCACTGGGTAGACTGCCGGCAGTCTACCCAGTGACCCTGTAGCAGAATAACCCACTCAACTGAAATCAACCGTGCTCTGTCTAAACATTGCAAATCAGAGTCACTGTTGCAGTTCAGCTTGAGGGGCCTCAGTTGAGCCCATGGTGAGCATGCCCCTGGAGGCGCCGGCTGCAGCGTACCTGGGTGCCATCTCGCTGAAGTCATGGCTTGCTTGTCAGAAAAAGTCCCAGCCCGGGTCCCACACCAGCTGGGTTGGCTCCAGCATTGCATCTTGATCCAAGGCAGCTGCTCTTACCTTTCACAGACGGCTGGTGTACCATCTCAAACCATCGGCCATTTGGACAGTGGCTGGCCTCAACTGTGTGGTGATTCCCATCTGCAATGACGGGACCATCTGTGGGTCCAGGCGGTTGGATCATTGGACCTGAACCCAATCAAACAGTGCGAGCAGTGATCTGTTTGGTCGCATTCAGTGCTGCTGCTCTGTCATCCCGGATGCTGGTTGCTGTTGTGGCAGCGTGCTATTCACGCCGACAGCAGGGCATGCCCTTTGTTGGCATTGCTCTGCTGGGTCCTGCTGGGCCACAAACTCTCCATCCTGCAGTGCTACGGCAGATCCCTGAGACTGATGCTGGGCAAGGATGCGGGATGAGTCCGGCTTCTGCCCCCTCTCTCCTGGTGCTGGTTGTGGTCGCAATGATGTGTTGCTGTCACCGGCGACGGATGTGCTCTGGGTTGTCATCGTTCACCGGGGTCCCCCTTCTCCACGAACTCCCTCTCCCTTGGCTCCACAGCAGCTCCTTGAGGCTTATAACGGGAGAGGATCGGAGGCGAGTCAGGTTTATGCCTTCTCTCTGTGCTGTGTCCTTTCTCCATGCTGTATTCTCTCTCCATGCTGTGTTCGTCATGCAGTGTCATGCTTGGAGTGGCTGTACCCATGTTTGGGGAATCATACTCTCTCCTGCAAAGAGGCAGCAGCTCAACAATGCTCGTGCTGCGCAAGGGCCAGCTCCAGGTCCCGTGTGACTGTGGACTGGGGCTCCTGTGGCTGCGCTGGTTCTGCTGGGTTCTGCTCGGCGTGCGGTGCGAGGCATAGAGTGGCTGCATCCATGTCTGAGTGCAGCGAACTCGAGCCGTCGTCATCCAAACTGAGTTTACCGCTGGGTTGGCACACTGTGGTGCCTTGCTGTCTCACGAAGTGTACCTCGGGGCCCTCCTGAGAAGAGTGGGGTCGACGGGCTCAGCAGCCAGGGCAAATGTCTGCACCAGCAGAGTTGACTGTGGGGGTCGTGGGCCAAGGCCCATTAGCCACGATGCTACCTGGGCCATGATCTCCAGCTGGGACACTAATTCCATTGCCTCCATCTCTGACAGGACGCCTAGCACCCCCAACACCAACTCCTGTAACCCTTTCACCGTGTCTGCCACTGCCTGGTTGTCCGGCGCCTCCTGCAGTAGGTACCGTATCGCCAGATCCGCGGCGGATCACTTCAACTGTGACTGTATCATCCTGTCTTCCACATGCCCGAACTCACACGTGCTAGCCAAACAGAGAAGGGCGTCTACATACTATAGGAACAACTTGTCTGGTCGCTGTCGGCGCTGGTAAAACACAAACCTCTGTGGAGCAGCAAAATGTCTCGGGCAGCAGCACAACACAGTGTTCATATGTGTCCTCCTGTTCCAAATTGTAGAATATCTGCAGCCCCTCAGCACCCAAGCAGTAGAGTAGACTTGCTCACTTCCACAGCTTTACGTGTGTCTCCTCCGCGTAACTGCGGAACAGCTCGAACCAAGAGAGCCATGGAATGGGTGGCTTGCCTGGGGTCACGAGGAACAGCGGTGGTGGCATCAGACACGCTTATATCTTCAAGAAAATGATTAGTTTTCCTCCAGAAGATTAAGTTTTTCTCCTCGTTGCTAAATGTTATGTGTTGAAACAGGACAGCGGAGGTAGGAGCTGTACCAAACGATAACTTTATTACACACACTGTTAGCAACACGCATTACAGCAGATAGCAAACAAGCTAACCTCAAACAAGTACAGGCTCTGGTTGGTTTGGAGGCGAAGCGCCAAAGAGGCAGTCACCCGCCGTTGGGCCCTTAATATAATCACAGCGTGATGACATCACGTCGTATGTGTGTCCCCACGTCTCTGACGTACCTGTTGTTGATATGTCCATATACACAGTGCCCAGAAAGGCCGATGCTGTATGATATGCTGGTCATTGGAAAAGGACATCAATTTCCTCAAGTGCAACTGCAGTTCTTCATTCTGAGATGATACCTTACTTGTTATGATTGTTCATAGGTAAGCATAGCAGAAAAAAATTCTGAAGTATGCTAAAATATATGCCTGGTGTCAGTCACGACCTGGCTTTGAGGGTTTCCCCTTAAATACAGCTAGAACACCCTATGTATCCCAGTTTATTAAGTGTTACCTCTCCATTTCATTACCCAGACATGATTCAGAAAATATAGTGAAGTCAAGTTGTGTGTGTGTGTGTGTGTGTGTGTGTGTGTGTGTGTGTGTGGTGTGTGTGGTGTGTGTGTGTGTGTGTTGGGGGGCATGGCGTACAGGGGGTGAAAAGTTCATAGGGGTCAAATTTGACCAAATGTGGTTTAATTTTCAACCGCAGGGATCCAAGCACTGCAACACTGATGGAAGAAGTGTGTGGACTGAAGGGGAGACTATGTTGAAAAATAAACCATATTTGGTCAAATTTGACCACTATGAACTTTTCAGCCCCCCATACACTCCTTGAGAGGGAGCTCACTCTTTCGCCCTCTATCACACTACAAACCCTGTTACTCCAAAATGGAAAAATACTGACAGTGTCTTGTTGTCTTCCTTTTTTAAGCACCGGTGCTATCCCCAAGCTGCTTGTGTCACCCTATATAAATACTAACTCCACTGAGTGAGAACCTACAGCCTGTTAAAACTATGGAATCCCTATGGTATGGTGGCCCTGAACTGTCAATCACGCCAACAAATTACTCAACAACAACGAAAGAGAAATCACAACAGAGACTCGTGCCCACAGGGGGCAGCAGCGAGCTTATCAATGTTTTATGCCGTAGCATAACGCGAAGAAGACAGCTAACACGGCCATTATACAGATTGCACACGCAGCTCCACGCGAGTCAAGAGTAGCAAGGTAAGATGTGTTAAGTTATTGTTTTATGTTTAAAAATCTAGAGTAGCATCGGTTAGTGGAGATGACTGCAATATAGGTTGAATCAATCTTAGACACGCGTTGCTTGATAAACAACAGAGCATGGATCCGTTACCTTGAATTGGAGGGCGGATTCCCGGCAAGATGGCGACCAGGGCACACGGAAAGTTCTGAGCTTCGCTCGTCCAGACCCTAACTTAGACTTAAAACCCGTCCTCGCTCGAGAAAACCAGTTCACAACAACTCCCAAAGATTTATTTTTTCAGCTGCTCCCTTTAGGGGTCGAAACATTGGATCTTCTCTGGTCTTCCCCTTTTCCTCCTACCTGGCAGCTCCATCTGTTACATCCTTTGTCCAGTATATCCACTATCCCTCCTCTGCACATGTCCAGACCATCTCAGCCTTGCCTCCAAAAACAGAATCCAAAACAGACGAGGTTGGCTGCTAAAAATAAAGAGCCTCCTGCGTTTCAAATGATGAAGACGGATGATAAGCTAGCGTTCCACAGCTACGCTGTTAAAGTAACTAGCAAGGCCAATACCACTTAAACCCCGATGGAAACAAATAAACTGAACAACACAAACTACACGCTCGCTACCACCCCAACAAAGCTTCCTCCGCCTAAAAAGATGGCTATGGAAATTGAGCTCTCCCTGGGAGACATCTTGTTTGCAATTAGAAGGCACTCAGAGAGCGCAGACCTCCACCAAGGCTCCTTCCGTCCCTCATGGATCACCTTCAAAATGTAATGGGTTTGTGTAGGCCTAGAGCCACTTCTGGTGAAAATTGCATCAAAATAAGGTGAGCCTTTATTAGTCCCACAGTGGGGAAATTCGAGGATTGCACCAGCACAGGGATAGCAATACTCAGAGTAATAATTCAAAAGATAAGATAATAAGATCAGTGAATATACATACACTCACCGGCCACTTTATTAGGTACACCTGTCCAACTGCTCGTTAACACTTAATTTCTAATCAGCCAATCACATGGCGGCAACTCAGTGCATTTAGGCATGTAGACATGGTCAAGACAATCTCCTGCAGTTCAAACGGAGCATCAGTATGGGGAAGAAAGGTGATTTGAGTGACTTTGAACGTGGCATGGTTGTTGGTGCCAGAAGGGCTGGTCTGAGTATTTCAGAAACTGCTGATCTACTGGGATTTTCACGCACAACCATCTCTAGGGTTTACAGAGAATGGTCCGAAAAAGAAAAAATATCCAGTGAGCGGCAGTTCTGTGGGCGGAAATGCCTTGTTGATGCCAGAGGTCAGAGGAGAATGGCCAGACTGGTTCGAGCTGATAGAAAGGCAACAGTGACTCAAATAACCACCCGTTACAACCAAGGTAGGCAGAAGAGCATCTCTGAACGCACAGTACGTCGAACTTTGAGGCAGATGGGCTACAGCAGCAGAAGACCACGCCGGGTGCCACTCCTTTCAGCTAAGAACAGGAAACTGAGGCTACAATTTGCACAAGCTCATCGAAATTGGACAATAGAAGATTGGAAAAACGTTGCCTGGTCTGATGAGTCTCGATTTCTGCTGCGACATTCGGATGGTAGGGTCAGAATTTGGCGTCAACAACATGAAAGCATGGATCCATCCTGCCTTGTATCAATGGTTCAGGCTGGTGGTGGTGGTGTAATGGTGTGGGGAATATTTTCTTGGCACTCTTTGGGCCCCTTGGTACCAATTGAGCATCGTTGCAACGCTACAGCCTACCTGAGTATTGTTGCTGACCATGTCCATCCCTTTATGACCACAATGTACCCAACTTCTGATGGCTACTTTCAGCAGGATAATGCGCCATGTCATAAAGCTGGAATCATCTCACACTGGTTTCTTGAACATGACAATGAGTTCACTGTACTCAAATGGCCTCCACAGTCACCAGATCTCAATCCAATAGAGCATCTTTGGGATGTGGTGGAACGGGAGATTCGCATCATGGATGTGCAGCCGACAAATCTGCGCCAACTGTGTGATGCCATCATGTCAATATGGACCAAACTCTCTGAGGAATGCTTCCAGCACCTTGTTGAATCTATGCCACGAAGAATTGAGGCAGTTCTGAAGGCAAAAGGGGGTCCAACCCGTTACTAGCATGGTGTACCTAATAAAGTGGCCGGTGAGTGTATGTACACAGAAATATACACAGTGCGTAGCATTGTAGCTAGATGGAATAAACAGCATAATGGGCTATTTAGTTACCCCACCTAGTATCAATATGTACCCATACAGTATATTACGCATTTGAATCAGCCTAGTTGGCACCCTCTGTAGCAATTGATATTGTCCTAGTTGTATAATGGAGGGGACCGTTGTTGTGCAAGTTTATGTTTTGTGCATTCAATACGGCCTCTACGAGCAGCCCTGTTTAGGTTATAAAGTCTGACAGCCGTGGGTAGGAAGGACCTGCGAAGCCTCTCGGTCCTGCAACTAGGATGATACAGCCTACTGCTGAATAAGCACCTCAGTGCATTCAGCGTGTCCTGCATGGGGTGGGACTCGGACTCCAGCAGAGATGACAGCCCCTACACCAGGGGTGTCCAACCATGTGCCATGGAGAGCCAAGACCCTGCAGGTTTTCTCTTCTACCCAGTCTCTTCAGCAGGTGTTTTCACTTATCAGCAATCAGTGGGAAGAAGTTCACAGAAATCTGCTGTTGAAGACACTGGTTGGAGGTAAAACCTGCAGGGTCTTGGCTCTCCATGGCACATGGTTGGACACCCCTGCCCTACACCATCCTCCTCCTCTCCTATCTCCTCCACTGGGTCAAGGTGCTGCCCCAGGACAGAGCTAGCTTTTTTGATTAGTCTATTCAGTCTCTTCCTGTCGGCTGCTGTGATGCCGTTGCCCCAGCAGATCACTCCAAATGTGATGGCTAATGCCACCACCGAATCGTAGAAGGTCTTCAGGAGCGCCCCTTGTACACCAAAGGACCTGAGCCTCCTCAGGAGGAACAGCCTGCGCTGTCCCTTCTTGTAGAGCACGTCGGTACTGTGTGACCAGTCCAGTTTATTGTTCAAATGAACACCCAGGTACTTGTAGGATGTCACCATCTCAATGTCTGTTCCCTGGATGTTTACTGGTGCTGTGAGGAGTTGTCCTTGCCTGCGGCAGTCCACCACCAGTTCCTCTAGTTTTCCTCGCATTGATCTGGAGGCAGTTCCGGTGGCACCGGTCCACGAAGTCTTGGATAAGTCCTCTGTACTCTTCATCATCTCCATCAGAGATGAGGCCGACGATCGCACAGTCGTCAGAGAACTTCTGAAGATGGCAGTGTGTTGTGTGGAAAGTCTGCAGTATAAAGGGGTGAACAGGAAGGGAGCCAGAACTGTTCCCTGGGGGGCCCCCCGTATTGCTGATGATAGTGTCGGACACACAATCCTGGGTTCTCACAAACTGGCCGGTTTGTGAGGTAGTCCAGGATCCGCAATGACAGTTGCTGGTCCATCCCTGCGCACAGTAGCTTGTCCTGCAGGATCACCGGTTGGATGGTGTTGAAAGCACTGGAGAAATCAAAGAACATGATCCTCACTGTGCTCCCAGGCTTCTCCAGGTGGGACAGGGAATGGTGTAGGAGGAAGATCACTGCATCCTCCACCCCGATGCCATGCTGGTAGGCATACTGAAGTGGATCCATCGCTTGTCCCACCAGGGGGTGGAGGTGGGCAAGGAGCAGCCTCTCCAGGGTCTTCATCAGGTGTGATGTGAGGGCCGCTGGTCTGTAGCTCTTCAGGTCCTTGGGGTGGGGGGGTCTTTGATACGGGTACCACACAGGATGTTTTCCACAGCTGTGGTACCCTCCCCAGCTTCAGGCTCAGGTTGAAGATGGGCTCCACATTCCCACACAGCTGGTCTGCACAGGACTTGAGGAGCTAGCTGTTAGCATGCGGCCTGTTTACTTCCCAAGGGAATACTCACACATGATCTGCATTGTTATTTATGCAAATCCGTCTGCGAACGCTGGGGCAGCGCATGACGCCATCCACTCAGTCACTAGCAGGCTGCTGACACAACACCCAAATGCTCTCCTCCTTATCATGGGTGATTTCAACCATACTTCACTGTCCTCCATTCTGCCCACGTTCACCCAGTATGTCACGTCCCACACTAGAGACAACATACATACATGTATGCATACATACATGCATTGATGCATGTATAGTACATTGTTGATGCAGAGAATATATATTTCTACAGTATATGTATCTAGTAAATCAAGCATTTTCCATGTAACCTTGTGACTGCATTATTTTAATTGCTTTTAATCCTAGATCAAGTTTGTTTTGGCCTAAAATGCATCATAACTGTCAAATACATCTTATTATACCAAACTCAGTACTGTTTACTTTTTGAATATACATTTTGTGGCTAATATAGTTATTAACCTGGCGATCAAGTTGTGTCAGCTGATCATTTTTTGCTATGACACCATCTCAGACTCAGTGCAGCTGGAGCAGGTATGTCCATGATGTCTCAACAGTCCATGATTTTCACGCAGATCAGAGCAATTTTTTTTCCCACAATATTTTTATTGAACCTTTTTTTTTTTTTTTTTTACAAACAGCACACAGTCAGACACTAACACAAAAGTAATTTAAAAACTAAAAAGAACAATAACAAAAAAGGGTAATAAAAACAACAACCATTAACAAAAACAAGTCAACAACAATGCTCCTCTGTTTAGTCTAGGTAATCTATTACATAAGAATACATAATAAACATTCACCAGTTTGGAATTTGCAAGGTCCACACATATCATTCACCTTCTTCTTCAGAAGTTATGTTTAATTTCTTTACATAATCAATGAAAGGTCTCCATATATTCTCAAACACATTTTCCTTTGATTTCAGTATGTATGTTATTCTTTCTAGTGGAAGGTTGTTAACATCTGTCTTAACCACTGAGTCACATCTGGTCTATGAGTTTTTCCACAGTAATGCAATACATTTTTTTGGCATTAAGCAAACTGAGGTCTATGAATGTTCTTTCACTCTTATTAAAGTTATGCTTTTCTGGATATAGACCCAACAAAAACAGTTTAGGGTTCAGTGTGAATTGTTTTGAAATTATTTTTGCCAATTGTTACCCTCACCTCTTCCCAAAACATTCTGATTTTTCTACGTTCCCATAAACAGTGAAATAGGGTTCCTTTACTTAGATCAGAGCAATTTTTTGCACAGGAAATAAACCAGACATTCTTAAGCTCTACAACCACTGATCGTTTGTGAAGCTGTGCTGACATCAGTGACAGGCTATATTGACATCAGTTGACAGGCTGTGCATGAACGCCAGACTGACCGTTTGAAGTGGTAATTTTCCCACAACAGAGCCATCTGAAACACACACAGCGTACATATTTTAGTACCTAACAGTGGTAACTTGCAGAGATTACAGTGTAGTACGACGTACTTATAGCAAACTAGCATTAGCGACCATTAGAGTTAGCGACCAAAGGGGCAGTACATGAAAAGTGCCATATTATATAAATAATATTCCAAAAAAAATTCTGCATCCAGATTGTGATCCAAATCACCACCAAAATCTAATCAGTTCCCCATGCCATTACACACCTTTCCTGAAAATTTCGTCAAAATCTGTTCATAACTTTTAGAGTAATGTTGCTAACAGACAAACCAACACACCAACCAACACCACTAAAAATATTACCCCCTCTCTTGGTGGAGGTAATAAAAAGTCTGGATAACAAGGTAGATAACTTTTGAAGACAACTGAAAGAAAACTCTGAGCTGTTAGCTAACGTCATGCAACGGGTAGAGCTTAACTCAATTCAACTCACTGAATACAGCTCTAAAATGGAAGTGATGGAGAAAGAGCACTCCGACCTCAAGGAAATAATTTGAGATGGGAAGATGCAAACAGCACTGGAACCTCAAACTCTGGGGTCTCAAGGAGCAAGAAGAAAACATAAGGGATAAAATTCAAAAGATCCTTCTTAAAATATTTCCACAATGGGAAGAGATAATTGAAGACCTGGTTGACTCAGCTCACCGCCTCGGGAGGAGAGAAGAGGGACGGAGCCGAAAAGTTATCATACAATTTGTGCGAAGGCTACACCGCAATGCAGTCTGGAAGGGAACCAGAAATTCTTCTTTCTGCAAGGAGCAGGGGCTGCGCTTCACCCAGGATTTCACCCAGGCTGGCCAGAGAAAGACTTTGGCCGAAAATCAAGCAGGCCAGAGCTCTGGGTAAGGTGGCGTTTTATAAAGGCCACATTGTTGTTATTGATGGACACATTGTAAAGTCATAATCCCATAAAAATTATTACTGTTCTGAATTCTCATCCATTCAGTGGTGTATTTGCTACCTTAGTGTGTACTTTATGGTTACTAATATGTTGGTATTTTTACCCAAAGTCGATTTACCCCCCACTGTTTAGATATTATATTGGATATCATTGAGCAAGGGGTTGGGGGGAGACTGTCAGTTCAACTTATGAGCACTTCAGTATATTATCTTCTCCTTTAATGTGAGGACTATCTGAAGTTGTGTTAAGGGTCCTGCCTAAAGTCAGAAGTTCAAAGAAAAGATAAACCTTAGTGTTTGAAGCTTAAGTTTTATTTTAAATCTTATTAATCTTCTCCTTATCCTCCTTCTTCTTATTTTATTTTATATTCACCAAGATGTCCCTTAACATCAACCTTAAATTTTTAACACTTAATGCTAGAGGTCTTAGAGACAATCTAAACAGAAAAGCAACATTTCTTTACTGTAAGATTAAAACCCACACTGCATACTTCTCCAAGAAACCCATTCAGTTATTTTAGATGAAAAATTTTGGTCAACACAATGGGAAGACAAAATTCTTTTCACATGGCACATCTCATTCAGCAGGAGTCACAATTCTATTTAATAACCGCCCAGGAAAAATTGTAATAGTTAAATCTAACGATGATGGCCACTGGATTCTCATTAATTATGGGAAATGTTTATGGCTACTGTAATGCTTTGCAGAACAAAAACCTTATAGAAGATATTAAAAAAGAGGTCTTTGAACTTCCGGTCTGGACGCCATGGCGACTGCAGCTTAACACTGAAGTTCTCAGACCCAATCTAGGATAACACCTTGAAAATCAAACTTAACGGATTTTTGGAGGAGTGAAAATCAAAAGACAAAATCATCATGTCTAAAGGAAAACAGAAGAAACTGAAATTCTCCAGGCCAGGACACGTATCGGCCGGAGAATCCGAACTGGAAGATCTCCGTTCAGAAGACGAGGAACTGGTGATAGCTAACAAAAGGGTTAGCCTGAAATCACTATTTGAGGAGCTACGATGATTTCGCCGAGATGTTACAGCCGAATTTCGGGAATTCAGAGAATTGAAAAGGACAAACAGCAGAGTGGACCAGGCCGAGAACCGAATCTTGGAAACAGAGGATCGAATAAAAGTGCTCGAAGATTCTGTGCTAGACCTACGCAAAAGACAAGCAGCTATAGAGGCTAAGCTAACCGACCAAGAAGGAAAACAAAGAAGAGACAACATAAGAATTCATGGTCTGATAGAAGGAACCGAAAATGGTTTTAACTCAATGGCAGAATGCGTGGAATCCTTACTAAGAGAGAAATTGGATATTCCACAAACCACCGACTTGAAGATAGAAAAGGCACATCGTTCATTAGCCGCTAGGCCGGCGGCGGAAGCGCCCCCACGTTCGGTGTTGGTAAGATTTTCCAATTTCAAAATAAAACAAGAGGTTGTAAGACTGGCCTGGCAGAAAAAAGGATTTATGCACCAGGAGAGAAAAGTCTACGTGGAACACGATTACGCCCCGGAGGTCCTTAAAAAGCGCAGGGAATACAATGACGCGAAAAAGGTGTTAAGAGAGAAGAAATTGCGCTTTCAGACACCATTTCCTGCGAAGTTAAGGGTCTTCTACGGCGATGAAACGTGTCTCTATAATTCGGCGGAAGAAGCAACAGCTGACATGGCGAAAAGAGGCCTCCCGGTAACGGTATTTAAACCTCCAGCAGACCCGAGTGAGAAGATCAAAACGCAAACATGGACAACACAAAGACCTTCAAAATCCACGGACCAGCAGCGGGAAACCCAGCACCAAAGCGTCGCGGATAAACTATCCGTTTTCAGGTTGGAATAGCGACCTTTTTTTTTTTTTTTTTTTTTTTTTTCTCTTGAATCAATCCGCACATCCAACCCCCCTCATACAAGGTAACAAACATTAAAGGAGATGCATATTCAGCATGTGGTAAAACATTTCATGGAACAATCATATTATTTGAAACAAATAAGTCTTTGTAATAAAAAAAAAAAAAACTTGTTAAAATAGAAATGTGACAATAATCCACATGTTCTCCTCATACTAACAAATACTGTTTTTGCGTGAATGTTTGATGTGATGGGGGTGGGAGGGTGCACACAATTTCACAGGGTTTAGGCATAAAAGGAAAAAAAAAAAAAAAATCATTACAAGTTTGGATTGGGTTCTGAAACTCACGTTAAAAGCATGGGACTACTTTCAGGGGTAAGAGAGGGCCCTCAACACGTAACAGAGTTTGAGGAATTTCCCTCAGAGCCTTCACTCCATCAAGGCTCTTACAGGGTCTTTAAAAAGACCTCAGCTCAGGAAGTTCTTATGACAGCTTTTTGTTTTAAAGTTTTTTACACTATGTTCTTAATGTTTTTCTTGTTTTTAATGTTCTTTCAGTTTCTGAGTAGCATAAAAGAGGGCCACCACACAGTTATACTAAACAAAACAACACAATGGAGAAACAGGGTGTAACCAAAATAATTTCATATAATGTAAAAGGAATCCTGAATCCAGTTAAAAGATCCAAGATTCTAGGCAAAATGAAAAAAGACAAAGCAGGAATAATACTTTTACAAGAAACCCACCTAACAGACGTGGAACACAATAAACTCAGTAGACAAGGGTTTAAAATGATCTCTTCATCTTCATATAAATCAGGGAGGAGGAGGGGAGTAGCGACATTGATATCAACCAAAATTACATTTGAAAAAAAATCAGAACACAAAGATAAAGAAGGGAGATACAGTTTGGTAACTGGGCGGCTAGAGGGAGAAGATATCACCCTGCTGAATGTGTATGCTCCCCCAGGGGCTAACTGGAAATTTTATAAAAATGTATTCGACCTAATGATAACTAAAGCTCAAGGTTTAGTGATATGTGGTGGGGACTTCAATCTTAGACTGAATCCATACTGGGATGCTTCTGGTAATTCCCCACATCAAAATAACACCCAAAACAGGAAGACTCGGATGCTACTAAAAGAATTGGGAATCTGTGACGTGTGGAGGGAACTCAACCCCAGTGTAAAAGACTATACATTTTACTCAACTCCACATTCATCTTACTCAAGGATTGACTATTTTTTTATGTTTAATAGAGACATTGGAAGAGTAAAAACATGTAAAATAGGACTGATGGATCTCTCCGACCACAGTCCGATCTACATGGACTTAAATATCCAAAAATACACAAATAATACATTTTCTTGGAGGTTAAATTCAAATGTCCTGAAAGGACCATTGAAAGATGAATTGGAATCAGATATTCTCAGATATTTGGAAGATAACGATAATGGAGAAGTATCCCCTTTAATACTGTGGGATGCATGTAAAGCTGTAATAAGAGGAAAGATTATTGCAAAACTGGCAACCCAAAAGAAACTAAGACAAGAAAAACTATCCACATTAGAGTCAGAACTTAGGAACCTAGAAAAAGAACACAAAGGCAACACTCATTCTACTGACTCGCTCAAGATTAAGGAAATTAAAAACCAAATAAATGAGATCTACACAATAGAAATCCAGAAGAAACTTACATTTCTGAAACAAAAATACTATGAAGCAGGCAGTAAATCGGCAAAATTGCTAGCCTATAAATTGAGGAAACATCAAACAGAAAGAGCAATCTACAAAATCAGAGACCCAATATCAAAGGAAATAAAATTCAGAATTCAGGATATTCTTAAAAACTTCGAGAATTACTATAAGAACTTATACTCCCACAAAAAACATAAAAACGCATCCGAGGCATTCCTAAACACATTAAACCTTCCCCAACTTACGGAGTCACAAAATAAAACACTACTGTCAGAAATACATCCTAAAGAATTGGAAAAAGCAATTATGAAACTTAAAGCTAACAAATCCCCAGGAGCTGATGGCTATACAGCAGAGTGGTACAAAACCTTTAAACAGCAACTATCTCCTCTCCTCCTGAAAACATTTAATTATGTCCTCCACACAGGGGAAATCCCCCCCTCCTGGAGAGAAGGGGTCATTGCAGTTATACCTAAACCTGAAAAGGATAAACTAGAGTGCTCCAACTACAGACCAATCAGTGTACTAAATCAGGACTATAAGCTTTTTACCATTATCCTTGCCAAAAGGTTAGAAAATATACTGACAGACCTAATTCATTTAGACCAAACAGGTTTTATAAGACAAAGACAGACACAAGACAACATTCGACGCACTTTACACATAATTCATCATATAAAAAAATATAACTTAAATGCAGTCATATTGGGATTAGATGCTGAAAAAGCATTCGATTCGGTTGACTGGTCTTTTCTATATAGAATCTTATCCAGTTTCAATTTTCATAACAACTTCATTAGAACTATACAGGCATTATATAAAAAACCAACAGCTAAAATAAGGATTAACGGTAATTTATCATCATCTTTTGAACTGGAAAGAGGATGTCGTCAGGGCTGCCCCCTGTCTCCACTGCTCTTTGCAATCTTCATAGAACCTCTGAGCCAATGGATAAGACAAAACCAAAGAATTCAAGGTATTACACTTGGTCAGAAGGAACATAAAATAGCACTCTTTGCTGATGACATTTTAATATATCTAGGGCAGCCGGACACTTCTTTACCAGAACTAACCTCAGTTTTTTCAGAGTATGGAGATTTATCGGGATACAAATTAAATATGCATAAAACCCAAGTTTTAACATTCAACTATGACCCAAATCATTATTCACTAAGCAAACTCAAAACTAACTGGGAGTCGGAATCTATGAAATATCTGGGGGTCAATATCCCGAAACAACTCAACAAAATTATATCACTAAACTATGATCCACTGGTGACAAAAATAAAATCTGACCTAGCAAGATGGAATATGATACCATTCTTGGGTACTGCACAAAGAATTGAAGCAGTCAAAATGAATATACTTCCACGTCTTCTATACCTTTTCCAAACAATACCGGTAGAACCTCCCAAAAAAACATGGCAGGAGCTGGACAGAAGGATCTCAAGATTCATATGGCAGGGCAAGAGACCTAGAATCAGATATAGAACCCTACAGCTAAACAAAGACAAAGGTGGGCTCGCGCTGCCAAATATCAGGGACTACTTTAAAGCCGCACAAATTAAAACTTTAGTAGAGATATGTAACCCAGTCTACACTGCACAATGGAAGGAGATCGAATGCCAAATAACAAGTGACATCCCCCTACAGGCGATAATAGGGAACAATGTCTTACCTAAGCTTTTGAATAACACTAACCCGTGGATAGAGACCCCGCTAAAAATTTGGTTTAAGATAGTCAGAGAGAATCAAACTAAAGAGCCCTATCGACTTCTGCAATGGATCGCCTATGATCAGGACTTTACTCCTAATAAAACAGACACCAGATTTAAAAAGTGGAAGGAGAAAGGGCTGATAAAATATTACGATTTTTTTAAAGGGCAAATCTTAAGAAGTTTTGAAGATTTGAAAAAACAAGGCCTAATAAATCAAGACCTTTACAGGTTCTTCCAGCTTAGACACCACATAAACAATATACTTAAAAAGGAGGTTTTGGAAAGGGCCCAGTCAGGTGTTCTGAAGGTCTTCTTAATGGCATATAAAGGGATCCCAGGGATCAGATACATTTCTAAAATATACCAAGGTCTTCAAGACTTAAAAGGAGACAACACATCTTATATAAAAGAGAGATGGGAAAAAGAGGGGAATTTCACTTTACAACTGGAAATATGGGAAAAGCTAAATAAACAGCAATGGAAAAGTACCTCATCCCTGCAGTGGAGAGAATTTGGATGGAAAAACTTGGCAAGATTTTTCAGAACACCTGCACAAAACAAATTTACCCATAAGGGATTGAACTGTTGGCGCTTGTGTGGTGAAAAGACTGCAAATCATTTTCATGTGTTTTGGTCATGCCCAGTTATCCACCAATATTGGACCAAGGTACAGACAATATTGGGGAAAATATTCAAAATTACAGTTCCCTTTTCTTTTGTAACTTTGTATTTGGGTTTACTACCGGACTCACTGGAAAGACGAGGAGAAAAATACTTATTCAATGTTTTAATATTGGCAAGCAAAAAAGCTCTAACTAAAAAATGGATGTTGAAGGACTGTCCTACACCTGAAGATTGGACTAACGTGATCCAAGACATTTACTCGATGGAAAAGTTGACATTCGCACTGAGACAGGACATGGATGTGTTCATGATCTTTTGGCAACCCTGGACCGCATATGTGTCTTCCATTAGATCTAATCTTTGACAAATACCATTTCAATAATGGTTCCGCTCTTTGTTCCAATGCTACTCAGATGCTCTTTTATCTTTATTTACTTACTTTTTCTTTTTGTTTGTTTTTTTACTGGTTTGTTTGTTTGTTTTTTTGTTATTTGTTTCTTGTTTTTTTTTCTCTTTAATTTCACTTGTTCTTTCACTTTAAAAAAAAAAAAAAAAGGGGTGTTGTAAGAATTAATCTTCCAATGTTGTCAGATATCAGAAAATAACGGAACATGTGATGAAAATGTAAACACTGCATTGCTGTAACGACCTGTATACCCTTTACAAAAACTTAAATAAAAAAAAAAAAAGAGGTCTTATAGCTCAAACAAAATTTTAATACAGAAAATGTATTAGTAGGTGGAGATTGGAATATGGTTATGCATGAATGGCTAGATGGATCCCCCAGCAAACCCAAACCCTAACAACTAGGGATGTTAATGATTAACTGACTTTCGATTAATTGTCGTTAAGAACTTAGTCGACTAAATTAGTTGTCAATTAATTGATATCTCAGCAGTCCTTTTCAATGGGAGCTTATTCTATGAAATGTAGTGGCTTCGCCGTCCAGACGGGGGCGCATGCGGTCTTCCACTGCCACATTTCAACTGAAAAAGCGGAAGAAGACACTAAGCCCTTCCAGGTTACGTCGGAGAACCACCACAAGTTCTAATGGCACGTTCCAATGTCCAGCCGTCAAATCAACAGGGCGGAGAAATGGACTACAGCAGGCAACACAAGCGCAAAAAAATCCCTGCTGCCTCCCTTCAGCCTGCTGCTTGATGCAAAAGCAGACCAGACTCAAGTTGCCACTGAGGTAACACAACAGAGGGAGCCCAGATCGTACTGGGTTTGCCTGAGTACTGTGACAGTGTTTAGCATGCAACAGATGAAGCAGCTCACAATTTATTTTCCTTTTAAAATAGTCTACCAGTGCATCTCAGTAAATTGGAACGTGTAAGTTTTTTGCAATATAACTAAAAAAAGGTAAATTTATGGTGTTGGTAGTAGTTTTTAAAATAAATAAAATGATATTTGTAATTTACTGAGATGTACTAGCATGTAGTACACACTAAACAGTGCAAAATTTGTTAAACTACAAAAAATGCCATTGTCTGTAGTAAAAAAAAAAAATGCAAATGGTACAATAAATCATTGAGGAATATAATGTTTGTGTTTTATTCAGTATATGAAATAACAGCAACTTTTTATGTTAGACAGTATTGTACTGAGGGAAATTCAGGCTATGGTCACACTACAGGTCTTGATGCTCAATTCCGATTTTTTTGCTGAGATCCGATTTTTTTGTGTGTGTGTGGGCATTCACATTATAATTTAAATGCGCCCCCCATCAGACTGGAGTATGACGTGACCCGCATGCGCAGAAGAAAACACGTCGGACACAGCGCTGTTTGAGGAAGTAAATATGAGCACCGAATGATTGAGGGGACAGAACTTCTTCACCTTTGATGCAGCGCAGCAAAATAAATGACATGTTTATGTACAAAATAAATGAGGCCACCTTCATTCCTCTACATGCCAGATGACCACTTTTTTTTTAATAAATGTGCCGTTACTGTGCGCATGTAATGTCTGTGGTTTCAGCCCCGAAACCCCCCCCCCAACCCCCACCCGTAATTTTGAAGTTATTGTGCAGTCTGAGCCGACAAAAATTACAATCCAGTGATAAAGGGAAGGAGATTGATTAAAAAGAGCACAAATCAGCTGTGTCTCCCATGCCTGCGGCTTCCGCCACCGCAGAATTGTAGCGTCTGTCTCACTTCAATGAGGAAAAAGTTGGATGAAATGCGACATGGTCGTTCAGACGGAGGTCGCTTTGGAAAATATCAGATACAGTTCGGAATTAGGACCACATATGAAAGTGGCCTGGGTCTGGTGTGAAAAAATCGGATCGGTGTTGTTCAGACAGTCATTAAAAAATCAGATATGGGTCACATTTGTGCAAAAAAAATCGGAATTGGGCATTAAAACCTGCAGTGTGACCGTAGCATCAGATTCTTAGGAAAAACGCTGCTTATCAATTAATTGTTAATCGATCAATAAGGTGAATCAGTTATCAACTAGAAAAGTACTCAGAGAGTGCAGACCTCCGCCAAGTACCTCAGTTCCCCCAATATTGGTATTTTCCCCAAATATAATAGTGCTACATTTATTTTATCTATATTTTCAGATTCCTTGACCGTCAAAACATACCTTTAGCAATTGGATTCACATTGATATCTGTATTAGTTCAGTAGTTATTGACAAAAAACACTTTTTCGGTAATGGCGATTTTCTTGTGGATATAGCTCCATAGCTTTTGAAGATGCAACAAATCCATTGGCACACTACTGTTTCCACAGTGTCTTGGCTATATTCTGGTGTTTGTTGTATGTTTATATCTTAATTTGTTACCTTACAGTGATGAAAATTCCAAAGATCCCCTATTGTTTCCTGTTCTGGATCACAGTATCTGGATTTTTTGCAGGATCCAGATCAGTCTTTGATATTTCCTAGAACCTATTGGGATCTTATCCTGTATTTTTTTTTTTTGGCAAGCGTCCTGACCATTTATTGTGGAGTTATATACACATATGCTAAAAATGGCCCTATCTCGCAATGATAAAGAATCCTTTAAAAAATTCCTGGATCCAGACGGTGATCCGGATCACTCCCAAAATCTAATCATCTCTTCCTTGTCCCATTTGGGACTTGTCCTGAAAATTTCATCAAAATGCATTCATAACTTTTTGAGTTATGTTGGTAACAGACAGACAGACAAACAGACAAACAAACCCCATTAAAAACATAACCTCCTTGGCGGAGGTAATTAATGAATTGATAACTTGCATCCCTACTAACAACATTCTAAGTAATCTCTCTAATACTTTATATCTTCATAATTCATGGAGGAAAGCACATCCAAACACCAGACAGTTCTCTTGGTTTAAACCAGATACCTCAGTTAAATCGAGGATAGATTACTGGCCAATGGAGTTTTTGCGTAGGCTCGTAAAATTCACGTGACTCGCTGGGGTAAACATGAACACGCCGTAGGTGCCGCCATCTTGGATGGCAAGAGCAGCAGTTGCACTGTGACAACCCAGGCGTAATTTGTACTGTTTAGCGATCAGAATGAGTGAGGAGAACACACAGTCACAATCTGACATAATAACATCCTATCATCCTCTTCAACAACTGACACTATGGCCTCTGAAACTGTGTCTGCGATGTCTGTGTCACATTCAGTGGAGTCATTGTCAGCAGTCATAACAGCAGACAAGTGTTTTTAATCTTGCTCCCGTGCGCTCCTCTGGTGTGCTGAAATGCCTCAGTTGAACGGAGGTGGCGGGTGTGGGGTAACAGCTGGAGCAATTAGCAGAACAATGACTGCCAGTAATCTGCTCAGCGGGGATGATTTGGGGGCAAACGATGAGATGATATCTTTCAAAGACGAAGGGGAGCAGGAGGAAAAAATATCGGAAAACGTGTCAGCGGAAAGGGATGTGGATGATGTGAAGTCTTGGCTGGTGAACGAGTCGGAAAACAACAGCAGCTCCTCACTCAGAGGTGAGTGAAGCGCGCTGCGTGTTTTTTTTTTTTTTTTTTAAAGGCTCTCCACGGCACGCCGCGTTAAAACGTACCTGAATTTATGCACATGTACAATAGTTTTCTCCCCTTTCATGTGTGCATCGTAGCAAGCAGAGAGGCGCCCCCAAACCACAAAGTTTTTTTTTTTTTTGTTACTTATTTGTACCCGTAGGTAGATTTGGTTTGCAGTCTGGTGACAAGCCACCGGCCGCTGCGTGCGCGAGCGCCCTAAACCTACATGTTTTTGGTATGTGGGAGGAAACCGGAGAAATCCCGGAGTAAACCCACGCAACACGGGGAGAACATGCAAACTCCACACAGCTCACTGTTGGTCGGGGGCTGGGATCGAGCCCACGGTCTCATGATCCCCGCGATCCCCTGGCTGAGGGTAAAACTGTGCTGCCACAGTGCTAAACCACTGCTCCACCTTGCAGCCCGTTATGACAAAGCAAGAGATTACGTCAGTGAAGGTAATTACTCAAAAATCCAACTTTTTTTTTTTTTTTTTTTGCATTTCACACCGGCCATTTAATTCCCCGCTTATCCCCTTATCAGGGGGAACAACAGGAGTACACCATTTTGCGGAGTTTGTAGATACACGTGAGCTATGTGGTTTATTTCACCCTGCTGCTGCTGTTTCTTGCCATCCAATATGGTGGCACACTCTAACGGGCCAGTGCGGCACGCCCCCTGACGTCATATGCAAAAACTCCATAGCAGATATATTGTCTTATCAAATATCAAAATGTAAACTCTCTCTTGCACCGCTTACTGATCATTGCTGTGGGAATTTGCCATTGGCACCTCAAATACATTCAATCAGAAATAAAGGTTATTGGAAATTCAATGCTAACCTTCTGAAATGTGAAGAATATTCAAAACACGCTAAAGATCTTATTCAGGAAATCTTGCAGAATGACTCCACAATGTCATACACACACAAAAGTGGGAGTTTTTAAAATGCAAAATCCATCAGTATTCAGTCACCTTCAGCAAAAATATTTTTAAAAAATATGCACTCGGAAGAAGAAAATATTTTTAAAGAATTGTACTTAATGAATACCGAACTCAGTTTAACTGAATGACAGAATCAACCTCTCCTCCTTGCAAACTAAACTTGATAAATTGTATGAAAATAAAGCCCATGGAGCATTTATAAGATCAATGTCCAAATGGATTTAAGAAGGTTAAATAAACACTGCCTATTTCTGTAATTTAGAAAAAAACAACAGGAAAAAAAATCTATTAACACCCTCTTAATTAATGGTAACGAGTATACAGACCAACAGTAATAGGTGATGAAGTAAGTACAGTGGTACCTCTACTTACGAAATTAATTCGTTCCGGAAGTATTTTCGTAACGTGAAAATTCCGTAAGTAGAGACGCGTTTTACATGTAAATGCCCTAATCCGTTCCAAGCCCCCCAAAATTCGGACATAAATTTTTTATAAATCATAAAAATGCATCAAAACATGTAACAAATACATGTTACAATTAGATTACTGCACAATAAACATAAAATGAGAGTTGTACATAATTTAAAAAAACAAAGAAAGTAAAGAATAATAAAAATTATGTTCATTTACCGTTTAACTGCTATCGTCGTCGTCGTCACCTTTTGCCTTCTTTGGTTCATGTTCTCTCTCATCAGTGGTTTTTGCCTGACGTTTTGTGAAGAACCGATCCAAGGACGTTTGCTTTTGTCGGCTTTTAACAATCCTTCGGCTTCCTTTTGTTTTAATACCGTGCCGATCGTAGATGTATTACGGCCATATTCTTTGGCGATATCAACCAAACGCATCCCTTTTTCATACCTTTCTATTATCTCTTGCTTTGTTTGTATGGACAAAAAAACTCTCTTCTTCTTCTTTTCTCCTTTTCCACTTATCTCCATCACTTTCTTGGGGCCCATAGTGAATAAAAGTTAATACTGTACTGTACACACACGTAAAACTGCCCGAACTTCCCGAACACTTCATGGCCAATGGGATACCAGGAAGATGCTAGGCGATAGCCAATGGCAGAGCAGCTACAAGTATGTTTACGTTCGGTAAACTACGGGAGCTGCGAGGAGCGCGTACTTTTTTGCCTTTCGTATCCTGAAATTTCTTTCGTAACAAGAGGCAATATTTTCCCGTTGAGGCGTGTCGTAACCTGAAAATTCCGTATGTAGAGACGTTCGTAAGTAGAGGTACCACTGTAGATTATATCAGACTCTACAGCTCATCCTATTCTGCAGAAAACTCAGACTTCTCCTTAAATTCTATGAAAGTATTCATTCCCCATATTGATGATAACTTCAGAGAAGATTGTGAGAAGGAGTTCACATTAGAGCAGTGGTTCTCAACTGGTCTGGCTTTGGGACCCACCATCACCCCTCAATGACAAGCCGCGACCCAAATCAAAGATTTTCAAATTCTCAAATTTATTGAATGTAAAGACTGTGCATTTTGAACCTGAGGTAGAAGAACAGAATATTACAGTATACAAACACAAAACAAATTTAATGATTAACCAAAATGACCAGTAAGTGGCAATACAACAGAGGGAACAATTCCCTTTAATGCTGAATTAGCTGCATTTTAAATTAAAAATTAAACAAAAAGTGCAATTCAAAAGAATTCAAGTCTCAAAATTGACTTTTCTTCTGATTGTTTTTTCTGTATTTACCTACTGATAAGGTTATGTGCTTTGAAGAAAAAGAAGGAACACTCACTAAAACCTGTAACAGTGACATCATAGACCTGAGTCTGGAGGAATTAATGGGAGAACTGGGGATGTTTTTTGCTCTTGACAAGAGTCTCAGGTCATGCTCAATGTCCAGTCTGTTTCTCTGTTTTGTCTTCCACTGAACCAGAGCTGAGAAGCCACACTCACAGAGATAGGTAGTGCTGAAAGGTAGGAGGGTTTTTACTGCTTGAATGGCAAGAGAAGGATACTCGCTCATCACAGTGCTGCACCAGAACTGCGAGAGGCTTACCTCCGTGAACTTCTTTTTCAGCGTACGGTCACATGATAGCTCCACCAGCTGACACGCTTCATTGCTTGGCAACGTAATGTTTTCCATGTTGATTCCAAAGGGATCGCGTATCCAGTCGTCATCCTTCTGTTTCTCAGCAAAGTACTCATTAAACCGCTCCAGAAGTTTATTCAGATGTGTCGTGATGGTTTTCTTCAGTACAATATTTTCTGCCGTGTTCAGTTGCTGTCCCTCATAACAGGCGTTGGGGAACATGTCGAGTCGATTTTTAGAAACATGACTTGCCCACAAGGAGGTCTTTTTTTTGAAAGCGTCGAATTTATCATATTGTTCAAAAACGTTGTTCCCCCTACCCTGCACAGACACATTTAACGTGTTTAACCACTTGCACTCCGGGCAATTTTCCTAAAAATGCCAAAAAATAACGTGCCCAAAGTAAATCGAAAGCTGTTATTCAACCCTTTGCAGCATCTTCATGGGGTTGGTCTCATTTAAAAGAAAACACTTTGAATTTTTTGGCAAAAAAAAAACATAATCTCTCTACGTGCTCCGGCCACTGAGTTACAGTCATCTAAACATACTGAACTTGAAGAAAAAAAAATTGGACACAGTGTTTTTTTGGATACAAATGCTTGTAAATAACACACAGCTGTCCGATCCGGCTGGAAAATGCAACAGAAATGTAGAATCAAGTGTTATCCAGCTGAGATCCAAATTTGGTAACAATACCACAAAAAATGAATATTTTACACAGCTTTGTTCTCAGGCTGTTCCCAGGCGTTTTGGAACTGTGCCAAATTGTGCCAAATGGCACAGTTTGGAAAAACGTCTAACTTTTGAATAATTCAATGTAGAATCTTCATTTTAGGCTCTAATGAAAGGTCACACTCAGGGCTGTGTCTGTGTGTGTGTGTGTGTGTGTGTGTGTGTGTGTGTGTGTGTGTGTGTGTGTGTGTGTGTGTGTGGGCGGGGGGTTGTCTCCCCCCCCCCCCCCCCCCCCCCCCGCTACCAAGGACCGAGTTCGGCCCTCGCTATATGACGGATTACACTCCTTGCATGTTTTCACAGCCCCCCCCCTCGCTACTGTGTGTGGGGGGGGGGGGCCGTGAACGGACCGTGAACGCCCCCCCCCCCCCCCCCCCCCAATACAGAAGAGGGCCATCGCTACATGATGGAATAGACTCATATGCTTCCCCCCGCAGACCGGGGGGCGTTCGGACCGTGAATGCCCCCCCCCCCGCTCCTCTTCTGCAGCGGGGGGGGGGGGGGGCCTTCACGGTCCGAACACGGCAAATGAACCGTTTATCGCGGCGCACGTACTTCGTGCGCAGTACAGTTGTAATTTACTGATCGGTCAAAAGTCATTTTTGGATTACAGTTTTCAGGGATAAATAATAATTTAGCTTATAACACCGTACCTCTTCAAAGCAGCAGAGTCGTGGCGAACATCTCTTCCCCCATTGTCAGACGAACGCGACGCTGCTCCGCTCGTGGATCCCGATCAACATAATTCCATTATTGCCGTTTTGGCGAATGATTTACGACTTTTGTCGTCGGCCTCCGTCTATTCTGCTGGAATGAGTGCAGGTCCCACTTGTGGGTGTTCTCCATGCTGCTGGGTGAGCCTGGGTCTGTAGTAGATTCGTCCAGCATCCTTTGTTTTCATCTGTTGCAACAGTAAATCTCTCTTCACCCAGCCTGAATTTCTGTGCTTCAATTGGCTCCTGCGTTCACAGTAGGCGGGTCCTCCTTCCTAGATTTTCATTCATTGGCTCTTCAAGGTTTCAGAAACCCAATTCAAGGCTCTTATTAGTCGAATGAGAGGTCAATCAGATGAACTAATCTGTTCGCGGCTGTCTCTGCAGTTTTTTTTTTTAGTGGCGCTTGGACGCCACTACATCACCATCACCACCATCATGCGTCCAAGCACGCATGAGGGCGCTCTCGTGCGCCCTCGTGCGCCCTAGAACGCAGAGACTTGCCCGCCCGCGGAACAACGGAGTGCAAGTGGTTAACTGTTCAAACACATCAGCAAGGTAAGCAACGTGTGCGAGCCACACACTGTTACTGAACATGTCTGCAAGAGGCGAGTTGTTCTGAGCAAGAAAGGCTGCGATTTCAGCTCATAGTTGGTAAAAACGGGACAGTACCTTCCCCCTCGAAAGCCAGCGTACCTCGGCATGATACACCTGTACATGCTCACTACCAAGGTCTTGGCACAGCATTTGAAAACATCGTGTGTTCTTTGCACTCCGTTTAATGTAGTTTACCACTTGGACGACTTCTTTTAATGTTCCATGAAGCATGGGTACCATATCCTTTGCTGCCAGGGCCTCCCGATGCAAAAAAACAATGGTTCCAAGTTGCATTCGGAGCTTTCTCAAGTATTCTCCTCACGACTCCCGAGTTTTTTCCTGTCATGGAAGCAGCGCCATCAGTTGTGACACCGACGCACATGTCAGGGTGCCCGCGATGTCTAAAAAAGTCTAAAATTACACATTTTCAATTTTAGGCCTAAAAAAGTCTAAAATACAGGGATATTTTGCACTGTGAGTCTAAAATTGAGTTTGAGTAATTTAAGACCTACGTTTCAATGCAAAATATCGATAAAGGATTGTTTTTTTTTAAATATTGTTCTTATGTCTTTTCCACACGGCCATTACGAGCTCAGATCCATTACGAGCCATTACGAGCTCAGATCACACGAGACGGCCTGCTGAATTTAAGCATTTATTTATTTATTTTCTACTCGTTTCAGTTCTGCATTTAATATGAACCCTGAGTTTAAAATAAACGTTTGAATTTAAATTTGAATATCCCGGAAGCCGCTACACATGTGGGTACTCCAGGCTCAGCCAATATTGATCCAGATCGCATAGTTTTAGAAACATCGGCCATTACGAGCTCAGATCACACGAGACGGCACGCTGAATTTAAGCATTCATTTATTTATTTTCTACTCGTTTCAGTTCTGCATTTAATATGAACCCTGAGTTTGAAATAAACGTTTGAATTTAAATTTGAATATCCCGGAAGCCGCTACACATCTGGGTACTCCAGGCTCAGCCAATATTGATCCAGATCGCATAGTTTTAGAAACATCGGCCATTACGAGCTCAGATCACACGAGACGGCACGCTGAATTTAAGCATTTATTTATTTATTTTCTACTCGTTTCAGTTCTGCATTTAATATGAACCCTGAGTTTGAAATAAACGTTTGAATTTAAATTTGAATATCCCGGAAGCCGCTGCACATCCGGGTGCTCCAGGCTCAGCCAATATTGATCCAGATCGCATAGTTTTAGAAACATCGGCCATTACGAACTCAGATCACACGAGACGGCACGCTGAATTTAAGCATTTATTTATTTATTTTCTACTCGTTTCAGTTCTGCATTTAATATGAACCCTGAGTTTGAAATAAACGTTTGAATTTGAATATCCCAAAAGCCGCTGCACATCCGGGTATTCCAGAGCACCAGAAGTCGCATTAATGGTAAGAAATACTCATCATTGATTAGCAACAACATAACAATGTTATTAAAAAGAATTCAGAGACTTATTGTACTTTAAAAGTGTTGAAATTACATAAAATGCACACATTTACTTGTATTTTTAATTTTAAACATATTGTATGGCTCTCACGGAATTACATTTAAAAATATGTGGTGTTCATGGCTCTCTCAGCCAAAAAGGTTCCCGACCCCTGTTCTACATGAAATGTTGCTGTTAGTGGAACGCACAATAAAACTACAGATGTGAAACGGAAATGTACTGTCGTCACAGGATGCTGGAGCAAGCATTTTGGCTCTGGTCTGAATGAGCTGTGTGCGCGAGCAAGGCGGGAATAGTTGTGAAGTAACGTGCGAATGGCAGGAGAGAAAGCTAGCAGGACAAAACTAAAAAGATGGGCAAATGTAAATTTAATGACAGTTGGCTCTCAAGAGATGACTTTGCAGACTGGCTCAAACGCGTTCCCAACGACGACACTGAGGCGTACTGCACGTTGTGCAAAAGAACACTTAAACTCGGGACCCTGGGCGTCAGGGCACTGGAGTCACACATCAAAGCTAGCAAACACCAGGAATCAGCAAATGCAGCACGCAACTCTCATGGAATTGCTCAGTTCTGTTTGGTTGCAAGCAGCATGTCAAGAAATAATACAAATGATATTCGCGATCTAATGGGCTCGACTGAAACGATGAAGGCAAAAGTTCTGTGGGCGCTTAACACCGTGGCTAAACACCAGTCATACAGAGCTAATGACAACATCGGGGAACTGTTTCAAGCAATGTTTCCCGACTCGACAGTAGCCAAAACATTCCAATGCGGGAGAGACAAGACCGCCTATATCATCCGATTTGGAGTAGCAGAGTTCGTCAAGAAAGATTGTATCTCAAAGGTTTGCACACAGGCTTGTTTGCGACTACGTTGCAATACATGGGGGCGTTACCAGGGTTCCACTTACGCCTGACTTAATGAAATCTGTCATGGCTGCCAGGTCACGGTACCGTGTGCATTTGGACGAAGAGAGGAAGAGGAAGGAGGCAGAGACACAAGGGAAGAAAAGGGCACACGCGGAGGAGCAGTTACAAGACCTGAAAGTCAAGAGGGACAGTCTGCATACAGTCATTGAGAGCCTGGGCAAAGATGCAGATGAGTTGGCAGAGCAAGCAGAGGGCAAGGCTGGGAGCAAAATGGCACAGCTCCTCTCAAAATCAAATGCTCTGAGGAGGGCTGCTAAAGACAAACTCTCCCAGCTTAAGGTTCTGGAGGACGAAATTGCCACCAAAAGTGCAGAGCTTAGAAGCATGTAAAATAATGAAAATAATGGGTGTATACGTATATGTTCGTTTCATTGACAATAAACGTCAATTGACCGCAATCTGGGTTTGTTCTCTCTTTTTTTAATACTTCGTGAAGGTCTTAAATTTAATCCATGATGGTCTAAAAAAGGTCTAAAAAAGTCTAAAATTGCACTTGTTAAAACCTGCAGACACCATGCATGTCCCAGCTTAGGCCCACTGAACTCAAATATAAGTCCACGGAGCTGAAAATGTCCTCTGCAGTCGTAGTAGTTGGGAGCTCTCTTGTGCAGAGAAAATGTTCCTGTAAGTCCCCATCCCACACATGTCTCACGTAAATGAGTAAAACTGCTTTATTTGTTATGTCTGTTGATTCGTCCATTTGTAAGGCAAAATGACCACTTGCCTTAATGCGAGTTGTGGTCTGTTGCTGGATGTCATCCGACATGTCTTCAATTCGCCTACTTATAGTGTCATTTGACAGCGGTATAGATTTTAGTTTATCCGCCGCGGATTGATACAGCATCTCTCTGACCATTTCAACGGCTGCAGGTAAGATGAGGTCCTCTGCAATGGTGTGGGGCTTCTTTAACTTTGCTATACCGATGTGCCACGAGGAACGATGCATGGCGTGCCTGTTCTTGCTTTGAGCACGAAGAACTGAGACACGTTTGTGATGTCCTCAGGGTTTGAAGTCATCTTTTGAAGAACTCAACAGGTTTATCTTTGAGAGAATGGTGTTTTGTTTCCAAATGCCGCTTCAGTTTTGACGGCTTCATGCTTTCACATGCCAACACCTCGCTGCACAAAACACACTGAGGTTTCTGTACTCCTTTGTCCTCAATATAAAAAAATCCATATCTCATATAGTCCGTGTCGTATCTGCGTTTCGCCATGCTCAATTAGCACATACAAACAAACGTTGCGAGTCTTCTTCTATGGTGCGAAATATGGTGTCGCCCACCACCTACTGCCATCTACTGTTAAGGAGTGTGAATCGACACTATGTTGATTTATTTCTTGATATTTTATTTGCCCAGGCAAAGGCCCGCGACCCACTGAAAACTAGTCCGCGACCCAAAAGTGGGTCGCGACTCACCAGTTGAGAATCACTGCATTAAAGGATCTAGATAAAGCTGTAATGCATCACAAATTAAATAAATCTCCTGGTCCTGATGGACTGTTAACTTTTACAGACACTTCTGGAGTCAGCTTAGAAACCTGCTTTTTCAAGTATTCAAGGAAGTCACAGCCAATCTCTCTTTACCAGCCAGTATGAAACAGGATGCTATTATTCTCCTACTGAGACCAGGTAAAGACAAAAAAAATTTAGATAATTATCGCCCCATCACATTTTTAAATAATGATTATAAAATGTTAACTTAAATTTACACTAACAGACTCAAGGTGTAGACCAAATTATCAGCGAAACACAAACAGGCTTTATTAGCAAAAGATCCATACACAACAATAAAATATTAGTCCTAAGACTTGCTGGAATATAACCACCTGATTGAAGATGAAGGCTTCACCCTATTCCTTGACCTTGACCTTGACCTACCCCTCTGTTAATGAAAGAAAAACCCACAATGGTCACAGAAATAACTTGAATCTTACAAAAGTGGTAATAAATAAAAATTCTATGAAAATTAACCAATGAAAATCAGACGATGCTTTTGAATTGTGGTTCAACAGAATTATTTTAAAAAACAAACTCATGAAACAGGCCAGGACAAAAATGATGGTACCCCTAGAAAAGATTGAAAATAATGTGACCATAGGGACATGTTCAACCAAGATGTCCTCTAATTAACATCACAGGTGTCTACAAACTTGTAATCAGTCAGTCGGCCTATTTAAAGGGTGACAAGTAGTCACTGTGCTGTTTGTTGACATGGTGTGTACCACACGAAACATGAACCAGAGGAAGCAAAGGAGAGAGTTGTCTCAGGAGATTAGAAAGAAAATTATAGACAAGCATGTTAAAGGTAAAGGCTATAAGACCATCTCCAAGCAGCTTGATGTTCCTGTGACTACAGTTGCACATATTATTCAGAAATTTAAGATCCACGGGACTGTAGCCAACCTCCCAGGACGTGGCCGCAGGAGGAGACGGATAATACGAATGGTAACAAAAGAGCCCAGAACAACCTCTAAACACATTCATGGTGAACTCCAAGGTCAAGGTACATCAGTGTCAGATCCCACCATCCATTGCTGTTTGAGCCAAAGTGGACTTCATGGGAGACAACCAAGGAGGACACCACTGTTGAAAACAAACCATAAAAAAGCCAGACTGGAATTTGCCAAACTGCATGTTGACAATTATTTATCTTTTGTTCTTATAAAAGACAAAAATAAAATAGAAAGGAGATGTCTTTACCTTCTTAACATGTTTCGACTGTACACTGCAGCCTTCGTCAGAAGAGGCTGACGAATTGCATATTTATGCAATTGGGTTATTGTACATTTTTTATTTTTCCCATTAAAAAATTTCAGTTTGTTTTTCAATTGGGTTGTACAGGTTATAGGTGACATTAATGGTGGAAAATTTTTTGAAATGGTTTATCTTGGTCTAATTTTTTTTTACATCACAAAAACCTGGCATTTGCACAGGGGTGTGTAGACTTTTTATATCCACTGTACAGCATGTCGTATTGTCTATGAAAGCCTATGTGAACTGGCACATCTGAAGTGTGGCTATGGAGCAGCTTATATTTTTGTCTTTTCAGTTATTTGGTTTTCCTTTCAAGATTCACCAAGTCCAGAGAACACTCCTATCTGAATATTAAATTGTAAATATGCAGCACTCCACTGATCCCCCTGCTGACATTCATAGTAACTAATGCAAACATGGGTCTGATTTGACATAAGAGACATTACCAATAGAGATAAGGCCATACCAAGGGAATAAATTAGCAGCAGATAAAGATTGAGACAAAGTAGTTTATTTTGACATTCTGATCAGATTTAAATACACAAATGATGCTGGTGTTATAGTCAATTATGAATCAATATTAAAATTGATAAAGATGTGATAAAATAATCTTGTGATATTTTTTTTTCAAAGAATAAACCAGATAATCTATGTAATGATCTGAGATAATGGATCAGAGCTTATGAATAAATATATTCTATAATTTTGAACTTGTCTGGCTGTTTACTTCAACCAGTTTAATACTTTTAGCTAATTGTAGACATTCTTATGTTTTTTTTTAAACATAAGAACGTACATAAACATAGTAAAGATTATGGACAATGGAATACAGGAAACGTGGGTTGAAAACAGACAAAACAGTCCAGGAGCTATCTGATAGAGGGCACTCAGAGAGCGCATACCTCTGTCAAGGCTCCGTCCCTCCCTCCCTTTGTTTTCCCCTCTGTCCCTTTGTCCATCCATATCACCATCCATCTGTATATTGTGAGATAGGGCCTTGGCGGAGGTATGTACTCATGGATCACCTCCATCATCTAATGAGTTCATCTTTGGGCCAAGGGCCACCTCTGGTAAAAATGTCATCCAAATCCATCTGAGTTTTTGTGTTGTCCTGCTAACAGACAGAGAAACGGCACTAAAAACTATAATATATAAAAATAAAGGTTATAAGTGTGGAGGTTAGTCATCAGAAATGTTTAACATGTTTTTCCTTTTAAGTACAAGAACAGATGAAGGATACAGTCAAAAATGCAATTGGAAGCACAACGGTGTAAATAATTCAAAGATGGTACTGATTGTTTTTATTGTTGAATATACAGTATATATATGCTGAGTACTATTATTATTGATATTATTACTAGTATATTACAACAGTATTATAGTTTTATGATTGTTTAGGATGGAATTATTTAAAGTATTATATAGGCCAGGTGGTATTATTATAACTACTACCGTGGTGTGATAAAGTGTTTGCCCCCTTTCTGATTTCTCTTTTTTTTTTTTTTTGTATGTTTGTCACACTTAAATGTTTCACATCATCAAACAAATTTAGATGTTGGACAAAGGCAACACAAGTAAACACAAAATGCAGTTTTTAAATGAAGGTGTTTATTATTAAGGGTAAAAAAAAAAAAAAATTCCAAACCTACATGGCCCTGTGTGAAAAAGTGATTGCCCCCTAAACCTGGAGCCACCCTTAGCAGCAACAACTGCAATCAAGCGTTTGCGATTGCTGGCAATGAGTCTTTTACAGCACTGTGGAGGAATTTTGGCTCACTCATCGTTGCAGAATTGTTGTAATTCAGCTACATTGGAGGGTTTTCGAGCATGAACCGCCTTTTTAAGGTCATGCCACAGCATCTTATGGCCCTTTTCCACTAGCCCCAGTCGGCCTTACTCTACTCGCCATTTCTCGTTTCGGCCTCGGTTGTGTTTCCATTACAGCAGGGTATGCCTGGGGTGGGTTGGATTTTTTTTACAGCAAGGCGGCGCCACACTCCCGTGACGTAAAACGAGCGACCCAAGCAAAACATAACATGGCGGCTGTACAAGGCGACTCCTCAGTCCTCCACCATAATTTGCAAATAAATTCTTTAAAAATAAGACCATGTGATTTTTCTGGATTTTTTTTTCCCATTTTGTCTCTCATAGTTGAGGTATACCTATGATGAAAATTGGAGACCTCTCTCATCTTGTAAGTGGGAGAACAAGCACAATTGGTGGCTGACTAAATACTTTTTTGCCCCACTGTAAGAATGAAAAGATGCCACATCTTTTGATGGAAATGAAAATTATCAACCTACAACCTACAGAGGGCTGAATTCAAAACACTCCAAAACTTACTCAGATTAAAAAGTGTTCCTTTTATTTTTTTGAGCAGTATATATTCTCTACATCAACAATGTACTATACATGCATTCATGTAGTATTGCACTGACAATAAACCTTTGAAGTTTTTGCAGATGTCTCTTTTTTTATATGTGAAGGTTACCACCATGTGGCACAAATTAAATACTAACAGATTGGAAAAGCTGTCTAAGAACAATCCAGCAGTTTGAGAAATCACTTTTGGTTTGGTGTAAGTCTGTCAACAGAATTATGAACCATAAAGCAGTTTGTGTTAAAATGTTAAATCCCATTAAACCCTAACCTGGGGGTTTCCAATCATGTGTCATGGGGGGCCAAGACCCTGCAGGTTCTCTCTTCTACCCAATCTCTTCAGCAGGTGTTCTCACTGATCAGCAGTCAGTGGAAGAAATTCAGTGGAATCTGCTGTTGAAGACACTGTTTGGAGGTAAAGCCTGCAGGGTTTTGGCCCTCCATGGCACATGATTGGACACCCCTGCTCAAACCCATTATGATGAAGAACAGATGCTAATATGGCCCAGAATTCCTCCATATACTGGTACTGTCACTAAAGTGTACAGGGTCTTCTGTGGTGGCACATCCAACAATACAGTCTTCAGTTAAAATAATAGGGATGTGATTTTTCCGCTAATTCGCGGAATTCCGCTTTTTTTATCTTCCAAAATAAAAAATTAAAAAAATCCCTTAGTAATCCCCTAACAGCGCGCCTGACTTGATGCTGATCGTCCTAAAAAAAAAAAAAAAAAAAAAAAAAAAAAAATCCCTTAGTACTCCCCTAACGACGCGCCTGATTGGCTGATGCTGATTGTCCTTGCAGTGACCAATGAACGCACCTGTTTCTTATCTTAATCCTATTTTATTCTTAATCATTTGTTTTCCTCGCTCTCCCATAGCGGACTTGCATTGCAGTGATGTCGGTGGTTGAACGTAAAGATGCTCCGCGAGTCAAAGAAATTGACAAGATCGTGACAAACAAATTTCGTTGGGATTGGCTAGAAAAGGAGATTGCAACGGATGTTGGTAAGACAACTGTGACAAATTTATTTAGCTATTTCATACGGAAAATCGACCGTGCTGGGAAGGCGATATGCACGTGGTGTAACGACACCATTGACTATGGTGGAAGAGGATTTAAGTCTCTCGAGAGTCATGCTAAGAGCAGAAAACATGCACAACAGGTGAAATCGAGGTCCACTAATTATTCAATTGCTGGAACTTTCGGTGTTCAGAAAAAAACATCGAAACCATACAGCCTCCACCCTTTGTTAACGACACGATCGGACCCGGAAATCGAAAGGAAGGATCCACCCCAACAACCAGTGCCAGTTGCGGATAGAGTAGTGAATTTTGAGGTATGTGAAGATATATTTTTGTATACATGTCATCTAGTTAATATTTTCTTCATCTTGCCTGCTGAAGATGTTTTGGACTTTATTTAATAAATATTTTTAACGCCACACGTACTTAGAATTACGTTTGTTTATGCTTTTCTGTCTTCCCTAATTAATATCACATATATCAGATATGGATTGATGTTGAGGAGAAAAAAATAGCAAAACAATTTAGTTAGATTACTTTTATGATTCCAAACAGTTTGAAATTGACAGTGCACAGTGGACATTGACTAATAACTTATGAATATTTCTAAGACTTGGATACATCAGTGATTGTGCAAAATCAACTGCTCAAGACTCAATGGAGATTGAAACTGATGATCTGAAATAAATGCTGAAATTATAAAAAGTAATGGTGTGTTGGAATTTTATTTCTATTATGAAATAGATAAAATTAACTGATTCTGATTTGATCAAGTGTTAAAGCATGTGATGGATAATGCTTGTTGGAATATTTTAGGAACGCTATCTTCTTGGAACATGAGTCAATATTATACATTAATAAGTGGCATTCAGCTGTTTGTTTTATGTCATTTAAGCACAGTTCTGGTACTTAAATATCATAAAAACCCAGGAGCTTCGGGGGGCTTTGCCCCCCATCCCACCCCGGACCCCACTGGGGGACTGTGTCCCCCAGACCCCCTGCAAAATTTTCAGATAATTTCACCAACCCCGAATCACATCCCTAAAATTATTGTTTTGGTTACTTTTTTCTTCAAAATGAGCCATTATTTTCAAAGTCACCGGTAAATGGTTTGTACTGTTGACTCTTTTCCCACCGGTGTCTTAACAGACAAAATAGGAAATCATGATGCAAACACATACACTACCGTTCAAAAGTTTGGGGTCACCTCAGACAATTTTGTGTTTTCCACGAAAAGTCACACTTCACATTTTACACAGTTGTAAAATGAATAGAAAATACAATCGACATTGACAAAGTTAGAAATAATGATTTGTATTTGAAATAATAATTTTTTCCTTCAAACTTTGCTTTCATCAAAGAATCCTCCATTTGCAGCAATTACAGCATTGCAGACCTAACATGATTGCACAAGGGTTTTCTAATCATCCATTAGCCTTCTGATGCAATGAGCAAACACATTGTACCATTAGAACACTGGAGTGATAGTTGCTGGAAATGGGCCTCTATACACCTATGTAGATATTGCACCAAAAACCAGACATTTGCAGCTAGAATAGTCATTTACCACATTAGCAATGTATAAAGTGTATTTCTGATTAGTTTAAAGTTATCTTAATTGAAAAAAAGTGCTTTTCTTTCAAAAATAAGGAACTTTCTAAGTGACCCCAAACTTTTAAACGGTAGTGTAAGTCACTAAATTGTTTATTACAATCAGCAGCAAATTCCAGATTATTCAGAATGTGCAAAATTCAAACTGTAAAAAAAAAAAAAATGGGTCACACACACCGGCCACGCTGCCTCACTGAGAAGCAGCTGGGATGTGCTGCTCAAGCTGGACCCGGTTCAGCAGATCTTAGGCCTGCATCTCTGTAAATAGTAAGGCAAGGTCCAGTTTGGGTGGATCGTTTCCCTCTTGCCTAGACAAAAGACAGAAATGGGTGGTGGTTAATTAAAGCAAGTTTAAAACATATTTGGGAAATACACTTGTTGCTAAAAGCCAGTGGTGGAATGTGAATGAATGAATGAATCTTGATTTCGGATAGATTAAAAGAAAATAGAATAATATAACAAAGGGGGAAAAAATCTAACAAGGTCAAATTAAACAATAACTCCTCTGGTTATACAGTTCAACATAGGTTATCCGAAATGGGTGATGGCTGAAGCCACAGCTTATATTGCCCACCCATATTCCATCCAAGAATTCAAAAGAAAAACAAAACAGGAGCGATTACAATTTGAATGTGACAATAAAGTACTTTGTTGTTGTATTTAACCACAATTTTCATGTAGCTGCGCTTCAGTAAAGTAGATTTTACAAGGGCTGGGCTACATTTAAAATCATCTGTTTTTACTGTGGCCTCAGCAATCAGAATGAATTAATACATTCACTTGAACGGAATCTAGTACTTTAACTGAAGGTGTGCATCACCGAGTATGGAGTCGCTCAGTCAAAATATGGAGTTTTTATCAATAAAAGTTTAGCCACCGCTTTGTCACCGCTGTGTCTCTTCTTGCCCTGGCTTCAAGTGTGGGCGGTGTTTTGTACTTTTATTGCTAAAATATAAAAGGAAGCACTACAATGGGTCTCAGATATTTGTAATGTGTCCTGTTACTGCATGAGTTTATTGATGATAGACTATAAACTACACATATAAACTAAATCATATTGATGACAGGACAACTCCCATTCCCCAAAAGTGCAACATACAGTTATGAATATAACTCACAAAGGATCACACAAGTGATCTGACAAAAAAATAAATACATTAACAAGCGGTTTATTTTACAGTTGATGTGCCAGTCATTTTCAATTATTCTGTAATTAATATTCACACAATCAAATCTCAGTTCAGTCCCTTTTATATTAAGTGGAAATTGTGCTACTTTGGTTTTGGCACTGTACCTATAAAAGCAAAGGATTTCAGTACTTCCCACAGTGGCAAGGTCCGTTGTGAGCTGGCTGCTTTTCCTTTCCTCTTGCCTAGACCAAAGACTGAAATGGATGGTGGTTAGTTAAAGCAAGTTCAACACATATACAGGTACATCTCAAAAAATTAGAATATCATGAAAATTCAAGATTTTTGTCACTCATTTCAGAAAGTGAAACAGATATATAGATTCATTACAGGGACAGTGATATATTGCAAGTATTTATTTTAATTTTGACGATTATGGCTACAGCCCATATTAACCAACACTTCAGCGGCCAACATTTCTATTTAACCTGTTGCACTTCGGTGTACCGCGGGCGGGCATGTCTCCGCGTCCTAGGAGGCACTAAAAAAAAAACAAAAAAACACCTGCATTTCCGTTCTTCCACTGCAGACACAGCTGCGAACAGAAAGCCAAAGGAGTGCTTTGATTGGTTTAGATGTGATTGACCTCTCATTTGACTAATAAGAGCCTTGAATTGGGTTTCTGAAACCTTGAAGAACCAATGACTGAAAACCTAGCAAGAAGGACCCGCCTACCAACAGCTGCGAATACAGCCAGCCAATTGAAGCACAGAAGTTCGAAAGCTGTTTTGTGTAAGGCCGGGTGACACACAGGCGTTCGCCAGTCTTTTTTTCTTATTACTGTTCTTATTTGTTTTGAAAAATCGTTCGCCAAAACTGCAATCATGGAAGCGCAAAACTGCAATAATGGAGTTATGATTTGACCGGGTCACGTGACCAGAACCACAAGTCCGTAACAAGCGGACCAGCTTCATGTTAGTCTGACAATGAGGAAGAGAAGTTCGCCAGCTACGCTGCTGTTGTGAACAGGTAAGTGTTAGAAGCTAAATTATTCTTTATCCCTGAAAATTGTAATCAAAAATGACTTTTGACCGATCGGTAAATTACAACTGTGTGTAGTAGACTGCGGCGCACCAGGCGATGTCCGTCCTCTGTAGCGGGGGGGGGGGGGGGGCTGGGTGTCACCTTTCATTATAGCCCAACATCAAGCTTCTATATTGAATCATTCAAAAGTTAGACGTTTTTCCAAACTGTGCCATTTGGCACAATTTGGCACCGTTCAAAAACGCCTGGGAACAACCTAAGAAAAAAGCTGTGTAATATATTCATTTTTTGTGGTATTGTTACAAAATTTTGACCTCAGCTAGATAACACTTGGTTCTACATTTCTGTTGCATTTTCCAGCCCGGATCTGAAGCTGTGTGTTATTTGCAAGCATTTGTATCCGAAAAAACACCCAGGCGAAATTTATTTTCCAAGTTCAGTATGTTTAGATGACTGTCACTCAGTGGCCGGAGCACTTAGAGAGATTATGACTGTTTTGCCAAAAAATTCAAAGTGTCTTTTAAATGAGACCAACCCCATGAAGATGCTGCAAAGGATTGAAGAACAGCTTTTGATTTACTTTGGGTATGTTATTTTTGGGCGTTTTTAGGGAAATTGACCAGCGTGCAAGGGGTTAAAAACTATCTTTTTAAAATTAATTTTATGTAATATTCTAATTTTTTGCCAAAATGAATTTGGGTTTTTCAGGGGCTGCAAGCCATAATCATCCAAATTAAAATAAATAAACGCTTGAAATGTATCACTGTCTGTGTAATGAATCTATATAATATACGGATTTCACTTTCTGAAATGAGTGACAAAAAATGTTGAACTTTTTCATGACATTCTAATTTTTGGAGATGTACCTGTGTTAAGGAAATAGTCAGTGGTGGGATGTGACAAAAATGCTTTGTTTCCCTGACCAGTGAGCACCGCAGGATCCACTCTGTACATGTACAAGTACATTGTCAGTCCAGGGATTTATGGTGGAACAGAAACAGCACAAAAACACTGTTCCAACACTTTTTTTTTTTTTTTTGAAATCCACAGAATAGGTGTTAGGGTCTATTCTGACGCTTCAGAAAATTATATGAATCACTTTATAAATCACTGGTTTGAAAATGCACTTGAATATGTTGAGATTTTGGATCCTGGGGTCCTCTTGACCTGTATCCACAATGTGTAAACACTGGGGGAGGCTAACCCCTGGCATGTGGAAACAGATTCCATGAAGAAATTACACACAACTTAATGCACAGCACTAAAGTGCAACACGTACACAAACCAGGACTTTAACCAGGATTAACATATTTCATCGTTTGGTTCTCACAAGGAAATACTTAGGACAAAACAAGCGCGAATCAGCAGAGTTGGCTACTAGCTAACTAGCTACTAGCTAACACTCGTTAGCCAGCACAGGACGGCACTGTATCGCTCAAAAAAAAAGTGAGCTTACCACCAACAGGATAAATAAGCGAACAGATGCACAATATTACAAATCACTCACCATCAATGGTTCTCTCACGTTCGTCTTCAGCTTGTCCGTAGTCCGGTTCTATGCTGGGCTGCATCTGTAACCGGGTCACTCCTCTCACTGCGGATCTGCCACCAAGCACAGAAAACTCTGCACGTCTTCATTGGACCACGGTGTAGATTTCCGCAAAACCTACAATGCCATCTGTATTAATATCGTATTTACCCGGTGACCGAGTTAGTCCATGAAATATTCAAATGGCGGTCTTGTAGATTCCACAGAAGACGGACGCTTTCGTGACGTTACGCCCTTACCAATCAGTGGCTCGCAGTCTGACGTCACATCTCGGCTCGACTCAGCACAGTTGTACCCTGGCCTCGAATAGGTACGAAAATAGGACCTGTTAACCGGTGCTGGGTATAATGGAAAAGGCTACAAAAGCGGGCCGAGGCGTACCGTGTAGGGCCATGTGGGGCTAGTGGAAAAGGGGCTTATGTCTGTTTCAGGTCAGGACTTTTACTAGGCCACTCCAAAGTCTTCATTTTGTTTTTCTTAAGCCATTCAGAGGTGGACTTGCTGGTGTGTTTTGGATCATTGTCCTGCTGCAGAACCCAAGTGCGCCTCAGCTTGCGGTCAGGAACAGATGGTCAGACATTCTCTCAGGATTTTTTGATAGACAGCAGAATTCATGGCTCCATTTACCACAGCAAGTCTTCCAGGTTCTGAAGCAGCAAAACAGCCCCAGACCATCACTACCACGACCATATTTTACTGTTGGTATGACGTTCCTTTTCTGAAATGCTGTTATTTTTACGCCGGATGTCATGGGACACAGATCTTCCAAAAAGTTCAACTTTTGTCTCCTCAATCCACAGAGTATTTTCCCAAAAGTCTTGGGGATCATCAAGATGTTTTCTGGCAAAACTGAGACAAGCCTTTATGCTCTTTTTGCTAAGCAGTGGTTTTTGTCTTGAAAAATATGTCCATTTTTGCCCAGTCTCTTTCTTACAGTGGAGTCGTGAACACTGACCTTAACTGAGGCAAGTGAGGCCTGCAGTTCTTTGGATGTTGTTGTGGGGTCTTTAGTGACCTTTTGGATGAGTCGTCACTGCGCTGTTAGGGTAATTTTGGTTGGCCAGCCGCTCCTGGGAAGTTTCACCACTGTTCCATGTTTTTGCCATTTGTGGATAATGGCTCTCACTGTGGTTCACTGGCATCCCAAAGCTTTAGAAATGGCTTTATAACCTTTTCCAGACTGATAGATCTTAATTACTTTTTCACATTTGTTTCTGAATTTCTTTGGATCGCACCATGATGTCTAGCTTTTGAGGATCTTTTGGTCGACTTCACTTTGTCACGCAGGTCCTATTTAAGTGATTTCTTGATTGAGAACAGGTGTGACAGTAATCAGGCCTGGGTGTGGCTAGAGAAATTGAACTCTGCTTTCCAAAGATGTGATAAACCACAGTTAATTTATGTTTTAATGGGGGGGCAGTCACTTTTTCACACAGAGCCATGTAGGTTTGGATTTTTTTTTTTTATCCTTAATAATCAACACCTTCATTTAAAAACTGCATTTTGTGTTTACTTATGTTATCTTTGTCCAATATTTAAATGTGTTTGGTGAACTGAAACTTTTAAGTGTAACAAACATACAAAAAAATGAGAAATCAGGAAGGTGGCAAATACTTTCTGAAACCATTTTGTCTTCTTTTAATTATTTATCTTTTGTTCTTATAAAAGACAAAAATAAAATAGAAAGGAGATGTCTTTACCTTCTTAACATGTTTTGACTGTACACTGCAGCCTTCGTCAGAAGAACAAAAGATAAATACTTTCTGAAACCACTGTATATGGCTACCTATTGTGGTTATTATATGGTTACCTGTTGCGCCTAGGTATTGTAAGCCATGCGGGGGTATATGGTGATTATGATGATGATAATGTTCTCTATCATTATATTAAATATACCAGAAGTATTTACTCATTATTATTATTATTATTATTATTTAGATGTTGGTATTATTGTCACTATAAACTATCGTTGTTGTATTATTTCTATTGCATAATTTAATTATAAGATGCATTATATATTATGGTATTGTATAATGAATGTAATTATGGGATGGATAATGACTAGAATGATATAATTTGTTGGGTATGGAGAAGGGGTGGGACTATATAAGTGTTGGCTTCTTCCCACTCCTTTTGAACAAGGCATTTTTTTGTTTTCTTTTTTTGGTTTTGATTCCATCCATCCATCCATCTTCTACCGCTTTTCTGGAGGTCCAGGTCGCGGAGGCAGCAGTTCAAGCAGAGAAACCCAGACTTCCCTCTCCCCAGCCACCTGCTCCAGCACTTCAGAGAGGATACCAAGGCGTTCCCAGACCAGCTGGGAGACATAGTCTCTCCACCGAGTCCTGGGTCTGCCCCGGGGTCTCCTCCCAGTGGGACGTGCCTTAAACACCTCAAGTGGGAGGCGTCCAGGAGGCATCCTAATCAGATGCCCTTACCACCTCAACTGACTCCTTTCAATGTGGAGGAGCAGCGGTTCTACTCTGAGCCTCTCCCGGATGACTGAGCTCCTCACCCTATCTCTGAGGGTGAGTCCAGCAATCCTACGGAGAAAGCTCATTTCAGCCGCTTGTATCCGCGATCTTGTTCTTTCGGTCATTTCCCAAAGCTCGTGACCATAGGTGAGAGTAGGAACGTAGATTGACTGGTAAATCGACAGCTTTGCCTTAGAACTAAGCTCCCTCTTCACCACAACAGACCGGTACAATGTCCGCATCACTGCAGATGCTGTTCCAATCCGTCTGTCAATCTCTCGCTCCATTTTCCCCTCACTCGTGAACAAGACCCCAAGATACTTAAACTCCTCCACTTGGGGCAGGAGCCTGTCCCCAACCCAGGGAGGACAATCCACCTTTTTCCGGCTGAGGACCATGGACTCAGACTTGGAGGTGCTGATTCTCATCCCAGCCGCTTCACTCAGCGGCAAACCGTCCCAGCAAGAGCTGTAGGTCATTGCTGGATGAAGCCAACAGGACAACATCATCTGCAAACAGCAGAGATGAGATCCTGTGGTCACCAAGCATGACACCCTCCATTCCCTGGCTGCGCCTAGAAATCCTGTCCATAAAAATGATGAGCAGGATCGGTGACAAAGGGCAGCCCTAACGGAGTCCAACTCTCACTGGGAATGACTCCGTCCGAGTGTTGGCAATACGAACCAAACTCTCACAATGGTCGTACAGAGACCGAATAGCTCGTACAACAAGCCCGATACCCCATACTTCCGAAGCACCCCCCACAAAAAACCACGAGGGACGCGGTCAAATGCCTTCTCCAAGTCCACAAAACACATGTAAACTGGTTGGCAAACTCCCACGAACCCTCAAGAATTCTCGAGAGGGTAAAGAGCTGGTCCGATGTGCCACGGCCAGGACGAAAACCACATTGCTCCTCCTGAATCCGAGGTTCGACCAACGGCCGGACTCTCCTCTTCAGTACCTTGGCATAGACCTTCCCAGGGAGGCTGAGGAGTGTGATCCCTCTAAAGTTGGAGCACACCCTCCGGTCCCCTTTTTTGAAGAGAGGAACCACCACCCCAGTTTGCCATGCCAAAGGCGCTACCCCCGACCTCCACGCAATGTTGCAGAGGCGTGTCAACCATGACAACCCAACAACATCCAGGGCCTTGAGGTACTCGGGGCGGATGTCGTCCACCCCCGGGGCCTGGCCACCAAAGAGATTTTTAACCACCTTGGCGACTTCAGCCCCTGTGATAGGTGAGTTATCCCCCTCGTCTCCAAACCCTGCTTCCTCTGTGGAAGGCGTATCAGTGGGATTGAGGAGATCCTCGAAGTATTCCTTCCACCGCCCGACGATATCCCCAGTCGAAGTCAACAGTGCCACATCCGCACCATACACAGTGTGGACAGGGAGCTGCTTTCCCCTCCTGAGCCGCAGTTTGTCAGAATCTCTTTGAGGCCGACCGAAAGTCTTGTTCCATGGCCTCACCGAACTCCTCCCTTACCCGGGTTTTTGCTTCAGCAGCTACCCGAGCTGCACTCCGCTTGGCCTGCTGGTACACCTCAGCTGCTTCGGGAGTCCCACAAGCCAACCAAGCTCGATAGGACTCCTCCTTCAGCTTAATGGCCCCCCTCATCACTGGTGTCCACCACTTGGTTCGGGGGTTGCCACCACGAGATGCACCGACCACCTTGCGGCCGCCGTTTCAACAGCAGAGGTAAGAACACGGCCCATTCAGACTCCATGTCTCCAGACTCCCTCGGAATGTGGTTGAAGTTCTTCCGGAGGTGGGAGTTGAAGACCTCCTGGACAGGGGCCTCAGCCAGATGTTCCCAGCACACCCTCACTATACGTTTGGGTCTACCAGGTCTGAATGGCTTCTTCCCCTGCCATCGGATCCAACTCACCACCAGGTGGTGATCAGTTGACAGCTCGGCACCTCTCTTTACCCGGGTGTCCAAGACATACGGTCGCAGGTCTGATGACACGATAACAAAATCGATCATCGACCTGCGACCTAGGGTTGTCCTGGTGCCAGGTGCACATATGGACACCCCTTGTGCTTGAACATGGTGTTCGTTATGGACAAACTGTGGTTAGCACAGAAGTCCAATAACTGAACACCACTCGGGTTCAGATTGGGCAGGCCGTTCCTCCCAATCACCCCCCTCCCAGGTTTCACTGTCGTTGCCCACGTGCGCATTGAAGTCCCCCAGTAGGACAATGGAGTCTCCAAAAGGAGCACCCTCCAGCATCCCAGTCACAGACTCCAAAAAGGGTGGGTACTCTGAAACATCATTTGGTGGATAGGCACAAATGATGGTCAGGACCCGTTTCCCAACCCGAAGGCGCAGGGAAGCAACCCTTTCGTCCACCGGGGAAAACTCCAATATAGAGGCAGCAAGGTGGGGGGATACAAGAATACCCACCCCTGCTCGTCGCCTCTCGCCCGGGGCAACTCCAGAAAAGGCAAAGCTCGAGCCCCTCTCCAGGAGACTGGTTCCGGAACCGGAGCTGTGTGTTGAGGTGAGGCCGACTATATCTAGCCGGTATCTCTCAACCTCATACACCAGCTCAGGCTCCATCCCCACCAGAGAGGTGACATTCCACGTACCAAAAGCCAGTTTATAAAGCTTGGGATCAGGCCGCCAAGGTCTCCGCCTTTGACCGCCACCTAATCCACATAGCACCGGACCCCCATGATCCCTCCTGCAGGTGTTGAGCCCACTGAAGGGCGGACCCATGTAACTCCTTCGGGCTGAGCCCTGCCGGGTCCCATGGGTGGAAACCCGGCCACCAGACGCTAGCCTTCGAGCCCCTCCCTCAGGCCTGGCTCCAGGGTTGGGGCCCCGGTAACCCCATACCGGGCGGGGTACACTGAATCGTTGATCTAGAATTTATCATGAGTCTGTTGGACCGTTCTTAGTCTGGCCCTTCACCCAGGACCAGTTTGTCTTGGGTGACCCTATCGGAGGCAAATTGCACCGGACAACATAGCTCCTGGGATCACTGGGGAACGCATACCCCACCACCACGATAAGGTGACGATCATGAGGGGGTTTTGATTTCTTGTTTTAATTTTTTTTGTCTTGATGTTCAAATAAATCAATCAATAATTAGATTTTTTTTTTTTCTCCTCAGTTTTATCAGTGATGTACCATCAGCTGTGTTCTGTTCAGGGTAAAAGTGCTACAGTGTTTGTTCATTGCCATAAACTCTAGCTGTCACTACTCCAGCATATCACATTTGTGTTATGCATGTGCAAATTTCAGTGATTTAGCTTCTGCACCTCAACCACCTCAGTTGAACTTTACTGCAAAGCAATAAACTGTAGATAAGTAGATTGTAGATTTTTTTTTTTTTTCTTGCCTTCTGATTGTTGCTCTGAGTGTTGCTATCCCTGTGCTGTTGCAATCCTGGAATTTCCCCGTTGTGGGACTAATAAAGGCTCATCTTATCTTATCTTATAAATCACTCAGTTCCTCCGGTGCTCTTGTTGTTGCTACCTTGACCCTGTAACACCATTGTGTGTTTTACAGTGACATAATGGAGGGGGATGAAATAGAGATGACCAAAGAGGAGCTCCAGGAGTGGATCAGAGACAAGGTAAAGAAGACCAAACCGATGACTCCAGTTCTGCTAGAAAAATACAAACAACTGGAGGCTCTGCTTGAAAAGAAGGAGAAACGGGCTGCCCACCTCCTGAAGCTGTGCACGTGAGTGTGATTTACCTTTGTGTTTGTTTTTATTTCTGCTTGTGTTTATCTCCTGCTGGTCGAAGCCCAAAGGGGTTGAAGAACCCTTTGGGTGAAGACCGAAGGGGGATTATGTTATGGGTCTGTCCGTCCGTCTGTCTGTCCGACTTTTGTGAAATCAGCTCCTCCTACAGTTTTGGTCCATTTGTTTTGAAACCTGGTACTATGGTTTGATGTATACGGAGGATGTGCATATTGCAATTTGTTTCTGATCGGATGATTTTTGCAGGAGTTGTAGCCCCTGACCTATGACCTCCTGTTTCATCTCACTTCATAGACAATAATTGTCTTGTGAAATCAACCCCTCCTACAGTTTTGGTCTGATTAGTTTGAAACTTGGTACCGTGGTTTGAAATACTCTCATGATTTGCATATTACAATTTCACTCTCATTGGATGACCTTGAGGTCAGAGGTCAGATTTTTCCCTAAATCTTCTAAACACAGCGACTGAAAGAAATGTAGGCTTTTCAAATCGATACAGGAGTTGTATCTAATACACATCTTGAGTGAGTTACACCCTCACCTAGCTATGGGTTTGTGGTCAAAAGGTCAAAGTTAACATTGCAGTTGCACTATGGTAAATGGTCAATGCTACATTTACTATTACTTTAAAATGAGTAAAGCTAGGGCCACCAAACCTGGTACACAGGTTCAGCTTAGAATCCTGACCCCTGACCTCTGGTTTGGGATTGCAAGGTCAAAGTTCAACATCAAAAGGTCGGGGAACAGGGAGATGCTGAAGTCCGTACAGAGGGAGCTGAGGAGAAAGATCAGAGAAGGCAAGGACAGCTTCAGGAAGAAGATGGAGGACAAGCTGCAACAGAGCGACATCAGTGGGGTCTGGAGAAACCTCAAAACCATCTCTGGGCTCCAGAATACCTCCCCCCAGGCCACGGGGGGCAGGGAGTGAGCGAACAATCTGAATCTGTTTTTCAGTAGGTTTGACCAACCGCCCTCCCCCCTGACTGCACAACAACCACTGCTGCCTCTAAAGACATCAAGTCCTGCTGCCCACTCCCCACTCCACCAACACCCCCCCACTCCCAACACACAGCCCCCCATCCTGACCAAGACCAAGACCCAGGTGAGGACGGAGCTGAGGAAGATCAAGGCGAGGAAGGCGACGGGACCGGACGGCATCAGCGCAAAGCTCCTCAAGTCCTGTGCAGACCAGCTGTGTGGGATTGTGGCGTACATCTTCAACCTGAGGCTGAAGCTGGGGAGGGTACCACAGCTGTGGAAAACATCTTGTGTGGTACCTGTACCAAAAACTTCCCACCCCAAAGACCTGAACAGCTACAGACCGGTGGCCTTGACGTTCCACTTGATGAAGACCCTGGAGAGACTGCTCCTTGCTCACCTCCGCCCGCTGGTGGAACCAGCGATGGATCCACTCCAGTTCGCCTACCAGCATGGCATTGGGGTGGAGGATGCAGTGATCGTTCTCTGTCCCACCTGGAGAAGCCCGGGAATGCGGTGAGGATCATGTTCTTTGACTTCTCCAGTGCTTTCAGCACCATCCAGCCGATGATCCTGAAGGACAAGCTGCTGCGCGCAGGGGTGGACCAGCACCTGTCATCATGGATCCTGGACTACCTCACAAACTGGCCTCAGTTTGTGAGAACCCGGGACTGTGTGTCCGACACGATCATCGGTAGCACGGGGGCCCCCAGGGAACGGTGTTAGCTCCCTTCCTGTTCACTCTTTATACTGCGGACTTCTCACACAACACAACACACTGCCATCTACAGAAGTTCTCTGATGACTCTGCGATCGTTGGCCTCATCTCCAATGGAGATGAAGCTGAGTATAGAGGGCTTATCCAGGACTTCGTGGACTGGTGCCATCGGAACTGCCTCCAGATCAACGCGAGGAAAACTAAGGAGCTGGTAGTGGACTGCCGCAGGCATGGACAACCCCTCACAGCACCAGTAAATATACAGGGAACAGACATTGAGATGGTGACATCCTACAAGTACCTGGGTGTTCATCTGAACAATAAACTAGACTGGTCACACAATACTGACGCACTCTACAAGAAGGGACAGCGCAAGCTGTTCCTACTGAGGAGACTCAGGTCTTTTGGTGTACAAGGGGCGCTGCTGAAGACATTCTATGACACGGTGGTGGCATCAGCCATCGCTTTTGGAGTGGTCTGCTGGGGCAGTGGCATTACCGCAGCCGATAGGAAGAGACTGAACAAACTGATCAAGAAAGCTAGCTCTGTCCTGGGGCAGCGCCTTGACCCAGTGGAGGAGATAGGAGAGAGAAGGACGGTGGCTAAACTGTCATCTCTGCTGGAGTCCGAGTTCCACCCTATGCAGGACATACTGAATGCACTGAGGAGCTCATTTAGCAGCAGACTACATCATCCCAGGTGCACAACCGAGAGGTTTCGCAGGTCCTTCCTACCAACGGCTGTCAGACTGTATAACCTAAGCAGGGCTGCTCGCAGAGATAGCAAAAAGACGTAACAACCTAATGAATGCAAAAGATGCAATAGACTTACACAGTGGTCCCCTCCGGCATACAACTAGGAAAATACCGGTCGCTATGGAGGGTGAGAATATGTATGGGCACATAATCATACCATGTAGGATAACTAAGTAGACGGTTATGCTGTTTCATCCCATCTAGCAACAATGCTCTGCACTGTGTGTGTTTATATATTTACATATTTATTCCATCTAGCTACAATGCTCTGCACTGGGTGTGTTTATATTTATATATCTATATATTTATTCCATCTAGCTACAGTGCTCTGTACTGTGTGTTTATATATCTACATATTCCATCTAGCTACAGTGTTCCGCACTGTGTGTGTTTATACGTATATTTACATATTTATTCCACCTAGCTGCAATGCTCCATACTGTGGGTGTTTATATATCTACATATTTATTCCATCTAGCTACAATGCTCCGCACTGTGTGTTTATATACTCATATATTTATTCCATCGAGCTACAATGCTCTGCACTGTGTGTGTGTGTGTGTGTGTGTGTGTGTGTGTGTGTGTGTGTGTGTGTGTATATATATAGTAATATGTACATATGTATATTAGCTGCTCTTGCTTTATTTTCTTGCCTTCTGATTGTTGCTCTGAGTGTTGCTATCCCTGTGCTGTTGCAGTCCTGGAATTTCCCCACTGTGGGACTAATAAAGGCTCATCTTATCTTAAAATGGCTTATAAACTATGTCTCTACAACAAAGAAAGAATCAGAATCAGCTTTATTGCCAAGTATATTTACAAGTAAACATACAAGGAATTTGACTTGACATTGGACGCGCACGTTAGGCGCATCCAATGACGCGGCAGCCATGCAAGGCGCCTGTCATACAGTAGTGGGGGTAAAGAGGGGAAGGGAGGGGGAGGAAAACACAATAGGAGAGAGAAAAAACATAGTTAATCAGAATAACGCTCATATAAGCTCATATAAAGCTCAAATGAGCCAAATTTTGACTACACAGAAAAAACCCCTCTATGCACAATTAGCAAACAATATAGATCACACAAACAAGAGTTGAGAGAGGCAGTGTATGTATGAGTCAGTATATATGTGTCAGTTCGTGTAATGTTGTATGCATTTGTGTAGTGTAGGTGTGACAGTTGCTAGTGAACAGCAGAGGGCGCCTCCAGGCAGTGGATAGATGTTATAATCATGTGACTTATAAACAAGTCCGGAGTTTATCTCTTCGCTTGCAGATGAAGGCACATGTACTGTACTTGAGAAGTTCATCCGCTGAAACAACAGCAGCTGTCTGTCGATTGTTTGGGTTAGCAGCCGCCACTTCTGCTTATCTCATCGAGGAGGAATGTAAACAGGGCGTCAAATCTACACAGCTCAGAGCCCACGGAGAATAGAATTTTCCTCTCTCATGCGCTTGTGCTTCATAATTTTAATATTAATATACAGGCTTAAACAAGCATTCCATTCCGTGGAGAGCACAGGGCTCCAGATGTATTCCTCCGCTGAATCACCGTCATTCAGTTCACCGTTTGCCGCTACTCGTGCCCTCCCCAGCTGGTCGAATTTGATGAAGGAGCTTGCCGGGTCTGCTTTGATCAGCTCTCTCACCTTCCTTCAATTTCTGATACATCAGGGAACTTCACAGCCAAAAATAGAAGTCCTGAGATCATAACCAATAATGTTTCCTGCCAAATCTCCACAGACGCATGAATTCCAATATCCATGAGTCTCCTCGTTGGGTTCCTCCTGACCCGATCTTCTTTTGAAGTGGTGACAATCACAGTTAAGCCGCTTTCCAGATCCATAATTTCCATTTAGATTAAGATTCAGCAGAAGAGCGACTAAACACAGACAAAAACGCAACATTGCAAGCTGGGGTCAGAAAGGAAGAGAGAGGATTAGAAAAGCATCTACTCTCTCTCAGAGTCGGAAGTGAGAGGCTAGGGTCACCAAACTAGGATTAGAAAAGCGTCTACTCTCTCTCAGAGCCAGAAGTGAGAGGCTAGGGTCACCAAAGCTAGGGTCACCAAACTTGCTACACAGGTTCACCTTGGGATCCTGACCTCTGGCTATGGGTTTGGGGTCAAAAGGTCATAGGGCAAGTTTAGTATTTCTTTTGCCTTTTTACTGTACTACGCATAAAGCTAGGGCCAGTAAACCTGGTACACAGGCTCACCTTGAGATCCTGACCTCTAACTATGGATTTGGGGTCAAAGGTCAATGTTAAAGGCCAAATGTCACGTAACGGGGTACTTTAAATATCTTGAAACTAGATATAAAAGGGAACCGATCCGTTCGGGTCTTGGTGCATATGCTTCAGTAACAACGGAATATTCGTTAATTTAAAACTGCCGCGCTTGGCCTGACACGGCCCCTGGAATCGCCTGGGGAAGAAGGCGGATGTGACGAAATCGATTGTACCCTAGTTTGATGCTTGGGGTATTTCAATTGATTGTTTATATGGAGACTGGAAGGTTGAAGTGAGCAACAAGAAAGAAAAAATTGGATATTTCACCCATACCTTAAAACGGGACAATCAGGGACAGCGGGGTAATAAGGGACACTTCTCTGGGAAATGTTTTCATACCTGTCAAGTGAGACGTTTTCGCCGTACTTCAACACCGTAAAAAGCGGCTATAAGGAACGGCGGAGCAACAAGGGACACCTCTCTGGGATCTCTGTCTGTTCCGCAACCGCTGCACAGCTCAACGTGTTAAACCATTGTCCTAATGACTTCTCATTGTAGTGAGAACAGCTCAAGCTGAGCGATCAGCCCGCCCAGACAATTAAACTAATGAGTGACTCCACACTTCTCATGGTAGTGCGAATAGCTCACGCTGAGCGATCTGCCAGCACCAGCTGTGGCTGATCACACACAGGAGTGCTCCGCAAAACACTCAATTTTTTTTCCAGTATATTTTTCCTTTTGGGCGTACAGAAATGGCAATACGCCCGTTTTTGCTAAAATTGCATTTTCCCCGTATTTTCCTTAAAATATTTGACAATAACAACACGAACTACATTTAAAACATTTCCCAGAAAAGTGTCCACCACCACTCCGCCCACCAAAATACGGCGAAAACGTCTCCCTTGACAGGTATGCGCCTCCATTTTCATATTGATCTGGTCAATTTCTTGACAGCAGCGGCTCTCCTCCACTGTAATAATAATGGCTTCCAAAAAATCAATATTTATGGGGCGCCCTCGACAGACCCCCTTCGGCTTCGCAATTCTGGAGGCGATTAATGTCCAGTTCAATGACATTTTCCACTGGTTCTGCTCTCTGGTCATCGGTGGAACTGTTGTCATCAGACAAAGCATCTGATTCCGTCTCGGACGGCTCGAACCTGTAAGGTTCTATGCCTCTGTCACTGTCTGAACCACTGACAAAAAAAAAGACAAAACTAAACTAATTTGTTCACAATCGCTGTCACTTTCCGTCATGATTGTCCAATGTTGATAAGTGTGAATGTGGATAGGCAGGGCAGCCAGGGTACAACTGGTGATGTCAAAAACATGGGCGTGGTCTGGACTGGCTGTCACAAAGCCAGCAAGCAAGGTGGGGCCTTCACCTGGTGTATTTTGTGCAATTATGTAAATACAGGTGGGTGATATGGTCTCCGGTATGAATATTTGGTTTAAGCTATGTGTATTTTATCTAAATTCGTTGTCATTTAGAAAAAAAAATTACGTGACATTTGGCCTTTAACATTCCATATGGTAAATGGCATCCACTTATATAGCGCGTTTTCATCATATCTAGATGACCAAATCGCTTTATAGATCCTGCTATCCTCCCATTCACACACACATTCACACACTGATGGCAGCGGAGCTGCCATACAGAGGTGCTGGCCTGACCCATCAGGAGCAACTGGGGGGTTCAGTATCTTGCTCAAGAACACTTCGACATGCAGACGGCAGACAGAGCAGGAATCGAACCCCTGACCCTCCAATCACTTGTCAGCCACACTACACCTGTGCCTCAGCCTTATTACTGTACACATACAACAAATAAAGATAGGGTCACAGAATTTGGTACACAGGTTCACTTTTGGATCCTGACCTCAGACTATGGGTTTGCGGTCAAAAGGTCAAGGTGAACATTCCCTATGCCTTATTACTGTACAACAAGTAAAGTTAGGGTCACCAAACTTGGTAGACTTGGTACCCTGTGACCGTGAAGTGTGACTATGGTTTTGGGGTTGCAAGGTCAAAGGTCAACATCAAAATGGGTTATAAACTATATCTCAACAACAAAGAAAGCTATGGTCACCAAAGTTGCTACACGTGTTCACGTGTAGCAACCCCCACAGTTGCAGAAAGACCCCAGCAATCAGCCCTGTGAGCAAGCGCTTGGCGACAGTGGAGAGGAAAACTCCCTTTTAACACGAAGAAACCTCCAGCAGAACCAGGCTCAGGGAGGGACAATCATCTGCTGCGACTGGCTGGGGGGTGAGGGGATAGAGAAGATGAAAAGAACAGACATGTAGAGAGCAAACGGCACGATGGGGACTCAATCTATGGGAGACAACAAACAGATGTTAATGACCAGCAAAAAAAAAATATTTCATTGCGAGTGAAGAAAGGAGTGAAGCCCAGTTCATTATTGGAGGTCCCCCGGCTGTCTAAACCTATTAGCAGCATAACTAAGGGAGGGTTCAGAAACACATGATCCCTCCCTAATTGTAGGCTATATCAAAAAGGAAGGTTTTAACCCTATTCTTAAAAACAGAGATTGAGTCTGACTGCCAAATCCAGATTCTCACAAGGGTTTTTCTGTATTACAAATCACTGTAATAGGAAATGTTTGACAATCCTGTGCTTTGCTTGTATTGTTATATAGAATATCACTGAAGTAAGCTGGAAAAACCATCTGCTTTAAAATTTGTAATTCTCCCCACAACTTGTAGTGCAAAAAACCCTCTCCAAGCATTGCAACTTTTATCGCAACTTTTAAAAAAAGCTCCTGCTTATTCAGGCTTTTTGGGCCACAACAATCATAAAAACATCCTGCGAAATCCTGGAGGGACTCGTTTTAAACCACAGACAAATTATGACATACTTTAAGGCGATGGACATCGCAGTAACTCAGCAGATGAAACAAAGGAATCTTGCTCACGTGATCTTTGTATTAGTTTTCCAGCTGGATCCTCCACTGAAGCTTTATTTGAAGATTATACCGGAGAATATGTGCCAGCAGATATTTCTTCCCAGGGACAAGCAGTCAGGAGCTGAGGTCTGGTGACGATGATGAGGCTGCTGGCCGCGGAGTATGCCATGTGGACAACACGAGAATTTTTCAGCGGCTTCCTCGGGTCCAAATAACTTGGAGATAGTCTGATCAAAGTCACAGAATGGAAGAGAAAAAAAATATATTCAAGCCACTAAATCAAAGTTCTTCAGATGTCATAGGGGTTGGGGAAAACGGCTTCTAGTGTGAGGAAAAATGATCAGTCCACTTTAAAACATGGTGTTAAAGAAAATCAATAGAAAAAGTTTAACAGGATAAACTAGAAAAATGTCTGTGAACATGGAGTTTCACTCCATATAAAAGAAGTTTGAGCTCAAAACAGAAGAAAAAGTATTTTTCCCAGACGTTTAAAGGAAAGAGAATTCAAGGCAGGACACACAGACAAAACTTTCACACAGAACAGCTCACTGAACTAGGGTGCTCCTCACTTAAAACTGAGTAAGTTTTCAGGGGAAAAACTTGATTGACATGAAAGTGAACCAATTGTCTCCCATTGCGGGAGGTATGAATGAACTCTAGTCCAATAAGAAAGCAGTCCTTTGTCTGTAACCGACCAGTAGAATGAAAGGGGCGTTGTCCAACAGAGACTGGCTGGTGATTGGCTGAGCCAGTGAGATCACTTGAGTAAGCTTTCCAATAGGATGAACACATCTTGATTAATATAAAACTTTGTGTGTAAGCTAAACTGACTTCAGTGATTCGTGACTAATTTTCATTCTTGCTACATTGAACATGCACTTTCATAAACTTGACCTTCTATAATTAACATGCATTAGAATAAGGTTCATTTAAGCATTTTCAAAAATGCAGTACATTTAAACCAATGATTAATGAAACATTTCAAACCAGAATGGTATGTCAAGAGTCCCGCTTGATTTTCCAGGGTGTCCTGAAAAAGAAAATAACACAGGGTTACAAAAATAATTTTTTTTTAAGTCGTCTGTTTTTTTGTTTTTGTTTTTTTCAACTGATTTAAGACAATTTTGCACTGCTGAATCTGAAAATGACATCAGTTTCTCTCGATCAGGTCAGGTTTTTATACTAAGTTGATTTTTAAAAAATCTGATCTTCTGACTAAATTGATTACATTTTCGTGACATTATTGGTTGATTTTTGTTTGTATTTCTCATCCGAAATAGATTTTTAAGAGAGAAAATCATTTTCTAACTCAATTTATTGATTAAATGTTACAAACTTTGATTACTGTAAATTGAATAGTAGACATTGATAAAGGTAAATACATGTAAATTGAATGTTATGTCATCATTGTTCAAAATTCCGAGCTTCAACTTCTGTTTATTTGAACCTCTAGAATGTTCAGCGGCAGGGATGTCTTCTCTTCAGAGACCAACACTAATCAGCCATCATGACAATTTATGACATGTCATAAATTGGCACATGCAAACTCTTCAGAGTTTGAGAAATTTCAATAAATAAAAAAGAATTTTGCATCATATAAAGCGAAAATACCCGTACTTGTAAACAAAAACGTAAAAAAACATGTGGCCATAGTTCAAAAAGTTGATCTGATTGAGCAAAACCAATGTGATTTTTGGATTCAGCACATCAAAATTGTCCTAAATCAGCTAAAAAAAAAACCAGACAATAAATTTGGTGTTGACCAGTGTAATCTGAGAATTGAGTTTTTGTTACAAGGACGTCATTTCATGCATTAGCCTCAGTTCAGCTTGTAGAGGCAACAGCAAACATATTCCGGAATTGTCCACCAGGGGGTAATGTTGAGCTGTGGATAATTCCTAGAGACCGGTGGAATTTGTTCAGTGTATCTGGAATGTCTCAAACAGTACTTGAAGCATAAAACTGCCTGGTTGGGGAGGAAGTTCCAAGATTTATGATTGCAAACTAATCCGTTCCTGGCATGAAATGGGATCCTTATGGTCCCTTTTACCATGGAATGTGTTTTCAAACTGTGGTTCTTAGGTGAAGGAAACAATTCTTGACCAGACTTTTGGATGAAACAATTTCTTTAAGGTGAAGAGTGATTTTATAGATTGGAGCCAAAGGGATTAGTGCTTCGCTTTATTGTATATTTGTGGATGATGGACTTAATTATAATTTGGTTCTGCCACAGTAACTATATTGAAAAGTTGAAAACTGCTCTCTGTCAGTGAGTATTGGGATTGTCAAAGAAAACATTGGTGGGGGATATTGCACCAGCCTCAGAGTGCTCTTGTTAAAGAACATGGCTTGAATCTGGCAATCCAGAAAATAAGGTAATCAAACACACCAAAGCAATTGTATATTATTACTTTTAACTCCCATTTTTTTAAGCATCAAGGAGGAGTGAAAAATGTTGGGCGTAATGCTTGTTCTCGAAATATGTGCACCACGGCCTATTTCATACTGCAGCTCAGTGTGATATCAGTGCAGATTTATGAGTGCAACTACCAGTAATACAGCTCTGATATTGGTGCATCCTTATTTTTTATTGATACTTAAGTGGACACTTGTTTATCAAGTATACACTATTTGGGTGGTACAGTGGTTGGCACTGTGGCAGCACAGCAACTCATCCTTGGCCGTGGGATCCTGGGTTCGATCCCACTCCCTGACCAACAGTGATCTGTGTGGAGTTTGCATGTTCTCCCTGTGACTGCGTGGGTTTACCCCAGGATTTCTCCGGTTTCCTCCCACAGGTCAAAAATATGCAGGTTAGGTTAATTGGAGACTCTAAAGTGGCCCTAGGTGTGAATGTGTGTGTGAATGGTGAAGGCATAGCACCGTACCGTGGCTGCTTCATCCATCCGGGTGGATGCCCTGAATTTCCCCTCTGGGGATCAATAAAAGTACTCAAAAAATAAAATAAAAAATTTTAAGTATTTAATAGTGGTAATACTGTGCTATGTATATGTTGCTACAGGAAAACTGTTTTGTGCTACAAATGATTATACTTCCTTGCGCAGAGCTGTTTTTTGTGAGAAGTGTATGTGCGTGTATGAGATATAGAAAGTAGAGTTGCTGAAGCCAATTATTCCATTCCTCTGGGTGCTTGGAGTCAATATATCCACCACCAGTTCCCCCAGTTCCTCTGCTGTCAGCACTATTTTCCTAGCCAGTTAAAATCTATGAGCTAAAAATGAGCTAAAATATTTATCTGAAAACACTTGTACTACTTACTTACGGTTGGCTTTAGGGACATGCAGTATATTATGCTAAAAAACATTGTCTTGTGCGACAAGAATATTAACCTCTATAGCACCAGTGTGATGGGAAACGCATGTTAATGTGTAGTAATTTGTAATAATATTGAAAGGCTAACCAATCTTTCTTCCACAGAGAAAGAAATTTAAAAAGTACTTTTGACTGTTCTTTGATTTATTTTTTTTGTCCCCTTTTCATTGCTGATACCACTCAGGTCTGTGACAGAATGTGAAGAAGTTGTGAAGAATCTGTATTCTATGCTGGGTTGGACATACACAGATATGGATTCCAAAGAAAGCAGTGATCATTGTGGCTCCACATGCTCTGGTAGGACCCAAATCACATATCTTTAAAAGTTCACTTTGTGTTTGTTTCTGTTGAGAGTGGCATAGTTTTTAATCTGTATTTATTTTCTCCTCTCCTCAAAGGACAAAACTCTCCATCCTCACGTGAGCCTGCTCACTCCCCAACTGAAGCCCGCTTGTCTCCAGCTTTCAGTCGACACAGTCCTGTGTCATCTGAGTCAGAGGATAGCAAAATCACAAAGAGTGGCAGAAAGAGGAGCTACGGCCATTTCAGTTTAAGAGACCCAGTAGTGGTTTTGTCACGGCTTCCTTCACCTAAGGTCACTGATTCTCCACCTACGTTATCACCCCAGAGTCAATTGAATGAAGCTGAATCTTTAGATGAGGCTGGGTCTGAATGGGAGGGTAACTCAGAAGCGGACTCCTCAGATTCTGATTTTACAGTCTCAAGTTCTGGTATAAGGTCAACCAAGAAGAGAAGAATGAGTTGGAAGAGTGTCAAAACTAATAAACGTCGCTTTGCACCTGAAAGAATTAAAAATTCTAAGGCTGAGGCGAGTGGAGCAATGACACTGGCAACCACAGTGAGTGCTTCCCATGCTGATAGTACAGCAACAAAAGCATCAACACCACAAGCAAATCCAAAAGCTTCTGCTGATGAAAGCAGCGCAACAAAAATGGTCCAAGTGAACAAAAACGCCACCACTCTGAGCAACCCAGTGAGACCGTCCACAACAACAACGCCAGCAGTTTCAAAGGGTAATGCTGTGGACAGTTTTATTTTCTCCTATTCTCACTCCTCTCTCTTGTTATTTTTCTCCACAGCCATGAAAAAAAGATAGTGGAATACCCTTATTTTTGTTGTTCCTCTATAGTTACAAATAGCCATGGTTATGTTGATTTAGCTTCATACAGCCTGAACTTGTGGATCATCACACATTACATTTTTAAAGGTCCCATATTGTGCAAAATTGTGTTTTTGTTAGTTGAAACGTATAAAATACAGCCAGGGTTACATGTACACTGTTAAAATATTAAAAATCTCACCTCACAAAGAAATAGACACCAGCTTTAGAGAGAATTGCGCTTCCTGTTTTTTTGTTTTTTTTTTATACTATTATTATGTCACAAACCAACAAGCCCCACCTTCAGTTTTCTAAGTTAGCATAGTAAAATAAGCATAACCTATCTGTCTCCTTGTGATTGGGCCACTCAAAGAACCTTTACCCAGCCAGATTAGGGGGTTATTGATAATATTGAGCAGGATGAAATTGGAGGTGTCAGGCAACGCAAAAATGGAAAACCACATATACATGTCCTTGAGGATGTCACGATATGAGACCTTTACCATGATCACATTTTATACAGATATGAATGTGAAGCTTAGTTTAAACTCTTTTCCTCTAATCTGCTACAGAGACTCCTTCCAACAAGCAGCCTAAAGAGATCACATTAAACACCAAGCTTCTGGCCAGAAGAAATGCGCAAAGCTGGAAACGGGGGACAGTTGCAGAGATCGTGACAAGAGGTAAGAGTAGAAATGTTTCCCAGCTACCAAAAGACAGTGCTCTATATTTTCTACTTGACAGCTACAGTTAGGCCCAGAAATATTTGGACAGTGACACAAGTTTTGTTATTTTAGCTGTTTACGAAAACATATTCAGGATACAATTATATAATCAATATGGGCTTAAAGTGCAGACTCTCAGCTGAAATTTGAGAGTATTCACATCCAAATTGGAGCAAGGGTTTAGGAATTACAGCTCTTTAATACGTAGCCGCCTCTTTTTCAAGGGACCAAAAGTAATTGGACAATTGACTCAGAAGGCTGCAAAAAAAAAATAACAAGGCTGCATGGGCTCTTCCCTCATTAACCTATCATCAGTTAAGCAGTTAAAAGGTCTGGAGTTGATTCCAGGTGTGGCGTTTGTTGCTGTGAACACACAGCATGCGGTCAAAGGAGCTCTCAATGGACGTGAAACAGACCATCCTGAGGCTGAAAAAAAAAGAAGAAATCCATCAGAGAGATAGCAGAAATGTTAGGAGTGGCCAAATCAACAGTTTGGTACATTCTGAGAAAAAAAGAGTGCACTGGTGAGCTTGGGAACTCAAAAAGGCCTGGACGGCCACGGAAGACAACAGTGGTGGATGATCGCAGAATCCTTTCCATGGTGAAGAACAACCATCCACTCAAGTGAAGAACACCCTCCAGGAAGTAGGTGTATCAGTATCCAAGTCTACCATAAAGAGAAGACTTCATGAGAGTAAATACAAAGGATTCACCGCAAGGTGCAAACCATTAATCAGCCTCAAAAATAGAAAGGGCAGAATTGACGTTGCCAAAAAACACCTGAAGAAGCCAGCCCAGTTCTGGAACAGCATTCTTTGGACAGATGAGACTAAGATCAACCTGTACCAGAATGATGGGAAGAAGAAAGTTTGGAGAAGAACTGGAACAGCTCATGATCCAAAGCACACCACATCTTCTGTAAAATATGGTGGAGGCAGTGTGATGGCATGGGCATGCATGGCTTCCAATGGCACTGGGTCACTTGTGTTTATTGATGATGTGACAAAAGACAGAAGCAGCCAGATGAATTCTGAAGTGTATAGGGATATACTTTCTGCTCAGATTCAGTCAATTGCAGCAAAGTTGGTTGGACAGCGCTTCACAGTACAGATGGACAGTGATCCAAAACATACTGCAAAAGCAACCCAGGAGTTTTTTAAAGCAAAGAAGTGGAATATTCTGCAATGGCCGAGTCAGTCACCAGATCTCAACCCAATCGAGCATGCATTTCACTTGCTCAAGACAAAACTTAAGGCAGAAAGACCCACAAACAAGCAACAACTGAAGACAGCTGCAGTAAAGGCCTGGCAAAGCATCACAAAGGAGGAAACCCAGCGTTTGGTGATGTCCATGGGTTCCAGACTTCAGGCAGTCATTGTCTGCAAAGGATTCTCAACAAAATATTGAAAAGTAACATTTTACTTAGGGTTATGTTTATTTGTCCTATTACTTTTGAGCCCCTGAAATTAGGAGCGTTTGTATAAAAATAGCTACAGTTCCTACATGTTTAATCATATATTTTTGTTCAATCCCTTGAATTAAACCTTAAAGTCTGCACTTCAGTTCCGTTGTAGTTGTTTCATTTCAAATCCAATGTGGTGGCATGCAGAGCCCAAATCATGAAGATTGTGTCACTGTCCAAATATTTCTGGGCCTAACTGTATTCGTCTGTTACGGTGGGTGTCTTGCTTTGTGGTTTAAAAGAAACAGATTGGTCAAAGTAACTGAGAATGATATGCAGCATTTTTTGTATGTACCGTAAACTTTAGAATATAGTTCATGTCTATGCATTTACTTCGAAGTGATTAGACATTCTAAATTTTTATATGCGCTTATTTGATGATGTACTGCAACCACAGAGTTACAAACTAGTGCTGCAAAGATTAGTTGATCTACAGAAGTGTAATCGACAACTAATGATAATCGACCAATTGCCTATGCATTCTTTTTCCAGTAATAATCCTAAAAATATGATTGTTTCTGGTTTTCAGACATAAAAATTTGTCACTTTTTGAGTTTTCACATTATAAATTGAATAATTTTTTTTAAATATTTGACAAATCAAGACATTTAGATCACTTTGAGGTCTGGGATATTGTGCTGGACATCTTTAACCGTTTGTTAAATATTGTTATATACACCAAATGGTTAGTCAGCTAATAAAAAAAAAAAATTGGAAAATTAGGTTAATGACAAAAATAGTTGTTAGTTGCAGCCCTATTGCAAATTTAGATCAGAATTCCAAAAATAGTGATTTTAAGTATGTTATCTTCAGGGCATTAAAAAACCTTTAAAAAGTAATTAAATTGATTCTGCAAAAAATGAAGGCTTTGCCCAACAATACAGATGAGCTGCTATAAAAGCAGCTTGAGTGTCTGTAACACCATGGTGACCCAAGCTGATCTGTGCAAGCATCTGTGCCATGCCGCACAAATGCAGTAATTTGTGGTAAAGGAAGTATTGAATCTAAAAATGAACATGCTTTTTTGAAGTAACACCATTCTGTTTTGCAGATTCTTATTTTGGATTAAAGGGGTCGTTGATTGAAAAATAGTGTGTTTGTAGGTTTTAACTGGCTCAAATGTGTCAACTGGTCATGTAATTAGCCCAAAATTTTCCCCAAAAGTCAACTATCTGAAAAAAGCACACTGCCTTTATCTCGTTTTTCCTCTGAGAAACTCCGCAAAACGTTTTTTGGCCCTTCCAGGTAAATTGCATACCTCAAGTTTTGAAAAAGCCTACTCACTGCCATCCTTGAGACTAAATTTTTATATGCACTTATTTGATAATATACTGCAACCACAGAGTTACAAACTAGTGCTGCAAAGATTAGTCGATCGACAGAAGTGTAATCGACAACTAATGATAATCGACCAATCGCCTATGTGTTCTTTTTCCAGTAATAATCCTAAAAATATGATTGTTTCAGGTTTTCAAACATAAAAATTTATCACTTTTTTAGTTTTCACATTATAAGTTGAATAATTTTTTAAAATTGTGTACTATTTGTTTGACAAACCAAGACATTGTTTAGATCACTTTGAGGCCTGGTCTGCCTTTATCTCGTTTTTCCTCTAGAGAAACTCCCCAAAACGTTTTTTTGGCTCTTCCGGGTAAATCACATACCTCAAGTTTTGAAAAAGCCTACTCACTGCCATCCTTGAGACTAAATTTTTATTTAGACCCGTCCACTGCTCTATTATTGGCCTGCCTAGCTGTCCGTCATGTTTCGAAGTGGTGGCTAAAGGTAGCCCCCAAGCTAATACCAGGAAGCTCGAAACAAGCGCAACTTACATTGTTATTTTCTTCAGATCTTAGTCACCCTAATAGCCATCCCTGTTATCACCTGGTTCACTCCGGCAAATCTCTGAGTGGTTTCATCGTGATTCAGCAGCAGATCTACCTGCCACGGCACACTGGTTGCTTTTATGGCCCGGGACCAGGGCTACTGGCCGGTGTTATGTCAAGAACTCCCCCACCAATCTGGGGGATGTGCAGTCCGCCACGGAATCACGAGGCGCACCTCTGAACTAGGTGATAACAGGGATAGCTATTAGGGTGACTAAGATCTGAAGAAAATAATAATAATAATAAAAAATAACTGCGCTTACAGCAAATGTCCTGGTAACAGTGTTGGCTCGTGGGCTAATAGCCAGCCGTGCGAGCCACAAGCCCAAGATACAGGCGACCAACTGCAGAATCACAACGAAGCCTCCGGCTCCCGACAATCAAAACGTCCCGGGACCAGATGCTGCTGGCTCTCACGCCCAGCAACACACCGTCCTCCATGGATCTGCTCTGCTCTCACGGACAGCGTAGTTGCTCCAGCTTTCAGCTGGCTGTGAAAGCAGGGCAGAGTCGCACAGAGCCACACTGCCCTTTGAGATCCCTTGGCTTGGAAGCTCACCTCGGGTTGCGGTGATCATCCAGCGCATGGTGCTAGCAATTTGTTGTGGAATCACGGCAAAATTTATTGGGAAATAGAGCAGACTGACATTCAGTGAACCAGAGTGAACCACCTGGCTCAGTGAACCAGAGCATCGCTCAACTGAGCCAAGAGGCTAAAAGTTAGTCAGCTGTAGTGGCTAACTGACGTAAGATGGAGTGCAGAGTTGAAATGGCGAAGGATGGTTCTTAAAGTGACAGGCCCTAAATCAGAGCATTTATAGAAAGCCAGAAGGAATAAAAAACAAATTTGCTTCAATAATTACAAAGATTACAGAAAATGTGAACAAAATACGTCACGAACATTTCATTAAGACATGTGTGAGCAATTAAAATGTGGGAAAAAAATCAATGACCCCTTTAAGTTTAGGTAATAGTCTAATCTGAGAATCTAGATTTCTGATTTTTGTAAACTATAAATAATCATCAAAACAGAAACAAGGCTTTGAAATATTTGTTTACTTGTACAACCCCAATTCTGGTGAAGTTGTGTAAAATGTAAATAAAAACAGAATACTTGGGGCCCTATTTTGACGGTCATCAGCGGACTTGTACACCAGACTTCCCACTGTACGGCAGTGTTTTTGGTAGTTCCTGTCAGTGTATGGTTTGTTTTTATGTTTTGTGTCATTTCATCTAATTACCAGTAGACAGTGTGTCCACTTTGAGCTGGGAGGTGGTGGCTCATTTCAAACGGGTGTGGCGGCGTGTAATCTCATGTGCAATAGTATTATGGTGCATGTTGCGCTAATGCACTTTTGATCAGGGAAAGGGATGTCTGTTGTCAGAAGCGCATTATTTTAGTAGCGTGTTTTGAAATTGCGCAGCTCCAGAGTTCATGAGGAAAGGAAGGGCATGTGCTGTGATTTTCTGTTATTTTAGTGGAGAGAGTTGTAACACTCATGTAATACAGTGGTGTGAAAAAGTGTTTGCCCCCTTCCCGATTTCTCATTTTTTTGTATGTCACACTTAAATGTTTCAGATCATCAAACAAATTTAAATATTAGACAAAAATAACACAAGTACAAAAATGCAGTTTTTAAATGAAGGTGTTTATTATTAAGGGTAAAAAAAAAAATCCAAACCTATATGGCCTGTGCGAAAAAGTGATTTCCCCCCCCCCCATTAAAACATAAATTAACTGGTTTATCACATCTTTGGAAAACTGACTTCAATTTCTGTAGCCACACTGACCTGATTACTGCCACACCTGTTCTCAATCAAGAAATCACTTAAATATGACCTGCCTGACAAAGTGAAGTAGACCAAAAGATCCTCAAAAGCTAGACATTATGCTGCATTTCTAAAGCTTTGGGACTCCAGTGAGAGCCATTATCCAGAAATGGCGAAAACATGGAACAGTGGTGAACATTCTCCGGAGTGGCCGGCCAACCAAAATTACCCCAAGAGCACAGCGACGACTCATCCAAGAGGTCACAAAAGACCCCACAACAACATCCAAAGAACTGCAGGCCTCACTTGCCTCAGTTAAGGTCAGTGTTCACGACTCCACTGTAAGAAAGAGACTGGGCAAAAATGGCCTGCATGGCAGAGTTCCAAGACAAAAACCACTGCTGAGCAAAAGAACATAAAGGCTCGTCTCAGTTTTGCCAGAAAACATCTTGATGATCCCCAAGACTTTTGGGAAAATACTCTGTGGACTGACGAGACAAAAGTTGAACTTTCTGGAATGTGTGTGTCCCATTACATCTGGCGTAAAAGTAACACATTTCACAAAAGGAACATCATACCAACAGTAAAATATGGTGGTGGTAGTGATGGTCTAGGGCTGTTTTCTTCTTCTTCTTTTAGATTTGATATGCGGTTGGCAACCAGCTTACAGGTGCATTGCCGCCACCTACTCTGTTCTCAGACATCAATCTATATCTAATCTTCTTCTTCTTCTAGATTTGATTGGCAGTTGGCAACCAGCTTACAGGTGCATTACCGCCACCTACTCTATATATCATTCTATATCTTGGCCATTATCATTATGGGTAGAAAACACATGACACTGTTGTAACCAGAATATGTTAATTTTTACCTCTGCCAAGGAGGTTATGTTTTCATCGGCGTTGGTTTGTCTGTCTCTGTTTGTTTGTCTGTCTGTTTGTCTGTCTGTTTGTTTGTTAGCAAGATAACTCAAAAAGTTATGGACGGATTTTCATGAAATTTTCACAGATTGTTAGAAATGGGGTATCCTACAGATGATTACATTTTGGTGGTGATCCAGATCACCGTCCAGAAGAAAACTGCCATTACGCAAAATGCCATTTTCGTCAATAACTACTGAACCACTAATCCTATCATTGTGATCAAGGAATCTGAAAACGTACACACAAACACTGTATGGGGGGAACTGTGGCGCTAAACCGCCATTACGGAAAATGCCATTTTCGTCAATAACTACTGAACCACTAATCCTATCATTGTGTATCCAATTGCTAGTCATATGTTTTCATGGTCAAGGAATCTGAAAACATACACACAAACACTGTATGGGGGGAACTGTGGCGCTTGGCGGAGGTCTGCGCTCTGAGTGCTTTTCTAGTATAGTATTTGGTTTTTTTTTTATTATTTTGCACAGTAACTTTGCATATGGAATTTACGATTTGAAGTATTGTACAATCAGGGCTTGAATGTTGGAATGTTGGGCCAGTTGGGGTCCCACTCCATCATCACCCCAATCATGTCAGGTCAGGCATTGGTTTGCTTGCTACCAGATAACCATGAAAACCAGTACTGCCTGTCTCATGGGTCGGGCTGTCAGCGACTCAACCGGCAACCCCACCCTTCCGAGGGTGTAGAGGGTGAAACTGGGCATCCTGGCAGAACTACAAACAATATCTGTCACAGGTCTGTGGTGGACCACTCCCAGTTACCCGGGGTGAGACTGGACATTCTGGCAGATAAGCACATCTGTTGCAAGGTCTGTGGTGGACTTTTGCCAGTCGGTGCATCATGACATGCACTACACAAAGAGCCGAGATAAACAAACCTATCATCTGGGCAGTTACTGCAACAGATACTGGAGTTAGTTTGTCTTGGCCCGTCCTTGCCACTGAGAATACCTATATCTGCCAAGAATGTGCCGCAAGTCCAGCAAAAGCTAGCGGTACTCAAATACTTTGCAAGCAGTTTCATGAAATGGTCAGTTAGAAAGCAACTCATACCGGCTCGGACGTCACCCGGGTTAACAAGGTCAGGAGTTCCTGGCAGTGGAGGGCAGAGGACAGAGCTGTGTGGAGGAATCTGATCAGACCTAAATGAAACAGTCATTGTCACCCCCAACACACTGCTATGATGGGGTCCCACCCAGACATTCTGTGTTTGGACTTTTTACTGGTGTCATCCTTCTCTCCTTCCTCTGCTCTCACCTCTCCTGGATCCTCTGTCTGAACACGTTCCTCTCCTTGGCTCCTCTCTTTTGTCTCATCTTGCCCTCTCTGAGCTCTGCCTAATTCAGGTTCTCGCTCCAGTCAGGTCCTGCGAGAGCTGCACTCCAAGGAACTTGATGTTCTCCACTCTTTCCACCAAACGGCCGCCGATGCTGAGAGGGACGTGTTCAGGCCATGACCGCCGGAAGTCGATAATCATCTCCTTAGTTTTGGCCACGTTGAGCACCAGATTGTTCTCCCTGCACCAGCCCTCCAGGTCTCTTAACTTCTTCCCTGTACATTGATTCCTCATCTCTCTGAATAAGTCCCACCACTGTGGTGTTGTCTGCAAACTTAATAATCTGGTTTCCCTCGTGTCTGGATACATGTGTTAGAAGTGTAAACAACAGTGGACTGAGTACACAGCCTTGAGGGGATCCGGTGCTCAGCGTGATAGAGTTGGAGATGTTGTTTCCAACACGGACAGACTGAGGTCTCTCGGTCAGGAAGTCCAGGATCCAAAGACGTGGCGGTGTTCAGACCGAGAAGGAGTAGTTTCTCCATCAGTCTCTGGGGAATAATGGTGTTGAATGCTGAACTGAAATCAATGTACAGGAGTCTGGCGTAGGTGTCTTTCTGATCCAGGTGGGTGATGACAGAGTGCAGGGTGGTGACTATAGCATCCTCCGTGGAGCGGTTTGAACGATATGCAAACTGGAGCGGGTCATGTGATGCAGGGAGGCAGGCTATGATGTGTGGTTTGACAAGCCGTTCAAAACACTTCATCACAATTGGTGTCAGTACAACAAGACGATAGTCCTGTGTGTATAGATGTGTATAGCGCATATACACATGCGCATCTGTATACATGCCTACATACATACATGTATACACATACACATAAAGGGGTTGTTGTATTGATTATTCTTCAAAAGAAGTCATATACATCTGGTACTCTGACAGTGAATATGTGTAGGATAAAATAACTATATAAAACTGTAAAGGGAAAAAAAACGGGGGGGGGGTCATAAGAGCTGTATAAATTAGCATTGAGAGTAGGTAGATTTTTCCCCTCCTTTTTCTTAAAAATAGAGGGGAAAAAATAAAAATAAATAAAAGGAGACCTGCATCTCAGAATGTACATTTGAAATATTTTATCCATCATCTATGAAAGATCCTTGTCTTTCAGAAAGTTTATATAAGAGCCCCATATGTCCTGACATCTTTCTTGTCTATCCCTCAGTATGTAGGTGATCTTTTCCAAGGGTAAAGTGGCAGACATTTCCTGAAACCATTGCCCAAGGATGACCAACATTTTTCCATGTTGAAGCTAATACTTTTTTTTTTTTAGCATGGAGCACACAAATGTCAATAAAAGCCTTTTCTCTCCATTTTAGTTTATTCCCTTTAGGATAAAGACCCAAGACAGTTTGGGCTCCATAGTGATGTGACTAAATAAAACTTCTTGTATGATCCGTCCCATCTCTAACCAAAATTCTTTAATTATTGGGCATGTTCAAATATATTGAAAGAATGTTCCTTTATGCTCCCCACATCTTGTACAGAGATCTGGGATATTAGCATCAAATTTGTTGAGTAAGTCAGGCGTGTAATAGACTCATTAACCATTTATACTGTAAGAGTTTTAATCTTGTGTTGGCGGGTTGGTTTTGGGCTTTCCTACATGCTTTGCTCCAATCCTCAGCTGAGAGTTCCACCTGTAAATCATTCCTCCAAGCATTAAGTTTAGATTCTGAAGATTCTTGTGAGCTATTGGATAACAATTTATGCACTTCAGAGATGATATTTTTCCCAAAAGGATTTTTCAGCAGATTTTTTTCCCAAAGAGAGCTCTATTGGAATGTTCAGGGACCGGTTCTGGGAAGATCTAATAAAATTCCTGAGCTACAGATATTTGAAAAAATGTTTACGGGGAATCCCATGTTTTTCTACTAGCTCACTGAATGTTTTAAGATAAGATAAGCCTTTATTAGTCCCACAATGGGGAAATTCCAGGATTGCAACAGCACAGGGATAGCAACACTCAGAGCAACAATCAGAAGGCAAGAAAAAACAAGAGCAGCGAGTATACATATGTACATATAAACATAAATATATAGACACACGGTGCGGAGCATTGTAGCTAGATGGAATAAATTTGTAAATATATAAACACACACAGTGCGGAGCATTGTAGTTAGATGGAATAGATATGTAAATATATAAACACACACAGTGCGGAGCATTGTAGCTAGATGGAATAAATATGTAAATATACTGTATAAACACACAGTGTGGAGCATTGTAGCTAGATGGAATAAATATGTAAATATATAAACACACAGTGTGGAGCATTGTAGCTAGATGGAATAAATATGTAAATATATAAACACACAGTGTGGAGCATTGTCGCTAGATGGAATAAATATATAAATATATAAACACACACAGTGCGGAGCATTGTAGCTAGATGGAATGAAACAGCATAACCGTCTACTTAGTTATCCTACATGGTATGATTATGTACCCATACATATTGTCACCCTCCGTAGCTACCGGTATTTTCCTAGTTGTATACTGGAGGGGACCATTGTGTAAGTCTATTGCGTCTTTTGCATTCAATACTATTAGGTTGTCAAGTCTTTTTGCTATCTCTGCGAGCAGCCCTGCTTAGGTTATACAGTTTGACAGCCGTTGGTAGGAAGGACCTGCAAAACCTCTCGGTTGTGCACCTAGGATGTAGGGATGTGATTTTTCCGCTAATTCGCGGAATTCCGCTTTTTTTTTTTTTATCTTCCAGGAAGATAAAGTACGTTAAGTACGTTAGCGGCTTGTGGTCCACGAACGCAGTGAAGGTGCGCCCTTTCAGGCAGAACTGGAAGTGGCGTATGGCCAGGTGGAGAGCCATTAACTCTCTGTCGAGCACGCTGTATTTACGCTCACTGTCATACAAAGACCTGCTAAAAAAGGTGAGCTGCTGCCAAGAACCGGCAACGCATTGCTCCACGACGGCTGCTATGCCCATGTCCGAGGCGTCGGTAGTGAGCGCTATCCGAGCCGCCGGGTCTGGGTGCGCCAGTAGTGCAGCGTTCGCCAGAGCTGTTTTAACCTCAGAACGCCTGCTGCCGCTCAGGAGTCCAGTCGACTCTGTCCGCCGGTTTCCGTTTCTAGAGTGCGGCGTACAACGGCTGTATGAGCTGGGCTGCGCGGGGGAGGAAATGGTTATAAAAGTTAACCATCCCCCAAAACTCCTGCAGCGCCCTGACATTGATGTTAAAATAGCAAAACAATTTAGTTAGATTACTTTTATGATTCCAAACAGTTTGAAATTGACAGTGCACAGTGGACATTGACTCATAACTTTTGAATATTTGTAAGACTTGGCTACATCAGTGGTTGTGCAAAATGAACTGCTCAAGACTCAATGGAGATTGAAACTGGTGATCTGAAATGAATGCTGAAATTATAAAAAGTAATGGTATGAATGAATTTTATTTCTATTATGGAATAGATAAAATTAACTGATTTTGATTTGATCAAGTGTTAAAGCATGTGATGGATAATGCTTGTTGGAATATTTTAGGAATGCTATCTTCTTGGAACATATAAGTGGCATTCAGCTGTTTGTTTTATGTCATTTAAGCACAGTTCTGGTACTTAAAAATCATAAAAACCCAGGAGCTTCGGGGAGCTTTGCCCCCTTACCCCCCCACGATGCTCTGCCCCGGACCACGCTAGGGGACTGCGTCCCCCAGACCCCCTGATAAATTTTCAGATAATTTCCCCAACCCCAAATCTCATCCCTTAGGATGGTGTAGTCTGCTGCTAAATGAGCTCCTTAGTGCATTCAGTGTGTCCTGCATAGGGTGGAACTCGGACTCCAGCAGAGATGACAGTTTAGCCACCATCCTTCTCTCTCCCATCTCCTCCACTGGGTCAAGGCGCTGTCCCAGGACAGAGCTAGCTTTCTTGATCAGTTTGTTCAGTCTCTTCCTATCGACTGCTGTAATGTTTTCATTCTCAGTAGGGATGGGCATAATTAACCGATAATTGATCATTAAGAATTTCACCGAGGAAGTTCATTTTCGTCGACAAACCGTTTTTTTTTTTTTTTTTTTTTAAACAATCCGAATGTAGGTTATTAGGCCTAGTGCACGGCCGTCCTCAAACAATGCAATGCATTTAACTGTGCCACTGGCAAAATTTGGGCACCAGGGGGCAACATTACACCATCGCCGTACCCTGGCGTGCCTCAGTTGATACATGCGAGCTTCCGTAGGGCAATCGCCAAATCATGAAGAGGTTGCGGCGAAGTGTTGCGTGGGACCATTTTAATTTAAAAAATGACCAGGTGTACTGCAATCACTGCGATGCAGCATACAAAAGAAAAAAGTAAAAGAAAGAAATATATGTTCCGTTATGTGTCCTGTATGTGTCTCCCGTTATTGTCTGGCTCGCAACTTGAAGCCTCCCTCGTTTGCGCAATGCGCATGTGTTCACGTTTTACTGCAAACTTGTCTTGTTAATAAATTCATCCTTGAAGAAAAACACTCTGTATTTTTTTTATTATTATTCTCAATACATAAGAGTACAGTGATCCCTCACTTATCGCGTCACCCATAAATAATACGTACGTTCATTCTCTCACTCTCTCTCATATGATACGTGTGTGTGTGTGTGTGTGTGTGTGTGTGTAAGTGTAAGTGTACATACATACGTAGATGTAAATAAAGTGTACATAAATATGTTTTTAGAACTCTTTTATTCTTATAACAAGATACGTAACTCAAGATAAAGATGATTTACTGCACAGGTTAATGAGAGCTTTACTGCTCCTCAGGTGCTAGAGGCGCAGGATCGTCGAGGGAAGCTGCAGGAGGCGGCGTAGTGGCTTGACGGGAAGACTATTTCGCACAAAATGGCACAAGAGAACAGCAAAAAGTTCCACGCGGCTAGACTAAGCAACACGAGCGATAAACAGCAATGAATGCGGTCTTCGTTTGCTGGGTGGCCGCTCGGCAGGGAGAGAAGCTGGGTAAAACGTCTCGGCCAATCAGCTTGCGGGGTGAAACGTCTCGGCCAATCAGCTTGCGAGATTCCCGAGCCGAGCCAACACGAGAACAGCGAACAGAGAGGTGGATTTGAGTTGTGCGGCTCTCCGTGTTGATACCTGATGTTCTAATGTAGTCTACCTGCCTTGTTACCTACCTAAAAATGTTAATGATTAACCGATTATTAATCATTAATTCTCCCGACTATCGGTGAAGAAAATTTCACCGAATGTCCATCCCTAATTCTCAGCATTGTAAATATCCAAAATTTGTCTTAGTCCTTGATCCACCAATAGCTTGAAACTGCCATCTGCTCTACCAGGTGTAAAGTTTCTGTTACCCCAAATTGGACTATGTCTAGAAAGAGTCTGGACCTCATTCAGAAACTTCCATACATTGTGCCACACCGTGATCATATTCCTATGGGGTTAGAAATTCTTTTAAGATTTTTATGATTGTCAGAATACATAAATCCCAGAAAATGAAGATCCACAACAGTGCTCTCAATGTCTCTCCAAGCTGGTGCCTTCCCTGGGAAATAGTAAAATTTCATGGTTCTGGACAACCCAAATCAGAACCATGATAGATTTGGGCATTGTAGCCCTCCTCTATCATAAGGCAAGTTTATTTATTTAGCGAATGCAAAGTCCTCAAGCCAAGCAGTTGCCTCCTGGTTTGCTGTATGGAGGGTGTGTAATCCTCCTTCCAGTCTTTGGAGCGGGCAAGCCTCTATGATGTGTTCCATTGTTTGCTCCTCTCCACATGCGCACAGTGGACTAGGGCTACTGTCCCATCTGTGAAGGCTGGCCAAGCAGGGGCCATGTCCAGTCCTGAAGCGATTGAGTGTAGACCACTGTCTCCTTGGGAGGTTGGCGCCCGGGACCTGTTGGTTGGGGTTTGTCACCAGGTGTTTGTTTGGGACCTCCTTGGTCTCCCATTCCTCTTGCCAAGCTGTCTGGATGGTGAAATCAGCTGGGGGAGGGTTTTTCCAAATCGGCTGTCTGGATAGAAGTCGGGCAGTGGGTGGGGTGTAGATATCTGCATGGATTGGTAAGTGAGGAGAGTCTTTGGCTTTTTGAAGCATCCTTTGAGTTAATGCTGCTCGCCGGATGTGTGTGGGGGCTATGTTTGACAGTACAGGGAGCCAGGGGAGTGGTGTTGAGTGGATTGTCCCAGTTATGGTTCTCATGGTTGTGTTGAGCTGGGTGTCTACGTGGTGTGTGTAGGATGACCTGGACCAGACAGGGGCACAATATTCTGCTACAGAGTATGAAAGGGCCAGTGCTGAGGTGCGCAGGGTGGAGACTGCCGCCCCCCCCATTTTGCACCAGCAAGCTTGCAGAGCAGGTTGTTTCGTGCCTTCACCTTAGCAGCTGTCCCCTATAAATGTTCCTTGAAGGATAGGGTCCTGTCAAGAGTCACTCCAAGGTAGGTTGGATTCGAGGCATGCTTAAGCTTGAGTCCGCTTAGGTGGATGTTTAGTTCTCTGGCAGCTTTTACATTGTGGAGATGGAATACACTGGAGATGGCTTTTGCTGGGCTTGGTTTTAGGTGCCAGGTTTTGCAGAACCGGTCCAGTTTGGCAAGATCTTCCGTGAGCACCCGTTCCAGTGACTCAAAGTCTGGTGCTTGGAGTGCCAAACAGATGTCGTCTGCATAGATGAATTTGCGGGATTTTGTAGTGGGCAGGTCGTTTATGTAGAGGTTGAACAGGGTTGGAGCTAGAACTGAGCCTTGTGGGAGTCCGTTTTTCTGCGTTCTCCATGCGCTTGTGTTCTGACCGAAGTGGACTCTGAACCTTCGGTTGGTCAGCAGGGTTTTTATAATTGCTGTTGCCCAGGCAGGGATCGCCTTTGTAAGTTTCAGGAGGAGGCCTTTGTGCCAGACTGTATCATA